>JBBDGP010000435.1:4545000-5145000 GCA_037952835.1 Lithobates septentrionalis | reverse complement strand
CTTCGTAACTCCGCCGGACCCAGAAATCCGCTCGTCTGTATGCTAGTCCGATGGACAAAAACCAACGCTAGGGCAGCTATTGGCTACTGGCTATCAACTTCCTTATTTTAGTCCGGTGTACGTCATCACGTACGAATCTGTCGGACTTTGGTGTGATCCTGTGTAGGCAAGTCCGTTCGTTAGAAAGTCCGTCGGAAGTCCGTCAAAAGTCCATCGAAAGTCCGCTGGAAAGTCTGTCGCACCAGTCCGGTCGAAAAGTCCACCCGTGTGTACGCGGCATAAGAGTATACTGTAAGTCCTTTGTGAAGGCACCTAAAATTCCAAACTTGACCAGCATGGCAGCATGGCACTTAGTTTTAAGACCATTTATATACATTTTTGCTTGTCAGCCAAGTTGACCAAGTTTTTGAATGTTTCCAATGTTATCATAGACTTACCACATAAATCCCACCTGGGGAAGGTGTATTAATTCAGTAAATTGTACTATCACCTATTTTATTAGCAGGTTTTGGATATTTTTTATTAGCAGGTTTTGGATATTTTTGTAAAGATAAACATAAAGATTTGGTGAGATGCCACTGATATTCAGCCTGAACAGTATGATTGAAGGAGAAGTCTGTAAGGACTAGTGTTGAGCAAACAGTTAGGGTCAAACCTGCCAAATTCTCTGTACGTTCGGTGGGATGTTTGCCCGCCAAGTGCACGGTCAATATGTTGTTAAGGAGTGGGATCGGGAAGCCAGCCACCGTGTCCTTAACAACAAATGAGTCATCAGCTGTCAGCGGGCTTCCCTGCTGACAGCTGAAAGAAAAAATAAATGGCTGGCAATACAAAATGTAAAAAAAAATGGCGTGGGGTGCCCCCCAAAATCCATACCAGACCCCTATCCAAGCACACAGCCTGACAGGCTAGAAAAGGGGGGGGGGGCGAGCTGCATGCTCAAATAAGGGTCCGGTAAGGATATTGGGGGGCCATGCCTTTTTTTAAAAATAATTTGATGAGATGCCACTGATATTCAGCCTGAACAGTATGATTGAAGGAAAAGTCTGTAAGGACTAGTGTGGGCGAACAGTTAGAGTCAAACCCGACAAATTTTCTGTACGTTCGGCTGGATTTTTGCCCGCCAAGTGCACAGTCAATATGTTGTTAAGGAGCAGCATCGGGAAGCCAGCCACCGTGTCCTTAACAACTAATGAGTTATCAGCTGTCAGCTTCCCTGCTGACAGCTGAAAGAAAAAATAAATGGCTGGCAATACAAAATGTAAAAAAAATGGCATGGAGGTGTCCCCCAAAATCCATACCAGAAAAGGGGGGGCGAGCTGCATGCTCGAATAAGGGTCCGGTATGGATATTGGGGGGCCATGCCTTTTTTAAAAAATAATTTGGCATGGGGTTCCCCTTAAATCCATACCAGACTTAAAGGGCCTGGTGTGTACTGGGGGGACGACACACCATTTTTTTCAACAGCAAAGTACATTTAAATGCATTATTTTTTTCTTTAGAAATGTCAGTTTTGCTGAAGCAGGTTCTATACACAGTACAGATGTGCCACTTTACAAGCAGACTAAGGGGACCCCCCAGGCACTATATTCAAAGGAATTTTTCATTTTTATTGTTTCACTTGAAGCATTTATATAATTGCTGCTCCTTTAACAATTATTTTTTTTGCATTGATACATGTCACTTAGGGCCCTAGATAATGTCCAAATAAATTTGAAAAAATTTGGTTCAGATGGGTAGACTTACAAAAAACCTTGGTGTATTTAAATAAAACAGATACTGTGGAGGCCTAAAATAATGAACCCAGAGTCGCCTTAGGTCGTATCTTGATGTGGATGATAACCATGGGCAATGCCCTTTGATGATACATAAAAAAGAACTAGAAAATGAATGATACTAAAAAATGCTTCAGTTTCAGAAACATTGCACTCTTTGATGTTATTTTATCCTGGCTCATACTGGACGTAGAGGCCTGAGAAGAAGAGGAGGAAGAGAATGGTTCTCAAAGCCAAGAAGGGAGAGATCTGATTTCACGTGTTTTGAGTAGTCTCACTTATAGCGCTGCACTATTGCTGTTTTTTTGTTTCCTAAAAAAGACATTCTTCAAAAAATATATTTTTTTTTACTTGTTCACTTTTTCAGCGACTTACCACCCCACGTTAATTTATTTCCATGAATAAACATAGGCTGTAAGTAAGGGAACTCATTCCTGACATAAACAAGAATGTATAGTAACTCTATCACAAGTGGTATAATCTAAGTCCTATCACTTTCGCGTTTTTTTATGAAAGAAAACTAAGGGGACCGATATGCCAACTGATGACACAAACAATATTTATGAATCCTGCTTTTTGCTCCATAGAGCAAGGGAAACGTAGGGAAGTGTCAGGTGTCCACAATCCTGCATCATATTTACAACATATTCCCACCTTTAGACTAGGGATGAGCTTTATGTTCGGGTTTGGCTGTTCGCTCGTTCGCCGAATAGCGAACAATTTGGGGTGTTCGCGGCAAATTCGAAAGCCGCGGAACACCCTTTAAAAGTCTATGGGAGAAATCAAAAGTGCTAATTTTAAAGGTTAATATGCAAGTTATTGTCATAAAAAGTGTTTGGGGACCTGGGTCCTGCCCCAGGGGACATGTATCAATGGAAAAAAAAGTTTTAAAAAAGGCAGTTTTTTCAGGAGCAGTGATTTTAATAATGCTTAAAGTGAAACAATAAAAATTAAATATTCCTTTAAATTTCGTACCTGGGGGTGTCTATAGTATGCTGTAAAGTAGCACATGTTTCCCGTGTTAAGAACAGTCCCTGCACAAAATGACATTTCTAAAGGAAAAAAAGTCATTTAAAACTACTCGCGTCTATAATGAATTGTCAGGTCTCGGCAATACAGATAAAAGTCATTGAAAAAAACGGCATGGGATTCCCCCACATTTTGAGTCTGGTATGAATATTAAGGGGAACCCCGAACCAAAATTTTTTAAAAAATTGCGTGGAGGTCCCCCTATCGGAATCTGGAAGCCCCTTTTAACAAGGGGACCCCCAGATCCTGGCCTCCCCCCCTGTGTGAAATGGTAATGGGGTACAAATGTACCCCTACCATTTCACAAAAAAAGTGTCAAAATGGTAAAAATTACAAGACACGGCTTGGGACAAGTCCTTTATTAAAAAATGTAAAAAAAAATGTCCCTACCGGTTACTAGTCTTCATCTTCTTCTCTCACTTCGCCGAACCAAAAAAAATGGCGTAACCGGGTGACCCCACCCCCTCTGATGCTACGGGGAAGCCATAGGGATTTCCCCGTGCATCAGAGGGGGCGGGGTCACACGGCGATGTCACATGTGGCCCCGCCCTCAGTTATAAAAGAACTGTCACCTGAGAGGACAGTCATTACGGCAGGTGCCTCCCGTGGAGGCGGATCGGTGGCGGTGTGCGGGTTTTTTTTCGGTCCGGCGGAGCGAGAGAAGAAGATGAAAACTACGTGGGACATTTTTATTTTTTAATAAAGGGCTTGTCCCAAGCCGTGTCTTGCCATTTTTATCACTTTCACACTTTTTTTGTGAAATGGTAGGGGTACATCTGTACCTGTTACCATTTCACACAGGGGGGAGGCCGGGATCTAGGGGTCCCCTTGTTAAAGGGGGCTTCCAGATTCCGATAAGCCCCCCACGCGCAGACCCCTACAACCACTGGGCAAGGGTTGTAGGGATAAGGCCCTTGTCCCAATCAACATTGGGACACAGTGCTTTGGGGGGCCACCCCAAAGCACCCTCCCCATGTTGAGGGCATGTGGCCTGGTACGGTTCAGGAGGGGGGGCGCTCTCTCGTCCCCCCTCTTTTCCTGCGACCTGCCAGGTTGCGTGCTTGGATAAGGGTCTGATATGGATTTTTGGGCGACCCCCAGGCCATTTTTTTCTATTTTGGCGTGGGGTTCCCTTTAAAACCTGAAGGGCCTGGTATGGAATTTGGGGGGACCCCCACGCACTTTTTGTTTTTAAATTTTGGTTCGGGGTTCCCCTTAATATTCATACTAGACCCAAAGGGCCTGGTAATGGACTGTGGGGGAATCACATGCCGTTTTTATCAATGACTTTTATGTATATTGCCGGGACTGACAATTCATTATAGCCGTGAGTACTTTTAAATGACTTTTTTCCTTTAGAAATGTCATTTTGCTCTCGGACTGTTCTAAACACGGGAAACATGCACCACTTTACAGGCATACTATAGACACCCCCCAGGTACGCAATTTAAAGGAATACTTCACTTTTATTGTTTCACTTTAAGCATCATTAAAATCACTGCTCCCGAAAAAACTGCTTTTTTAAAAAACTTTTTTTTTGCATTGATACATGTCCCCTGGGGCAGGACCCAGGTCCCCAAACACTTTTTATGACAATAACTTGCATATACCGTATATACTCGAGTATAAGTCGAATTTTTCAGCCCTTTTTTTTGGGCTGAAAGTGTCCCTTCGACTTATACTCGAGTCACCGCCGTCTGTCTGCATGATCAGCGTGTCATGCAGGCAGACGGCGGCCGGCGTGTGATGATAGTGTTCGGCGGCTATTGCAGCTTTCAAAAGCCGCGCCTCCTGCTCGTCTGTGATAGGCTGAACAGCTGTCAGTGTACAGCCTATCACGGACATTCTCTCATCCTCGTCCGTGGTATGAGAATGAGAGAATGTCCGTGATAGGCAGTCAGCGGTTAGCCTATCACAGACGAGGAGGAAGCGCGGCTTTTGAACTGTGGAATGGCCGCCGAACACTATCATCACACGCCGGCCGCTGTTTGAGGATGGAGATCGCCACAGAGAGGATGGAGATCGCCACAGGGAGGCTGCACAGGACACAGGTAGGCTGCACATGCACACAGGACACATGCACACAGGACATGTACAGGACACAGGACATGTACAGGACACAGGACACACATGTACAGGACACACATGTACAGGACACACATGTACAGGACACATACACATGTACAGGACACAGGACACATGCACAGGGTACAGGTAGGCTGCACAGGACACAGGGAGGCATGCAGCTGCAGATGGGCATTGTTGACCCTCTGCATTTATCACTAATACATTTTTCCCAGTTTTTTGTGGTAAATTAGGGGCCTCGACTTGTACTCGGGACGACTTATACTCGAGTATATACGGTAAGCCTTTAAAAGTAGCACTTTTGATTATTCATGTTCGTGTCCCATAGACTTTAACGGTGTTCACGTGTTCAAACTAATTTTTTGCTTGTTTGCATGTTCTGCTGCGAACCGAACCGGGGGGGTGTTCGGCTCATCCATACTTTAGACCATTCCTAATAGAAGACGCTATTAAATCTATACAGGCAATCAGAAATGTCTGTAACTATTAACTATACCTGATATTTTGAGATATCTCTAATGTCCATTGGAGTCAATGGTTAATGCTTTAAAATCTGAAGTGTTGACATTTAAAATGTATGATTTTTTTATGATGAATAATTACAGGACTAAAAGAACAACATTTATAGAAGTGCTTTAAAAGAGAAGTTTGGTAATACCTTTTTTTGAAGAATCGTACTTACCTAGGTGGATGGTGTATCTGTCCCCCACCGGCTCTAACACTGAGAACCGAGCCATCAAACTCTGCCGATCGCTTGGTTCTCACAGCTCCCTGAGCAGAGAGCTGGTGCCTGTCAGTCACCAGCTCTCTGCTCTGCCTCACTGGTGCGCTGAGCTGTGGAGTGGGCAGGAGCGGCTGGCTCAGCCTCTCAGTGGCTCGCTGAGATGTTGAGCCGGGTACCGGTCCAGGCATGGGGGCGGATCCTGACAATATGGTCGTGATCTTTCCTTGGCCTGGACTGGCTCTGTGACGTCAGCAGAAAGTGGACTTCAGCTGAAAACGGGTAACAGGAGTGCAAAACGAATGGCACTCCTGTGATCCACAAGAGAAGTACAGCCAAATGAGCTTTGGCTGTACTTCTCCTTTAGCCTCCCTGGAGGTCTGATTATGACTGATTTTTGAATGTCAAAGCGGTACATTGTTTTGCATGGAAATTTGTTGTTTTATATTGTAGGCCTGTAATTCTTAGGAATAACTCACTTAAATCTGTCCAAACAAGAGTCTAGTAGACATCCCGGGTATGATGAAGTTTGAAACACAAAATCATAAATTATAATATAATAAATAACTATAAATAATTATAAAAAATAATAATATTATAATAATACATTTTATTCAATAATGTAATCAAAGCAAAAACACTGAAATTTGCTCAGTCGCAGAATCGTCGCTGTCTTCACTTTCAGTGTCTGATGACGAATTTCCCCACTAATCACTATCGCTCAATTCTGTAAGTGATTCTAATTCACTGTCGCTGTTTTCTAGCTGGTCTAAAACCGCTTTTGACGTAGAGGAAAGCGTTTTGGATGCCATGGACGTTCTCAAGTTTCCAGGTAGAAGGAACGGTATATATAATATAAAAGTGCAGGCAGGGCACTGGACAAAGCACTAGGGACAAAACTGAGGTGGAATGATTTGATACAGTAATGTAATCTACAGATTACAGTGTATTGTGTGTGGTTTTTTTTGTACTTTATTGAATTTGCCACCGGGCTCCGCCCCCATGCGCTGTGATGCTTGCAGGGAACAAAGCCCAGGAACAGTGATACATCGGGCGGAGGATCCGGCCGGAGGATACAGCAGGAGGACATCGCAGGATCATAGGGACAAGGTAAGTACCTGTACCTGGATACTACAGAGTAATCCCGAGTGTGGCTTGGGGATACCGCTTTTGTTAATGAAAATTAACCCCCGAGCCACACTCGGGATTACCGCTAGGGAGGTTAAATAAAATGCTTTAAACTTTTCAATAAAAGTGCTTTTTTGAAAAAGGCTCCCTTCTCTATATGCTATGGTCCTGTCTTAAAATCCAGGATTATTGGAGGAAATCATAGCCACTATCCATACAACAGAAAGAGTGACGACCCCTGTAGATCCCCTTATATTCCTCTTAGGTATCACTGATAACCTAGAGGAATCACGATATGTTAATTTGTTCATTTTTTATACTGCCTTTTATGCTAGAAGAGAAATTCTGATGAAATGAAAATCATCCTCGCTGCCTACTGAGTGGAAAATGGCAATTCATAGATTCCTGCCAAACTCAGGATCCCTGCTGATGTCTAGCCAATATGTCTCCTCCCTCCCATTTTTGATGGACTATGACGCAGCTATTTACTTCGTATTATGTGCCCATGGGAGTGAATGAAATGAAATGTCTATTGTTTACTTGCCTCAATTTTGGTGAGATTTTTATTACTTTCATCCACATTTCTAATATGTTTTAAGTTCCTTCTGGGCCCTACTGGGCATGTGTAAACCCTTGGCGTAAGGAATTTGCCCGGGGTTGATACTTTCTGTACTAGTTTATGCATTTCTTCTCTTTTTTTTTTTGTTTCTCCACTGGTGATATACATATGCTGTGTATTAATCCATTATTGCATTTTTTGTATGCTCTGACTTTCTTTCTTTTTTTGTTATGTTATATGTGAAATATGTGAAATTACTTAGATAGTGAGGGTATAACTTTGACTTTTCTCAATTATCAGACATAACCTTTTATTACATCTATTTGTTATTAAAAATGTTTTCCACTTTACTGTTTTTTGTAGGGACTTGCTTACCCTCACCCCCCCACCCTATTCCTTCTTTTCCCCCCACCTTCCCCCGTGAAGAAAAATTACACTGCTATATACTACCTGTTGTTATTACTTTTCATGTATCTTATACTCAGCCTCATTGACTTTACTTTATTTTATTTAACTTGTGTATTCTACTGTATAACTCTTAAATGTCCTGAAACAATCCTCAATAAACATTTCACTGACAAACAAATGCACAACATTTACAGTATGTGAAAATAGTAATTCACATTTGCAGAGCCAATGCACATTAGGTATACTTCAAGCTGTGTTGTATGGTCCAACTACCATTGATTTTACCCATTTATGAACTTTAATACAAAAAAGATTACCTTTGACAAAAAGCTCTGTGAAACATTTCTCCTCTCCGATGATGCACTCATAAGAAGAATCATCGGCCAGGGTACATTTGTTAATGGTCATTATTCTCTTTAGGCCAACATTCTCAAACACAAATCTATAAAGATAAAATGGTTTGTTTACAAAACAGGACTGAACATTTCAAATTTGGCAAAGATAAGCTCAGGTTTCCATGTAACCAGACACTATACCCAGTTGATATTGTGAAACAACCACTTGAACTCCAGAACGTTTTACCCCCTTCATGACCAAGCCATTTTTTGCTATTTGTCACTGCGCCACTTTAGCTGACAATTGCGCGGTCATGCAACACTGTACCCAAAATTAATTTATATTATTTTCTTCACACAAATAGGCTGGGTCTCCTTTGTATAGCCAGGTGCTTGGCTGGAAATGGAGAATGAGAGAAACACTGGCTGCTCATTGTGGCTGCTACCCTGTGGTGCTAAACTAGTTAACAGCTAAATTAGCAAGAGGAGGGAGCGGCAGCGAAGGAAGAGTTCAATAAACTGAGTCAGGCAACATTGCATTGTGGGAACTGTAGTCCACAGGAGGTAGACTCTACTGTAATCAAGAGCTTATGAACTGAATTTCCCAGAGGGAGGTAGCCAGGAGGAGGGGAAAGAACTGCATTTCTCAAGCTGTACAGGAGGCAGCTTCCTCTTGCCATGAGGGAGTGCAAGTGATGCACATCTCTAGCAAAAGATTGCCGCTCCAATCTCTCAAATCCGTATCAAGACACCCGCCCTAATGGAACTCACAGGTGCTGGCTCTGCACAAGCTTGAGGAAAGAGAGAAATATCCTGGACGGCCGCACACCATAGAAGACATCTTTATTGATATGAAGAAATAAAATCCAAATGCAGTCACCTCATGTACAGGGAGGAACAGGAAAGACAGCTAACATGTTTCACGCCCCATCATGGTGCTTATTCATAGCTATAAATAAGCGCCATGATGGGGCGTGAAACATGTTAGCTGTCTTTCCTGTTCCTCCCTGTACATGAGGTGACTGCATTTGGATTTTATTTCTTCATATCAATAAAGATGTCTTCTATGGTGTGCGGCTGTCCAGGATATTTCTCTCTTTCCTGATGCACATCTCTGTCCAGTTTGCACCACCACTACTACGTAACGGCTGCCTGAGTATGATTCAGAGTGCTGAGTCCAGATGTGCTGACCGCCAGAGTCACCAGTGTGCAGAGCAGAGAGTGGAATAATCACCGTGTGTGACTGGATGGTGAGCTTTAAAATCACTGGGAATGGTGAGCTGCTGCTGTGGGGATTTACTATCTGCTGCTAGAGAGACTGAGCCTTTAAGGAACTAACCATACAGCCATCTAGTAGCCTTATTGCTGCCTGCAGGGTTGACTGGGGCTATTCTTGTGTGCCCCAACACTACAACTAGGCCCCAACGCTAACCAGCTGAACAGTTAGGACTAAAGACTGTTCCTTTACAGCTGCTACACAGAGACCTTTACATATTGTTTATGCTAAGAGGTACCTCTCAGGAAACATTGCATCATATCCTATCCATTCTCCTAAAGTGCACTCTAGACTAGTTATAGTATTATTATTTACCCTGAAGTTAATGTTTATATACACCATGTTGCTGACATTGATGATTCATGAGGTAATTCCAGTCTAGTGGTACAAAATTATATTCTGTTACCTTGGCATAGTGATTATACTGTCTAGTGTACTATGTCTGGACCTACCTTCTGTGTGTTAGTTTATGCTCAAACCACCAATTATTTTAACTCATACCATTACATTGAGCTAATTTACCACTAAACGGTCTTGTGTCTATTTCCTGGTGCTAATTCACAGCTGAGTCAAAGGTACTTTTATGTGCTTACAGTAACTTTCATTCAACCGGGTGTGTCAGGGTGGCTGAGAGCAGTGGCGTCGCTAGGGGGTGGCTACTGGGGCTATAGCCCTAAATCTGGGGCCCATAGCCCCGAGTCTCTAGGGCAGGCATGCGGTCACAACATTTAGGAGCCTTCCTTCCCCCTGGCCCCCACCGCTGTCATTCTCAAGGCAGTGTGGAGAACGGTAGGCAAGAGATAGCAATGAGCGAGCTGGGAGGCAAGCAACACTGGATGAAGAAAAGAGGGAAGGGGCGGGACTGCCGAGGTTAACTTTTCCTATTAACTAGCAGGTGATAGAATGCTAGGACACTAGCAACCAATCACCTGCTTGTTAATAGGAAAAGTTAACCTCGGCAGCCCCCGCCCCGCACCCTTCCCTTCATTCAGTGCTGCTGTGCCTCCCAGCTGCTCTCCACCCTGTGTAAGGTAGGCAAAAGGACATGGCTGTGGATGGAAAGGCAGGGGTGACATAAAGATGGCAGTGCTGTGTGTGTGGGGTGGTGATTTGAAGATGGTGGCAGAGCACATTATTGTGATACGAGGAGGGGGATGTAAAAGGGGAGCAGTGCTGTGGGGGGAGCAGAGCAATACTATTTTTTACTAAATTTAATATCCTGCAAACTGAACTTCACTATAGGGACTGCTTTGTTTGTTTTTATGTCAGCTGCTATGTGAGATCTGGCCATGAATCATTGCTCCTGAGGGAGTATAAGGGATCCAGGATAACCATATTGAGATTCTTTGATCAGAGAATCTTGTGAATCTTATACTGATCTAATGTGGGTTTTAGCACTATTTAGTGGTCATATATTTCTGGTAAGCTTCCAACTGCTGCACAAGGGTGGTGTGCTTTTTCTATCTGGGATCTTTGGATGGTCTTGAACCCTACCTGCTGACACTTCTGAGTTGAATAGTTATAAGGACCTCTTTCCCCTATGAACTGACACACATATTAATTGTTTTTATGGACTCTTACATCCTAACCACACAGTATAATTATTCTCTGAATTTATTGCATTTAAAAAAAATATATTTTTTGTACTTATTTTGATCGCTGCAAGTGAAGGTTGCTTATGCAATTAATACACACAAGTCAAGTCACATTGCATGTATAGTATCTCACATTTAATGTTACAGAAGCTCTGCACATTTCTCTCTATATTGATATATTTTGTACCTAAGTATTGTGCTACCAGCTCAATTTTCTACCATTATACTAGCCATAGCACAAAAGTATTTTTTCTTTATTTTAAGTGTGTGTGTGTGTGTGTGTGTGTGGGGGGGGGGGGGGGGGTGTAAAGGAAGCAGTACTGTTGGGGGATGAGGGGGCAGTGGTGTGTTTGGGAGGTTTATGTGAAGGGGACAGCGGAGATACTAATGTGAAGTGGGTGACTGATGTGCGGGGGACTAAGGACACTGATGCGAGAATGGGATAGGGATATAAAATGAAGGGACTGTGATAGGATCTGAGACATCGCACAAATATGTGATTCGGACCTTTGCAGGAAGAAAATGTTACTGTTCAGACCTCCACGAATTTTTACTCATTATCTCTGCTCTAGGGTGACCAGGGCAGGTGCTGAGGCAGAGGGGGGGAAGGGCGTGCCACACACTGGCAGGTGTCAGGCCGGTGTCGCCCACTATGTCAGCTCTAATTTTAATCACCGGGCGCCCGCCTCTGTGCATCTACAAATATCCCTGTGTCACCGCCACCAGTTGTGCGCTCACCTTATAGGCTTATTAATAGCGCCTTAGATCACAATCACTCCTCTGATTGGCCTCCTTAGATTTTCCTCCTTCATATAGCTCATCCGTTTTTAATTAGGCATCTCACATTACAAGGTGTACTGCTTCCTTATTGTTGACCATTGGCCTCCACTCACATCGCCCACATGTAAGGTACAAAGCTTACAATAGTGCTTTACCGTTTTAAAAATATTTTTTTTATATAAAGCATAAAATAAGTTCCACTCACATTTTTCAAATAAAAAACCAAGCCTTGGTATATGTATCCATAAGTGCTGGGACAAGGTATCATCTCACAGCCGGATCTGCATCCCCGGTTATCAGCGTTCCCCCGTCTTTTACACTGGCTCTGTTTTTCTTCTGTTACTTCCTGGTTCCTTCCACATGTGGGCGATGTGAGTGGAGGCCAATGGTTAACAATAAGGAAGCAGTACACCTTGCGTAAAAACGGATGAGCTATATGAAGGGGGGAAATCTAAGGAGGCCAATCAGAGGAGTGATTGTGATCTAAGGCTCTATTAATAAGCCTATAAGGTGAGGGAACAACTGTTGGCAGTGACACGGGGATATTTGCAGATGCACAGAGGTGGATAAATGTGAAGATTTTATCTCCATGTATAGTGATATATAGTGATATCACAAATCAACAAAAGGACTGTTTTTTTTTTTTTTTTTTTTGCACTACTGGAATTTATAAGGACACTGAGTGGAATAAGGAACACATTGAACTTTATTGTTAAAGTTTTTTTTTATTATTGCATTTTATAGAGGATTGCACTTTACATTACGTATATCTTTTTATGCACTTTTTGATATTTGTAATAGCGCTGCACTTATTTTAAATATTCTGTATTATTACATATTTGGAAGTGTGGGAAGTGTCGGCGGCTTCTAGGTATTATATAGCAGCTCACAGGGTTTCACCCAAAATCCTTTGATAGACAGCACACTTGTCCAGTGCTGAGACATGTGCTGTCTATCATAGGTGGGAGCCTATGCAGGAAGCAGGACTTATGTGAAGGAGTGCACCGGGTGATTCAAATTAAATCTGCCACATCAGGAGACACGGGCCTGTGTGATAATCTGGCTGGCTCTCCTCTTCCTCTCCTCTCTTAACCCCGGCACAGGTGAGTCTGAATTGCTGGGCACAGGTGAGGCTGCATTGCTGGGCACAGGTGAGGCTGCATAGATGGGCACAGGTGAGGCTGCATAGATGGGCATAGCTGAGCCCTCCATTCTTTATGTAGCACACTCCTGGGCCCTGCATTCTTTATGTAGCGCATTCCTGAGCCCTGGGGCTCTCTGGGGAGCCTTAAGTAAGGAAGGGGATCTCTAGGGACCCTGGTGAAAGGAAGGGGCTCTCTGGGGACCCTGATGTAAAGGGGGCTCTCTGGGGACCCTGATGCAATAAAGGGGGCTCTCTGGGGACCCTGATGTAATGAGGAAGGCTCTCTGGGGACCCTGATGTAATGAAGGAGGCTCTCTGGGGACCCTGATGCAAGGGGGGCTCTCTGGGGACTCTGATGTAATGAGGGGGGCTCTGGGGACCCTGATATAAGTGGGGGGGGGCTCTTTGGGGACCCTGATGTAAGGGGGATCTTTACTCAGTTATGTAATGATATTTTATATATAATATACATATATACATGCACACATATATATTACATGCATGTGTATACCCGCCAAAAGCGTATGACTTTCTTTACTTTGCTGCTATGGGCTCTAGCCCCAGAACTTTTGTAGGCCTAGCAATGCCCCTGGCTGAGGGTGTTCTTGGAGTTAAGGTTCAAAACAGAGAACCCAAATCAAGGCTTTCATATTAGAGAACCCAGCAGGTTTTGCAAACTGTGTGCCATGAATGCGCTCACAAATTAATTTATTTGTAAAAACAAATGATGATGTACAATAAATACAAATCATCAGTTCATAAACTTGTAAATTAAAACAAAAAATGGAAACTTATACTGAGCTACAATAAAAATTTTAATTGCATGGTTGCCTATGACTTATGGTCCTTGTTAGCATAGCTTCTACAGTGGAGAACATGTAGATCTTTCTTAGGCCTCATGCACTCTGGGCATATAAAAATGTCACTTTTAAGGGTGTTTGACTTTTTTGTCAACCTCTAAACACCCCTCTATATTAGACTATGTGGCCATGCACACATAGGCGTTTACAGGCATATTAGAAGAGGAGCATTTAGAGGCTGAAAAAAAAAACATTACTTTCACATTCAGGAGAGGAGCATTTGAGCAGGAAATATGCTTGATATGCCTAAATATCTGTAAACTAGTCCAAACGTACCTAAACGCTAGACAAACTTAGCGCTTGAATATTCATTCATTTCATTGGCCAGAATCAATTATTATTCTGGTCAATGGAATGAATAAACGCCCAAATGCTTGCCATACTTAAACACTTTAGGTGCATTTTTTTTAAAGCTGCTTTTCTCCTGCCAGGTAAAAGGGGCATTCAAAGAAGCTGGACAAATGCCAATACCTTAGGAATAAACTTTATTTGCATGATGTCCCCCACATGACACTTTTCTCAAGCTCAACCAGAAGTTAAGATATACGGGCCGAGTCAGATTTACTGTTACTTACTTGGCACCAGGCTTGATCTCCTGTCCGTTCTTAAACCATTTCACAACAACATCAGGGTTTGCAACCTCCACAAACATTTTGATCTTATGGCCTTTGTCCACTGAGTAGCAAGGATCCAGTTTCCTTGTAAATGCTTGAAAACATAGGAAGTAGAATAAAAACATACTGTATTAATATGTTTCAATAATTGAATCTATTTTTGGTAGTTTTGTGACATATTTCTAAAACTTCTCCTTTTTTTGTATGTTAGGATATAATTTTAGGGATTCTGAAATGTACTTTTTTCTGTTGTATGGAGTTGGAAGGTGTCATGATAGTAAGAGTATTGATGAGCCTGTAAAGTTTGTTTTGCATGGAGTTCGCCAAGTACTGCAAAAAGTTTGGCAAGTCTCTAATTTAATTAAAAAAGCCTTAAAGCATTGAAGTCTGTAGGGATGGGGTGGGGGTGTGAATCTTCATAATCAATTCTGGCCAAAAATGCAATTTGTGAGGGTAGTAGGCAATGTAATTTTAGTTGCAGAAAAGAAACTGATTGATCGAATTCTCCAGAAGTGCAGTGCTTGCTTGCTTTCTTTATTGACTAATATGAACTGTTCATTCTGCTGTGTTACCATTAATAGCTACCTATCTTTTGGTTAATTCATATTTTTGGCCAAAAATGCCATTTGTGGGGGTACTAGGCAATGTAATTTTAGTTGCAGAAAAGAAACTGATTGATTGAATTCTCCAGAAGTGCAGTGCTTGCTTGCTTTCTTTGTTAACTAATTTGAACTGTTCATCCTGCTGTGTTACCATTAATAGCTACCCATTTTATTGGTTAATTCCTATTTTTGAAGCATGTTCTGATTGTAATACGGAAAAAGAAAGCTGCATCTACTACATTTATAAATATATTTTAGGGGTAACATAGAAAACAGTTTCATGTTCTTTATAAACCCCATGCATCATCAATATGTAACTATACGGTATGTTTATGGTGTCTTAAAGTCCCATGAACAATGCCAGAATATGCCTCAAACATAGGGGCTGATTTACTAAAGACAAATAGGTTGTTCGCTTTTCAAGGGAAGTTACACTTTCCCCAGAGCTTAGTGAATGAGGTGAAGCTCTGCTGACTTCCATCATCCATTCATGTGCAAGCAAAATGCCTTTTTTACTTTCCTTACACCTAATTGGGTATTCTTTGCAAAGTCAAATATAGCACATTCACCATGCTCTGGGGAAAATTTCTTTGCAAAGTGCAACTAGCCTTCCAAAGCAAACAGCCTGTTTGCTGTTAGTATTTCACCTGCACCTATCTAAGGGTATTTTCTTGATGAACAGGTAGTGAACACATGAATAGTTTACTAAAAAACATTGGGCATATACAAACAGTGTATAGGTAAATTTGAAATAGCTAAAATGTTTTGCAATCTGAATTCACCCAGAGTACATGGAGTGTAGACATCTAAGGTAGAATAGTAGCATTTAACTATACAATGTGATGAAGTTTGGCTTCCCAACCTATGGGAGAATTTTCATATTACATTGCAGAGGACTGCAACTGGCATTTTTCCTACATGGTGTGCCTGTCATGGACGTACTGGCCATAGTGCATTTGAAGTTCTGAGGCACACGCAAATGCACAGGTACAATCCTGGGGGTGCCCGTCATGCGCATGCGCAGATGTGAGTGCATTAGCCACTGACACTGGTGCCAAATGGCTTATATAAGTGCAGCAGCTGCACTAGTAGGTTGCTGTCTGATCTGCAGCTGTTACACAGTCCTGTTCCTGTTTCCTGTGTTTGACTCCTGTGATTGACCCAGCTTATCCTGACCACATTTGAACTCTACCTGTCCTGACCTTGGCTTGCTTCTGGATTCCTCTTACCTCTTACTCATCTGCCTGATCTAATGTTGCCAACCTCTGCCTGTATCATGACCATTCTCTGCCTGCCATTTATGTCTGTATTGACCATCCGTTGCTGACCTGGCTTGTCTGATCCTGCATCCAGTTATCAGCCTGTCCTGCTCTGCATACTGCCTGGTTACACTGGTCCTCCACCTACCGTGTGCTGCCAGTCTTACTGCATCTGCTACCATCTGCTGTCTACCCAGCCTGCTGTTCCTGCTGCCATCCACTGCTCCAGTTGTCCGACTCAACTCTGGTGACGCACCTGCCACGCACCTCTGCGACCAACGGAAGATCTTACAGGCACTAATTTCTCACTGAGCTCTCACGGCCACTGTCACAACATCAGTGGCCCTTGAGCCAGGGCCGTATGAGAGGTCTCCCTCTACACATCAGGCTCTGCCACAAGGTACATGACAGTGCCTCACAGTTATAAGACTGTATTCAGAAATTAAAGCTGGATTGTCAGCCAAATTATAACAGACTTGTGTTATAGGAAACACGTATGTCTTTCCTGTGTTTGACAGATAGTCATAGGTTCCTGATAGTTTCCATCTATTGTGTTCATTACCCACCAAATATTAATCAGGTTGAAATACCATTTTGATAGTCAAAACAACTTTAATATCAATAGATGTCAATATTTAACCTTTGAGTATAGAACAGTACAGCTACTTATTGCAATCAGGCTCTCCAGCTGGGAGATTCTGCACCCAGTTCCATGGTCTGTACAACTATTTGAGGAGATTATAAGTCAATATGGGTCACACTCTTGTACTCTTACACTGGATCCTTCTTAGGGTGGGCAGACTGACCCTATACTCATCCTGTATGACTATACAAGTGATATTTTTGCTTCAGTTTACATGTTTTTACACACTACCTATAATGTAGAAAGCAAGCAAAGAATGTACATGTTCTTAACATTATCCATATATGGTTAAATATGATGTAAATTGGTAAAGTTGTGTGTAAGTGCGTAAGTTGTGCTTGTGTTTTTTCACATGGTGTAATTTTTATGAATAGTTATATTACCTTCACTTTTTTTTATTTGAACTTTTGCTTTCTTCAGACGCTTCAGCATGCCTCTTAAGTCAGTCACACCGTACTGAAAGGCAATTTTTTCATACTCGCTTGGTTTGGCATTCTTCAAAATTTCCCAGACATCTGGAGGAATTCCCTCTGGTTCCTCTTCTTTTTTTTTCTTCTCCTCCCTAAGATCCAAAACAATATTCTGCATAATACACTTGCATACTTAGGAAACAATCTGTTGCTTGCTGTTTATGAACTTGTTTTTAATAGCTGCTCTTCTTTATATAATTTCTCAATTTAATAGTGCAAAAATGTACTCTAGTACCTTTATTAAGGTAAATAGGTGTCTGAATCTATAATACATTAATGGCTAATTATTAATATTATTATTTGTAATTTAACTGATATGCTAATTCCCAATTAACCTCCCTGGCGGTATGATTATTTCAGATTTTAGGTGCTGAAAGCGGTACCATTATTTTGCACAGAAATTTGGCGTTTTATATTGTAGGCCTGTAATTCTTGGGAATAGTTCACTTAAATCTGTCCAAACAAGAGTCTAGTAGACATCCCGGGTATGATAAAGTTTGAAAAACGAAATAAAAAATTATAATATAATAAATAACTATAAATAATTATAACAAATAATAATATAATAATAATAAAAATTATATAATAATGTAATCAAATCAAAAACACTGAAATTTGCTCAGTTGCAGAATTGTCGCTTTTGTTCCTTTTAGTGTTTGATGACGGATCTCCTCACAAATCACTATCGCTCAATTCTGCAAGTGATTATAATTTATTATCGCTTTTTCTAGCTGGTCTGAAACCACTTTTGATGTAAAGAGACAGTTTTGGTTGCTATGGACAATCTCCAGTTTCCTGGCAGAAAGAACAGTTTTATATATATAAAACTGCATGCAGGACACTGGGCAGACCACTAGGGACAAAGGGGATGTGTCATTATTTGATACAGTACTGTAATCTGTAAGATTACAGTATGCTGTATCTGTACTGTGTGTTTACTGTGTGTTTCACTTTTGAATGTACCGCCGAACTCCGTCCCCGTGCGTCGCAACGCTCGCAGGGAACGGAGCTCGGCACTGTGAATCGAGCGAGACACAGCGGCTCGCCGATCACAGCGGAGAGACATCGCAGCATCCAGGGGACAAGGTAAGTAAACTCTTCCTGGATCCTGCGATGCAAGCCCGAGTCTGGCTCGGGGATACCGCTTTTGGTATGAAAAATCCACCCCGAGCCAGACTCGGGAATACCGCCAGGGGGGTTAAATGATATCTTTGGTAATTAGGTCAGTGAAGTTATCAATAAAACATGAATTAAAGGTGAAATGTCTGTCTTAAACACATTGATGAATAACCTTGTCTTATTTTTTTTATACATACCTCTTCTTGAGTAATGCACTAAAGTCAAGCTCACCAGCATTTTCATCCTTTTGTTCACCTCTAAAAGTATTAAAACATTACATTTGTTAGATTACTATATTGAATCATCTGCACATATGAACTTTTTTTTTTCGTAGGTCCTCCTTATGTGACATGTGCCCTCTCTATAAAATGTCTTCTATACTATTTTCGGGATTCTTGCTATCCTACTTCAGTTATGTCTCTAAATACAAGTAGTCAATCCAAAAGTCAAAAACCTAATGGGTAACTCTACTTTCTGGGGAACTAAATAGCAAACATAGCATATACAAGTCATATTGTAATATGTAATATGGCAAACTGGAGGCCTTCTGTACACAGTTGGTGTAGAGAACTTCCCCAGAAATGTCATTTTCTACTTGTGTGATTGGCTCATTGATTTTTTTCAAAAGCCTGCACTAAGATACAAGTCAGATTTTAGGCAACAAAAATGTATTTTGGTGAGATACGCTAAAAGGGTAAATTACTTCTAAAGGGATGCTGACCCTGCAGCTTTTCTCAGTAGAACACTGCAAATACATCAGCTGATTAACAATGAAAAATTGATATCTATTAAGATTCACTTTGTACATTGACATAACCCAACAAACAGCTTTTTCTCCAGAGCAGAAAATGGTAGGAATCTACAACAAAGTTTGTTAAAATACTTATAATGTACATAGACCAACCAGAGAGGATTGTTTTCTTCTAAACAAAAGTGGAGTTAATCTTTAAGGTAGACCTATTCTTAAATGTTCCCTTGTTCCTGGGAAAAATAAATCAACAAAAATATAGTGGGTGAAATACTTAAAGCGGGATTCTGTTCCTGAAAAAAAAAAATAAAAGTCAGCAGCTACAAACACTGTAGCTGCTGACTTTAAATAAGTACTTACCTGTCCTGGGTGCTCTCGGGTCCCGGCACCGCCATCCTAAGTAAGGGAAAAAGGCAGTGGAGCCTTGCGGCTTCACTGCCAGTTTTCATACTGCGCACGCGCGAGTGGCGCGGTGCTCTGTGAATGGCCCCGTGGTGTTCTGGGAACACACACAGTTCCCAGAAGGCAATGGGGTAGCTCACGAGGAGCAGAACACGCCGCGGAATAGGAAGAGGCAGATTAGGAAGACTGCCTAGCAACAAGGGTTTAGGTAAGTTTAAAAAAAAAATTTCAAATGTTTTTTTTTTAAATTTTTTTAGGATTTTTCATGCAATTTTTTTTTTAGGGTGGCCCTCCACTTTAAGTATCGTGGAAAAAAATGTGTCATGCTCCCTCCATTGCTGGTCATGAAAACAAAATCTGGAGCAGAATTTTTTCCTAGAAATGTAGGTGACTGTTATTATATGTTTATGATAATGTTTGAGTATAGGTCCTCTTTACAGTGCTAAAGATTATGACATTGCTATAAAAGTCTTATAAACGAATACAAAGCACCATACTTTTATTGTAGTCTTTTATGATAAAGTAACAAAGAGAATGTAATTCAAATATAAATTTAATTGAATCATTTGGGGCAAATGTGATTTTCAAGATACCACAAAGGGGATCTTGATGCCAAAGCCAAATGCCAAAGTTTATTGGCATTAAATTAGATTTTACAACACTGAAGCCAAAGCGCTGAAAAATTAATTTGGATTGGTGTGAGGTTTTACGGGTATCCTTCACTGCTGGCATTGCGTTATTTCAAAACCTGCCAGGCCTAGTTAGGCGCCATTTTTGAAAGGTGAACTCAATGTTTTGACTATAGTCATCTATTTGCTGCTTAAAGCGGAGCTTCACATTATCTGACACCCATGGCCCTACTGGTAGTTAACACCTCTGCCTTTAATCTTTGGATATGTGTTTTTGTATAAGTACCTTTATTTTGTTTACATTTCCCACACTTCTGGGCCTTGTCACCATGGGGAGGTACATCATCTCCGGTCTCCTGTTGATTCCTGGGATATCAGTGTCATCAATCCCAGGAGTTAATGGCATCCTCCACTGCTGGCATTGTGCTATTTTAAAACCAGTAATGACGTGATAACCAGGTGGAGTCATGCCCCGTACTCACGGTCGGACTTTGTTCGGACATTCGGACAACAAAATCCTAGGATTTTTTCCAACGGATGTTGGCTCAAACCTGTCTTGCATACACACGGTCACACAAAGTTGTCGGAAAATCCGATCATTCTGAACGCGGTGACGTAAAACATGTACGTCGGGACTATAAACGGGGCAGTGGCCAATAGCTTTCATCTCTTTATTTATTCTGAGCATGCGTGGCACTTTGTCCGTCGGATTTGTGTACACACGATCGGAATTTCCGACAACAAAATGTCGATTTTGTTGTCGGAAAATTTTATATCCTGTTCTCAAACTTTGTGTGTCGGAAAATCCGATGGAAAATGTGTGATGGAGCCTACACACGGTCGGAATTTCCGACAACAAGGTCCTAGCGCACATTTTCCGTTGGAAAATCCGACCGTGTGTACGGGGCATTAGGCCCTGTTTTTGAAGGGTGGATTAGCTATTTTGATAATACAGGGTATCAAGCGGTGGTGGCGGAGGAGGAGCAGAAGAAAAAGGAGGAGGAAACGGCAGCAGCAGCAGGAGCAGTAAACAGAGGTGATGTTGGTGCTTTCTGGCAGTACACTGTGATGGAGGCCTTAGATTTGTCAGAGGATTCGCAAGATTGGGATGAGCATGCTGGGTAAACTAGCTGCATTAAATACCGGACAACACTGGTGTCGGCGTCAGGTGCCTACACCAAAGATGGCCACCACCAAACTGTCATCAGGGCACAGTAATGCCGCGTACACACGAGCTGACTTTTCGACCGGACTGGTCGACAGTCTATCCGACGGACTTTCGGCAGACTTCCGACGGACTTTCCTATCGAACGGACTTGTCTACACACGATCACACCAAAGTCCGATGGATTCGTACATGATGACGTACGACTTGACTAAAATAAGGAAGTTGATAGCCAGTAGCAAATAGCTGCCCTAGCGTTGGTTTTAGTCCGTCGGACTAGCATACAGACGAGCGGATTTTTCGACCAGACTCGAGTCCGTCGGAAAGATTTGAAACATGTTTTTTTTTCTGGGTCCATCGGAATTTTGGGAAAAAAAGTCCGCTGGAGCCCACACACAATCGAATTGTCAGACGGAGTCCGGTCCGCCGGACCAAGTCTGCCGGAAAGTCCGCTCGTATGTACGCGGCATAACCCAGTAGTTTAAAAAGTAAGGACAATATCTGCTTTATTGTCAATATCCATATTAAAAAAACATTTTATAAGGATCATGGGGATCTTTTATAGTATTTTTGAGTAGGAGACTGTAGCTCCTCTTTAATGCCCTGTACACACGATAGGATTTTCCGATCGAAAATGTGTGATAGGACCTTGTTGTCGGAAATTCCGACCGTGTGTAGGCTCCATCACACATTTTCCATAGGAATTTCCGACACAAAGTTTGAGAGCTTGCTATAAAATTTTCCGACAACAAAATCCGTTGTCGGAAATTCCGATCGTGTGTACACAGATCTGACACACAAAGTGCCACGCATGCTCAGAATAAATTAGGAAACGAAAGCTATTGGCTACTGCCCTGTTTATAGTCCCGATGTACATGTTTTATGTCACCGCGTTCAGAACGATCTGATTTTCCGACAACTTTGTGTGACCGTGTGTATGCAAGACAAGTTCGAGGCAACATCCGTCGGAAAAAATCCATGGATTTTGTTGTCGGAATGTCCGATCAATGTCCGACCGTGTGTACGGGGCATAAGACTGCTAAGAAATTGTTTCATACTGCACAGAGCAAGGTCTGTGACTAGCAATGATCCCGAAGTCTGATTTCAACCTTTCTAAACTGAAAATGACACACTTTGCTGTAGTTTTTATTAACAACTTCCCTAATGTCCCCCCCCTCCTACCCCAGGCCCCACAGCAGTTGCATGGGGTGCTATGGCTATTTTTAAGCCACTGTTAACACAGCTTTAGGAGAACATTTATAGGTCAGTGTTAATAATATTATTAACAAAAAACAAATACTTACGTCCTCTTGAAAGATTCTAAAACACAGACATCCTCTGTTACAGCTGCATAAGAAATGTAAAAAAAAATGCATTGGGTTTCCAACTCCAACATCAGCTGTTTTTTAACTATACATATTCTGTTTGTGCTGCTCCCCATGGGAAATGGAAAATTTTATATATATAGATCCATATACATATATATATATATATATATATATATATATATATATATATATATATATATATTATATAAATAGTGCAGCGCTACCAAATCTCATGTGACTATTTGAATAAATAAGTCTAAACACAGTGAAAAATATACAGTATAACATCAAATATCCATAAGAAATTTATAAATAAAAAAAGTTCATATATTTTTATATATATATATATATATATATATATATATATATATATATATATATATATATATATATATATATATATATATATATATCAAATTCTATAATTTCTTGATTGCTGTGCACAAATATTCCACCGCTGTGCTTCCACCACACTTCTCAGGTATTCTAAACTGTGCACACCTCCACCAGCTGTTATGCCTGCTCACCTCAACACTAGGGATGAGCTCGATGTTTGAGTCAAACGTAAGTTCGACTCGAACATTGGGTGTTCGCCTGTTCACCGAATAGCGAACAATTTGGGGTGTTCGCGGCAAATTAGAAAGCCGCGGAACACCCTTTAAAAGTCTATGGGAGAAATCAAAAGTGCTAATTTTAAAGGCTTATATGCATGGTATTGTCATAAAAAGTGTTTGGGGACCCGGGTCCTGCCCCAGGGGACATGTATCAATGCAAAAAAAAAGTTTTAAAAACTAACGGTTTTTCGGGAGCAGTGATTTTATTAATGCTTAAAGTGAAACAATAAAAGTGAAATATAGTATCTATATATCTCCATTTCAATCATTTATTTAGGTTCACTTTTAAAAATATTGCACTTACAAGGATTAAAAGGATAAAATCACTTGTCACAGTATTACAAGACGTCCGCTCTCTCAGCACTCTGATGGCGAGGGCTCCTCCCCTCTACACACGTATCGCCTTACAATTGGCTATTGAGAAAGCCAATTGTAAGGCGATACTCGTGTAGAGGGAAGGAGCCGAGCCTGTGACGTCACGCCATCAGAGTGGTGAGCAAGCGGACGTCTTATAATACTTTGACAAGTGATTTTATCCTTTTAATATCTCGAGGGGAAATTTCTCGTTTGTGAGTTGTTCATACAACAGACTGGAGCAGGAGATCTGATATTGAAGTGGAGAGAAAGGAGGGAGCTTTCATTCAGAGCTTTTGTGGCTCAGTGTTGAGGTGAGCAGGCATAACAGCTTGTGGAGGTGTCCACAGTTTAGAATACCTGAGAAGTGTGGTGGAAGCACAGCGGTGGAATATTTGTGCACAGCAATCAAGAAATTAAAGTAGTTGATATATATGAACTTTTTTTATTTATAAATTTCTTATGGACATTTGCTGTTATATATTTTTCACTGTGTTTAGACTTATTTATTCAAATAGTCACATGAGAGTTGGTAGCACTGCACTATTTATATAACAAATATTTTTAGATGGTGAAGTGATACACTGAGAGTGTTCAGCAGCTGCAGAAATTTAATTTATAATTTATCATTTATAATTTATAATTGTACACTTGCACAATAATTAAAAAAAAACATTTTATTTTGTTTAGCACATAGCACTTTTGTGGCGCTGATTGATCTTTAAACAATATATATATAGATATATATAGGTTTATATATATAGATCTATATATATCTATATACAGTATATAGATCTATATACATAGATATTTATAGGTAATAATTCCAGGGATTGTTGATCCAGGCAATATCCGATTGCCTTCTGAGGATCAGATTGGAGCAAATTGGATAAAGCTTTACTGGCAATTTTTGCCTTCCCCTGGATCAACTGTAGATATAGGACTCTGTATATAGAGGATTTCTAATTATTTACTCAGTAAATTTGATATATTTATATAGTTGAACTAGATGAACCTGTGTCTATTTTTCAACCTGACTAACTATGTACCTATGTATTATATATTTGTAGAGCATTGACTTTATCATTTAAAATTGGAGAGATATGTGATTTAAGGTATCCAGCCAAAACCTTTTCCTTTAGACTTGGATAGAGAGGGGAAGCATTAGAACCTATGTTTGTTTTTTGTTGCTATCCGGGCCTCCATTAGAGAGTTTCCTTCCACTTACCTTACTGGCGACAACGGTTTCACCAGACATTGAGAATAAATCTCCAACAACAGCACGGGCAAGAACAAAAAGTTCAGAGTAAGGGAACGCTAGAATCTCTTTCAGCATTTACAGCTGATCATGTTCCTGTTGTAGATTTTCCTTTATTTCTTGTGTGATAAAACATTGTCATCTGAAAAGTAAGGCTGTCTATAGATAGATCATGTTTTTTTGTTCAGGCAGTGGGTTAAACAAAAAAAAAAAATAAAGATTCCTCTATCCACACAGTTGAGGTGGATAGAGGTATCTTCCCCACTGAGACATTGGGCTTGATTTACTAAAACTGGAGAGTGCAAAATCTGGTGCAACTCTGCATAGAAACCAATCAGCTTCCATGTTTTTTTTTTTTTTTGTCAAAGCTTAATTGAACAAGCTGAAGTTAGAAGCTGATTGGCTACCAAAGAGAGAAACAATTGACAACAAGCCTGTTCATCAGAAATCAATTGTTAAGTCAACTTCTGTCAATCGGGAGTGGCCACACATGGATTGCAATTTGGCCAGTTCTGTATGGAATTTTGATCCATCTATGACTGGCTTAAGGGCTTAAATAAAGGGAAATCCTTCTAATGTAACCCGAGATAACAGTATACAACAGACATGGGTTCTAATCTTTCCCCACTTTATTAAAAATCTAAAGTTTTGGCTGGATATACACTTTACTTAACCGGTACTTTTTACCTGATATACAATATTATTCTGTTGGAAAACAGCCTCAAAATGGTGCCACACCAGGTAATTCTTTGGTGACCACAGGAGGTATAATTGGACCAGAACAGAATATATCGGAAAAAAACCAAAGGGGGTGCCCTTTAACTGGAAAATGAAAATGCCAGCTTGGAATAAGCTTAGGTACTGGATACAAAAGGGAACAGGGCCACCCACGTGGCTCCGGCTAAGCTTATTCCAAGCATAACATTGATATATAATAACCTAAACAGATAAAACATTTTTAGCCCCTTTTCACACCTATGCATTGCATTAGTGCTCACCACTCTGTAAGGCCCTTTCCTGTGCCACTCCTTCCATTTAGCACCCAAAGCACACTTACACTGGGTGCTGATGGAGTGGTATTTGTGTTGCTGTGTGTTAAAATGTTGGCAGCCAGTTCAAATAAGTGTTCCCTTAGCAATGCAAAAGGTGGCCTTAAGGGCCAGATTCATGCCTGTGAGCTGTGGTAATGTGCAAACTACAGCGTGATGCGTTGGGATGCAATTCATTTTGGGTGGCACCTCAGAATCTTCCTTCATGAAGTCACGTGAACGTGACGCTACGCGTCGGAACAGAAATGCACTGGAAGTGATGTCAGTGTGCGAGCTCGCTGCTCGTGGTGATTAGCATTTACCTTGTTTTTAAATGTGAGTACTGCAGTTGGATTCATTAAATAAAACACCCAAATTTTTACATACTTCCCTATTTGGGACCTCTTCTTCTTTCTCCATATGATTTATGTACCTATCTGGGAGAACTTTCCACGCCATCTATTTTACATCTGAGAGACGTATATACATAATCTTAAACCATTGACCAGGACATAAGGATGTTTAGATGAGCCCCACACTACTCCATTGATAGGAACCTGGTAGTGGGATCCACTGCAGGACCTGGGATCTGTATTTTCTTCATATACACGCTGTTACCTTAAAGCGGTAAGGTAAGGGGCTATTTCTCATTGAGGTGTTATTACGCTGAAGAAAAGCCACCGTTTACATTGTTGTATTTGCACTGAAGAAAAGTCACCGTTTAGATTGCTATACTTGCATGGAAGAAAAGTCACTGTTTACATTGCCTTTTCACCATCTTTTATTATCAAATAAGGACACTTAATCTTCTGGGACTATTACTTCAATACCAATTTTTTTTTCACTATTTTTTTATTTTTCTTCTTTATTTATATCTTTTGGACTTTTTCATGTTTATATACTAAGTTTTTTACTATCTATAAGCACGTGGCATGTTACATTGTTTATCCATTCTATTAATTATATTGTATTTACTTAAGCACCTAGCACTTTATATTTTTGCACATTGTTTGCATTATCACTTAGAACGCAGCACCATCTATTGATTTTGTTCCACACACCTAAAAAGCTTTCAAAGACTGAAGGGTACAGTATTTAATACATTTCCATACCTTCCACATCAATGTTGAAGGAGCAGCTATCACATTTGTCCTTGGAAACTACTTCACATCTGTAAGCACCAACATCTTCTTTAACTGCCTTGAGGATCTTGAGCTCAAAATGGTATATCTGTAAAGAAACGATACAGATCTTTCATATGTAAGTGTAACTACAGTATTCAACTTCCTTATTCTTATAGCCCAACTGTAGCCATTTTTATAGTTTCGGATTAAGTGGGAAGGATATGTTTTTATTGCTGTATTTGTCCCCTCTCTGCAGATTTACTACTGCTTCTTAATGCAAAAGTGTCAGACAGAAGAGGCAGCAATAAAACATTTGTTGGCTTAAGTAGGAATTCATATTAGATTCACAAAGGCTAAGTGTTGCCAAAATGTTTTTGTAGCCTTTTTTGTGTGTGTAAGGCCTTCTTTGGCTGAAACGCATTAGCATTATCGTGTGGTGTTTTTATCCTGTGAGTTAAGAAGGTTGTACAGCTCACAGACTGACTTTTTGTTTTATGCTGATTTGTAGGTTACCAGGTATAGATCAATTCAACTATGTAGAACTCCTCACCAAACTGCTACAATCTAGTGGTCATATTGTCCATAGATTTGCGATAGACTGAGCTCTTTATTTGTTCATATATGAACTTACTGCCACTTACTTTAACCCATAACAATATATTAAAGGGGTTGTAAACCCTCTAGGTTTTCACCTTAATGCATTCTATGCATTAAGGTGAAAAACCTTCTGTGCTGGAGCAGCCCCCCAGAGCCCCCCTTTTACTTACCTAAACCGATCGTTCCATTGACGGGGACGAGTACAGCAGCTTCAGCCACTGTCCCGGGTCCTCTTGGATAGATTGATATCAGCAGGCCATTGGCTCCTGCTGCTGTCAATCAAATCCAGTGACACTGGAGCCAGGGGGGCGGGGCCGAGTCTTGCTGTCTCTGTCAATGAACACAGCAGCAGGACTCGGGAGCATACCCCCATGAGTGCCCCCATGGAATGCAGCTCTCCGTGGGGGCACTGGAGAAGGGGAGAAGCCAGGAGCACCACTGGGGGACCGCCGAAGAGGAGGATCATCTTCACTACCCAGTCTAGTGTCTACTTCCTGATAATAAGATTATAATCATAGCAGAGTATTCTTCTCTGTGCAAGTGTTGCAGCTTCTATTTGCTTAACTTGGTGTGCCAGAGGGGCTGAGGTTGTTCAAAGGGTTTAGGCAAAAGAACAGAGAACCCAAACAACCAAGTGGCTCCTCCAGGGGTACATTTGCCTTTTCAATAATTTATTCAGCAAAAATATCAATAGATATAATGGTTTACTGTGGAAAATGTAAGTACTTTTTTGGCATCAGAGGCTGATATTACCCCTTTAGCAGAAGTTACTCCAAAATGCAGAATTATTCAATTGCAAGATTCTTGTGGGTTTCTTTCCATCAACTGCCTGTTTCAAACCATTCTACAACATTTTATTGGGATTCAAATTAGGGCTTTGACTAAGCTAGCTCATAAACCTCCTTTTCTTTTTTTTTGAGCCATCCCTTGGTAAATTTGCTACTCTGCTTTGGATCATTATTTTGTTGAAAAATCCATTACTGGTTCATCTTCAACTTTTGGACAGATGGCTTCATGGTCTCCTCAATAGGAATGAGCTTTCATTTCAGTCTGAACTTTGCCTGTTAGGCCATTCTTCCAATTGCCAGAATTGTTGCTTGTTTTGCAGGAGCTTAACATCATATAAAGTAGCATTTTTTCTTCCACTACTATATATGGCAGTTTTCTGTAAATGGTTGTTAAAAGGGTTGAAAAGGTAAATTTTTATTTTTTTTAAAAACAAACATGTCTATACTTACCTACTCTGTGCAAGGAATCGCACAAAGTGCTCCTGAACACAGAGAGTGGGACCAGGCTCCGCCCCCTGCTTCCTCGTCACTGGCTTTGATTGACAGCAGCCATTGGCTCCCAGTGCCCCAGCAAAGCCAGCGAGGCCCAGAAGTGAGGGGAGAAAAGATCTGCAGACGTGAATGGCACTGGATCGAATGAGGTCTCAGGTAAGTAAAGAGGGGCTAAGGGGGTGATGCTGACACCTGAAAAATGCTAAAGCTAGTGTAGCGTTGGTGTTTTTACTTTTTAGTGACATGTAATGCATAACAGTGACAATGTTATAAATTAGTATTTGGCTCCCTCTACTGGTGTACTTATGGATAGACTTGTTAATCTTTCACATAAAACCCATACAGGAAGTGACTTAATGTTTACCTTGTGAAAGGTTTCACCTACCCACAATGCTCACTGACCTACCCATGAACACTGAGTAACTGAACTGCTTACTGAGTAGGTTATAAAAGGCTCACCGCGGCCATTTTCTTTCTCTTCTGGATGCGTGGCCTGCCTGTGAGGATCTGTGAGGAGGTGGTCCAGAGGCCGCGGCCTACATCTTGTGGAGCGGAACAACCAGCGACTCTGCCTTACACCTGTGTGCTGGAGAAACAGTGCAACCGGATCGGGAGGGATCCAGAGATGCCTGATGGAGCCATTTGAAGGTCCCGGTCATCTTGCGGAGCAGTGCAGCATGACAGAGCTGACTGATAGCAGGACGGAGCCAGTGGAACGGAGGCATCCATTCATCCAGGCCTGGTGTGGTGAGAGGGCGGACGCCCACAGTTCTTTAACATACTTTACACACTTAGACTCATACCACAGTGGTTGCTGAGACCTGTGGTTCCGCAGAAGGGTCTTATTCAAGCAGACTGAGTTAAATAGGCCTCATGCCTATACTTCACTGAGAACTGATACTGTGCGGTTCAGAGACAACTGTACTAGAGGCAGTTACAAGTGTGTTATACAGCAAGAACGGTTTCACTTATTATTCTACACTATTGCTTTGCTTGTTAAACCCTTGGATTACAATCACTGCAGTATAATAGCTAGTAGAAGACAGAAGATCAAGGACTACATCTTTCATTGTAAGGCCTTATGTTCAATCACCTTGACAAAGGACTGCATCATAAAGGAGCTCGTTAGCAATTGTATTGTGCTGTGTGTATAACCTTTCATTACTGTGTGCAGTACAGCGTGCTGGACGTGGGAAGGTGCCCAGTGTAAAGGCATTGTTCACTCTGAGCACTAGTCCCACTTGGAGACGCACCTGCAGGGGATTGTCCAAGAAAACTTTATATCTTAATAAGTTGTAAATCTCAGCACCCTTGGAGTGGAGAAAGGGAGTTCCTGAAAACTTCCAAGGTACTAGTGTGAAACTGTCTGACAAAACTAAATTTTACCTGACACATCCAGCCAGATCAGGTGAAAGCTGTCCCAGCTCAAGACAAATGGAGCCAGCTATGCAGGAAGTCAGTTTCCGGTCAACACCGAGGGAAAGTGGCAGAGGGCCCCCTAACAGAAAGAAGGGAACCATTGAAACACACAGAGATTATAAGAGAGGTTCACAGTCAGAACAACAACTGGCTGCCCTGAAACAGCAGTGCGATGATATACAGGAGAGGTTCCAGGAAACCTCCAGCCTAATCGCAAAACAAAGAGCTAAGTGTCACGTGCCAAGACCTGAGTGACAGTCAGACAACACCCAGACCTGTGTCGGTCATACAGAGACGCACTCATAGACACTTGCTAGAGGTGACGATCCGGAAAGATTTCAAGATCGACGGTCAGATAGGGGAGAAGAAACAGAAAGACAAACTGTCCTACACAAACCTCCTGCATCAGATTGACCTGGGACTCCAAAGAGGATATCTGGAATCTGAAATTGTAGAGGCTGTAGTCCACGCCATTAGTCCAGGCCTAAGTATCAGGGGCATGCTAGAAATGAAAAATAGACTGACTTTAGTACAACTCAGGAGGATACTAAAGAGCTACTATAAAGAGGAAGATGCTGCTGAATTGTACCATCAGCTGATAAATATGGCACAGAGTAGTCAAGAGACTCCTCAGAATTTCTTATACAGAGCCATCGAATTGAAAGATCGCCTGTTATCTATGTCGACGAGAGAAGGCTCAGATGAACATTTTGGGGCTGAACTGATCCAGAAGAAATTTCTGAGGTCTGTGGCTACAGGACTGAGGAGTGACTATGTCCAGTTCCAGTTAAGGCAGTATTTGGACGATCCCTCCATCCCAGATGAGGTGCTCATTGAAGAGACTAATGAAGCAGCGAAGATGGAGATGGCAAGGGACAAGAAACAAAGGAAAATCCAGTCCAACAGCACAAACAGAACCAAAGGACACCAGTCTGATGTTCTACAGGGCACTCGAGAACCCAGTGAGCACTGATCAGGCGTCCTGGCCCTTACCTACACAACATCTGCCAAAGTGTGAGTCTGAACTAGGAAAATTGCTTCAGATGCAGAAGGAGATGTTAGAAATGATGGCTCAATTGACTGGCAAACTGGTTGAACCTCAGAAGGAGGAAGTCTCGGCACCAAAGACCCCGATGGGTCCTGCAGCAGCTCAGACCGAGAAACTGGCGAAGCAAAGGACCTGTTTCAACTTCGGGGGAGTTGAAAATTACCGTCAAGTATGTCTGAGCCCAGCGAAACCTGAAACAAAACACCAGAAGCCGGCGGAAAACTTCAGAGGGCCCCAGTGAAGGAGTCAACTGGGCGCCCTATGACAGCAGCCAACTCCAAACAAACCCATACATACCAGGCCCCTAGAGCCACAGTTAGGCTGAAGCCGGGTAAGCATCTTCGAAGGAGAGGAGCCAGGATAAGACTCACAAAACAGGCTAAACCTGCCACTCCCCATGGATTCCCTCCTAAAGTGGTGGGACCTTCTCCAATTGTCCCCATCCAAGTAGAAGGGATCTACGCCAAAGCTCTCTTGGATACTGGGGCTCAAGTAACTCTCCTCTACAGAGACTTTTATGAGAAGCATCTAAAACACCTGCCACTACAGAAGCTGGAGGAATTGGAGATATGGGGCCTAGGGACCCAGAATTTTCCTTATGACGGCTACCTACCCATCAAGCTCACCTTCGACCCGAGTGTGGCGGGAAAGACCGAAACCTTCAATACCTTGGCAGTGGTGTGTCCTCGCCCCCTAGGGGCTGATACAAGTTCCCTCATTATGGGGACCAATACTGACCTGGTCTGACACCACTTGTACAAGAGAAGAGCACTTCAGCCACAAGTGGGCACCCTATGCTAGCACAAGTGTACCAGGATCTAGTGCACAAGCAGAAAGCCCCATCAGAAGGAGTGGGAAAAATCTGGCGCTTGGACCGGAGTGAGAAAGTTTTGCAACCAGGTGAAGTGGTTTGTCTAAAAGCTTCTGTTAAGCTGAGTTGGAAGCAACCAGGTCCCTTCATCGTCCTTGAAATGGACAATCAGAAGGAAGATAAGGGGCTGGAAATAATCCCAGAAGTATTGTCGACCAAGGCACTGAAGAGAAGCAGAGGGAAAATCTCAGTCAGTGTCCGAAACACAACAGCCTCACCTGTGAAGATGCCCGCTAGAGTGCTGCTGGGACGGGTGAATCAAGCAACACCAGTCTCACCGTGTGAGATCGTGGGAGGACAAGAGTGAGAGATTCCCCTGGAAGAATTCTACCCGAAGAACACTCACTCTCCCTACACCTGCTTGGATGGAGAGGGCCAAAACCCAGCTCCTGAGATGGAGAACTGCTTTTTCAAAAAGTGAGTTCGATGTGGGGCTGGCAAAGAGTGCTGAACACAAGATTCGGTTGGAGTTAGCTAGATTAGGCTGGACAATCAGTGAGTTAGCTGCACTTACAGTGTATTGTGTATATATATGCATCCCAGGTGTTGCATATATATATATATATATATATATATATATATATATATATATATACACTGTATTCAGTTTAGCTAGATCCGTTCCTGTTATCTTCTTACTGACAGGCAGGCTTGTCTTGTTACAGTATTTATAGCTACCTGAAGAAAATTGCTGGTGTTCTTTTGATCCTATTAGTACCACAGTCAGGCAGCTAGACTATTTACAGTTAGTGTAGTGCGTCCTGCTCACAGTGTTCAGCTAAAACTACAAGTTAGTGTAGTGAGACCTCTGCACAGTGTTCATCTAAAGCTACAAGTTAGTGCAGTGTGTCCTGCTCACAGTGTTCAGCTAAAACTACAAGTTAGTGTGGTGCGTCCTCCTCACAGTGTTCAGCTAAACCTGCAAGTTATTTTTTGCGAGCTCTGCACAGTGTTGATCTAAAGCTACAAGTTAGTGTAGTGCGTCCTGCTCACAGTGTTCAGCTAAAACTACAAGTTAGTGTAGTGAGACCTCTGCACAGTGTTCATCTAAAACTACAAGTTAGTGTAGTGCGTCCTGCTCACAGTGTTCAGCTAAAACTACAAGTTAGTGTAGTGAGACCTCTGCACAGTGTTCATCTAAAGCTACAAGTTAGTGCAGTGCGTCCTGCTCACAGTGTTCAGCTAAAACTACAAGTTAGTGTGGTGCGTCCTCCTCACAGTGTTCAGCTAAACCTACAAGTTATTTTTTTGCGAGCTCTGCACAGTGTTCATCTAAAGCTATAAGTTAGTGTAGTGCGTCCTGCTCACAGTGTTCAGCTAAAACTACAAGTGGGTGTAGTGAGACCTCTGCACAGTGTTCATCTAAAACTACAAGTTAGTGTAGTGCGTCCTGCTCACAGTGTTCAGCTAAAACTACAAGTTAGTGTAGTGAGACCTCTGCACAGTGTTCATCTAAAGCTACAAGTTAGTGCAGTGCGTCCTGCTCACAGTGTTCAGCTAAAACTACAAGTTAGTGTGGTGCGTCCTCCTCACAGTGTTCAGCTAAACCTACAAGTTATTTTTTTGCAAGCTCTGCACAGTGTTCATCTAAAGCTACAAGTTAGTGTAGTGCGTCCTGCTCACAGTGTTCAGCTAAAACTACAAGTTAGTGTGGTGCGTTCTCCTCACAGTGTTCAGCTAAACCTACAAGTTATTTTTTTGCGAGCTCTGCACAGTGTTCATCTAAAGCTACAAGTTAGTGTAGTGCGTCCTGCTCACAGTGTTCAGCTAAAACTACAAGTTAGTGTAGTGAGACCTCTGCACAGTGTTCATCTAAAACTACAAGTTAGTGTAGTGCGTCCTGCTCACAGTGTTCAGCTAAAACTACAAGTTATTGTGGTGAGACCTCTGCACAGTGTTCATCTAAAGCTACAAGTTAGTGCAGTGCGTCCTGCTCACAGTGTTCAGCTAAAACTACTAGTTAGTGTGGTGCGTCCTCACAGTGTTCAGCTAAACCTACAAGTTATTTTTTTGCGAGCTCTGCACAGTGTTCAGCTAAAGCTATCTGTAGAAGGTTGGTGGTGTTTTCCTGATCCTATCACTACCGCAGGCAGCTAAATAAGCTGCAAGTTATTTTTTGGGGAGCTCTGCACAGTGTTCACCTAAAGCTACCTGTAGAAGGTTGGTGGTGTTCTCATACTACAGGCAGGCAGTTGATTTTGCTAGCTGCAGTATAAGTATATATATATATATATATATATATATATATATATATATATATATATATATATATATATATATATCCCAGCTTAGTGCAGCTACAGGCCATTAGTATGTCTGGAAGGCCAAGAAGGAGAGGCAGACAGTCACAAGCCAATAAAAGAGGGCAAGCAGGCTCTGTGTCTAGTGCTGGTCGTGGAGACGGTGCATCCTCATCAGCACGTGGCCGTGGGACACGCTTGGCCTTTTTTTCGGCAGCTGGCCGTGTTGAGCCACAACATGCGGAAGACTTGGTCGAGTGGATGACCAAGCCGTCCTCATCCTCCTCATCCTCTCTCACCCATGCTCAGGGTACTTTGTCTGGCAAAGCAGCGGTCTCTTCCCTCGGCTCAATGTCATCAGTGACTCCTTCCCTAGCCCCACCATGTCCTCCTGAGGAGTCCCTCGAACTGTTTGGCCACAGTGTTGGGTACATGCTCCAGGAGGATGCCCAGCGTTTGGAAGGCTCTGAAGATGATACTGAGCTCGATGAAGGCAGTAACATGAGCACGGACAGAGGGGTTGCCCAAGAAGGACAGCAATCTGGCAGTCATGCTCCCCCTGCTGCAGCATACTGCCAGGTTTGCTCCAGTGATGAGGAGGGAGGGGATGATGAGGTCACTGACTCAACGTGGGTGCCTGATAGGAGAGAGGAGGAGGAGGAGGCGGCACATCACCAATGAGGCAGGATGCCCTCCAGGGGCCAGCCTAAGGGCAGCACACTGACTGCATCACACCCCAAAGCTCCACATGTGCAGGGCGCTGCAGTCTCTGCGCATTATTCAAAAAGTTCTTTGGTGTGGGCCTTTTTTGAGAGGAGTGCATCAGATCGTACCGCTGCTCTTTGCAACATATGTCTCAAGCATATCTCGCGTGGCCAAAACCTCTCCCGCTTGGGTACCACATGCTTGACCAGACATATGTTGACCTGCCATGCAGTTCGTTGGCAAGCGTGTCTAAAAGACCCACACCAAAGAACAAAGAGGACCTCTCCTTGCTCCTCATCAGCTGAGATCTCCAACCCCACTATATCTTCAGTCCTCTCTGAGACCTGCACTGAGAGGAATGAAGGTGTAGAATTAGGTGTGTCACAGCCAAGTACTTGTGGGCAATCTACTTTCGGTACACCGACTGCAGATTGTACCAGGCACATTTCCCGGCCCCAGCTGCTGTACCACCGAAAGAAGTTTGCTCCCAGCCATCCACATGCCCAGCGGTTGAATGCTAGCTTGGCAAAATTGCTAGCACTTCAACTGCTGCCTTTTCAGTTGGTAGACTCTGCCCCCTTCCGTGAGTTTGTGGAATGTGCGGTTCCTCAGTGGCAGGTACCCAAACGCCACTTTTCCTCATGGAAGGCGATTCTGGCTCTCTACCGGCATGTGGAAGGCAATGTCCATGCCTCGCTGGACAGGGCGGTCAGCGGTAAGGTGCATATTACCGCTGACTCATGGTCCAGCAGGCATGGACAGGGACGTTACCTAAGTTTCACGGCGCATTGGGTGACTCTGCTGGCAGCTGGGAAGGATGCAGGACAAGGTGCAGTAGTGTTGGAGGTTGTTTCGCCACCACGCCTCCAAAATGCCACTACTAATGATTGTGACACACCTCTCTCCTCCACCCCCTCCTCTTCTTCTTCCTCCATGGCCTCTTCCTGTGCTTTGTCCTCAGAACCAGCGGTGCTCCGTAGGTGTTCAAGGGGCTACGCAAGTACGCAGGCCAAAAGATGCCATGCGGTGCTTGAGCTGGTGTGCTTGGGGGACAGGAGCCACACTGGGGCAGAGGTTCTGTCAGCTCTGCAGGGGCAGGTTCAGAGGTGGTTGACGCCACGCCAACTTAAGGCAGGAATGGTGGTTTGTGACAATGGCACCAACCTCCTCTCTGCCCTCCGACAGGGACAAATGACCCATGTGCCCTGTTTGGCTCACGTCCTTAACTTGGTGGTGCAGCAGTTCTTGGGCAGGTACCCAGGCTTACAGGATGTCCTGAGGCAGGCCAGGAAAGTCTGTGTGCATTTCCGCCGGTCATATAATGCCAGTGCTCGGCTGGCGGACCTCCAAAAGGAGTTTAACCTGCCCAAGAACCGCCTAATCTGTGACATGCCCACCAGGTGGAACTCAACGTTGGCCATGCTGCAGCGGCTGCACACGCAGCAGAGGGCCATCAATGAGTACCTGTGCGACTATGGCACCAGGACAGGGTCAGGGGAGCTTGTTTTTTTTCCCCACGCCAGTGGGCCATGATCAGGGATGCATGCACTGTCCTGTCACCATTTGAGGAGGCCACGAGTATGGTGAGCAGTGACAGTGCATGCATCAGTGGCACTGTCCCCCTTGTCCACCTGTTGGAGCACACGCTGCGTGGAATAATGGACAGGGCACTTGAGGCAGAACAGAGGCAGGAAGAGGAGGACTTCCTTAGCTCTCAAGGCCCCCTTTATCCAGACAGTGTTCCTGCGTGCCCGCCAATCACGCAGGAAGAGGACGAGGAGGAGGAGGAGGAAGATTGTGTCAGTATGGAGGTGGAGCCTGGCACTCAGCATCAGCAGCAGTCTGTAAGGGATCAGTCCCAAGAAACACATGGACTTGTACGTGGCTGGGAGGAGGTGGCTGCGGACCATGTCGTCCTTAGTGACCCAGAGGACTCCGGACCGAATGCCTCAGCAAACCTACGCTGCATGGCCTCCCTGATCCTGCAAAGCCTGCGTAAGGATCCTCGTATTCGTGGTATCAAGGAGAAGGACCAATACTGGCTGGCAACCCTCCTTGATCCACGTTACAATGGTAAGGTTGCGGACCTTATCTTGCCATCGCAGAGGGAGCAGAGGATGAAACATCTTCGGGAGGCCTTGCAGAAAGGTCTGTGCAACCCGTTCCCAGAGACTGGGAGGTTACAAACTCCTGTTTCTGGACAACGTGTTGCTAAGGCTTCGGTCAGTCAAAGAAGGAGCGGTGGAGAAGGTGGCCGTCTGACGATGCGTTCAGACAATTTTTTGGTACGCATCCCCAAGGTTTGATCGGTTCCAGCAACCATCGCCAGCGTCTGTTTTACATGGTGCAGGAATACCTAGGGGCAAGATCTGACTTGGACACCTTTCCCACCGAAAATCCTCTGGGTTACTGGGTCTTGAGGATGGATCACTGGCCAGAGCTTGCACAGTATGCAATTGAGCTACTGGCCTGTCCTGCATCCAGCGTTCTTTCGGAACGCACATTCAGTGCTGCTGGAGGCTTTGTAACCGATCACAGGGTGCGTCTGTCCACCGACTCGGTCGATCGACTGACCTTCATAAAAATGAATCAGTCTTGGATCACCACCAGCTACCAAGCACCTGATGCTGATGTAACCGAATATTTTTTTTTTAAATCTTGGATCCCTTCAAAGACTGCCTATGCTGATGCTGAGTGACTATCCCTGAGTAATTATCCTCTTCCTCCTCAATGATCACGCTGATAGCTTGTAAGAACATTTTTGGTTCTGGGCGCCACCACCAGTGCCTAAGGCCCAATTTTTCAGCCCCTGTTTAACAGGAGCGTGTAATTACAATTTTTGATGCAATACTTTGCAGCAGGGCTCGTTTCTGCGTTCCAACTAGAGTATCTGTGAGGGGTTGTAGTGTTATGGCACCAGCACCAGTGTCTAAGGCCCAATTTTTCAACCTCTGTTTAACAGGGGCGTGTAATTACAATTTTTGATGCAATACTTTGCAGCAGGGCTCATTTCTGCATTCCAACTAGAGTATCTGTGAGGGGTTGCAGTGTTGTGGCACCAGCACCAGTGCCTAAGGCCTAATTTTTCAGCCCCCTGTTCAACAGGGGCATGTAATTACAATTCTTGATCTAATATTTCACAGCAGGGCCCATTTCTGCACCCACCAAGAGCGAGTGAGGATTTACAGTGTTGTGGCACCAGCACAACCACCACCAAAGGCCCAATTTTTCTGCCCTTGTTTAACAGGGGCATGTAATTACAATTCTTGATCTAATGTTTCACAACAGGGCCCATTTCTGCACCCACCAAGAGCGAGTGAGGACTTACAGTGTTGTGGCACCAGCACCACCACCACCACCAAAGGCCCAATTTTTCTGCCCCTGTTCAACAGGGGCATGTAATTACAATTCTTGATCTAATATTTCACAGCAGGGCCCTGTGAGGGCTTACAGTGTTGTGGTCACAACAACACCTAAGGCCCAAATTTCTGCTGAGTATTTAGGGCAGGCCCCTACTTTCAAACATCTAACTTACAAACGACTCCTACTTGCAAACGGAAGGAGACAACAGGAAGTGAGATGAAATCTACCCCTAGGAAGGGAAATTCTCTCCTGTAAGAGTTAATATGGGAAAAACATTTCTCCTTTCCACTGATGCTTTCCAATCCTTGTTCCACAAAAAACCCCAAATTTTCTAAAAACATTTGTCATTGGGACAAAAAGTGAGGTGAAATATTCTGAAGAGGTGGACAGACAGCAAAACAAATGTCACAGGGGTGATAACCCTTCCCTATGTTTTCCAAAAAGCTTAAAAAAGATTTTTTGGCAACACGTTAAAAATGTACCCGTTCAAAATTACAAACAGATTCTACTTAACAACAAACCTACAGTCCCTGTCTTGTTTGCACCGCCTGTATACTGCTGTTCAGAGTATATAGGGTCTGGTGGCCCCACACCTTTCCTTATTTTAATTTGGGTGCGGGGTTCCCCTAATATCCATACAAGACCGAAAGGGCCTGGTAATGGACTGGGGGGTACCCATGCCGTTTGTCTCACTGATTTTCATCCATATTGCCAGGACCCGACATTACATTAAAGCCGCAAGCAGTTTTAAATGCCTTTTTTTCCTTTAAAAATGACATTTTGTGCAGGGACTGTTCTAAGCACGGGAAACACGATATTTAAAGGAATATTTCCCTTTTTTTTTTACTTTAAGCATCATTAAAATCACTGCTCCCGAAAAAAACGGCCGTTTTTAAAAGTTTTTTTTGCATTGATACATGTCCCCTGGGGCAGGAGCCGGGTCCCCAAACCCTTTTAGGACAATACCATGCAAATTAGCCTTTAAAATGAGCACTTTTGATTTCGAACGTTCGAGTCCCATAGACGTCAATGGGGTTCTAACGTTCGTGCGAATTTTCGGTCCGTTCGCAGGTTCTGGTGCGAACCGAACCAAGGGGTGTTCGGCTTATCCCTAGCCAGGAGGGAAAAATGGGACTCTTAGGCCAGAAGCCCCAGAATTTGTGCCACTAACTGAACATTCTGAAAAGCACTTGTCTCCCATTAATATTGAAGTGCAGGAACCTGAAATGGGACATGATAGTACTTGTCCAAAGGTGGCAACTACCCCCAGAAGACAGAGAGTTAAAAGAGACATTCATCCGAGGGGCGTGGCTAGCCGCGGACTGAGATGGCCGCTTGATTCCTCAGCTCCGCTCGGCCATGGGACAAACAGCAACACCCAGCACTGATAACGACCTTATTCCCCCTCTCTGCCACTCCGGAGGGGAGCGGAACCATTGGGCACCTGATCGGTATGTCCAAAAGCGGACACACCAACATCCATAAGCCGCGCCGCCTCACAGATTATTTCAGCAGAGCTGACATGCTGACGGCCCAAGATGGCGCAGTGCTGCACACCTCACTGCCTGAGCCCGGGAGCTCCCTGGAACACATACCTGAAGAGATGGACAGCTCAGCCCCAGCAAGAGACTCCTTACAGCCATCGCCCGCTGACAGAGGTAAGAGAGCTGCACACTCTCTTGTCCTTCCACCCACCAAAGCTCCTCTGCTTAAAAAGCAGCACTGGGACACTCCAGGCATTGCAGGCCCTGAACTGCCTCACTCTGACTCACTGACCACACTGCCTGCCTCTGACCTGCCAGCCTCTGAGCACACATAAGCTCATGCTGTTATCACGACAACATGACATCCGTAATGAATTGAGATCATCGATCTCCATACTTCATTCTCGAGTAGATCAAGTAGAAGACCGCACAGATATTATTGAAAAACAGCTCACTGAACACACTGTGGCCCATAATGAAATGGCGGAGGCCCATGATCACTACGCTGAAGAAATTCAATATCTGCAAGCCAAAGTTGCAGATTTAGAAGATCGTTCGAGGAGGAATAACATTAAATTTCGGGGGGTACCAGAATCTGTTAAACCCCCAGAATTGATCCCCTACATACAGCAACTATTCCTCACGCTTATACCTCAACTCTGTCAAGCTGACATGATCATCGACCGAGCACACCGACTTGTCAAGCCTAACCATCTCCCCGCATCTGTGCCTAGAGATGTCCTCACTCGCATCCATTTTTTTCAAGTGAAAGAAAAGATCATGGTGGCTGCCAGATCCACCTCTCTACTTCCTGATCCTTACTCCTCTGTGTCCTTATATGCTGACATCTCTGCTGCCACTGCTCAAAAAAGGAGGGAGTTCTCACAGACCACCACAACCCTCAGGAAAAACAACATCCCATACAAGTGGGACTTTCCTACCAAGCTGGTAGTCACACATCAGAACCAGAGTACCACCATCTTCACTCCCAAAGATGGCATCAAGCAAATGCTCAACTGGGGCCTAATCACCGCACCACCACCTGATTCACTGCCTCAGCGGCCCCCACCACCGACTTAGGTCCCAGATGCCATACTCCTACTCCCGCCTGAAGGTAAAGACTACCCATGTTTATTTCTATCCAGCAAGTGCCCCATGGAAGATTATTGAGTCACTGAACTGGCACTACTACACCTCGTTCATGTCCCCGATGAGCGTACCACTTTGTACACTCCGTACTCTTTTCCCCCAGAGAAAGAAAAGTGCCAAGCACTTGAAAGACTGTGTTTTTCTTTTTTCCCTTTTTTTTTTCTTCCTCTCTTTTTTGTGTTATAACACATTCATAGTTTGCCATCGTTTCTTACAGGTTTTATCTAGTGCAATATATGTATATCTGACTGCCATTAGAGCATTAACAAGTTTCATTACTGTGACTCTTTATTACAGGTCTACCCCCTCATAGCCACTCACATCCTCCCCTACCCCTACTGACTATCCACCTTCCGACATGTCCATTACTTTCACATCTATTAATGCAAAGGGCTTAAACTCCCCTTACAAAAGAAGTTTACTGTGGAGAGAAGCTCTAGCTCATACCTCTGACATATTATGCGTACAGGAAACCCACTTTGCATCCAGCAAACCCCCTTTCTGTTCCCACAAACAATACCCTCACTGTTACTTTGCCAATGCTGCCAAAAAGAAAGCAGGAGTTATGCTTGCTGTACGCTCCACGGTCGCATTCCAATCATTACACACTGACATAGACCCTGATGGCAGATTTATAATCTTAAAAGCCACTATCAATAACCAAGCCGTCACCATTGCTAACATCTACTCCCCCAACATCGCTTCTACAAACTCCTGTTGAAAAAGCTGGAACCCCTGATCATCTGTGGTGACTTTACCAAATTGTTGATACCTCACTAGACACCTCCAATCCTGCCCGCAAACGCTCTACCTCTATCGCCTCCCTGCTCCATTACGAAGACCTTTACGATCCCTGGAGATACCTTCATGGCACCGAAAGTGATTACACCTTTTTCTCCCACACACAACAAGCCTACTCTCGGATAGATCTCTTTTTGACCGACAAACATACCCTGCAACTGGTCCAAGATACTAAAATTGGATTTATCACATGGTCCGACCACGCTCCCATCTCAATGACGCTGTTTCCAGCACTCACAAACAAAAACAATACCATCTGGAGGCTTAACACCTCTATTATTGCTCGCCAGTCATACCAAAAACAGATTCTATCCGACTTACAACAATATTTCACGACAAATGAAGGATCGGTGGATAACCCCACTGTTCTATGGAATGCCCACCGTTCTATGGAATGCCCACAAGGCTTACTTTAGAGGCCTCCTAATCAAATTAGATGTTCACGAAAAGAGACAACATAATTCCACTACAAACAGACTCCCTAGATCAAATACGTACTCTCGGACGAGCTAATAAAACAAAATCCTGTCCTCTGCTCACCTCTGAACTGCAAACAGCTAGACAAGCCCTCAGTGATCACCTACACACAAACGTTGACTACCACCTCAAACGCCTCCACCTACAATCCTACTCGCATCACAACAAACCTGGGGCATACCTAGCTAAACAGCACATACGCAAAATGACACAATCTAAAATCCCGTTCCTTACAGACCACCATGGCCTAAAACATACTAACCCTACAGACATTGCGGACCAATTTAGTTCTTATTACTCCAAATTATACAATCTTCACCAGCACTAGCTCTGCCTTACCGCCTTCCTCCTCTGATATAGATGATTTCCTCACCAGCCTTCACCTTCCCACACTCTCGCAGGAACAAAAACTCTGCAACTTTCCTCTCCGTTCTCCCCATCGGAAGTTGCAGCAGCCATCAACGCCCTGCCACTGCATAAAGCTCCTGGATTTAATAATGAATATTATAAAACGTTCTCTGAACTTCTTACCCCCTACCTATGCCACTCTTTCAACTCCATCGCAAACACGGGCATCATCCCACCAGAATCTCTCCAAGCTACAGCTGCCACTATCCCGAAACCGAGTAAACCGACTGACCAACCTGCCAGCTACAGACCCATTTCCCTACTAAACACCAACACCAAACTATTTGCCAAACTTTTGGCCACTCAACTATCTGATATTATACCAAAACTAATTCTTATTGATCAGGTGGGTTTTGTGGCTGGCAGTCAGGCCTCGGAAGGCACTCGCAGGTTTATAGACCTCATACAGTGGGTGGAACACCATTGAACGCCTTCTCTGCTCATCTCGCTCAATGCAGAGAAGGCGTTTGACAGAGTGGGCTGGTCCTATCTTACTGCGGTCCTAAGAAAGTTTGGTTTTTCTGGAACCATCTTACAGGCAATACTCGCCCTCTACTCCTCTCCCTGCACCAGAGTAATGATCTCCGGGCTACTCTCAGACCCCTTCTGTATCTCCAATGGGACACGTCAGGGGTGACCACTATCACCCCTGATATTCGCCCTTGTCATGGAACCCCTAGCCCAATCAATTAGAGACAACCCGCTTATTTCCGGTATAACAATAGCACAAGAAACCCACAAAATTGGCCTATACGCGGATGATGTTATCATCTCCCTAACTAACCCCGTCACCTCACTCTCCGCACTACACAACGCCCTGGATTTATTCAGCAAAGTATCTCTCTATAAAATCAACTTTTCTAAATCCAGCATGCTAGGCATAGGACTGGACCAACAAACCAAACATGATATTACTAACGGCACCTCCTTCTCGTGGGCACCTAACTCCACCCTTACATACTTAGGCATACAACTGACCACACCCTCCTCACACATACGTTCTCTCAATCTTAGTAGTCTCACGGCCAAACTACAAAAAAACGTACAAGACTTCAAACACATGATGGCCTCCTGGGAAGGCAAAATCGCCCTTGCTAAAATGTTTCTCCTACCCCATGTTCTATATATATTCCGAACCCTGCCCATACCATTTCTCAAACAACAAATAATACAATTCCAATCCATAATGAACACATTCATCTAAGGCAGCAAACGTTCCAGACTTAAAAGCACCACTCTCTGCCAAACGGTTGCTGCTGGTGGGATGGGAACACCGGACTTAGCGGCCTACTATAAAGACTAGGCCATAACCTGGTGGAACACGGTCATCGAACCACATGGTCACAAATAGAACAGGCGGCACTCACCTCACACCCTAAATTGGTTCTATGTGCCCTTTTCCTGCAACATCATGAACCTCGCTCATTCCTTGACACTATTAATGCTACCATCCGCGTATGGAAAGCCACCATACAAACCTCCAAAAGTATCCCACAGTGCCTACTCCAACATATACCACTGGCAGCCCTCCACATCTTCACCCCTGACATCAATGTCTCCGACTGGACCATTAAGGGCATCCCCAACATTGGAAACCTTAACCAAGGCTCCACTCTCCAATAATTCCACACTCTTAGCGCAACCTTCCACATAGATTACAAAGACTTCTTCAAATATCTTAGAACACGATCGATTCTCTCTAAGGTACAATGGTCGGAAAACTTACTGCCATGGCACATAGTGACATTTTTCAATCTCACTTCACCCCACCAATGTGGCATCGCATTTTGCTACAAACTCCTTACCAGAATCGGCCCAACATCCAAATCCCCCACGATGCTAAAATGGGAACACCTATTACACCGTTCCTACACTCCCCAGCAGTGGTATCGCTCCCTCCAAACACCCCTGAAAATCTCCAAATGCCTACTCCACTGGGAAACAGTCCAAAAAATATACTATAACTGGTACCTCACACCGACCAAACTTGCCCATATATACCCAACTACAAGCAACCTTTGCTGGAGAAACTGTGGATCCCCAGGTACCCCACTCCACATATGGTGGGACTGCCCAATACTAACCACGCTATGGTCTATGCTCTCCAAACTCCTTCTCTCCATTATATCGGTTCCTGTACCTCTGACTCCACAAATGGTATTATTAGGCCTTGACCTGGAACTTTGGCCTCGATCCTCACGAACTGTTATTTCCCATGTTCTTATTGCTACACGCTTGGCTATCGCCAAGAACTGGCAATCCCCTCAGCCCCCCTCCAGCCTGGAAATAATCGCACTCCTAAATAACCACTACCTAATGGAATTCATGCAAGCCAAAGCCCACCTCCAACTTCCTAGCTTCCAAACAAACTGGGACCTTTGGCTTAAACACCCTAAATGCAAACCCCCATGAACAAACTCCTGCATACCTGACGCCCTTAACCTGTCAACATCCGCATGAAGGAACCCTGTTTGCCTGTTTTATTCCTCTCAGTTAACGCGACATTTACTGTTATTGTTATCTATTGTGATTCACAGTTCTACTACGCTACCTCCCCTAACCCTGTGTAGACCTTCCACTTCTACACTGTAGCGACTATTATACTGTGTAAATTGCTGTTTACCTATAATATCCTTTATATGTATACTCACAATAAGCTTGAGTTTAAAAAAAAAAAGACATTCACCCACCAAAAAGACTAACTTACGATGCATTGGGTGAATGCCCTGAACAGGCTCGGGTTACTGCCAGAAGAAATTCTGAGATGCCTGGTCTCACCACTGTCAATTCAGAGAGGGACAACCCTATCTCACCCCTTGACACATATGTGCCAGACACTATAGTGTCAGCTGTGAGTACACAGAATAGTCTCCCATATGAGAACTGGTGGGAGGCTCCTCTGTCGGTATTGTGCAATCGCATAGAGGCAAAAATGTGTAAAAGAGATACGTTTTTGAATATCTTTGGGGACCAAAGAGTTAAAGTAGGGGGAGTATGTAGCGTTGGTATTTTTGCCTTTTAATGACAATGTAATGCATAACAGTGACAATGTTATAAATTAGTATTTGGCTCCCTCTACTGGTGTACTTATGGATAGACTTGTTAATCTTTCACATAAAACCCATACAGGAAGTGACTTAATGTTTACTTTGTGAAAGGTTTCACCTACCCACAATGCTCACTAACCTACCCATGAACACTGAGTAACTGAACTGCATGCTGGGTAGGCTATAAAAGGCTCACCGCGACCATTTTCTTTCTCTTCTGGATGCGTGGCCTGCCTGTGAGGATCTGTGAGGAGGTGGTCCAGAGACCGCGGCCTACATCTTGTGGAGCGGAACAACCAGCGACTCTGCCTTACACCTGTGTGCTGGAGAAATAGTGCAACCGGATCAGGAGGGATACAGAGACGCCTGATGGAGCCATTTGAAGGTCCTGGTCATCTTGCGGAGCGGTGCAGCGTGACAGAGCTGACTGACGGCAGGACGGAGCCAGCGGAATGGAGGCATCCATTCATCTAGGCCTGGTGTGGTGAGAGGGCGGACGCCCACAGTTCTTTAACATACTTTACACACTTAGACTCATACCACAGTGGTTGCTGAGGCCTGTGGTTCCGCAGAGGGGTCTCATTCAAGCAGACTGAGTTAAACAGGCCTCAAGCCTATACAGTAGGTGACCGCAATATTGTGTCAATCTCGCCGCATTTCTCGGCGAGATTTGACACCTGCGAGCCCCGTCGCAGGAGCCAACGCCGAGATGGCTCACTCATCGGGAAAGGAAAACTTTGTTTTCCTTTCCCAATGAGTGACAGGCAGTGCTGACAGCTGTCTGGTATGAATCCTGAGGGGCAACGCCGCGCCAAATCGGCGTGGGGTCCCCCCAAAATTCATACCAGACCCTTATCCAAGCACGCAGCCCAGCCGGCCAGGAAAGGGGGTGGGGATGAGTGAGCGCCCCCCCTCCTGAGCCGTACCAGGCCGCATGCCTTCAACATGGGGGGGTGGGTGCCTTGGGGGAGGGGGGCCCTGCGTCGTGTCAACATCGGAAGAAGAGAAGAAGCGACGAGACAGCGGCGACAAGACAGCGGCGGCAAGACAGCGGCAGTAGACCGGGCCCCTCGCTGGCAAAAGAGCTAAAAGAGGATAGTGGCAGGGCCCGGGAGAAGAGGCGGAACATCGGGAGAAGAGGCGGAACACCGGGAGAAGAGGCGGAACACCGGGAGAAGGCGGAAGGAGACCCCCCGAAGTTGGAAGAAGACACCGGAGCTGCCTAAAAAAATTACTCTTAAAACCTGTGTACTGTGTTTTTTTTATTGACACTTTTCCCTAGGTGAATGGGTAGGGGTAAAATGTACCCCATACTCATTCAAACAGGGTGGGGGGCCAGATCTGGGGGCCCCCTTTTTAAATGGGGCTCCCGGATTCCGATAAGCCCCCCGTCCGCAGACCCCGACAACCAATGGCCAGGGTTGTCGGGAAGAGGCCCTTGTCCTCATCAACATGGGGACAAGGTGCTTTGGGGTGGGGGGCCCCGCACGGCGCCCCCCTCCCCCAAGGCACCCACCCCCCCATGTTGAGGGCATGCGGCCTGGTACGGCTCAGGAGGTGGGGGCCGCTCGCTCGTCCCCACCCCCTTTCCTGGCCGGCCAGGCTGCCTGCTCGGATAAGGGTCTGGTATGAATTTTGGGGGGGACCCCCATGCCGATTTCTTGGCATAGGGGGTTCCCCTTACAATCCATACCAGACCTAAGGGCCTGGTAAGCCCCTGGGGGGGAACCCACGCCGTTTTTTTCATTTAAAATTTGGCGCGGCATTCCCCCTCAGGATTCATACCAGACAGCTGTCAGCACTGCCTGTCACTCAAACAAAGTTTTCCTTTCCCGATGAGTGAGCCAGCGCGACATGCACAGTACCCTGTCGCCGAGAACCAGCGTGATGGTATCGCGCTAGAAACACAATCTCGCGGTCAGGTACTGTACTTCACTGAGAACTGATACTGTGCGGTTCAGAGACAACTGTACTAGAGGCAGTTACAAGTGTGTTATACAGCAAGAACGGTTTCACTTATTATTCTACACTATTGCTTTGCTTGTTAAGCCCTTGGATTACAATCAATGCAGTATAATAGCTAGCAGAAGACAGAAGATCAAGGACTACATCTTTCATTGTAAGGCCTTATGTTCAATCACAGTGACAAAGGACTGCATCATAAAGTAGGAGGAGCTCGTTAGCAATTGTATTGTGCTGTGTGTATAACCTTGCATTACTGTGTTAGTACAGCGTGCTGGAAGTGGGAAGGTGCCCAGTGCAAAGGCATTGTTCACTCTGAGCACTAGTCCCATTTGGAGATGCATCTGCAGGGGATTGTCCAAGAAGACTTTATATCTTAATAAATTGTAAATCTCAGCACATTGTCACATTACGTTTGTGGGGCAGTGCAGCTATAGTAATTATTGTTCATACCAGTCTCAGTAAACTTACATTCTGGTTGACTCCAATGTGTAGAGGTGTTGTTAATTCTTCTACAGGTGAAGCTACGGATACCCAGGAACTGGTAAAGGTACATTATTGGGTATTGTGCATTGTGGGAGTGTCCTTAAGTGTTAAGCTTCACACCAACACTACACCACACCTGTGTCAAGTGGGTTGAGCAAATTTATAGGGGTTAAAGATAGCAGAGTACAGGCCCAATCAAATATCAGCAGCTCCTTCAGGGGTCAGTGCTACACTAGTGTCAATCATTTCTTACTCTACATATTAATGCAAAAAAAATACACATTTAATGTTTAATAAAGATTTATAGGGAGCTGTAAAACATTTTTTTGATATTTATAATCTCATTTGAATTGCTCAAACTGTTTTCTTAATCATGTGACTGGCACAGAACCAGATTCACACTGTAGAGAGCATACATCAGTAGAGTAATAGAAACCCCTCCCAAAGATCTTTCCCTGCAGATGCCAAGGAACAGGGAATCCAGGGATGCCAAGGAACAGGCACAGATCATATGACCAGTGACCACACAACAGCACTGAATAAGGTACTTAACCACTTCAGTACCGGCCCATAGTCATATGACGTCCACAGATGGGATCTCCCATCCTGGGTGGGCGTCATATGACGTCCTGGGATTCCCGGCCGCCTAGGGGGCGCGCGCGTGCCGCCGGGCACCCGCGATTGCCCGTTAACCGGGCCGGCATGTGGATCTGTGTGTGTAAACACACAGATCCACAGCCTGTCAGCTCTGAGGAGAGCGATCTGTGTTCCCAGAACGGAGGAACACTGATCGGTCTCCTCCCCTTGAGCGTCCCCTCCCCCTTCAGTTAGTAATCACTCCCTAGGAAACATATTAACCCCTCCCCGCCCCCTAGTGGTTAACCCCTTCACTGCCTGTCACATTTACACAGTAATCAATGCAATTGTATAGCATTGATCGCTGTATAAATGTGAATGGTCCCAAAAATTTGTCAAAAGTGTCCGATGTGTCCGCCATAATGTCGCAGTCACGAAAAAAAATCGCGATCGCCGCTAAAAAAATAAATACATTTTTTTTTAAAATGCCATAAATCTATCCCCTATTTTGTAGACGCTATAACTTTTGCGCAAACCAATCAATATACGCTTATTGGGATTTTTTTTTACCAAAAATATGTAGAAGAATACGTATCGGCTGAAACTGAGGAAAAAATTTGTTTTTTAAAAAAAAAATTGGGATATTTATTATAGCAAAAAGTAAAAAATATTGTGTTTTTTTCAAAATTGTCGCTCTTCTTTTGTTTATAGCACAAAAAATAAAAACCGCAGAGGCGATCAAATACCACCAAAAGAAAGCTCTATTTGTGGTGAAAAAAAGGCGTCAATTTTTTTTGGGTACAACTTAGCACGACCGCACAATTGACGTTTAAAGTGCGACAGCGCTGAAAACTAAAAATTGGCCTGGGAAGGAAGGGGGTGAAATTGCCCTGTATTGAACCGGTTAATATTTAGGAGTTTTTTAGAAAAACAAAATACAATGGCATGATATATATAATATATGTAAATGTCAGTTTTGCTGTAGTAGGTTGTCTTTTTTTAAATCTTTCCTGCCCATTTTTTTTTTACCTTTGATCTGGTTATTACTTTAGTAATGTTTGTTGAACCCGCCTCAAACTCAACCCAGGTACTGTATGTTTAGCTCATCTCTTCACATCCAGCATACTTTCATATGATGCAGAATTTAAAGATTACAACATTACTGTAAACTGTCCAGACCCTGAACCATACCATTTCCACTTCCATGCTTCACAGTTGGCATGAATAACCTCTCCTGAAATGCTGGTTTTGGTTTGCACCAAATATGTCTACTATTATTGTGGCCAACAATCCTATCTTTGATTTCTCAGTCCACAGCACATTGTTCAAAAAAAGCCTGGCCTTTGCCTATATTTTCATTGACAAACTGTATTCCTGACGTAATGTTCTTTTTGGTCAGTAAACACTTTTTCCTGGCACGTCTCTCAATCAGGTTAAACTGGTGCAATCTCTGATTTTAGATAATTGCACCCTAACAGCAACTATTGTGATAGATACTTGTGATCCTGCAATTAAATTTTGGGGTTTTATACAATTTTTTTTTTTTTTACGCTCTTGGGCTGCATTTTTTGGGTCAACCAAGCTTGGATAAATTAGCAGCCATTTGAAATCCAATTGTAGTTAATTTTTCCCATTCAGTGGAAAGTTTGATTGTTATAAAATTTGGATATCTTTTTAAATCCCTTGCCAGACTTATGGGCATCCAATCCACAATCTTCTTTCTGAAGTCCTTAAAGTTCCACCCACTTTTACTACTTTGTCCTAAAGGAAAGACCACCCCTCCACCACTCGATTTTGGATAACTATTTTTTAAAATTTTTTCTCCTTACCTTTTCTGAGGTACTGAGTGTATTTCTGTCCTAGCTTGGCTGCAGCACAGGGCGTCATTTCCTCTTCTCCCCCGCTGCCTTCTGGAACCTGTGTATGTTCCAGAAGATGACGGGGCCATTCAGAAAGCACAGCACGACTCGCGCATGCGCCTTAGGAAACCGGCAGTGAAGTCTGAAGGCTCCGCTGCCGGTTTCCCTTAGTTGGAATGGCGGCGCCTGCACCCGATCTGATGGATGGATCGGTCTTGAGGGGGCAACATCGTGGGCTCCCTGGACAGGTAAGTGTCCTTATTTAAAGTCAGCAGCTACAGTGTTTATAGCTGCTGACTTTTAAAAAAATAATTTTTGCGGCTGGAACACTGCTTTAAAGAGCACTGTTGATCTTGGAATAATAAAACAGCACACTTGTCAATAGCAAAGAGAACACCAGACCCTGGATGTCTGGGTTTTGAAAAGACAGGTTCGACAAAATTTCTAGGGTGGTTCTAATTAGCACCACCTAATCTGGAACACCCGATTCCAATGACATGGATAAGAAGTGGTTGATATAGGGGTATACTTATTTTTGCCATGTGACAAATCTGCATTGTTTATTTAGATTATGTGAATGAATACACCATGTCATTTGTTATCACCTTTATCTTTATCCACTTTTGAAATAAGGTTCTAATGTTTGCCTGTTCAAATAGATTGAAAAGGTACATTTTTGAGGGGCATACTTACTTTTTTTTACATGACTTCACATGTGAGACGAAAGGCAACTAAATATCAGGTCGTAATGAGGAATAAAAGATTAAGGCTGGACTCACACTTATGCAAAATAGATGCGTGTTTCCCCACATCAAATTTGCATGACAGGAGACTGTGACCGTCTCTCAGTGGAGCCAGTTCACACAGCTCCAGGGCGTCCGCATGAGCACAGCTCCAGTGCATCCGCATGTGCAAATTTAGGCAAAAATTCAGACCTGATTCGCACCTGAATGGGTGTACAGGGACGCACTGGACCCTTGGCTGAGAACTGTTGCCGCATTAGTGTGAACCCAGCCTAAAGCTGACCATACACTTGTGGAATGTCATAAAAAAATGTTTGTTTGGACAAAGTTTTTTAAACTTTTTAAATTTAGTATGGTCAAATCCATGTTTGTTCAAGTGAAGAGAAAATTCGAAGAAGCAGGATGGAAAAGTTTTCTTGAACTAAAATATCTAACAGTGTATGTGGTCTTCATTAGGGAAAGTCCATTAATGTGATTTCATGATTAGCACAACATTTTTAAAAAAAGATAGCGAGTTGTCATTACCTTCTTCTCTTTCTCAACATTTTCCTTAAATTGGAAGCGGATTCCACTTTTGCTTCCCAGTTCGAGCCATTTGCCTTTAAACCACTTTATTGTTGGCTTCACGGTCAGCTGGCTGGCATCAACACTGGCACTTAGAAAGATATCTTTACCTATAAGAACAATATTTATTATAAATAATTCCAATCTATATTTTAGTGTAAAATAATATTTAGCTGGCATTTTTAAGCTTAAACTTTTTAATTACGAGCTGAACAAATGCATTTATACAAGTAGATTTATTTCATTATTTTAATTTTCTGCATTTATGTAATGGCAGAACATTACACGTTGTTTTACAGAACATACAACATACAACAGGAATGAAACTAAGGGGAAAATAATACTGAGAGTATGCTATAGGCCCCCTAACCTGAGGGAGGAGAGGGAGACGGACCTCCTATCACAATTTGGATTTGCAGCAAGGATGGGAAGTGTCATTATAATGGGGGATTTTAATTATCCAGACATAGACTGGGCAATAGAAAGCGCGCATTCGTCTAAAGCTTGCCAGTTCCTAAATGTCTTGCAGGACAATTACATGGGTCAGATGGTAGACGCACCAACTAGAAACAAAGCGTTACTAAACATACTAATTACCAACAATACAGACCTAATCACGGAATATGAAAATAAGGGGCAATTTAGGAAACAGTGATCGAAGGTCAATTAGCTTTGGTATAAATCACACAAATAGGAAACATAAGGGGAATACAAAGACACTGAAATTAAAAAGAGCCAACTTCCCTAAACTACGAACCTTGCTAGAAGATATAAATTGGGATAAAATCTTAGGAGCAAAGAACACGGAGGAGAGATGGGTTTGCTTTAAAAGCATATTAAATAAGGGCATGAGCCAGTGCATCCCATTGGGAAATAAATTTAAAAGAGCGAACAAAAGTCCTTGATGGCTTAACTCCAATGTAAAAATGCATATAAAAGCAAATGAGAAGGCCTTCAAAAAATATAAGGCTGAGGGATCATCATCAGCATTCAGACTTTACAAAGAATACAACAAGAAATGTAAGGGTGCAATTAGGGTGGCTAATATAGAACACGAAAAACACATAGCGGACGAGAGCAAAAAATCCCAGTAAAAAAGGGAGGACAGACCATATTGGCCCCATAAAGAATGAGGAAGGCATTCTGGTTACAAAGGATGGGGAGATGGCGAAGGTATTGAATTTATTCTTCTCCTCAGTCTTCACAAGGGAATTGGGGGGCTTCAGTAACCAAAACTGCAGTGTTTATCCTCATGACACATCACAGGAAGCACCCTCATGGCTAACAGAGGACAGAATTAGAGATAGCCTTGGAAAACTTAACATTAATAAGTCACCGGGACCAGATGCTTAGGGAACTCAGTCAAGTAATTGCCAGACCATTGTTTCTAATTTTTAATGACAGTCTACTGACTGGAATGGTACCAGCTGATTGGAGAAAAGCCAATGTAGCACCAATATTTAAAAAAAAGGGCCAAAATACATCCCTGGGAATTACAGACCAGTTAGCCTAACATCAATAGTATGCAAGCTCTTGGAGGGGATGATATACAAGATTTTAGTAATGAAAACGATAACATTAGCAGTAATCAACATGGATTAATGAAGAATCGTTCTTGCCAAATTCTATTAACCTTTTATGAGGAGGTGAGCTGCCATCTAGATAAAGGAAGACCCGTAGACGTGGTGTATCTGGATTTTGCAAAAGCATTTGACACAGTTCCTCATAAATGTTTACTGTACAAAGTAAGGTCCATTGGCATGGACATAGGGTGAGTACATGGATTGAAAACTGGCTACAAGGGAGAGTTTAGAGGGTGGGAATAAATGGGGAGTACTCGGAATGGTCAGGGGTGGAAAGTAGGGTCCCCAGGGTTCTGTGCTGGGACCAATCCTATTTAATTTGTTCATAAACGACCTGGATAAGCACCTGAATGACCACAACATACAGGGATATACAATGTAATACTGACATATAATCACGCACATAGGTTGGACTTGATGGAGTTGTGTCTTTTTTCAACCTCACCTACTATGTAACTATGTACTATGTATGTAACATTAGCACTTGGTTCAGTTTAAATCTCATATATAGTTCCTGTGTGGTCAGACAGTTCATCCCGCTCTTCCCACCACTATCTAAAAATGCCGGGTGAAGGAGACAAATATACAGAGGGGTAATAATTATTTGATCCCATGCAGATTTTGTAAGTTTACCCACTTACAAAGAAATGAAGGGTCTATAATTATTATCATAGGTGTATTTTAAAAGATAGAGACAGAATATCAACCAAAAATCTGAAAAAAAAACACATACAACAAATGCTATAAATTAGGTTGCAGTTCAGTGAGTAAAATAACTATTTGATCCCCCAGGCAAAACATGACTTAGTGCTTGGTGGAGAAACCCTTGTTGGCAAGCACAGAGGTAAGACGTTTCTTGTAGTTGGGTACCAGGTTTGAACACATCTCAGGAGGGATTTTGGTCCACTCTTCTTTACAGATCTTCTCTAAATCCTAAAGATTTCTTGGCTGTTGCTTGACAACTCAAAGTTTTAGCTCCCACCATAAATTTTCTATAGGATTAAGGTCTATTAAGGTCAACTATTGAGCATAGATCTGCAGACTGCTACAGTATTTTGGATAGGAGGAGAGAGATTACAGTTCTAACTGTTGATTGTGTTGGGAGAGTAGAGCTACCAATCACAAAAACACAAGCCCCCCCGAGGACACACACCAGCTGCTACCATAGATAGATGTGTAATGGATGTGATTAAGGGTATCATGAAATGTCTATTCCAATATATATATAATTACGTGCTTTATATACCTGACATATATATATATATATCAACTTTTATGCTTATCAGCCTTAAACTATATTCAGCAGATATTATAGCTTACCCCTCTCTTACTGTGGAACTGCAAGAGAACTGCAAGAGTTAACAGAAGTTCGCACCTCTTCTAAGAATACACTCAAAAAAATAACAAGATAACACCAATGTCTTAAAAGAAGCAAGAGCATTGCAAGAACATGGTCACTTCCTCATGGACGTTCCAGCTAAAAGCCAAACTTTGTCACATACTTTGTCCTAATATATTTATATATTTGTGGCCGTTTTGTGGTTTGCATGCTCTAGCCTTATCTGACGTATCTTAATCATATAAAGTCTTGAAAAGTGTAAATATTAAAACAGAAAGTAATTTGACTCTGAACTAAGTGTCAGCGTGAGTTGCTTGAAGCATGTATGCTTTATATTTAATAATTTGATCAGGGGCAGATATAAAAATACCAGACCTTGGTTCTGGTTCTGATCTAAAACATCTGGTGCCCAACGTGGGGCACTGGAAAACTAGGAGGGGGCGTCAGGAATACGCCCAGCAGTGGCATGGGGATCCCGTGAGATTTGAGCAATCCTGTATTTCGCTGCAGTTGCCACATATTTTGTTGGTGGTAATGTCATGTCCTAAGTGTGTTTGTGGACTATTGTTTGGGATACACGAAGAGGGCTGGGGGTTGATTGAAGTGGTAGAGCCAGGATATAGGACTGAGTCTCTTGGTTATAAACCCTTATTCCTGGAGACCACACATGTATTAGTGTTCAGATTGAATGTACATTATCCAGTCAAAATTGTTGTTGGCAAATCATTGGATATCATAGAGGCTCAGGCTAGAATAAGTGGACAAGGAGCCAGGAGGTTCCCCTTACAACCTCAACAACCAGAAGTGCTTGAGGAAAGGGAAAAAACCAGAGTGAGAAATTTGGGCTTTGAGCTGGGACATGTAAAAGCTTTGAGTTGGGACATGTAAATGACATTTGAAGTGGTGCATTGAATATTAACTGCTGTACTCCTTATCTGTTTGTTAAATGTCTTGTTGAGAGTAATAAGTGGTCACATATTACTCAGCTCCCCTACCTGCAGCCACCTCGAGGGTGGACAGGGCTGTGACTGGTCTACGTTATGGGAAGGCTCATGCAAGGAGGCTTGCTTGGCAGCTGAACAATGTAGACGTGTAGACGTTCCTCTCTCTTTCTCTCCCTCTCACTCACTCTATCTGTCTTGTCCTCGTTAACTTGAGACTGTTATATGGTCTGAACCGGTACCAGGTGACAGATAGAGGGATTGTCGGACCCTTGAGTCCAAGACAGCCTCGTGACCCATCTGAAAATCCTGAGCAGGCACATAAATATCCCAGTCATCAAGACAGAACTTAGCAAGGTAGCGTTATATATTAGAAAGTGGTCCGAAAGAGGACAGGTGGCGGTCAGAGGAATTGTCGGACCCCTTGAGTCCAAGACAGCTTCATAAAACCGCCATACAAACCCTGAGCCCGGACACATAAACTCTTTAATAGCTAACGAAACGATGGGGCAGAGGTTAGAAAGGCCCAAAGAGGGCAGCCTAGCTTGTGACTTGGTGTTAGAGTGGGAAGGAGAGGGTGCTGTCAAAAAGGGAAAGAAATTGGCAAAAGTGTGTGGGGTTGATATGCATTAGGATTTGGGAAAAAAGTTACAGGTAAATGAATGGCGTATTATTTTGAAACGTAATAAAGGTCTGTTGTCAGATCACAGACTGCTACGAGCAGCAGATGCTTGGTTTAAAGTTGCAAAAGCTATTCATGAGGAAGGGTGGACAGAGCAGGAAACGAATCAGAATGATTGTATTATATATGTGTATAGAAAACCAGAAAAGAAGAAGCTAAGTTGTCAGCCCCTGCCCTGTAATGGTGTCTGGTCCCCAGGAAGTAGACACTGCCCTTCGTCTACCGCCCCTCTGTTCCGAGTGACACCTCCCCCTACCGCCCCTCTGCCACAGGCGATACCTCTCACTCTGACACCTCCCCCTGTGGCAACATGCCCCATGCCACCGCCCCCTGAACCGCCCACACCGAAACCCACCCACATGTTTCCGGTGACAGAACATATTACAATCAAAGCAGCATTTCAATTTATGTATAGGGTGTTCTGATTATTTCGGTCAGAGTCTGACTTTAAGGACTGTTTTAGTTGTAGTCGCCTATCCTTGCATTATTGAAGTTATGTGTTTCTTTTCTAATAGTAGCAAATGTAGCAAATGTACTATATTTGTGCAAATGGTTTTATTTGTGTTTAAGCTGTATTAACAATAATTGGGGATTTTTAAATGTTGATTTTTAACCAGATACAAGTTTTAAGAATATTATAATGGGGAAGTTATATATATTCTGGGCGTTATGCCAGATGAAGTGTGGTTAGTAAAAAAAAGGAATTGATTTAAGGTTGCGTAATTCTATGCAATAGAATAGCACAAATGTTTACTGATTTGGGTTTTAGCATGCTGAACAAAGCACATAGACACATGCTAGCTGCCTCATTTGTCTTAGGTCTTAAAGAAGTCAATCCGAAAAGGGTCTGCTCCTATCACGCCCAGAGTATAGAGTAATGGAGCTTGAGACGTTGTTACTAGTGGTTATTAGGTCCAGAATCCTCACAGAGCAGTAGAAAGGTAACTCCTCTCATGATGGCCTCTGACACACTGTATCTGCGCCCACCAGTACCAACTGTCTGCTACAACTGCGGAAGACCTGGCCATTTCCGAAGGGCATGCCGATGCCCTTGGAAATTCACCCACAGTCAACCAAGCCCCGACCGTGGTCCACATGAAAGCGCTCAGTACCAGGGACATGACACTCCACCTCGCACCCCACCCCTCTCCGGATCACATGGACCTTCTCCACTAGGATTCAGGCAAGCCTGTGTCACCTGCCCGCTACACCTGGACTGTTATGCCACAAGGTGCCCAGAACTCCCCCTCCCAATTCGCCAAGGCAATGGCGCTCATTCTGGACACCTGGATGAAGTTACACCCAGACATTGTACTCCTTCAGTATGTACTGTAGATGACCTCCTGTTTTGTGCAGATACCCTTGGTGACACCTCAATCTCCTCTGAAAGCCTCCCCCACTACCTGGCTGAGCAAGGATGCAAGACCTCGAAGCAAAAGGTCCAATGGTGCAGAGAGAAGGTGATTTTCCTAGGCCACTGCATCTCCCAAGGCACCCGACATCTCACTGAAGAAAGAGTTGCTGCAATCAAGGCCATCCCTTTGCCTCAAGGTCAAAAGCCCCTTCACGCCTTTCTAGGATTAATCTCCTACTGCCGTTCTTGGATCCCAGGAGCCTCCCTCAAACCTGAAAGTGCCCAAAATAGAAAGGATAATAATGGGAAGTCCCTCTTAGATAGAATGACAATCAACAAGCACACAGATCAGTATTTCACCAAGGAGTTCAGACTGACCATTGAGAATCCTAGCACAGGAGACAGCGGGACCTATGTATCGAGTCTATGGTGGGGGAGTGGGTATCCCAGTTTTAGAAAACCTTTCCAACTGAAAGATATATTCAATAACCCAGAGTGGGGAGTTCCCCAATCTACATCTAGCTCAAACTCCCTGAGGCCCCATATACAGACATTAAAGGACATGGTAGCCATAGCAGACCCTACCATTGAGGATACTATGGCTGCAGAGCCCAGGTTCTCAGATGTCAACTTGTGGCTCGAGTGGATGCGGTACAGTGCAGGGAAACTCAAAAAGGGCAATTGCTATGTGTGGGGGGGCTAGACCACATTTAGGAACAGTACTCCTGAACATACCCCCAGAACATGAGACATGTTTCTTCAGCCTATTTACCAACACAACCACTGACCACTCCCTGTGTGAACATTGGAAGAAGGAATATCCCATAGTCACCAAGACCCCCAAGCCAGGAGAAAGTATCACCATATACCCTGGCAATTACACATATTATGGAAGATATTACGGGGGGGGGGCTCTTGGGAATTTCACTAAGGGTTACTGTGGATCTTATAGTGAGGTCTCTGTGAATCTGGTGCAAAATCAAGTCCAGTCTTTGGGAGATGTGTACTGGATCTGCGGAGGCATGAAAATTAGAAGCAGAATGACAGGACAGTGGACAGGAGAATGTGCACTGGCCAAGGCCATAATGCCTCTACATATTCTCTCAGAAAACCCAAAGCCAGATAAAAACAACACACCCCGACCTAACAGGAGGCGTAGGAGTGCCCCAGCAGGAAGCTTTGACCCTCATATATACATAGATGCCATAGGGGTCCCTAGAGGGGTTCCAGATGAGTTCAAAGCAAGAGACCAAGTAGGAGCAGGATTTGAATCTCTGATCCACATCATCACTGTAAACAAGAATGTAGACTGGATAAATTACATCTACTACAACCAACAAAGGTTTAACCAACAAAACTGTATGGCCTTAGATATGGTCCTAGCTGAAAAGGGGGGTGTGTGTAAGATGTTACCTGAACAAGTACATGCTGTACTTATATCCCAGATAACACAGGCCCAAATGGTAAAGTGACTTTAGCCATCCAGAAACTTGAGGATTTGTCCAAAGAATTCAAAAGGAATTCAGGGCTCTCCAACCCCTAAGATCAGTACTTCACCTGGATCAAGGGGGATGGCAGGGAATTTTAACACAGATCGGAATAGCCATTTTGATCATTTTAGTGACCCTAGCTGTCATGGTCTGCTGTGTTCTTCCCTGCTTTAAGAAGTGTGTAGAAAAAGCCGTTGACCAATCTACTCCCGTGTTTGTGAACCAAGAGTTACCAGATGATGATGATGAAGATTATGTAAGACTTGATGATGATTATGTGTTACACTCCGTTATAGTCACTTACCCCGAGGATGCAACACCATAGGATTACAGAGACAGCACCTGATTGCCCCTCTCTAAGTTGTATCGAGGGGGGGTAGTGAATTAGTCACTGATCTTCTCTATATAAAGCCCAAAATAGTTGCAGAGGAGAATGGGCCAGGGGAATAGGACTTTTAGTATGAGGGACAGTTTGAAATGGACAGTTTCAAGGGGGGACTGTGGTAGATGTGATTAAGGGTATCATGAAATGTCTATTCCAATATATATATATATATAAGTACATGCTTTATATACCTGACATATAAATATCAGCTTCCATGCTTATCAGCCTTAAACCATATTAAGCAGATATTGAAGCTTACCCCTCTCTTACTGTGGAACTGCAAGAGAACTGCAAGAGTTAACAGAAGTTCGCACCTCTTCTAAGAATACACTCAAAAAAAATAACAAGATAACACCAATGTTTTAAAAGAAGCAAGGACATTGCAAGAACATGGCCACTTCCTCATGGACGTCCTAGTTAAAAGCCAAAACTTTGTCACATACTTTGTCCTAATATATTTATATATTTGTGGCTGTTTTGTGGTTTGCATGTGCTAGCCTTTTCTGACGTATCTTAACCATATAAAGTCTTGAAAAATTAAAACAGTCGGAAATATTAAAACAGAAAGTAATTTGACTCTGAAGTAAGTGTCAGCGTGAGTTTCTTGAAGCATGCATGCTTTATATTCAATAATTGAATATAAAAATACCAGACCTTGGTTCTGGTTCTGGTCCAAAACAGATGCACAAATGCATCTTCATGACAGCTAGCAAGTGTGGGCAGCAGGGGCGGCCCGTCCATAAAGGGCACATGGACGTGCCCCCCCCCCCATCGATGCGTCCTGCCCCTTTCAGGGCGCCGGACGCATGATTTCCAATGCGTGGTGGGTGTTTTTTTGAAGCACTGATTAGAGCCAGAGGCTCTAATAAGGTTCAAAATAGGGTGGCCTCGGGGTGCAGAGAATGCGCCTGGAGCCTACCTAGGTGTGTTAGAATAGCAATTGAATATTCACTATTCTCACACTGAATCTCCTCTCTGCCAATGAGGAAGCGAGTCTGAGACCCGTTTCCCGATTGGCTGAAAGGAGAAGCATTCTGATTGGCTGCCGAGGAGAAGGGAAGAGATGGAAGCCGCCGAGCAGGGTAAGGAAAAGCTGCTTGTGATAACCGCCGCTGTGATGTCCGCGGAGGAGAGCAGGGGAAGCCGCCCGTGATTGCCCGCCATGGATGGGGTAAGTACACCGACTGACCAACCTGACTGGTGGGGGTAGGGCAGCGGCTGCGGGTGCACTGTTTGTCCCCCCCCCAAAAAAAAGACCACTAGCCGCCACTGGTGGGCAGTGCTCTTTGATCCGGTGTACCTGCCTGTCCACCAGCCATGTTGTACATACAGACTCATGTGGCTTTGCTTCAGATAGCATGCACTCTCACAGATTCAAGATATCCAGATAACCATCTTGTCCCGATCATCTGGATCCTGAGGTTGGTACCATCACGATAACTGAAATCATTATTAGACAAGCCCCATGTCACTCCAGCACTCTGCCCTGCCTCTCTTCTAGAACCTTCTCACTGGAAACAGAGGAGGCGCCCAAGAGCTGAGGCACATGTAAGTCACCTGCTGTTACACTAAACCACTCTCCTCTCCCCAGATCAAAAACAAACAGGCCTAGCTCCTGCCTAAATTTACCTGCACTGGCATTAAAAACACAAACACTACTCTAGCACCTACCTACCTAAGGTAGAGGGTGCTACACTTAGATATGTAAACAAGTGGTATGGATACATTATAGCACTGCCTCTATCTATATATCTCCCAATTATATGTGGAGAGTTTTTTTTCTTATTCCTCTTCCTAATACTATCATATATGTTTTTATTGTTATTTAATATTATATATATATATATATATATATATATATATATATATATATATATATATATATATATATATATATATATATATTGTGATGATTTGAGGAGTTCTTGTGGATACTGCAGACTGCTGTTATTATATTGCACAGGATTATCTGTTAGTTGCTATTTGTCTGTAAGGAGACATTCTGTTTCTCTACTCATGTCATATGTATGTATACACTGATCAGCCATCCCATTATGACCACTGACAGGTAAAGTGAATAAAATTGATAATCTCTTACAATTGCATTTGAAAGTAGGTGGGGTATATTACGCAGCAAGTAAACATGTTGTCCTTGAAGTTGATGTGCTGAAAGCAGAAAAAATGGGCAAGCATAAATATTTGAGCGACTTTGACAAGGGCCAAATTGTAATGTCTAGAAATTGGGTCAAAGCAATATCTAAAACTGCAGCTCTTTTGGTATGTTTTATGGTCTGCAGTGGTCAGGACCTACCAAAAGTGGTCCAAGGAAGAACAACTGGTGAACCGGCGATAGGGTCATAGAATGCCAAGACTCCTTGATGCACGTGGGGAGTGAAGGCTGGCCTGTGTAGTCCGATCCAATAAAAGAGATACCATAACTCAAATTGCTCAAAAAGTTTACACCTTTCTATCAGAATCAACATTAACTTTTTCAGCATTTATGTGGATGTTACTTGACACTTACCACCTGCCTAAACTTTGTTGATGACCAAGTACACCCCTTAATGAAAATGGTATGCAATCCAATCAGGCATCTGTGGGATGTGCTAGAAAAAGAAGTCCAATCCATGGAGGCCCTAGCTCGAAACTTACAGGACTTAAAGGATCTGCTACTGACGGCTTGGTGCGAGATAGCACATTATACCTTCAGAGGTCTAGTGGAGTCCATTGACAAGTCAGGGCTGTTTTGGTAGCAAAAGAAGGACCTACTCAATATTAGTTGTGTGGTCATAAAGTTATGGCTGATCGGTGTATATGCTAATGCTGGTGGAGGTAGTGTCACCCAGAGATGAATGTTCATGAAGAGGGTTATTTCAAGGAAGATAGCTGCGTAGGCCAGTTAGCTCTGAGTTTCTTGAAACACACTAGCCAGGACGCACACTGTAGACAGCGACTATGTGCTATCTTTGTGTTTTACTATGACTATGGCCCTATCTATTAAGCCCCTCCCACTTTTAAATGCAATTTAGTCTCAATCCACCCCCACCCTCCTACTCCATCCCTAATCACTGAAATTAAGGTTTTCAAACCTAGTAAAGTCATGATTAGGGTGAAAATGCCACCAAATTCACGGTACCTCCTTCTAAACCTGACTGACATATAACCCAAGACTTTGCTGTTAAGGGACTTTTTATAGTATTACAACAGTATAGACCCAAATATACTGTTTAAAGTTGCGATATTTGTTATACATCCTGTTTTAATCGTACAATAAAAAACTAACAATGATTGAATAGTATTTTATCAATATTAAGGTACATATAAACAATTGCCTCCAATAAGATCCTGCCCCTGAAGCATCTATGTACATGTAGATCATCAGTCAAACAACTGTACACATTTTGGTCAATGATCAAATAAAGGCATAGTTGCCTTCCATGTGCATATTACAGTCAAATCTATTGAGGCAGGATTTGTATCTCGATGCGTTTCAAGGAGCCTAGGTCCAATTCTTTGGGAGATAGATAGATGGAGGCAGTGCTATAATGTATCCATACCACTTGTTTACATATCTAAGTGTAGCACCCTCTACCTTAGGTAGGTAGGTGCTAGAGTTGTGTTTGTGTTTTTACTGCCAGTGCAGGTAAGGCCTGTTTGTTTTTGATCTGAGGGCAGGAGAGTGGTTTAGTGTAGCAGCAGGGGACTGACATGTGCCTCAGCTCTTGGGCACCTCCTCTGTTTCCAGTGAGAAGGTTCTGGAAGAGAGGCAGGGCAGAGTGCTGGAGTGACATGGGGTGTATTTGGGAGCCCTGACCAATCCCCAACTAGGATTGGCATGGGGCAGGCCTCCTATATATACCCATGGGCAGCCTGTTGTGGGAGGAGTTGTCGAGTGGAAGAACTGAGGTGATGGCATGTTAGGCTGCTGTGGCCCTTGAGGGACCCCTTTCTGGGGGGGGGTGATCTTGGGCCTGGAACTCGGAAGCTGGGAGGGAGCCTATCTTTACACGGTCATTGAGAGGTGTCCTGGAACAGGAGCAGGAGGAAGAGAGCGGGGAGCTTGGCCAGGAAAGTCATTCAGGAGGGATCCATGCCGGGGTCAGTGAGTGAGGAGCACAGTGAGAAGCTCTGGGAGAGACATGCCAGGATTGGATGTGGAGCCAGAGGGAGAGACTGTGGTGTTGTTGAAGTCAAGTCGCTGCAGCCAGGAGGGTTGGCAGGATTTGCATCAGATTTGCTGGGAGCAGTAGTTCACCAAGGATCAGTTAGCACAATTATCTTCTTCATCTAAAATGGTTGCTATCACAGAGGGGACTGCGGACCCCCGCCTGCAAATGGCTACTAGGAAAATGTTAGGACTTATTCAGAGTGAGGCCTAGCCATGTGCTAACAGTGACAAGAATCTAGATTTGGACAGTGAAGGAAAGCAAGTGATCTCAAGTAGTGTGCTGGAGGAGATGTGCAGTAGAAGAGACTGTCAGTTTGGATTCAACCCCTTTTATTTCAACTAAAAGTATTCATCATTCGGGCATCCCATGTCCCTTCTCCCCATCAAAGTTTAATCCCCTAATATAAACAACAAAAAAAGCAAGAGACTGTTCATTGACTAGAGAAAGTGTGCCTAAAATGGATGTCTGACCAGCAGGGTGATGTGTTTATGCTGAAACACGCAGTAAACCCACGGGGGCACCATTACATAATAAAACCTTGACCCAGCCGACCCAGCGCCAATATACTTGGAAGAACAACAGGATCTTGAAGCCCAACACCATCTTTTTTATATAGTAATATAAGCCAAATGGACAGGCCATACCCTAGGCCTGCAACTCGTATGTCATCCATAGTCTGTAATAAATTAGTAGTAGTAGTAGTTATAATACTAATACAAAGGGATCAAATCTTGTCCTGAGCTGCTGTGCCCTTCTGGCATGTGGGTCTAATATGTAAACAACTCTGCTCTTTGGACAAAGATGCGTTTGACAAAGTCTGGAATTTTTTATTGAACGATTGTAACAGGAGGTATAATACATATTACAATTTTTACGATTATATACATGGTGGGGTTGCCATAGCAAACTATGGGGTCACATCAATATCTAAACCGGGGTGTCACCAACCCAAAAATAGAAACAATCAGAAACAATCAAACAAACAATTCTTTTCTCCTCCCCCCTCATCCCTTCCCTCCCCCCCCTCAATTGCATTCCAATTGTGCTCCATCATTGTTACCCTGTATATGGGCCTTCTTATGGAGGCCTCAAATGGTCGTGCCAAAACACATTGCGCAGGCAAGTTCCAAAGTTTGTCTCTATCAGGAAGCCCATCCACGGCAATGATGTACAGCGGATTCTGGATGCATGTAGACAGGAAGTGGCTTAAAGAGGCCGGATAAGAGCAGCATCATTGAGATGCAAGAAAGCATGAAGAAATTGGTGAAAACTATATATATATTTTATTTTTTTTTTACAAAATGGCAGTTTGTTAATAAAACACATTGCTTAGCAAACTAAAAATTACCCAGTTAGTGTTTAGTTATACTTTAACATGCAGCTCATTTAAATTCCTTTCTCTATACATACCAGCTTCCACAGATACATTGTCTGGTTTTTGAAGAAACAGGCCAGTTAGTTCAGGAGCGCGTTCTTCTGGTTTTGTGTCTAGAAATCAAATAGCAACAATGATGGTTAAATTCAGTGGGATGAATGATAGAAGTATGAAATATGTCATTTCAATAAAAGTTCCAGTCTTGGTTCTCTCATTAGAACAGGGCCACACTTGTGGAGGCATCTAGCTTTTAACACATATCTTTGTCAATTTTTGGAATTACGATTATTATTTATATTTTAAAAGCAGGTTTAAAAGTGTAAATTAAAAAAAAAAACAGTTAATTGCACAGTTGAAATACTATAATTATATATACGGTATATTTTTTGTAAGCTAGTAGTGTGATTCACTTAATTTGGTCACACTGCACAGGCAGGCAAATGTTCCCCTATATCTTGACACAGCTTTACAGCTTCTTGTGTCAGTTCACTTTCTCATGTTTGCTCAACATGCAAAGGTGTTGATTTACTAAAGCAGTTGAGCATGCTTGTTTTCCAAAGTGAATTTTTTCTTTGCAAGGGAATTTTTACTGAACTTAGTGCATGTGCTGAAAATGCAATTTTCATTTTTTTTTTTTTTTTTTTTTTTTTGCATATAGGGCATGACATGCATGCCCCTATGCTTATCCTATTCCCACCAGAGTCTGACCATCTTAATTTATGTCAATAGTTTTAAAAGTGTAGCGTGTGTTTTTATTTTTCACTTTTACCTGTCAGAACATCTCCATTCAGACAGCTTACATAAAGTACAGGACTAATGTGTTGTGCACTGTACTGCTGAAGTGCATGTTTAGAGGACTATCTGACCTTGCTGGGGCAGTGTCACAAAGTGATAATTTCCCCAAGATTCATGTATTTACTGTAGGTGCGTTGACAGTTCTAAATCTGAGGCACTGAAAATCCACCCCACTGTGCTGTTGAATTGCTGGATTGTATTTAATGTACATGTGCCAACGCTGTATCCGACAAGGCCCAGACCTAGGGCAGCACTTTGCAGGGGGGCAGCACGGAAAGAGTCCCCGCCGGCTTGTGCTACACTGTTAGTGTAGCGCAAGTCTTATGGGGCAGACTGGGCTGAGAGGCAAATTAGTCTAGCGCCCCCATAAAGTGGTCGCACTGCTTCCAGTATGCGGGCGGCCAGCATTCCACAACTGTAGGGGGGGGGGCACTGCTTCTAATTTTGACTGTCCTATCATCCTGGACCATAAACCTTCCTCACTGTACTATGTTTTCTGCTGCACCATTGGCATGGTTATATCTTCTTAATCCTCTCCATAAAATTATCAGAAATTTGTGCTTAAAGTAGGGCAACAGTTTTTTTTTCATTTTGGATAGAGTAAGGGAGGGTTTTAGCCCCTGTCAGTTTATTTGTTACCATCCCTGTCCCATTGCAGAGATTTCCCTTCACTTCCTGTCCCATAGGCAAACAGGAAGTGAGAGGAAATCTATGCAAATTAAGGGAATCCATTGCCCCCCCAGGCCCTTTAGGACTAGTGTCCCCACTCAAAAATTTCAGGGCAGGTCTTAAACAGCAAGGGGTGTGGCCTTGACAGGAAGGGGTGGGTCATATTTAAATTAGTGGTACATGCATTTAGTCAGGCCTAGGGCAGCACAAAACCTAAATACACTACTGACATGTGCCCCACAATGTTTAGTTGCTGGAGCAGTGACACTGTGCAAGCTGTCTGAATGGAGGTGTGCTGACATGATCACAGAACTGTCAGCACACCCCCATTTACAAAATTTGCAGAAACAAGCATAGTGACAACTGCTCCGAAAACTATACATTGTGTGGCACATACACAGTAAATACAACCCAGCGATTCGTCAGCAGAGTAAAGGGATGGATATTCAGTGCCCTCGTCTTGGTGTAGAAAAGGGCAGGCTCTAAGCAGTGATAGATAGGGGGTGAATAGTAACTGCTCCCAGGCTCCCCTTCCACTTCACCAAGCGCAGGACCTCAGATGTTCCTTGTGCACTAGGTTCAAAAGACGTGTTGGTGGAGCACTGAACCCACTAATAGGTGAAAAATAACTTGATGTATAATTATTAACCCCTTCCCGCCGAGCGTACGCAGATGTGCGTATTCGGCTTTCCGGGGTTATACCGGGAGAATGCCCGCAGCTGCAGGCATCATCCCGGTACCATGTTGTAGAGCCGGCGATCGGCTATCCATGTATAAGAACTGATGCGGCTAAAAGCCGCTCGGGTGTTATACCGGAGGAGCGGGAGGGGATGCTCCCCCTCCCGCCGCCTCCGCCGCTCTTACCGGGCCTCCCGTTCGATTGGGAGGCCCCGTGACCAATCGGCTGTCACCGGCGGCTGGGGGCGGGCTGGAACGAAGCTGTGGGTGGCTTCGTTTCAGCCTTCTAATTGTAAACGTGGAAGCGACGTCATGACATCACTTCCCGTTTACTCGACTGCCAATGGCGCCGATTTAAAAAAAATATACAGTGTTCACAATCGCCATTTTCAGCGATCTGAATACTGTGAAGTGCAAAGGAGGGATCGGGGGGCTTTTAGACCCCCGATCCCTCCATAATGAGTACCTGTCTCCACCTATTACTGTCACAAGGGATGTTTACATTCCTTGTGACAGCAATAAAAGTGATCAAAATTTTTTTTTTTAAAAACACAATTTATAAAAATAAAAATAAATAAAATAAATAAGTAAAAAAAAAAATTTTTTAAAGCGCCCCCGACTCCGCGAGCTTGCACAGCAAAGAAAACGCATACCGAAGTCACGCCCGCATATGTAAACGGTGTTCAAATCACACATGTGAGGTATCGACGCAATCGTCAGAGCAAGAGCAATCATTCTAGCACTAGACCTCCTCTGTAACTCTAACCTGGTAACCGTAAAAAAAAAAATTTAAAGCATCGCCTATGGAGATTTTTAGGTACTGTAGTTTGTCGCCATTCCACGAGTGCGTGCAATTATAAAGCGTGACATGTTTGGTATCTATTTACAAAAAAATTGGGCTAACTTTGCTCTTTGTTTTTTTTTAAATTAATGAAACTGTCCCTATTCCCAAAAATTTGCATTTAAAAGACCGCTGCACAAATACCGTGTGATAAAATCTCGTGTGATAAAATCTCAGAATCGTGGGATGCCTGTAGCCCAAAAGACATTCTGGAACTTCTTTTGGGTGGCAGGTGTCTGTTTGCACGATTTTACTGCGATTTGTCAGGTGACAATCGGAACAAAATCATGCTGTGATTTGGGTGCCATTCAAAGTAATGGGAATCACAAAGGCGTCCCGCGATTTGCGTCGATTCGGAATCACAAGCGGAATTGTGGCGATTCCCCCCGCGATCTGAAGCGCCATAGTGTGAGCGAAGCTTTAAGGTAATTATATGAATCAATACTGTACTCTGAATTCAAATGAAACAGAGGGAAATAAATTTGAATGGAGAGCTGAAATATATATGTGTTTTCTTTTACTTCAGGGGCACTTAAAGCGGAGGTCCGCCCACCGCTGCAACAATTAAAAGCCAGCAGCTACACATACTGCAGCTGCTGGCTTTTAATAATAAGACATTTACCTGTCCTGGAGTCCAGCGATGTCGGCACTGCAGCTGATGTTTCCATCAACTGTCAGGTGCTGCCGCTGCCATTGCGGGTAAGAGAACCCGGCATTGTAGCCTTACGGCTTCACGCCGGGAAACCTACTGCGCATGCGCGAGGTTCCGTTCTTCTCTCCTACTGGCCCGGCAACAGGGGGAGAAGGAGGGAGGAGGACGGAGCCTCGTGGTGACGTCAATATCCGCGGCTGTGGCTCCCAGAAGTGGGAACACGATACCTGTCAAAGACAAGTATCCTGTCCCCTGTCCCCCCAGAAAGATGCCAATTGTGGCACCGGAGGGGGGGGAGACAAATGAGCGGAAGTTCCACTTTTGGGAGGAACTCCGCTTTAATCTGAAAATTTCCTTGCAAAGTGAATATTGACTTTGCTAAGTGAACAGCCTTTGGAGTTGATTTACTAAAACTGGAAAGTGCAAAATCTGGTGCCGCTCTGCAAAGAAACCAATCAGCTTCCAGGCTTTATTGTCAAAACATAATTGAACAAGCTGAAGTTAGATGCTGATTGGCTCCCATGCACAGTAGCAGCAGCAGATTTTGCACTCTCCAGTTCTAGTAAATCAACCACATTATGTTTCATTAGAAAATCAACTGCAATGATTCAAATCAGGGGCGTAACTACCACCATAGCGACCCATGAGGGCGCTATGGGGCCCGCAGCCGAGTGGGGCCCAGTGAGGATAAGAGCACCACCGGCACAGTCTCCCAGCCAGGAAAGTTAGAGGCGAGCTGTCCGTATCAGCAGAGAGCTGATTAGCCCGATGTAAGAGCTTTCATTAGAACTTCCAGTGTTCCCGGGGCTCACGTCACATAGCTCCACCTTTTGGCCCGGTGCCTTTGATAGACAGAACGCCGATCCAATGCGGGACATGTGACGTCATCAAAGGCGTCGGGCCAAGAGGTGGGGCTATGTGACGATGAGCCCCGGGAAGACAGGAAATTCAAATGAAAGCTATCACAGCGGGCAATCCCGCTCTCTGCTGATCCGGGTGGCTTGCCTCTTCCTCTGCATAGGTGGGGCTGTATGGGGCACAGGCAGACCAGGCTGTATTGGGCACAGGTCACGCTGTATGGGGCACAGGTCACGCTGTATTGGGCACAGGTCACGCTGCATTGGGCACAGGTCACGCTGCATTGACACTAGGGCAGCTGTGGGGGGGGGCTGTTTACAGGGGGGCCCCATACAACATTTTGCTATGGGGCCCTGCTATTTCTAGTTACGCCCCTGATTCAAATCATCAATTATGTCCTCTGTGAAGGGAAGTATGTAAATCACATCGCTGTCTGAACAAAATTAAATGCTTCAGCAAGAAAAACCGATTTAGGATGACAAATATTTTTAGCCTTTGAATTTTATATCTGTGTAGCGTTTTTTTTTTGTACCTTAGTCCAAAGGATTTATTAGTGCAAATCTCAAGCTCTATCTAATATATGGGTGTTGATTTACTAAAAATGAAGAGTGCAAAATCTGATGCAGCTGTGCATGGTAGCTAATCAGCTTCCAACTTCAGCTTGTTCAATTAAACTTTGGCAAAAAGACGCAGCTGATTGGTTTCTATGCAGAGCTGCACCAGGTTTTGCACTCTCCAGTTTTTGTAAATCAACCCCACGAGGTGTTATTTGTCTTTTGTGCACAGCATTAAGGATTTATATTGAAAATGTGTGAAGAGAAAACCAGCTGAGAGAGTTGCAGCTGCCAGCCAGCTTGCTATTTTGACATGACCCAAAGATGAGCAATGCATTTTGTCAAATAGCTGCGAGCAGAAGCTGCTGTTCCTTTTCTTTTGCAGAAAAACAGATTTTCCATGTTTAGTGGAACTCCACAACAGTAATGTGTCCTATTTTTGAGTAGGGGAGGAATGGTGGTGATGGTGGCGGGGTGTTATTATTGCTGACAACAGGCTGGAAAGATTTTCTGTAACTTTCTAACCTGTTCACTATTGTCACAGAATGTAAAAGGAAAACTAAAATGTTAGAGTTATTGCCAGGCCAGGAGTATAGGGGAATTCCCCCAATTAGGACACCTGGTCCAGTGAAGGTTGTCAAAGGTGGGACTTCCTCTATCTTTGGGGAAATCTCTTCTCACTTTATGTTATATCTTCATGACAGGAAATATGACAAACTCCCCCCCTGTGGGGACACAGAGATTAATAAACACCTTTATTTATTCCCTAGTCTTAATAGCAATAGCCTCTTGTTTCACTCTGAAGTTAAATATGAATTAATGGGTATGATTAATAAGTAAATTTAGTGCTTAAGAAAACTTTACTGTATATACTGCCTTGTCAGTACTTCATGTTACAAAATAAATATAGTTTTTGCCATAATTATATCATCAGCATACTTACAGGTATACTGCATTTCTTACCAAAATGACATGTATCAAGAATTACTGAGATACAGTGTTTAATATCCTTTCAATGTATCAATAATCTGTATCCATCCATAGATGACTCAAGTACATGAGCTGAATTGTCACATCGGCGAACTTGAAAGCAAAATCCACATTACCTTTCAGATTCATTACAACAGTGAGATGAGCACTGAAAGTTTTATCAATTACCAGATCAGTTTAGTTATTATCAAGCTATAGACTTATTTGAACCAAAAACATTTTTATGGTAGATAGTCGTGGTTCACGGCAAACTTCTCTTAACACAGCATTATAGCAGGAGGAAGACTTCTCCAGTAGTCACATTCAAAAAGATGAAGGTTCTGCAAGGGTGTATGACTTCTTAAGCTGATGTGACAAGCATTTTGCTGACATCTCATATTTTCTTCTGCAAATGAGTATTCAAGGAAATATTTGATTGTCCTGGACTTCTTTAGTTGTATTGCAGGATTCTGTTATATTTTTGGCGTCACTGGATAGTCTTATACTTTTTTAGCTCCTTATTATGACCTGTAACTACGTTTTCAGTTTATTTAGCTGTTGTTATCAATGTGGTGCTGCAAAACTTACCGTCTGGTGGCAGTTCTCCATCAACGACTTCTGTAAATTAAAGAATGAAAATTGACATGATGAATTGACAACCAAATCAAATGGAATTTCCTGTATTTTATACCCTGTTAGTTCTATAGAAGGTGAAGGATCAGGTTGTACAACTGGAAATGACTTGACTTCATAAACCAGAACATCAAGAAACCTCGGCTCTCAGGTGTGATGAACCTTTCAACTTTTTTTTCACTGTCCTCCATGGTGACAGCAGATACTACTCAGACCCGACTCCAAAATGGCTCTTCAAACTCACCACCCAAATGGAAAAGCTTTGGGGTCTTCTCGGACTTCACTGATGACATTCGAAACATTACATGCAGCCATGCACATCTAGCAACATACTACAAGCACATGTGATAAGACTTTGACAAACCAACACATGAAAGGGAATACAAAAAGTAATATAAAGTTATACTGTATATAAAGTTATATTACTATATTGTAGTACAGCCAGCTACACACACAAACTGTGTGAATGTTGTGGTTATGTATTATAGAAGCTTATTTATAAAAACAAAGAGCAATGTGCAGAGTCCAAAAATCCTATTTATTTTTACTTAAGATTCTTGAAAACTGAAATCTGATTGGTACTAATCACTTAAAACAGGATTGCTGTTTTTTGCACTGCTTTATTAAAAAAGAATTTTGGTGTCATACTGTATTTAGGACACTTAAGTATGACTTGCAGCATGTTGTTATTAATAGGCATTAATATTTTTTAATTAATTGTGAGCTAAATTCCTGCTGTAATGTGAGAAAGAGTAAGACGGAAAGGACGGTAGGCTAGTTCAACAGTGTTGGGTTCAAGACTAACATTTTAAACATGTTTAAAATAACACAGAGGACATACAATAGACACAGTAACAATGCATGCTTTGCTATGCACTTCATTGTGTATTATTAATGTGCCAAGGTCAAACTGTTTTAATAGATGACATTTATGAAAAGGGTGCACAGAAGAAGAACTCTACAAAAGTGGCCAAAGACCATTTGAGCCCGAGACCATTTGTGCCACCTAATAGTTACCAGTTTTTTCAAATATGCTTGTGAATATATCTGTAAAATACAGAATCTCAATTCCAATATGAGCTTCTAGATCAGAAACACAGTTGAAGCAGTTTTTTTTATTTTTTATTAACAGAAGCAGGAATTTGTATTTAACCCGTAAGATTGCTAATCAGCTCAGGTCCAAAGTACTGATTTTGGCCCAAGTATAGTAATATTCAAAGGTCTGTTTAATTTTAACAACAAAATGGGAACATTGTGAACAAGAACATGGCTGATACTGAATACGGTTCCCATGCACCAATTTCCATAAATGTTTTATCATTATGTCATCAGAGAATATATTTTTTTCTGTAACCCTTTTCTTCAACTTTTTATTAAAAAAAATATTTTTTATTCTCATAAGTCTTTCTGTTTTTAAATGAAAGGAATTTCTATACCCCCATAATTTTCACCACCATGAAATGCAGATAAGTCAGAGTCTGCACTGAAGGTCATATTTAAATCCTTCAAGGGTTTGGAGTTCTCTGAAACTTCCATGGATGCACTCTTTTCATCCTTAACTCAAGTGCGTTCAACCAGGCTGGGCAATATTCTGTACAGCTGAGCTGAGCTCAATCATGACACTACAAAGAAGGTTGGAATACTGCAGCATATTAATAATGCCCTGGGTAAACAGTTTAGGAGAGTAAGAAGTTTCACCTATCTGCATCTGATGACTGTACTTTTATTGTGGATGATCTGGGAGATATTGGAAGGTACTGTCACTATTTAACTAATGTTGTAGTTAAAAATATTCCTTGATAAAAAAAAAATCAGCAGACTTATAAAATATCCAGCCACTATTACTTAAATCTAACTGACACTCGATCTTTGGCATTGGCATTTCATGATCAGCAGTCAGTATTCTTTTTAAAACAAAAATGTTGCGCTTATGTTTGGATATAATATTTTTTAATTGAATTGATCAATTTACCTTAATATTTTAAAGCCTGGAATGTTTAGATTGTGGCATGCTCTAACTAGATTGCTACCATATAGTCTTTCTGTATAAGTTTACTGTGTTTAGAAGGTCTCTATCAGAAGTTAGATGTTCCCTGTGGACTAGGTCCAGGAGCAGAGTAGTCTCCTGAGTAGTAGAGATTGCTTTTTCCATCCTCATAGAAGGGTCTGAATCAGGGGTCTAAGTGTACTACAAAATAGTAGACCCTTTTTTATGTTGGCTGTATCATGGCAATTTTATCCAGCTTGGTATGAGTAAACTACCATTCTATAAAACTATGCTAATTTTTCTATATTTATTTTAGCTAAAAGATAACGCAATCTCAGCTAAGCATCAAGCTGATATACCAAAACAAATTGAACACTGAACATTTCACCAACTGCACATATGGTTGACCACATACTAATCTTCAACATATCATACCAACAGGGCAGACTCACAAGAGCCACTGTATACATTTCCAGAAAATAGACATTTAAAATACAAATATAAACTACAATAAAAGCAACATAATACATAGTACTGTGTTGCACAGCTTACCACTAAAAACAGATAAATCATCACAACCATATTAAAAGTTACAATTCCATGCCGGTTTTATTAGACATTTTGTAAGACAGGTAAACATGTAAAAATCACATCTACATTCAGTTTTATTTTGGTCTCTACCACTTTCCAGTTTGTTTCTAGTTTGGAAGCTCTAAATCATCACTTACAACTTTGCAAAAGTTATTGCTCTAAGCATGCTTACCTTTAGGCTCTTCTTTTGGAGCTTCCTTGGCTGCCTGTTTTGTGGCTGGTTTTCCAGGGCCAGGAGCCTTTTTAACAGCTGGAAAAAAATGTAACAGTTTGTGAACAAGTGGAAATCACTTAATATCCTTAAAAAATAACTGCATTTTTATGGAAAACAATAGTACATAAAAAATATAGTCTATACGATTGCCACAGCAGCTATATTGTAATTTAATATAAAAAAAAAAAAAAAAAATTTCCATTTAACCACTTCAGCCCCGGAAGGATTTACCCCCTTCCTGACCGGGCCATTTTTTTGCGATACGGCACTGCGTCGCTTTAACTGACAATTGTGCGGTCGTGCGATATTGTACCCAAATAAAATTGATGGCCTTTTTTTCCCCACAAATAGAGTTTTCTTTTGGTGGTATTTGATCACCTCTGCGGTTTTTATTTTTTGCGCTATTAACAAAAAAAAGACCGTCAAGTTAAAAAAAGATAATAATTTTTTTACTTTTTTGCTATAATAAATATCCCCAATTTAAAAAAAAACAAAAACAAAATTTCTTAATCAGTTTAAGCCGATATTTATTCTTCTACAGGTACATATTTGTGGTAAAAAAATTGCAATAAGCGTATATTGATTGGTTTGCGCAAAAGTTATAGCATCTACAAAATAGGGAATAGATTTATGGCATTTTTATTTATTTATTTTTTTTTCACTAGTGATGGCGGTGATCAGTGATTTTTATCATGATTTTTATTGCAGTGCTGTAATTTTCTCTAACATCCAGTGCAATATGGCAACCTGGAGGTATTCTTTACAGAGTTGGTGAACAGAACACTCCTAGAATTGTTATTTCTTGTTGTATGACTGGCTCAGTGATTTTCCCAGAAGTCTGCACTAAGATACACTATATTACCAAAAGTATTGGGGTGCATGCCTTTACACGCACATGAACTTTAATGGCATCTCAGTCTTAGTCCGTATGGTTCTGTATTGAGTTGGCCCACCCTTTGCAGCTAAAACAGCTTCAAATCTTCTGGGAAGGCTATCCACAAGGTTTAGGAGTGTGTCTATGGGAAAGTTTGACTTCCAGAAGTGCATATGTGAGGTCAGGCACTGATGTGGACGAGAAGGCCTGGCTCACAGTCTCTGCTTTAATTCATCCCAAAGGTGTTCTATCGGATTGAGGTGCAGGCCAGTCAAGTTCCTCCACCCAAAACTCACTCATGGACCTTGCTTTGTGAACTGGTTCAAATCATTTGGTGGAGGGGGGATTGTGGTGTGGGGTTGTTTTTCGGGGGTTGGGCTTGGCCCCTTAGTTCCAGTGAAGGGAACTCTTAAGGCGTCAGCATACCAAGACATTTTGGACAATTTCATGCTCCCAACTTTGTGGGAACAGTTTGGGGATGGCCCCTTCCTGTTCCAATATGACTATGCACCAGTGCACAAGGCAAGAAAGAATGCTTCTGGAAGAATGGTCAAACATTCCCATAGACACATTCCTAAACCCTGTGAACAGCCTTCCTAGAAGAGTTGAACCTGTTATACTTTTGGTAATATAGTGTAGAAGTCAAACCTTGAGCATCTCTTACAATAGAAATTTCATTTTTGGTGAAGTACTTCTTAAGGGTTAAATATTTCTTAAGGGACGCAGTCCCTGCAGAGCTTCTCATCAAAACACAGAGAGTGCACAAAGTGATTAAAATGATTCAGGCCCTCCACATTCAGAATCAGTCTACAAAGTTGAAACAAATAGCTATTTCTTCAGAGCAGAAAAAGTTAGAAACCTGCAACAAATTGTGTTAAAATCTCGGCAATGTACATTTTATCACCCAGAGGAGTTTTTTTTTTTTTTTTAGACAAAAGTGGAATTACACTTTAGAAGAATAACATTAGGCAATATTAAAGGAAACATCTATTGAGACAGGCACCTAAGGCTGCCCATCAACTTTACAGTACTTGTAAAAGTACAGACAAGATCTGACCACCCTTGGTAAAGGATGTTAAAAAAAATATTTAAAAAAAGAAGTTCACTGTTGACCTCTCCTTTTGAAAATGCTAGTTGCCTGGCTGTCATGTTGACCCTCTGTTTAGTACTTAGTCACTGACATAGATCAAGCTTGCAGTTAAGAACTTTTCTCTAACCTCACTGATCTGTACACCTGTTTTGGTTCAATGACGCTATGGAATTGAAACTAGTGGTTCAGCATAACAATTGGGCAACAAGCATTTTCAGAAATTTCAGAACTTTCTCTCATAGTTTTTAAGTTTATTAAAACAATTACCAAAATTACATCATCAAGGGCACATTTATGACAAAACCAGTAGGGTGGACCCGTATACATGCTATTGAGCATGTGCGAAGGAACGGTGGCCATCTTAGATGCTGGAATTTCATGTTGCTGTACCATGTGATATGCTGTGTTACTTTTAGACATTTGTAAGTGCTTAGTCTTAATAAATTCTTTTTTATGGGTAGTTTTATGCTATGTGGAGTGTCTCCTTTTATTATATGTGAATCGTTCCTGCAGAGCTAATTCCCAATGGTCCAGCGGTTCCCTGCACATTGTGGATGTATATGGTGACAACTGACAGCAAAATTCCTGGTGTCTCTGTGGATGAGTGGAGGCTGGGGAGAGCACCCTTTTCTTGGGGGAATTCCACTATGCACTTGTGACCACTCTTATATAGTGGGTCGCATTATTTGATAAGCCTTGTGTGTGACCAATGACACCTGGGATGGTCCAATGTGCTGTACAATAAAGTCCCTTGTGATGTTACCATGCTAAACCAGCACCTTTGGGTTTATTTTTAAAACACCAAACATTCACTGGTAGAGAATCAATCATTGTGATAAAAATATGTGAACCTGAAAGATTATTTGCCAGAGAATTTTTGGTGCAATTCACATTCAGTGCTTTATAAACAAACCCCTTTGCGTCCAGGAAAATATGGTTTTAGTCTGATGTACTTGTTTCAGTGGTGGCAGTTTTGTTTTCATGTTTTTGCTTTTTAAGCAGGGATACTTATGGTAAGCATTTAGCAACATCATGCTAAAGTATCTCTGAAATTTACCAGCAAGCTATTGTAACATCACTAGCATTTAGCAATGTCCTTGTTGTGTCACCACTGATATTAAGCTGTATCCTCTAATGGTAGACCACTGAGTCAAAGTCTATATAAAGATACACACTGTATTACGCGCTTCAAATCTGTGAGTCCATTTTAAATACGTGGGAGACAGGTGACTGAGTCTTTAGATATCCCAGATATTCTTCTGATGACTGGCAGAGAAGGAGAGAAAATTCTAAACAAAGCTGTCAAATAAGCAGGCTCAGCACCCACTGGCTGAAAGCAAACTGAAGCATATCAAACCTCTATGGCAGCCAGGAGATCAAGTGAGATAACTGGTCAGGGAAAAGTTTAAGAAATTTTCTGCTCTTTTGCTCATTTTTCTCATTCTAAAATTACTTTTTTTGTTGTGCTGACCAAAGAAGGTGACCTCATTACTCATGCTGGTTATTTGCTTTTGCTAATGAGTCAAAAGTAATGCCGCGTACACACGGTCGGACTTTCTAGAAAGCTAGGTCCGACGTACTTGCCGCCAGACTTCCGGCGGACTACCGCCGGACTTTCTGAACGGCCGGACTTGCCTACACACGACCGGACTTTCCGGAATCCGGTCTTCCCGACGGACTTCCGCCGGACTTTCAGAATGAACGGACTTTCCCACACACGGACAAGTCTGTTCATTTTGAACGTGACTCGGGTACGACGGGACTAGAAAAGGAATTCAATCTCGCCGCTTTTTTTGGCGAGATTGAAACCTTGCGAGCCCCGTTGCAGGCCCTTAGGTCTGGTATGGAACTTTAAGGGGAACCCCCTACGCCGAAAAACGGGCGTGGGGGTCCCCCCAAAATCCATACCAGACCCCAATCCGAGCACGCAGCCCGGCCGGTCAGGAAAGGGGGTGGGGACGAGCGAGCGCCCCCCCCCTCCTGAACCGTACCAGGCCGCATGCCCTCAACATGGGGGGGTGCTTTGGGGGAGGGGGCGCCTTACGGTGCCCCCCACCACAAAGCACCTTGTCCCCATGTTGATGAGGACAAGGGCCTCTTCCCGACAACCCTTCCCGACAACACCGGGAGAAGAGATCGGAGAAGAACCAACCGGACGCCGGGAGAAGATGAAGCGGAGGGACCCCCGAAGACGGAAGAAGACCCCCCCCCGGAGCAGTTTAATAAATTATTTTAAAAACCTGTGTTGTGTTTTATTATTAACACTTTTTACCTAGGTGAATGGGTAGGGGTACCATGTACCCCATATTCATTCACATAGGGTGGGGGCCGGGATCTGGGGGCCCTCTTATTATAGGGGGCTCCTGGATTCCGATAAGCCCCCCGCCCGCAGACCCCGACAACCAACGGCCAGGGTTGTCGGGAAGAGGCCCTTGTCCTCATCAACATGGGGACAAGGTGCTTTGTGGTGGGGGGCACCGTAAGGCGCCCCCTCCCCCAAAGCACCCCCCCATGTTGAGGGCATGCGGCCTGGTACGGTTTAGGAGGGGGGGGGGCGCTCGCTCGTCCCCACCCCCTTTCCTGACCGGCCGGGCTGCGTGCTCGGATCGGGGTCTGGTATGGATTTTGGGGGGACCCCCACGCTGGTTTTTCGGCGTAGGGGGTTCTCCTTAAAGTTCCATACCAGACCTAAGGGCCTGGGATGCCCCCCGCGCTCGCCGCAATGGGAAAATTTGTTTTTCCTATTGCAGCGAGCGCGAGATGCAGTAACCTGCTCCTCCGTCGTATCTGGTCCTTCGGACCAGCATACAGACGAACGGGCTTTCCGTCAGGAACTGAGTCCGGCGGAGGTACGACGTAAAGATTTGAAGCAGGCTTCAAATCTAAAGTACGTCGGATTTCCGCCCGAAACGGTCCGTCGGAAGTCCGATGGAGACCACACACGGTCGGATTTTCCGCCGGACTTGGTCCGGCGGCGTCCGTCGGACTTTTGCAGGTGAAAAGTCCGACCGTGTGTACGCGGCATAAGTGAAATATTGTAATTAGCCAGGTTGTCAAGTTCACTATTAGATAAAAATTTCCCTGTGATGCAATCAAATATCACAGTCTTTTCCTCATCATGCAAAGTTTGTAACTTTAGGCTTGGTACCTGTTGAAGTCTAAGTTGATTACATCTACTGTATGTATAAAGGATAGTGCATAGAAGCCTTTGTATGACACTTTACTAAACTGATGTTTTTGATATTAAAGTTATTCTAAAGCCTAAACATCTTTTACCTCAGGGCTCGACAAACCCCGGGCGCCAGGTCGCATTTGCGACTAGAATTAGCGACCTGGCGCCTGGGGCGGCACAGCTGGGGTATCCTGTGTCCGTTCGACACCCCCCCCATCCCGGTGCGATCGCTTTGGGCCGCGCCGGTAATTGAGGCCGCGGCTTTGAGGCCTTCTGCAGTCCTATGGTTCCTTCTGCAATCGGGCGCCCTCTTGTGGTGGCCGTTGGTATGACAAGACAACCACCAATGCTAATGGAGTTTCCCCTGCCTGTTTTCACGGCCTGCTCATCTCCTTCCCTTTACTTAGAACCCCCAAACATTATATATATTTTTTATTCTAACACCCTAGAGAATAAAATGGCGGTCATTGCAATACTTTCTGTCACACCGTATTTGCGCAGCGGACTTACAAGCGCACTTTTTTGGGAAAAAATACTTTTTTTAATTAAAAAAAAGACAACAGTAAAGTTAGCCCATTTTTTTTTTATATTGTGAAAGATAATGTTACGCCGAGTAAATTGATTCCCAACATGTCACACTTCAAAATTTCGTCCGCTCGTGGAATGGCGACAAACTTTTACCCTTTAAAATCTCCATAGGCGACGTTTAAAAAAAATTCTACAGGTTGCAAGTTTTGAGTTACAGAGGAGGTCTAGGGCTAGAATTATTGCTCTCGCTCTAACGATCACGGCGATACCTCACATGTGTGGTTTGAACACCGCTTTCATATGCGGGCGCTACTCACATATGCGTTCGCTTCTGCAAGCGAGCTCGGCGGGACGGGGCACATTTAAAATTATTCTTTTTTTTTCTTATTTATTTTAACTTTTAATTTTTCACTGTTCTTTTTTTTTAAAAAAAGTCACTTTTATTCCTATTACAAGGAATGTAAAAATCCCTTGTAATAGGAAAAAAAAAGACCTCAGATATTTAAACTAAAAAGCATTAAAAAAAAAAATTTTCATTTGAAAATAAAAATAATAAAATGTCCCTTTAAGAGTTATGGGCGGGGCATCTTCCCCTCACTCGTCTCCATGTCAGTCCAGGGACAGATCCGGATCGCCTCCGCCATTACCGATGGCCATGGTAAGCGGTGAAGGGCACCGGAGCACGGCGGTTGGGGGGGCCCTCTCCCGCCGCCGATAAAAGTGATCTTGCGGCGAATCTGCTGCAGAGACCACTTTTACCCGAAAGAGAACTGCCGGCTCTTGAAGAGGATACCGGGGTTATGGTAGCTAGCGGCTACCATAAGAACGGTATTTCTCTTCAAAGACAGGGCGTATTTAGTCGTCCTGCGGGAAGGAAGCGGTTAATTAAAATGAATTTATTATTTGTCATCTCCCTGCTTGGCCCCTTTCACATGGGCCGTCTGATCAGGTTCGCCTGTCAGTTTTTCAGGCGGACCTGATTGGACCCTTAGCAGGGATATGGCAGTCTTGTGTCCCTGCATGGCAGGAAATAAAAGCAGTCACATTCGTTCTAGTCGTCTTTCTGTGTAAATTTAAGATTGGTTAATTTTTATATTGAAAATAAAGCTTTGCCGGTCGTTTAAAAAAAAAAAAACCTGGCTCCTAACTTTTTTAGCTGGCTCCTAGATTCCAAGCAAATTTGTCAAGCCCTGTTTTACCTTAATGCATTCCTTGCATTAAAGTAAAAATGTTTAGGCATCGAATGCTGCCCCTTGACATTGGCTCCCATTGATGTCAATCAAAGTCAGTGACAGAGGGTGGGGGCGAGCCCCGCTGTCTGTGTCAATGGATGCAGCAGCAGGGTTTAGGAGCGAGCACGCATTTCCGACGGAATTCCATTCAATCGGTCTTGCCTACACGCGGTCAATCCAAAGACGGACCAAAGTCCGACCGTCCAGAACACGGTGACGTACAGCACGTACGACGGGATTAGAAAAAGGAAGTTCAATAGCCAGTAGCCAATAGATTCCGTCTCGTACTTGCTTCAGAGCAAGCGTCATTTTTGGTCCGTCAGAACAGCATACAGACGAGCGGTTTTCCTGATAGGAATTGGTTACATCGGAAATATTTAGAGCATGTTCTATTTCTAGGTCCATCAGAATTTTCGAAAAATAGAAGTCCAATGAGGCACACACACGATCGGAATAGACGATGAAAAGCTTCCGTCTGACTTTTTCTGTCGGACATTCCGCTCGTGTGTACGCGGCTTTACAATCGCTTTAAAAGATAACTCTTTCCTTTCATATTGTTATGACTTATAATATGTAATTGATACCAATGCCATTTTGTAATTTCATGTTATTACAAATGGACCAGCATAAATCTAGACAGCAATTCAGGTTACAAATTGGCCCCAGTCAGCTTTATTACATTTACAGCATCAAACAAAAATAGGCAATTTCCATAAAAACAAACAAAAAAAAAAACAGCGATTGCAAGAAAAAATTGACAGGGGTTTTAAACCTTTCCTTATTCTATCTAAAATTCTATCTATCTATAAAAAAAAAAAAGTTTTAGCTTTACATATTCCTAATTGTACATTATTTGTATTTATCATTATATAGTTAGTATTTTTTCAACAAACTGTGAAAAAAAGTTGTTAATTGAAACTTAAGTCCCCTACCACTGCAGAAAATGCAGAATCATGTACATCTTGGTTATTTATAAGAAGTTTAACTAATGATCAACTTTAGTTTGAATTATTTTATTATTGTAGAATTGTATGGTAACTCTCATAAATGTTATTATATAAATATGTATATTACATTTCTAAAATATTAATACAGAGAAGCAGACAAGTCTGGCTAAAATGTTCTGCAGATGCAAGTCTCCTAATATGGCATCTTTAATCTAACATAATGCTGAACCATCAGAAAAAAGAGAAGCATTAACAGTGCTTGCTTCCAATAACTACTCTTTACCACCTGCTCTTTACCTCACCCCCTTTTATTACAGGTTTCAAATAAGTTGTGGTATGCTTTTAGGTATGCAATCTAGTTCAACACGCTTTACATACAGTGAAGTAGACAGATTTCCTTGCATGTCTTCTTCTGTGTCCCTCTTTCTTCTTTCTGAGATACCCAACACTAACAGGCAGCTGTTGCTTTGCCTGCCTGTGCATGCTACCACAAAGTCCATAGCCGAACGTAGATGACAGTTTTACATGTTTATCATTTTTAACCACTACAGATTGAAGAGGGGGAAAGGTGTCATGTTAAGAGGCTAAGAAAACTTTTCAACCACTTATACTGGTTGATCCACACTAACCCTATGCTTTTTACAACATTGATTCACAAGACATTATAATTTTGTGAACAGTGAACTTCTGGTACTGTGCAGCAGCTCAGCTGTAGTGGAATATAAAGACACCAAAGGAGGGAGCATGAACACATAGGTTAACCTTCTGTAAAGTATATGAAAGTTGCCCAGTTGAGCTTTCCAAGTTTCTCTACGTTCTGTCTGACATCCGTTCTGAGATAAATTGTTAGGTACAGAGAAAATTGAGTACTGTCAGTGATACTTTTTTTATTACAAATTGTTATTGGCACAGATTGTTAGGTCAAATGTTAATAGCTTGTTTTATATATTGCATAGTTTATTTTTATACATCTTTGTGCTGTTATGTTAAAGTTTAATTCTAGCCTATTTTTTAAAAATGTTTTTGATTGAGAAGAGAAGGGTTAAATGTCAGTGCTGACTATGTCCCTGCTGGGTAGGTTCACCCTTCCTATTTGTTGGTCATTGTGAAGCCTAAAATATTATAGCTGGCACTGGAACAGAAGGTGAAGATACATTTTCCAGTTGTAATCTGTTTTGGTCACATCTAAGATTACATTTTCTCTGAAAAGTGCTGAAATGCACATTCATTGTGGTACATTGGAGATGTGCAGTGTTTTACTATCTAAAATGAATGGCACTGTAACTAAATATGCCATGTATTGTGTGTTACATTGCATTTTTTTGAGCAGCTAATTCATAAGTGTCAGTGATTTCAGCATATCTTACATCAAAATGGTAGGTACTAAGAATGGACAAGGTACATAATTTACTGTTGCATTAGGTTTGTCAAATTTTGGGCAAAAAACTTTCCCCATGAATACTTATTTGCTTTAATCAGCTGCTGACAACTAGTATTATATAATGCTTGCCAAACATAATAAATTTGATATCTTAGCTCACGACTTCAAAAATAAACTGGGATGGATTTAATACATGCTGATCCTGGAATTTCTGCAGCGGGATGCTAGCTGGAACTTTATCACTATATATTAAATACAGTATATATGAAGATTGCATTACCATGAATTGGCAATTCCTGCTAATTTATAGTTCCAATATATACTGTGGATTTGCTTGTCATATTATGATTAGACGAGATAATCTTCCATGAACTCTAGAGGACTGGTAACATCAAACTCCTTTTAACATAGGTCCAGTGCAGCTGAACTGAAGCTGTTTATAGGATCCGCGGAGCCCTCAAAACATGATTGATGTGTATGTGGGCACTGACAAATGCAAGTTGGTGCAAATGGATAGCACTTGCTCTATGTGCTTGCATAAACCTGCATAGTACATATTCTGTGAACACAATAATGCTGTCCTAAGGACTCAGAGAACTCTATGAACATTTTCTTTTAAACTAAACTAAGCTTTATTTGATGCTGTGGGGCCTCAGAAGTTCCGCAATCAGCTATATGCACTAAGCTGTATACTCTGTATGACAAATTTATTGGGTGGGAATTGTGTAGGGAAATTAAAAAGAGCAGTAGGACTTTCCACATAAACATGCAAGTGTAGATTTTCCATCCTACAAACTTTGATTGGACACGGCTCTCTCCCTTTCTACCCATGCTGATGGCCTAAGTTGTGGCCGAGAGCTTCAGGGATTAAAGGAATTGGCACACAGCCACTTACACATCATGATGCTGAGCACAAAGAGCAACATTCCTATGTATATTAAAAGGTTCCAGACTGCCTCTAACTCTGCCTGTGCTTTGTACATGGATTCTCCAATAACCCTTCATTATTTGCACTTTTTATTTTAGAGGTGTAGAGTAATGTGTACTCACACATTGCCCATTCTGGGTCTTTCGACTTAGAACTGAACTGCTAGTAGAGTTGGGTTAGCCGTTCCAGTGGTTGGGCTAGGTGTACTGATGCATATATAGAGTTAGAACTGCAGATAATATTGAGGTGCCTTGAAGTGACTCTGCAGCTTACGCATGTTTTTTCAAATGTATGCAAATTAAACTCCTGGTTTTAACATAAACTGTTAGACAGGATAATTTGGTTGGTTGCAGGCTGGTTGGTAAGTTGAGATGGGATTTTTCTTTAGTTTTGTTTGACCTGCATCGCCCTTCCATGTGCTCCTTACTGCGGAGGCCAGTTATAGGTGGGGGCAGTGGCCATTTTGTTTTGAAGGTATACTAATGCAATGTGGGAAACTGTAACTACATCACTCCTTTAGCATGCTAAGTGTGTCAAGATGTCTAATTTTGATATTCAGGCTAGCTACTAGGGTAAGGGTGGCACAAGACAGTTGGCCTAATGCAGTAATGTTATCTTTACTGTCATGAATTAGTTGATGGCATTGCCAGGACCTATTGTTTGCTTTGCTTTTTGCCCATGTTGAACTAAGGGACATGTACCTCGTCTGGAAAATGGGTGTAACTTGGGAGGTGTGTGATGTCACCTTCTGCCAATGTAGAAATGCTTAGGAAGGCTAGTGTACAATGGAGATATTTCGGATTATGGCTTCAGCGGAGCTACTACTGTCAGGGTCAGAGCTGAAGCCCAAGCAAACTCATGCAGCAGAGATTGAATAATTTAAGTTTAAGGAGGCCTAAGCAATCATGGTGACTGCTTCCCTGCTTGACTCTACTAGTTTTGGAGAGAAGTAAGTCTGGAAAAGACCAATCCAGCATTCCAAAGACCCACACCATGACCATAAGTTGGGTAAGGGGCACTTGGACTCTTGTGCAGTTGACTGTTCACAGAAACTGGCACATATTCAAACAGTGCCCTGTTGCTCCCTTGTATTATGGTATGGTGGCTGTTAAGGTGGAGGCATGAAGGTAAAAAAACTTGTGCCTTTACAGGGTTAAAAATCATTTAAAAACATGTAAAAGATAGCAGCATGTACACAAGGCTCGGTAAGGTCCAACGTCTCTAGTGTGGGATCTCCCATCCTGGCCAGGGGCTGAGAACACATCTATCTGGCAACCTCAGTTTGTGATGAGTTTGCCATCCAAAGCCCTCATTGCAGTCTGACATTATGAGATGCTGCCTCTGGAAATGGGTGCAGGAATGTATTTTGGGAAAACCCTCCCCGTACTCTGCTTCTGGGACAAGTAGTCCAGAAACTTTGGTTATATCACAAGCAGGCATGTTCAGATCCAAACCCACCTGAGATACCGTGCTAGGAAGCTGTCATTGCACACCCCTATAAGCTTTTGAGGCATTCCTCACCCTGCAGCTGCACTTATACAAGGCCCACCACTTACCAACAACCCCATAGCACATTTACTACTACAGAGTGGCCATGCAGCACAGGATCACATATATATACGTGATGCTGCACTTCCAAGTATCGGGCATGAGGGCGCACCACCAGCGGCTTGCTCCCCCTGTGATTTGTTTTCCACTAGTAAAAGCACCTCCCCCACAGTTAGAAAACACATTTTAGGCACACATTTAACCCTTTGATTACCGCTGATGTTAACCCCCTTCACTACCAGTGTCATTAGTACAGTGACAGTGCATATTTTTAGCACTGATCACTGTATTATTGTCACTGGTTCCCAAAAAAGTGTCAAAAGTGTCAGTTAGGTGTCCCATTTGTCCGCCGCAATATCGCAGTTCCGCTATAAGTCGCTGATTGTCACCATTACTAGTAAAAACATATAAAAATTCTATAAATATATCCCATAGTTTGCAGATGCTATAACTTTTGCGCAAACCAATCGACATACGCTTATTGGATTTTTTTTTACCAAAAATATGTAGCAGAATACATATTGGCCTAAATTGATGAAGAAATTTGATTTTTAACATTTTTTATTGGATGTATTTTAGAGCAGAAAGTAAAAAATATTGTTTTTTGTTTTTTTTTTCAAAATTGTCGGTAGTTTTTTCTTTATAGCACAAAAAATAAAAACCACCAAGGTGATCAAATACCACCAAAAGAAAGCTCTATTTATGGGGAAAAAAAAGACATACTTTTTTTGGGTACAGCTTCGAACGACCACGCAATTGTCAGTTAAAGTCCCGCAGTGTCATATCGCAAAAAATGGCCTGGTCAGAAGGAGGGTAAACCTTTCGAAGGTGAAGTGGTTAGGTGGGAAATGCCTTGTTTGGTGGTGTGCAACGACAGCTTCCTAGTGGGAAAGCTCAGGTGGGTTCAAACTGGGATCCAAACTTGCCTGAGCTCATCCCTAATCACAAGCAGGAGCTGTGAGCCAGCTTGTAATATGCATAATGTTACCCAAGCTTTGATAAGGCAATAGGCCACTGAACCACACTTCCAAAAAGTGTGTTTCTGCACATTTTTCTATTAGTGCCCAATGCCTGTAGGTTGTGCTTTCTTCAAACAGACTGGAGTTCAGCTGTAAATTAGCCACTGCATTGACTGAATCTTAATTTAAAATGTCTCTTTCAGTTCTGTTTATTGAGTTCATATTCAACTGTATCATTTAATTTCATCTGTCCTCTAATAATATGCAATCAATCCACTTAAATGGTTATGGCAGTGAGAATGCTCGGATTGCAGTTTGCGTTTAAATTTGCGATATCAAGTGATAAGATAGCGTCTCATGTGGCAAATACTTAGCCAGTCTATCCTCGGCTAATTAAAGACCCCCCACCTGAATCCTCAGGAGAGCCCCTACTCCTCCTCTCAGACCAAGCTGACCTTATGATCCCCTTCTCAGATTGCTGCCTTTCTGAGTTCTCACCTAATTGGGACAGAGAGAACTGGGCAACAGTCTGTGTGTAAAACAAGCAACCATGATATAATTAGCTGTTTGCTGTGGTTAATGAAAACATCCCTAATTAGCAAATCCATAAAGATATAATAAAATTTGTGAAGGATTAGTTCAGCTGCATTCAGTATAGACAGACTGCCTTCTAGCTGTACAGGAGGTATGACTTTATAAATAAACAAAGATGGATTTTCAGGGAGCGTATATTTTTTGTTTTTATGTTAAACTTAATATCATTTTTTATGAGTGATTTACAATTTTTGCATGCTTGCTGTAACATCTTTGGATCATTATAGTGCGTGTGTGTCTGGGGTTGATTTACTAAAGGCAAGTAGGCTGTTCACGTTGCAAGGGAGGTTGCACTTTGTAAGGTAATTTTCCCCAGAGCTTAGTGATTGTGGTGACATTTTCACTTTCCAAAGAATACCCAGTCACCTGCAAGGAAAGCAAAATAAAAAACACACATTTGCTTGCACATGATTGTATGATGGAAGTCAACAGAGCTTCACTTCATTTACTTTGGGAAAAATTCAGTAAATCAGCCCCTCTGTTTTGGGCTGGTAGCCTCCCTGATCAAAAACTGCTGAAATTAAAAATCTCACCTTACATAGTCAGTTGTATATATAGACACGATCTGACTGCCGAGATTGCACCCTTTCAGCAGAACACTGTATTGACTTATACGCTCGTTGGGTGGAGCTTTTGTAATTCTAAATTGTTGTTATCCTTTGGGATGACAGGCGAGGTTTTTTAACCTGCCTGATCATCAACCCCAACAGGAACATAGGTCACTCATCAACATTGGATTATAGCCTAGAAAAAAGTGTTACATACAGTTAATTGAGTGATTAAGGTTATGGTTAAGGGTCCGTTCTATCCAAAACCGATATTTCAGTTCTGAGTAAGTGCTGGAAAACTAAACAAACTATGATTTATTCTATTTCTTGTTGACCTTGTTGGTAAGATCTGTATGCTTTGGTTCTCAGATTAGCCTTTGTTGCCTAGAGGCTTTCCATTAGATTTATTTGTTTTGTAATATAAATAACAGAGCAGGGGAAACACTTCTATTTTAACAAAAGGAGTGAGACTCCAAGGTGGTCTGACACTCACACACTTCGAACATTTATGAGTAAATGCTTCTGATATTTGTTGGCTTATCAGAAAAAATGCATGCCGATGTATCCCAGATTTAAAATTGGCATATTTAATATGTAAAAGAATTACAAAAAACATTGAATAGAGGGAAATTGAAACAGGACTTTAAAGGTACCAACACACTTAATAAAAAATAAAAAAAATTATTTTCTCACATTAAAAAATTGCATATAAAAACATCAAGGCAGTATCCAAACGATCTTCTACAATGATGATGCAGTATTTTCTCTCAAAATGTTTCGCCAGGCTATGACTTCTTCAGGAGAATAAACGTGTATACTGCATATGGAATCACTGCAATGTGTAAAGACAATCCAAACTACCCCAGGTCAAAGATTAGGCAACCTCAGAGAATTTCAAGGAAACATCAATATGCCACAGGGGAGAACAGACAAGCCCCAGACTCGCCTGCCATCTGTGTGGAAAGAGGGGATATAACCCCACAGACAGATGCAGTGGATTTGTATTCAGACAGGTCTCTATTAATTGCTTGAAGAGTGTGGGATTGAGCCACATAGGGATTACCAGAGGGAGCAAAGAATCTTCTTGTTTAATTCATTCAAATCACTGCCGTGCTTGAATAAAGTGGCCAATCGCTCCTGGGGCAATGATCACGGCAAAAAGAAAAAGAATTATGAAAAAACATATTGACTACAGTTTTCTGTTTCTATGTAAATACATAACACAAATAACTAATAGAAGAAAAGTTTTCCTTGTGATAAAATAAAGTGAAGTAAATTTAAGAGAACAAAATGTAGGATAATTATAAGCTAGTATTAAAAAATCGATGTTATCAGACATAAGATATAAAATATCTAAAATATATATTAAAAAAATAGACCCTGCAGGTATAACAAATTATTTCCTATAGTTGGTTAAAACTGGACGATTCAGTTATTGGTAAGCAATTATATGAATATAAAATATAGAAATATCCAAATTCAGAAAGCGCATGAATATTACTTGGTATCAAATCTCCCGTCAGTACAAGTAATCATAATCTTTTTGACATTTAACCTCTAGTCATCACATAGTCTTCAGTTCCGTTCTATAGACATCAGGCTAATGGCATCTGGAAATAGGAGACTATGTTTGGTGTAAAATAAAAAAGAGCTTGTGACATGGTGTTAGGTTTTCTATCAGCACACATATCATATAAGAGTTAAAAATGTATATATTACTGGCCCATAGATATGCAAGCTGCCTACAAATAATACATTAAAGGCTCAGTTTTATATAGAGATGTGCTGGACAGCCAATCAGAACAAAGAACTTGTTAATTTAATTAAAGTGTATATATACTTTCTTTTCAGTTTTAAAGAGAGTATGGAAGGGATAAACCCTATCCAATTTTGGTGGCTTCCTGTGTAATTTTCTTTATTTGGTATGATAACCACTTTACCATGACAGCTAGCGATGGAAAATGCAAAAATTGACAGTTGTCACTGATATAATACACCCCTTAATTTTTTAAAGGCTGTCTGTGTCACTTTCTTTATTTGGAATAGTAACCACTGAAAATTGCAAAATTCTAACCAGTATGAGGCTCTAGGTAAAACACCAGTACTTTTTCATGCCAGAATTCCTATGCATGTACTGTATGCATGAACTTGATTTTGCGACTACATTTCACATTATGAAATTCACATTATGAGAAATAACTTAAATAATGATATATATACGTGTATGTCTGGTCAAACCTTTTTTTCTTAGTTTTGGAAAGGATAAGGAAACCTCTGTTATAAGTTAAAACCTCTGTTTTGCACAGAGAAAAGTTTTAACAATATGTCTTTATTTCTGGTTCAAGCTAGAAGGACTGCTGATAGGTAAGTTAGTTCAAAAGAGCAATCTCTCCAGCAGAATGTATTCGTTACAGACAAGTGACATATAATTTAACACTATCAGGGGCATTTCACAATGATCAGCTTTTATTTATCTATGTAAACCCTTTGTCCCAAAAGGAAAAAAGACTGTTTGCTGTAGCGGAATATAAATTTTTAGCTGAGGTTTGGCTTTTATTTATTAGTGTAATTAAATCTGCTAGTACATTTAACACTCCCCTCCCCCCAGACTGGCAATGCTGCTGTCCAAAGGTACCCCCTGTGCTCATTCATCCAGAGTGTGGGCACTGAAATAAAGGAGGTGTGTTACTGGCCAGAGGAAAGAAGAAAAGAACCTGAGGTTGCTCATTTCAGATGATTGCAAAATGAGCAAACAGTGTGGCCAGGTAGTGCAGAAAGCAAATAAACTTTACTGTGAGGTTTACCAACAGAAGGTCTACAACACTTGTACGACTCCAAAGTTGCGCCGACTTTTGAGTGCAACTTTGATGCAATTCTCAGGCTTCATTCACACTTGTACGACTTGTCATGCAACTTTGGACATCAAAGTTGCATGCCATGTCATTCCCCATGTAAATAAAATATACTGTATGTGCAACTTAAAGTTACAGCGACTTCAAAGTAGTTAATGCACTACTTTGGTCCGACTTTCATGCAACTGGAGGGCCATAAACTTCAGTGTTAACCCTAAAAAATTGCATAAAAGCAGTACCTGAATGTTATATGTTGCAACAGTTGTGCAACAAGTGTCCATTATCACTGATCAAAGCCAAAGTCGTATCCAAGTCGCACCCATCCGAAGTTGCGTCAAAGTTGCACAACTTTGGAGTTGTACAAGTGTGAATGGAGCCTTATTTTACATTGATTAGAATGTTCCAAGTCTAGGGACATGACTGAAACATAAAATACAGATGTGAATAAGGTTTAAGAGGGCAGTATTTCCAATATGAAGGCGGAATGAAAAACAATAGGGACATGACCTTCAACTAGTAGGAAGGAAATTCAAGAAAAAAGTAGTTGATACTTGGAACAGACTTCTAGTAACAGCAGTGAGTCAGGCAACGGTAGGTAAAATTAAACAGGCTTAGAATGAACATAGATCTGTACTCAAACAAAAAGGTCACAAAAATTCTCAAGGCAAAAAAGTAAAAAAAATCTCAAATTGAAGGAAAAAATGTACATACTGAAAATAAAATCGTATATGTAAATAACATATTTATAATGTTAATATAATTTCAACAGTTGTTTTAAAGCTTTCTAATTATGCAGCTTTAATTAAAACAACACCCGGTGTTCTTACCATAAAGGCCCCCACTTTCTGTTTTGGGGTGACAACTGTCTCTAAGTTTTGCTTGTGTGCATATCTGATTAGGAGAACAAGAGGCCTTGTGAGTTGGTTTGTCCTTTTTACTTAATATAGCCATATGGCCATAGTAAGGCAATAATGACACAAGCTTTCTCACCCCTTTAGGGACTGAACCCAGCCCACCTCTCATCTGGACCTGAGCTAATCTCTGTTCCAAAGCAAGGATTTTTAGCCAACACTGTAGTGAGTGCATGTAGACCTGAAAATCTGGACAATATTAACAGCACTGACATGCAAAAAAAAATGTAAAAAAATTTATAAGGAAAAAAAAAAGTACGCAAATGTCAAGGAAATAGGCTTCTGGGTAGAATTTGAAGCCAGGACCCAAAGGCCCATAAACATGAACCTTAGTACTGCTGTGCTTGTGGAACTCAAAGTTCAGCTTGTTTAATATATGCTGTAAATGTCATCATTTGTATGATGCAGCACACAGATGTGTCTTAGAATTTTATATTAATGTGATAGAGACGAAACTACTAAATCAAAAATAATAAACTGTTATTGCAACCTTTCAACATTCCATCTTGTGTCTGACAATATTATTGCCCATTTAACCTTTGTCTATCTTTGGGTATGTCACAGCCATCACGAAGACATTATAACAGAGTTAAAGTTAAAGGTCATGTCTACACCTCAGTAAATCCCTTAGACAGTAGACTGTTTAATGGCCTGTAACTTGTCTATTAACATCACTATTATATAGGAGCACAGCAGACAGCACTAGAACTGCAAAGGCATTCTTTCCATCAGTAGAGGAGGTCAGGGCTGTGAGCAGAGTGTATAAAGACTGCACATACAGATCAAAAAGGTTGATTGGCAAAATGTCACTCTTGTGTAGAAACCCATGACACTATTTTATCAGGTGGATAAAATAAAGGAGGGTATATACAGCAAAGAAGTACTCAAAGAAGTAGTGTTTATTAACTTTTCCCTTACTAAAACTGCACTGTAATTGTAGGGAACCCAATCTGTGTAAAAACATGTATTTTTCTTTAGCCCCAGTAGTCTCTTATCTGGATAATAAAAATAGATAAAAACATGGCATTCCTTGTTTCTCTAGAGCAGTGTTTCTCAACCTTTTTTTCAGTCAAGGCACCCTTTAAAGTTCCACACAATTTTGAGGCACCTCATTCTAAAAATAATCTAGCAACATCCACATGCGTAGGACACCCGACATTACAGTGATTTATTCATTCAAAGCAAATACATCTTTGCACACTGGTACTGATTAGTATTCCAATGTTTCTCTTCTCCTTCAGTTTCTCTCTCCCACTTAGCTAATATGACCTTGGTGCTGAAGGAGAGGGGCAGGGGAGGGGCAGGTGCTCGATGTCCTCCTTATTAACCAATGACATCAAACTGGCAGCTAGAAGGTTGTAATGGTGCACATTGAAAACCTGTGGCTTTGTGTAACTAATAGAAAGGCTTGATCCATCCACTGGTGTGTATACAGTTTTTGGTCAATTTCTAGGTATTTTGACAAGGCACCCCTGAAGACACCTGAAGGCACCCCAGGGTGCCTGGGAACCCTGGTTGAAAAAGTTGAAAAGTCTGCTCTAGAGATATGAAGCTCCATTTTAGCCAGTGTGCAGTGCAAATAAGGAGCAGTAATAGGAGCAACAACATCCAAGAGATGCCAGAATGCTGGAATTCACTAACCACTTAAAGCCAATGTCCAGGTTTCCTGTCACTTTAAATAGTTTTTTTTTTTTTCAAGTTGGCCCAAATGAACTATTTCCATTACCAAGTTATTTGATGGCTGTGAGCGCTGTATCATACTATAGTAGGATCAGTTACATACAGTATGCATCGCTGTGTTCGTATTAATATAACTGTTTTCCCAACTGCTACTGGAACAAAATCAAGTTGGGCTTCTCAGCCATTGAGAGGAAGTCTTTTTTTTTTTTTTTAATCAATGAATACAAGGCTTCCACGGATTGGACCGAGGTGGAGAGGTGGGCGGAAGATATCATAATCTCAGTCTTGGCTAAACAGAAGAAGCCTTGTATTCATTGATTAAAAAAAGAAAAGAATGGCTGAGAAGCACTCTCAGCCCAACTCAATTTTGTTCCTGGAAAGACAGCCATACTAATAGGAACACAGCACTGCATACTGTATGTAGCTGATCCTACTAGATTATAATACAACGCTTACAGCTGCCAAATAACTTGGTAATGGAAATAGCTCAGTGGATGTCGCAGCTGCTTGAATACAGCAACCAGCAGTGGAGATGCCTCCAACTACCTTGTTTAGCATGGATGGAGGAAACTATTAGATTTTTCTCATTTAGCTTGCAAGAATTGTATGCATGCATTTCCCCAAAAACAAGCCATTATTCATATGTCAACAACTAAATATTCTGGTTGTTGAGTGATTAATGTAGAATCATATATTCATTTCTACATTTAAGTTATTTCTAGCTTTCTCCTATTAATCTGAATGATCTTGAAGTTTGTAAACTTTCTAAACTTACTTTGTGAAGATCCCGCATTGCTTTTAAGGTGTCGGTGGAGGTTCACTTAATGTGGCTTATTAACTACCATATTTTCTGCACCACAAGGCGAACCGGATTATAAGGCGCAATCTCAATTCTGGGGACTATTTCTGTACTTGACCTATGCATAAGGCGCACTGCATTATAAGGCACATGCTAAAACATATGGTCTACAAAAAAAAGGTAACGGAAGCAAAACTGTGAGTTTACTTGTACTTGTTTCTACTATTCTACTATTTAACAATACACTCACATTATTTTTTAATCAATCTTCTCCCAAAAATCCTTCAAAGTCCTCATCTTCTGTGTCTGAATTGAACAGCTGGGCAATTTCGCCATCAAGCATGCCGGGTTCCCTCACATCATTGTCATCATTGTCGGAGTCAGTCTCGTTGCCAGGTGGCTGTTCAGCAATGATGCCGGCTTTCGCGAAAGCTCGGACAACAGTTAAAGCAGATACCTTAGCCCAGGCATCCACAATCCATTCACATATCCGTACGGGGATAGTCAGTAGTCTCACTGAGATCGGGGTCACACAGCGATACACACACCAGCTATATAGCACTGGAGTAGGAACCCACGTGATGTGGCTCCAGGCGGAGACTCAGAGTGCATCAACAGTATGCTAGTGCCCAGGTGTAAAAGGGGTTTGATGGATCTGTTTAGATTGTAGATCTCCTACAAAGTGGAGTGGTTGGTTTATCACTGCCAGCGTACATCCCTGTGTCAGAGCGGGAAATGATTTTGGAACTCAGTGCACACATAAGGTGCACCGGATTATTAGGCGCACGGGCGATTTGGAGGAAAATATAAGACTCTTAGGTGCGCCTTATAGTGCGGAAAATACGGTAATTCACATTATAATAATAACTAAATAATTATTATCTACCCACTACTATATCACTACAACTACAACCGCAAGATTTTGTAATTTTGCATCATGTCCTAATAAAGAATTGTTTTTAGTCACACTACCTTCTTTTACTAGGGGTCTTTTCATAGTTGCCTTTATTTAGATTTTTCAAGTAAACCTATATTGGATTGTCAAATATAAGTATTGTCTCTGTTGCTATTACAATGCTCATGTTATGAAATGAAAGTGTACGCTGTGATCTTAGCTTTTAACTTATTTACACCAACTATTATTATCATAATACAGGATTTATATAGCGCCAACAGTTTGCACAGCCCTTTACAACATGAGGTCAGGCAGTACACTTACAATACAAATCAATACAGGAGGGATCAGAGGGCTACCACATATTTGCTAATATTTAAAGTACAGCCATGTATGCAATGATACATTTTTGACTTTGGTCTTTTCTTCTGCAAAGGGAGCTTTTCATAATAGAAAAACAGATTCCTGATTTGTTTTTAAAGGTGCGGGCTCCAGATTTTGGCCAGTCTTTCTTCGCTACCTGGTGAGTCAATGACTATGACTTGTGAGTCAATGACTTCCTAATGGAAGTGTCACTGTCTACACATACAGAGAGCACCTGTTATAGCAGTGAAAATGGCCTGAGCAGGTGTAAGACACATTGGAGACAGGTGGGTGTTGCTCCACAAAATGAAATCAGTCTGGCTAGTCAGCTCTCCCTCCCCAGGAGACCGATTGCTGCTCATGATTGCAGGCAGACACACAAGGATTGCATGCTCAGGCCTGTCTGGCCATATTGACAAGTATCCTAACTAGGCTGTTGTCTAAAAAAATGTTTAGTCTGTGCTAAAGCAGGAAGCAGCCAGCAGTGGTCAACTTTCTTGATATGAGGGGCCTCAAGTGCAGGCCATACATAATATTCAGTGAATATACAGTACCAGAGACAGCAGACACATAACTGATTATAGTCAAAGACTATGGGCATGATACAAGAAATGGAAAAAGACTGTGGACATAATACAGAAGATGGTCAGAGACTGCAAATGTGACACAAGAAATCAGAGGCATTACTAGAACTTTCAGGGTCCCAGAGCAAGAAACCATGAAGGGCCCCCCTGACCCCTGGGATCGGGCCCCTTCCCACTGATCCAGGGGCTGTTTACTCCCATCGCAGGACCCTTTATTATGGTACTGCAGCGAGACCTTTTTAACATGTTCTGAAGCTGGCTCCCTCCCTGCCATCTTGGGGCACCCCATGGTGGCAGTATACCAGGGCCCAGTCATAAGTGCAACCTTTGTGGCCCTGCTAGTTCTGCAACTGTTGTCAGTAGTTTTTATTTTTTTATTTTTTTGTTATTTTTTTTATCATTTTATTGCATTTATTTATTTATTTTTACAATTTAATTTTTGATAATTTTTTACAATTTTTTTAGGAGCCCCAGTGGGGGGCTTTGGTGAAATATTAGGGGTCTAAACAGACCTCTATGTTTCAGCTTTGAGCAAAGAAGGAGGAGAGCAAAAAAATCCCAAGAAATTCTTTAAGTATGTAAACAGTAAAAAAGGGAGGACAGACCATATTGGCCCCATAAAGAATGAGGAAGGACATCTGGTTACAAAGGATGGGGAGATGGCAAAGGTATTGATATTATTCTTCTCCTCAGTCTTCACAAGTGAATTGGGGGGCTTCAGTAACCAAAACTGCAGTGTTTATCCTCATGACACAACACAGGAAGCACCTCCACCTCAGAGGAAAGAATTAAAATTAGACTTGAGAAACTTTACATTGATAAATCACCGGGACCAGATGGCTTGCATCCGAGGGTACTTAGGGAACTCAGTCAACTGATTGCCAGACCGTTGTTCCTAATTTTTACGGACAGTCTACTGATTGGAATGGTACCAGCTGATTGGAAAAAAAACAATGTAGCACCAATATTTAAAAAGGGCCCAAAATACATCCCTGGGAATTACAGACCAGTTAGCCTAACATCAATAGTATGTAAACTCTTGGAGGGGATGATAAGGGACTATATACAAGGTTTTAGTAATAAGAACCATATCATTAGCAGTAATCAGCATGGATTTATGAAGAATCGTTCTTGCCAAACCAATCTACTAACCTTCTATGAGGATATGAGTTGCCATCTAGATAAAGGAAGGCCCACAGACGTGGTGTATCTGGATTTTGCAAAAGCATTTGACACAGTTCCCCATAAACGTTTACTGTACAAAATAAGGTCCGTTGGCATGGACCATAGGGTGAGTACATGGATTGAAAACTGGCTACAAGGGTGAGTTCAGAAGGTGGTGATAAATGGGGAGTACTGCGAATGGTCAGGGGTGGGTAGTGGGGTTCCCCAGGGTTCTGTGCTGGGACCAATCCTATTTAATTTGTTCATAAATGACCTGGAGGATGGGATAAACAGTTCAATCTCTGTATTTGCAGACGATACTAAGCTAAGCAGGGCAATAACTTCTCCGCAGGATGTGGAAACCTTTCAAAAAGATCTGAACAAATTAATGGGGTGGGCAACTACATGGCAAATGAGGTTCAATGTAGAAAAATGTAAAATGATGCATTTGGGTGGCAAAAATATGAATGCAATCTATACACTGGGGGGAGAACCTCTGGGGGAATCTAGGATGGAAAAGAACCTGGGGGTCCTAGTAGATGATAGGCTCAGCAATGGCATGCAATGCCAAGCTGCTGCTAACAAAGCAAACAGAATATTGGCATGCATTAAAAACGGGATCAACTCCAGAGATAAAACAATAATTCTCCCACTCTACAAGACTCTGGTCCAGCCGCACCTGGAGTATGCTGTCCAGTTCTGGGCACCAGTCCTCAGGAAGGATGTACTGGAAATGGAGCGAGTACAAAGAAGGTCAACAAAGCTAATAAAGGGTCTGGAGGATCTTAGTTATGAGGAAAGGTTGCGAGCACTGAACTTATTCTCTCTGGAGAAGAGACGCTTGAGAGGGGATATGATTTCAATATACAAATACCGTACTGGTGACCCTACAATAGAAATAAAACTTTTTCGCAGAAGAGAGTTTAACAAGACTCGTGGCCACTCATTAAAATTCGAAAAAAAGAGGTTTATCCCTAAACTACGTAGAGGGTTCTTTACTGTAAGAGCGGCAAGGATGTGGAATTCCCTTCTCAGTGGGGAGCATCGATAGCTTCAAGAAACTATTAGATAAGTACCTGAATTACCGCAACATACAGGGATATACAATGTAATACTGACACATGATCACACATAGGTTGGACTTGATGGACTTGTGTCTTTTTTCAACCTCACCTACTATGTAACTATGTAAGATGAAAGATTCAGTTATGAATGAACAGAGTCAGTGATCGGTACCGAGCACTGACTCTGTCCATTCAGAAAAAGAATGGGCCAGTAAATGACATATTTACTGGTCCCTTCTCCACTCTCCATCCTGACATATCCCCTGCAGCAGTTGGCAGAAGAGGGGAGGAGGAAAGCGGGTAGTCCTGGGGGGGCAGGAGAGCACACAGTGGGGCCTTGGGCATCAGGACCTGAAAAGGGGGCCCGGGACCGTCGGCATATAGAGGAACTGATCCCCACCATTTTTCCCCTGCAGATGCTGAATGCCTGCAAGAGGGAGGGAGGAGAAGCGGGTTTTTAGGGGCTGCAGGAGGAGATTGGAGGGGATTGGTTCCTTTATATGCCACTGCTCCAGCTTCCCCTCCTATCCAGGTGTACAGGGGGCTGCACAGGCCCCTGGAGAATTGGGCCGAGTCGCAATTGTAATGCCTGCAGGTACGCCCCTGCAAGAGATGGTCCGAGACTGCAGACATGATACAAGAGATAGTTTGAGACTGCAGACATGAAAAAAGAGATTGTCAGAGAATGCAGACATGATACAGAATGGTCAGAGACAGCAGACGTGATTACAGACATGGTATGAGGCTACAGACATGACACAAGAGATGGTCAGAGACTGTGGACCATGGAACAGGAGATGGTCAGAGAATGCAGACATGCTGAATGAGACAGTTGGAAATTGGGAACATGGTATAGGAGTTGTTGGAGACCAGGAAGAAGCTTCAGAAGACAGTCCTTAACTGGAGACATGTTAAATGGGACTGCTAGAAAGTGCTGCTATAACAGGGCAATGTGGAAATATTATTTTCTGCAGGGACTTCTGCATGAACTACGTTTCTGAAAAGCTTTGCACTTGGAGATACAGTCAGGTCCATAAATATTGGGACATTGACACAATTCTAATCTTTTTGGCTTTATACACCACCAACAATGGATTTGAAATGAAACAAACAAGATGTGCTTTAACTGCAGACTTTCAGCTTTAATTTGAGGGTATTTACATCCAAATCAGGTGAACGGTGTAGGAATTACAACAGTTTGTATATGTGCCTCCCACTTTTTAAGGGACGAAAAAGTAATGGGATAATTGGCTGCTCAGCTGTTCCATGGCCAGGTGTGTGTTATTCCCTCATTATCCCATTTACAAGAAGCAGATAAAAGGTCCAGAGTTCATTTCAAGTGTGCTATTTGCATTTGGAATCTGTTGCTGTCAACTCTCAATATGAGATCCAAAGACCTGTCAGTGAAGTAAGCCATCATTAGTCTCAACTGTTTGGAACATCCTTAAAAAGAAAGAATGCACCGGTGAGCTCAGCAACACCAAAAGACCCGGAAGACCACGGAAAACAACTGTGGTGGATGACCGAAGAATTCTTTCCCTGGTGAAGAAAACACCCTTCACAACAGTTGGCCAGATCAAGAACACTCTCCAGGAGGTAGGTGTATGTGTGTCAAAGTCAACATTCAAGAGAAGACTTCACCAGAGTGAATACAGAGGGTTCACCACAAGATGTAAACCATTGGTGAGCTTCAAAAACAGGAAGGCCAGATTAGAGTTTGCCAAACAACATCTAAAAAAGCCTTCACAGTTCTGGAACAACATCCTATGGACAGATGAGACCAAGATCAACTTGTACCAGAGTGATGGGAAGAGAAAAGTATGGAGAAGGAAAGGAACTGCTCATGATCCAAAGCATACCACCTCATCAGTGAAGCATGGTGGTGGTAGTGTCATGGCGTGGCCCTGTATGGCTGCCAATGGAACTGGTTCTCTTGTATTTATTGATGGTGTGACTGCTGACAAAAGCAGCAGGATGAATTCGGAAGTGTTTCGGGCAATATTATTTGCTCATATTCAGCAAAATGCTTCAGAACTCATTGGACGGCGCTTCACAGTGCAGATGGACAATGACATACTGCGAAAGCAACCAAAGAGTTTTTTAAGGGAAAGAAGTGGAATGTTATGCAATGGGCAAGTCAATTACCTGACCTGAATCCGATTAAGCATGCATTTCCCTTGCTGAAGACAAAACTGAAGGGAAAATGCCCCAAGAACAAGCAGGAACTGAAGACAGTTGCAGTAGAGGCCTGGCAGAGCATCACCATGGATTAAACCCAGCGTCTGGTGATGTCTATGCGTTCCAGACTTCAGGCTGTAATTGACTGCAAAGGATTTGCAACCAAGTATTAAAAAGTAAAAGTTTGATGGATGATTGTTAATCTGTCCCATTACTTTTGGTCCCTTAAAAAGCATGAGGCACATATACAAACTGACAAACTGTTGTAATTCCTACACCGTTCACCTGATTTGGATGTAAATACCCTCAAATTAAAGCTGAAAGTCTGCAGTTACAGCACATCTTGTTAGTTTCATTTAAAATGGTGTATAGAGCCAAAACAATTAGAAATGTGTCGATGTCCCAATATTTAAGGACCTGACTGTAGATCTAAAAAAAACAAAAAACAACACATCTGCACATCTGGTGTGGGTGTATTAATTTGCAGCTTCTCCTTCAAATCCAATACATCGATGAATTGCTAACTCAAAGAGCATGACAGTGCACCTGACTGTAAAGTATGCTACAGTCTACCTGGAGTCGATGCTGATCTAGTTTTAAATTTGTTGAAAGGTAAGGTAAGGTTTTTCTTTTCTGTCTTAACTTTACTGGAGAGACTTTTTCCTCATCTCCTTCAGATACCAAGACAAGAAATCAATAATAATGCTATGAAAAGTGCTACTTCTTTCCAGTCTACTAAAAATGGGTTTTGTCTGTGTCCCCATATGAGAGCTTTCCCACTATTTTCTGTCCTGAGATAGATAGACAGCAATAAAAACAATCATATCTTTAAATAGGCCTGTAGTATACCTACGGTATGTAGGTGTAAGTTGTATTTGAGGCTTAATTTTGTTTTACTGTAACATTGTTTGCATTGAATTTATAGGCAGAGATGAGGGCAAAAATAAAGTGCTAATTCACTAAAATGAAATGCCACATTGTGAAATAATTTGACAGCATACTTTTCTTTAGAGCTTGTTTACATTGGAATGCAGTGTGGGCAAGGCATGTTATGTGCACATTTTCCACACTAAACGTGAATGCGCTGCCCTCGCAAGATGTGCCTAGTTGCCAATTATTATTCAGTGCCACAGTATCATGTGATTTGGTACAGAGCAATCTGAAAAAGTAGTGCTTGCATACGTTTGGCAGCCTCCTGAAATGAATGGGCCGTGAAAACCTAAATGCGCAGATCTGAGAGTGTTCCAATGTGAAATGGTCCCTTAGTGCTGGACGCACACACAAGCTGCCACCATTAACAAATTACAGGCTTGCAAGAGACCAAAACTCCAGAAGACTGCTCCACAGCAGATAACAGGATGGTACATTGATTTTTGCAAAGGCACAAAAAACAGTCATTTTACAGGGTTAGTTCAGACACACACTATACAGTGTATTTTGTCTCTTCAAATTTCTTAGCACCTTACAACATTAAAGAAGAATTCCAGGTATGGATATTTTATACATAGTTGCATTGGTCCAGCTTGGAGCATTGCAACTATATATATACTGTACCATACCTGGCCTATCCCCCTGGAAGGTGGAAATCACTGAAGTAGACACCGCTACTCCAATAATCTCCACTTCGGGGTCCCATGAGGAGCGGCTTCCCTGCTGCTTTCTGAACACAGGAGGTTGGCCGCTCAGCACAGGTGCCATTCCGAGGATTCTTTGCATTTTCTGAATGAATGCAAAGCATTCGCTGATTAAACAAATGCGGAGAGGTGGGATGGTAATGCTGCATGTAAAAAAAAAAAAAAACTGCTTATCCGAAAATATAGTATGCTTTCATACACTTTAAAGGGGTTTATTACAGTGGTGGCCTGTCAATAAGGGGCCAAAGTTTTCATCATCGCCACCTTGCCGTCCGTCTCCCGCATGGGTGGGGGGGTTGCCGTATTTAGCACCAGTCGCCACTGGTCTATTATTAATACAGCCCCACTGATGTTTAATTTTTATCCCATGAAGTGATGACTTGGTATAGTGGAGCAAACAGTCTAATCAAACTAAAAATAAAGAGATTGCTCAGAGTTGGGATGTAGCATCAACCTAAAAAATTACAAAAGCTTTGAAAAGTGGGAGGAAAATAGTCTATCTTTCTAGGCTTCCTCCTTTGCAGTATACCTCTTGCTACAATGTGACAGGTATTCTTTTTGCGGCCAGTATAGATGCCTTGCCTGAGTGCCAATGTAAATAATCTGTGCTGTTTGGCCTGTCGCATTCAGTTATTTAACAAGAGAAAGTGATCTTGTACTTAAATGTGTTCTGTTGTATTTTTATATAAGGCATGCCCTAGTTCCTAATTGACATTACCAAGTGTCTTCTCCAATCGTTTGAACATCGTAATCGTAAGGTATGTAACTATACAGTCATAGCAAAAGAAGCCCAGGACTGTAATATGTAGATATCATTCATCTATAACATTAGGAACATAAGATTTTCTAATTATAAGTGTCATCTGATATGTAACACATAAACACCTACGACAATATTTAACATCTGCAATATACAAACCTACATTATTGCTACAAAGACATAATCATGCAGTTAATGAGCCCCAGCAAAGGGACAAACAATAACTATGATCGTGAGCCCTCTATTAATGGGTGTGAACGTTTTAGGCTGGGTTCACACTATTATGAATTGTATGCGGGTTTCTCTGCATCCAATTTGCATAGCAGGAGATTGTGACCGCTTCTCTATGGAGTCGGTTCACACAGCTCAGCAGCAGCTCCGATGCGAATTGCACAGGATCCCTGTGCATCTTTTGGTTTGTTTCAGGTCCGAATTCAGCAGAAAATATGGGCTAAAATCAGACCTGAAATGGTCAATGGAGACGCACCGGACTCCTGCTGTGAGCCGCTGCGTTCTCCAGTGTGAACCCAGTCTTAGAGTTTAAAATACTTTATGTTTAGTAATGGCATTTTTTAGATTTTACGTTCTTATGAACTGTGTGGAGATAACAATTTTCTTCTTGTTTGCCTTTATTTGTAACAACATTTTTTTATAAGTTACATGCCTGTTTTGTATCTCTGAGTGTTGAAGCCAGACACAGTCAGGCAACATGTAACCAGAGAAGATGGTTAGCAGTACCAGCCCCGATATACAGTGTCTATCAGAATTAGCTGAACTCTTGGAAAAACAAAAAATCCCCTGCAGTGGGGCTCCCCCCACATTTTAAGGGTTCAAGGCTTGTTTAGGCCTATGGAAAAAAATGTTTGCTTGTCTGAGCCTCCTCTCTTTCAGAATCTCTCTACACTGTAAGACTGGGTGCCGCAGCCTCCTAAATGCTCCAATAGTCTTAGTCAATGTCACATCATCAAGTATAACAAAGGAAGAATGGCCCTGCATTGTAAGTGAGGATGCCAAGGGACTGCCCACAGACCAGAGTGTAAGAAAGACAATACGACTGCCACCTGCTGTTGGAGCCAGGGATTGGGTAAGTAAAAATACTTTTTTCCTGTTCCCCTAGGCATAAACTAGAATTTATCAATGCAATGTGGGGGACGTCCCACTGCAAGTGGAGTATTTTTTTTTGCCCTGAGATAGTCTTTAAATACATAATTATTCAATCCTGTGGAAATCAACATAACTAAAAAAATGGTCAAATTAGGACAGTGGGTAACTTTGCACTGAGGTGGATATAGACAAGAGAGTGCAGTAAGAAACAATGCACAATCCAGTTGCTGTAAGACCTTTCCTTTGCATGATAGTAACATAACCATTCACACTCCGTATGCTTTTGCAAAGTTCAGCCAGACACCTCCTAAACAGGGCAAGCATTAAAGCGGTAGGAAATGTTGCTTTTTATCTTGTACCCACAGGTAAGTTCATAGTAAGGCTTACCTGTAGGTAAAGTGATTGTCTCATCTACTTGCACCGTTTAGGAGATATTCACATGTGTAGTAGCCAGTGATGTCATCAGCAGATGTGCACTGCGCTCTTAATGGATGTCATGCCATCCATTGAGGAAGCTGTGCAGGGACTGTGATTCTCGTGTGCATGCCCTGGGGTGGCGTCATCACAGCTTAGCCGTTCAAACAGCTGAAGCCCACAAACCCGGAAAGGAAGTCTGGGTGTAGATGAAATCCCTGTCAGCGGTGACAGCGCACCACAGGAGGGATCCATTTTTTAGGTAAGTCTGTCATAATGTGCTAGTGTGCGGGGACCAGTTTTTTTTTTCCACAGTTTACTACCGCTTTATTGATTAGATCATCAATAACTGAGCTAAAGAATAAAGGAAGAAAGTTTTGTTATCCATTAGTGCAGTCTCTCTCGGCAAAGAGCAAGTATGGATCATTTCCTCTAGCACAGGGGTCTCCAAATGTTCTAAACAAAGGACCAGTCTACTGTCCTTCAGACTTTAGGAGGGCCGGACTGTGCCCAGTGGGAGTAGAAATGGTCCCAATTACAGTGGGAAGAAATAATGCACCATTGATTGTTTTAGTGAGAGTAATTGCGCCCCATTATTGGTTTAAGTGGAACGAATTGTGCCCCATCATTGATGTCATTAGGCGCCATTGTTGAGGTCATTGGGAGGAATTGTGCCCCATCGTTGACGTCATTGGGCACCATTGTTGATGTCATTGAGAGGAATTGTTCCTCATTATTGATGTCATTGGGCCCCATTGTTGGTGTTATTGGGGGGAATTATGCCCCATTGTTGATATCAGAGGTTGAAATCATGCTCCAAGGGCTGGATAAAAGCATGCAAAGACCCCCAGGCTGCAGTTTGCAGACCACTGCTCTAGCACATTCTGGACCTGATTTCTGATTTGATTCTTGTCTAAAGTTAAGTCCATAACTAATGTAGAAAAAAAGAGAACTCGTCAATCCCTTCCAGATAGCCTGGAACCTTGGTGCTAGCAGTGCATTGCAGGCACCGCTTTATGTGAAGATCCAGCAACAGTAAAGCAGCCAGTCATTGCCACCAATTTTCACGGACATGGTGACTGACATATGCATAAGACAACACCCTTATGTGTTTTTGACTGGAGCCTATTTTCTATTCAAGTGATGTGCTGGCTGTATACTCTCAGCAAGTGGTAGAGTTCAATATTATTTTAATATGTTATTTGAACTTGAATATTGTTTCTTGCCTTATTTATTCCTGCTAAAGTGTCACTATTTCTACTGGATGAGCCACAATAGAATATTACTCCCACAGCAGCCCTGCAGATAAAATCAGATATTTCTTCAGTAGCGAAAAAATACAAAGTGTGGCGCTAATAGTAGCAATAAATGAAACTAAGCATTAAGTAGTATCATACAATGACAATGTGAACCAAAATTGACACGTGAACACAAGTAACAGTGACTAGTAAACAGAAATAATAAATCAATATATGTGTACAATACAAATATTGAATATAACCTGAAGCAACAAAAGAAATATGTGATAACAGTGCATAAACAGTTATCTAATATAAAGTCCAAAACACCAAAGATTTGTGACATCAGTGCATGAACAGTTTTAGGCAGGTGTTTTCTTATAGGTGTAGAAAAACTTTCAACCCAGTAGCCTGGTAGGTACGTTATATTCAATATTTGTATTGTACACATATATTGATTTACTATTTCTGTTTACTAGTCACTGTTACTTGTGTTCACGTGTCAATTTTGGTTCACATTGTCATTGTATGATACTACTTAATGCTTAGTTTCATTTATTGCTACTATTAGCGCCACACTTTGTATTTTTTCGTTGTTATTTTTGCCCTTGAGTCTACGGGTGTGTTGGCTGCTTTCCCAGTTTGTTTTTAGCGCAGCGCTGTACCACATTTAAAAACATATTTCTTCAGTAGCAAATATGTACATAATGACACAGAACATTGGAAAGGAAAGGGAATCAAAATAAGGTAAACATTTTTTGTTTTGCCACATAATGACATTTTTAGCAGTGATCAACCTCAAAGGGAATTTTCATGTAAGAAACATGGAGCCTACTTTTGTGGTTCTCTCCTCCTGAAAGTGATAACCTTTCTTTCATGCTGACCCTTCTGGCTTCAATACTCAGAACAGGTATACAGATTCTCAAAATTCTGTTTCCTCAGCAGTATACTTGTTTCTGGTCAGTGACTAAAAGTATTGTAGTCAGAAAGTCATACCACACCATACATTTACAGATTTTCATACGAGCATTCATATGAAAAATTGAATCAGTGCATTTCATAATGCCATCAGAGACTTGACAAATTTTGTTAGAAAGTAATTCAAAATAGAGTTTGCTTTTAACTTTTGGAATCAATGGAATTTTTCAGACAAAAAAACGCATACGCTGTTGGGATTTCATTCATTCAAGAAAAAATTTCCATCCTGCTTCTTCGATTTTGTTCACCGCTAGGGGCAAAAATGATTGTCCAATAACTATTGGAAATTTGACTGAAAACAAGAATTTGCAAACAAAATTCTACTGTTGCATGGTCAACTTTAACAGCCAGGGAACTAGTATTTTTAAAAGGAGGTCAGCAAGAGCAGTTTTTGTATTTTGCTAATGGACAGTTTACTTCAAAGTGGAAAGCTTTTCTAAGTTGTAATAATGTACAGGGAAATGTATTTAAAAAGCAGATGTCTTACAATTATTATAATAAATCCAACAGCATTAACTGAAATAGAAAAACAATAATTTTCACATTTTTAACAATCCATTATTTGAATGACTTTAGTACTCTGTGTTTTGCTAATGTCATGAGTTTCTTAAAATGTCACAGCTACTCCAAAACCATTTCCAAAAAGGCACATCAAAACAAACTGAAACACTATCTTTCTGATTTATGACTACCTAATGCCACCAATGTATTTGATTTCTTTTTAAGCCTCTTGCCAAGCTGCTCTTAAAACTCTCAGCATACCCTGTGCACTGAAAAGCTGGTTCTTGTGGAGCGTGGAATGCCAGCATCTCAACATAATGTCACGCATATCCCTTAACAGAAATTGTGGTGATCATCCACAGAGCTCCCATATGAAAGCATCAATTGAATAGCAGCATGTGAAAAAGGATCATTATCCAGCCTTAACTAATTTTTATAAAGAACATATAACTAAAATAATGGTAAAGTAATACTCTAAGCCAGTGGCTCTCAACCTCGGACCTCAAGTACCCCCAACAGGCTATTTTTTGGGAATTTCCCTTAGCTAAAATAGCTGTCCAAAATACCAAGCCATTGACACTGATTTGAAGCACCTGTGCAAGATAAAGGAAAACATGGCTTGTTGCGGGTACTTGAGGACTGAGGTTGAGAACCATTGCTCTAAGCAACCTGCAGATATCAGAAAACATTTCTATCAACAAATCAAATCAGAAAAACTGGCACATCATAGTAAGGGAGAAATATGATCTTCCACCAGCAGGGGCTAATCTTTTCAGTTTTTACAATATTAGAAGACCTGTTGTGACATATTTAGATAGAATAGAAGTTGTAATAACGCCAAATACAAAAAACCTTTAAAAAAAGTAATCAATATACAGCAAAACTTCAAAATTGTAATACCAGTCCTGATAACCAGGTACAACAGAGACTGTCCCCTTTTCTTCTTATTGTACCGGCATTTATGGTTATAAATTGACTAGCATAGTTGTCTTGAAATGCTCCCAGTTTTAGTGTTCAGGGTCTTTTTAAAGTGTCATATTACCCTGAAAAAAACATGTCAAATAGCTTTTGTGCAGGCCTTTTGTAGGCAATAATGCTTTTTTAACTGCACAGGCCACATACCAAGAGAAAAGAAGATGGTAGCATGTTGCCTGAGCTACAGAAAGTCGTGTGACTCTTATCAACAGCCACAGTCCCTCTTTTGCATACAGTTCTTCTGGATATATAAACAAGGATGCCAAGGTGGCCAGAAAAAAAGAAACCCCAATGTGGGAGTTTTTCTGCCCATTTTAACACAGCTGTCTCATACACCAGCACTTGATTAATAAATAAGACCATAGGCTTGGGCAAAAATGACCCATGGGTTTTATTACTTCTCAAACACCAAAACTAGGTAAGTTAATTGGCATAAACAGATAAGCACCTATTGGTATATATAGAAGCAGTAAACCACCTGACAATTTCTTATATCTCTCAGACATTGTAATATGAAGATATCTGTAAAAAATGTCCCTCTTTCAAGCTGAATGTGTTTGTTTTATATTATTGAGTATGCAACAGAAGAAGCTGAAACATGTTAGGGTTGGTGGGGACACCCACAGATCCACCATTAACAACACCACAGGTTTTGGGGACTATAGAACAGAGATCTTGCTTTTGGATATCTAAGACATAAGACGCCAGGGGCTAATTCAGCCCATAAGGCTTTACAAGTATCCAAAATATCACTTTCATGTGGACTGACTTTTTAAATGAAATGGACTTTGAGTGTGCTTATATGAAAGTGTGTGGTACAGAAATTGGACTGCAAACTCCAAAGGTCTAAAACCAAGTTGGATGGTTCTATATAAAGTACTGCAGAACATTCTACCAATATATAAATTAATTAAATATTTCACATTTTAATTAATGGCCTGTATCTCTGAAATATTTTTTTAAACATGAATACTAATAAACATCTCAGCAAAAGATGTGCGACGACAAAGTGACAGTCAGAAGTCATTAAAATTTTGGCAAAGGAAAACTTCATCAAAATGCTCCCATGACCTGGGGATAAGCTGTGTAACATCAGTTACTTCCAGAATTAATCACCCATTGACACAACAATGTTTTTCATTTTATCTCTGTATGCCATGCTATTATCCACTGATCAAGAGCCTTTTTATATAATTTTCACTAGGAGTTCAGTGCAAAGAATGGGACTCAGATTCCTATGACACACACCATGTAAACTTCACTGGTATTTCCAACTGCTATGCATTGAGATCTATATTGTAATTTACTATTTATATAAAGTGGTTCTTAACTGTAGTCCTCAAATACCTCCAACAGGCCATGTTTTGGGAATTTCTCTTAGATAAAATAGCTGTCCAAAATACCAAGCCATTGACTCTGATTTAAAGAACCTGTGCAAGATAAAGAAAAACCTGCAAAGATGACCTGTTGGGGGTACCTGGGAACTGAGGTTCAGAACCACTGCTGTATGTCATGAAGCATTGCTTTATCATTCATCATAACGTATCAGGATTTTCAAATACAACAGTAAATGAAATACTGTGGGCTCTTGTGGTATACGACAGCTCCCAAGTCCCCAAACCTGTCTCTTGCTGTGATGTGATTGCTGTGTGTACATTTCACAAATAGGGGGGACCTGTGGGCTTCTAATTGATACTTTTTTGTAGAGTTTCCAGTGACCTAATCTGTTCTTCTGTTAATGGAAGTCACAGAATGGAATGAAAAGCAGATGCATCTAAAGCATAAGAACACCTAAATCATCAATGCCATGTCTGATTACGTCATCGTAAGCAGTGATGTCATAGTTAAGAAAAATTAAGCTTTTAATCTTTACTCTACAACATGTTACATTTACATAAAACAATCTAAAACATTAAACTAAAAATGCTTGCTTTTACAAATGATGTACCAATCATGTCCATTTATTATTGATATTAAATATGTTATTATGATTATTATTATGTTTATTATGGCTCTTCTTGTTTACATCATGCATTGTATATCATTTATATTATGCATTATATATCATATTTATTAATTTATCAAATTCATCAATTTATTATGGTTTTATGGACTACCCTTTGGGGATTGTGACACTCAATTCATTTAAATTTAGGTATTTTATACATCATCATCCACACAAACATGCCATGTAATGTTCCAAATCCATTTTCTCTCCTTTTTTTTCGAATTCTTAAACATCAACAACTGTAAGTTGTAAGTATATCTGAGAAGGAAATGTAAAGTTTTTTCTACGTATACGGCATAGTCTTAAATTTGGAAAGAACTGCTGGTACACAAAGACACTTGATTAATTCGGAAACTCTCATAGCAGCATTAACAACATAATATTAATACAATAAACATATGGGTAATTGGTTAAAAGGCTACAAAGTAGCTATTTACATTACATTTGATAATTAGTTATATGTACACATGGAAATTGATGTATTCATAAAATATATTTACCTAAAGCAACCCTACACCTCATCCTATTCTGCCAGTGTCCCATTAGAGTAGAAGATGGAGCAGAATCCTGTTTCAGCCATCACTTCTGGGTTCATCAGATTTGTGAAACAATACCACTACATATAGATTATTAAGGAAATTATATTTAGATTTTTATGCTAGGTAGATTTAGGTAGACATTTGTGACAACCTAGCTCTTGGCAAGCTATTCAGCTGCAGATTTATTAGTACTGGGATTTATATTTTGTAGTAACTGAAATGCTGGGTGTCGTAATTTCAGGCACCAGAAATAAATAGTCAAACCTCTATATTTTCTGAGTATAACGCGTTTTTTATTTCCCTTTTAAACAAAACTATGCATGCATAGTCGTGGAAAAAAAACTCCTCCTACAATCTTATGAAGTGTTGTTCAAATGTGTTCCCTTTAGATACAGGTAAATAAAATAAGTAGATAGATAATCTATATGTATGAGTAACAATTATCTGAGTAGTGACTTTTTTATGATTTGTTTCTACTGGAGAACTACATCACATGACAAGAATAATATATAAACAAGGAATTCCCTAGCTTTGATATATGTAAACTACAGCAATGGAACAGAAACATGTACAAAAATAGTGAGTCTGAATACCAGCATTGTTCAAAGTGTATAGTCCAGTCACCTGGACAATAGTGTAATAAAGCAGTAATTACATTTTTAGTTTTTATCTATTATGAAAGTGGAATGTTGGCATTTTTAGCTTTAACTCTCAGTGCTCTACATTATCTGGCTGATTCAGAAAGACACTGCACAGAGAAACGATGATGTTCTGAGTGCAATAAGGAAACCATTAAATTGAAATACGATTGGTTGTTTTGGGTTTCTATACTTTGCACACCTGAAGTCCTCTTTGCACTGCCTTACTGAATTAGCTTGCAAATGCTTATGAGGAAATGTGTAGAGATGTGTAGAACGAATTATAGATGCATACATATTTTTTTTTATTATTTCATGATTATAGAAAAAATCATGGCCTATGGTAAAATCTTACTGTTAATAATAGTCCAAGTAACTTATCATGCAGCCGTAACCTATGTTTGTGTGTCTGCAGAATCTATTATGATGTACTGAGGCTTCAGTAAGCAATAAGTAACTGTGCAGTCTTCAGAAACTATGTCTGTGCTGCACTTTCAGTATTACCAAGAGGTTCTAATAAAAAAAAATCTCCATCACTAATTAGTAAGGTAAAGAGCAATATGCGATATTTATTAACCCCAATGCAATTGACCAGAAATCCTTATCCACTCCTCTAGTCTATATACTCTCATTGAAACGGATGTCTGGTCAGTTGTTATGGGTAACTGTGTTATCATTGCTCTTTAAAGTTAAATTCATTTTTCCAGCAGGCTCTTCTTTTGTAAAGATGTTGGCTGTTTAATACCAGGTACCACCTCAACAATTAAGAGTAAGCTTGAGTCATTATTCCTGTCTTTAAGAGCCAGGCAGCAATGGACACATAAAAGACTGTCCTACCCGGTTTTGCTGGTTCAGGCATGCTTGTGTCAATCTCCTCTTGGGTCCAGGCACAAACTCCCTCGTCAAGGTTCTCCTAGTCTCTTTAAAGACAGTCTCTCCTCTCCTGGGAGACGCTGATAAATGTCACTTGACCCCTGGAGCTGGTTGCCAAAATTCCTAAGCTGTTTCATAAACGTCCCTAAAACTCTTAATGGGGTGGGGGGGATACTTTCTCTGGCCTTAATAGTATCAGATAGTGGAGGAGACAGGATCTGAATTTGTTCATGAAAAGCTGTAAGAGACTTCCAGCTGAACAGAAGAGCTATAAGTGTGATAGAAGAGCCAGCTGCTCCTACATGTAAACTTATTGAGAGACAGAAAAGAATGAGAAGGGGGTGCAAACTGAAGCTTATTGACTTCTCTTTGGTCAAAAATATCCCCAAATACAAATGTGTCTGTAAGAACACCACCTACAACATTAATTCATTTTGAAGACAATAATGAAACTGATTTGACCAGCTCTTAGGAAAACTAGTTAAAGCTTTTTAGTAACTGCTTTCTGTGTAAGTCCAGCCTGGTGAGTGAAAATTCCTATGCAGTCTAAGTAATTAAATATACTGTTGTCACAAACCCCATGTTTACTCATAGCTATTTTAGGTTAAACCAAACATCATTATGTGACCTCTGCTAATCATAGTACATTGCCCATCTTTCAGCTCTCAATTCCTATAATTGAAGGCCCTTTAAAAATCTTAAAGCCAAGCTCTGGAATCAGCCTCTTGCTCCAAGTCACCAGTTTTCCCCATGCAGGTATGTTTTTTGGCCCATTACATGATGCACCAGTTTTCTTTGCCTCTTGCCCAGCAGTTGGCAGTTATTGGTTACGCGGAGAGCACTGCTGGCAGGATGACATCAAAGACACATTCTGCATCAATGACATTAGGGATGATCATAGGTGTGCGCAGCCTATTGCATTAGGGTGTGCACCCCAAAGCTCAAACACACATGCCTTTCTCTGAAGCCTCAGCTGCACTGGACAGTGAATGAACAGGAAGTGCTCTGTGCTGAGCGGCTTCCTGTTCATTCACAAACTGAAGCATAGTAAATACGGTATACTATGCTTCAGTTATGAATGAACACAGTGAGTGAGTGTGTTCACTGTGTTCATTTAGATAAGGAAAGGGCCAGTAAGTGACATATAGAACATTCATCCCTCGCAGAAGCCGGGGGGGGGGGGGAGAGAGGAGAGGAGGGAAGCCAGCAGCACTGCTGTGGGGGGGTGCAACACAGGTGGAAGCCCAGGCAGTAGGGGGAATCAGCACCGCACAGAGTGATTAGAGTGTGCCCAGGCACACCTGGCATACCCTCAGCGCATGCCTACTGTTGGTGCTATATAAATCCTGTATAATAATAATGCTAATAATGGGGTGATCAAACAGTTTGCTCTGAACTGTTGTCATTCGGGCATTCAGACAGATGTCAAAACTTTAACCCATTCAGCTGCCTTAGTTTTAGCCAAGCATCATATACAGAAGCTATGTTTTATCCCGCTTCTATATATGGCAACTGCCCACTGTCAATGGTTCCTATGGAAGCAGCAGGCGCTGGCATCCACTGTGTCCCTAGCAACCACTGCCATCACTGGCACATTGGCTTACATGGCTCGGAATTCTTGGCCCCATTTGCAAAGAGGCAGGTATGGCAGGGACACCACTGCTCAAGTATGTTCACTGTCCAAATTTGATGGCCAATGACATTGGGGGTTCATTGGGTTTTTAATTTCAGTTGGCATTGTGATTGACAATGGATTTACAATGAGGGAAATTTTGGGGGATTTTAGTTTTTTTTGTGAATGATTAGGGATACTTTGCACCCCTTATCATTCATGTGTGGGGAGGTGGTATCTGGGGCCTCTTTAATTTTAATAATATTTTAATAAGCCCCCCTGACAGCAGACCCTTGCAGCCACTGGCCCATGGTTGTGCGGAAGAGGCTCTTGTCAACACCCCATGTTGAGTGCATGTGGTCTGGTATGGTTCAGACATGGATTTTTAGGTGGACCCCACACTTTTTTTTTACTCTAAAGGGACTGGTGTGCATTTTTTAGGAGGGGGATGGGGAAGCATATGCAATTTTCTTTTTCATTCTTGGTGTAGAACGTGTTACAGCAAAGTGACATTTACAAAGAAAAAAATGATACAGTATAAATTGCCAGTAAATAATATTTCATTGCTGCATTTACAAAAGAAAACAAAAGCACATAGACCCTTCCAAAGGTTTCCCCAAATTACATAGCAGGTGTCCTTTTTTATTTTAAAACAGAAGCCAGAAGGAAAATTTCACTTGCTAATTTTCCTTTGTAAATGTCAGTGTGTTAAAAAATCACTGCTTCCAGCCAAAAATGTATATTTTTATTTATTTATTTTGCACCGGAACATGTTCCCCAATGCAGTGCCCACTCCTCACGCTATTTTTTGACAACTTTTGCCTATTATTTCAGAAAATGAGTGTTCCACTGATTCCAATGAGGTCTGGGTTCAACATCTAAATGTCTTTGACGTTTGCTGAAATCTGCTCAAACCAATCCCAGGGCAGTTCGGCTCATTCCTAATTGGCATCAGCATAACTTTTCTTCCCCATGGCATTCTGCACTCAAAGTATGTCATTAATCTTCTAAGATGAAGGCACCTGTGGGCAGGGCCAGGGAGATGGTACCTAGGTTAAGGAAATTATTCAGTGGGAAAATTTGTTGCAACATGAGTTAACAACAAACAGCAAGAATTCACACTGAATAATCAAAATACTTGACAGATAACTGTCCTCGTTTGGATCTAATAGGTTGAAGGACCTCACCGCCATCCTCTAGATCAGCATCAGAGTTCTCAACAGCTTCAAGTTTTTTTAGAGGTCTCAAGTGTTTAGGGGTTATCATGTGTAGCGCTACCCCAGAAGGAGCCACTATTAAATGTGTGTCCTCCGCTCATCTCTTGGCCCTAAACGGAGCCTTCCTCCTACTGACACCACCAAAATACCTTGACCATTGAGTCTCCTGGCAGTTACACAAAAAAAAAAATCACACACTAACTGTGATAAAAGAAGTAGCCAGGTTGTAGTGGTAGCAAAATAAGAATAAATGGTACGGCAATTCAATAGTTCAAATAGGCTAAACAGAGGCAAAACAAATGCTGTGTGTAGACTTCCCTGAGTTTTCCCCTTCTTATCTTGCAGCCAGTTACTAGGGGTTTTCACACAACCGCCCGTAATCTCATCTGCTCGTTATCCAATAATCAATCCAGGGGTTTGTTTTTTTTGGTATTTATGGTTGGAACTTGGATGGGAGAAGGGAATGGTGGGATACTCCAACTGGAACTAATTACAGATGAGGACAACTCTCCCTCGGCCGCACCAGGTTAATTGTGGTAGCAGACTCTCTGCTATACCATACAACGCTTGTATGGGAAGTATAAGTCCTTTGCTTGCTCTGGCAGCAGACTTGGTGAAACAGTTTATCTTCAGGACACTTACTATCATCCCCTTTGGCTGACACCCGTCCACTGGCTCTACTAGCTGAAGGGATTGCCCTCACAGAACAGGCCCCATGACACAGATTTGTACTCACTGTAGCTGAAACAGATCCTTCCTGGTGTGTCTCCCTTTCAGTCAGCTCTGCAAGACATCTGGGTTGCAGCTTTGCTCGGATTCAGGACCTCAGGTCAATTACCTGAGGCCGCATGGCAGCTTGTGCAGAGGAGGGGCAACCGCCCCCTCCCTCCGGGACCCTGCTCTCCAGCCGAAGACCCTGAGCACATGTGCCCTTGGCATATATACAGTCACCCAGCATGCACTAAGGCACTTTCCTCAGCCAATCACCAGTGATGTAACTATGCCTATGCTCTCATTTGTCAGGTTTCCTCCCACTGTCCAATATGCCCCCCTATTGGACCAGTGTGAAACATTTAGACAACATGAGCAGCATCTGAGCAACATGAGCAGACCTTATCAATGGATCCCTGCTCCCTGGTAGGCAGAGACCATTTAAATTTACCTGACAGTATTTCTGGTAAGCAGAAAGACCCAAAAAGTATACTCTCTTCTAGCACCTACCTAGGAGGGTGCTACATACCCTTTAAAGTGTGGTCACCTGCCCTGCAGGACTGTGGGTATAAGCAGTAGACATGTGCAATTCCTTTTGGTCAGAATCTGAATGTATCTGAGGGGGATTCCCACTACTCCAAAGTACCACCCCCCCCCCCCATGTTGGGGGCATGTGGCCTGGTATGGTTCAGGAAGGGGGGGCTTTTTTTTTTTACATTTTGCAGTGGGGTTCCCCTTAAAATCCATACCAAACCCGAAGGGCCTGGTGTGGATATGGGGGGACTCCACACAGTTTTTTCATTGTAGAAACCTGCTGACAGATTCATCGGTTGTGAAGGATCCTTCACAGAATGCAGATGGGTCAATACATTTTTCAACCGATTCGAATTCGAATCATTCTGAAAATTTGGAATTCAATAAAAAATGAATAAACAAAACAAGACGAAACATAACTAAATGAAATTAGTAACATAACAAACTTATCCAAAGCAAAACAAATTTTTCCGTTCTGCACATGTCTAATAAACAGTAGCAAGGTTGTAGGCACGGGTCACTTTAAGAGATAAGGTTGTGGGTAAGGGTCTTTTTAAGCTATGAAGTTGTTGGAAAAAGTCACTTTATTAAGAGGAGATATAAAATGTTCAGCATGGTTCACTTTAAAATTTGAGCTTGAACTTGGGGTGGCAAAAGTCCCCTCTTAAATGGCCGAGCAAAAACATGCAGCTACAGAGAGGGGATTTTGCCTAGCAGGGAGCAAAAGGTTAGTTCAGTATTCTAGAGGCAGTAATCATGAGGACAAACAAGTAATGGCGGGTTGCAACAATAAAAGGACAGCTGTATACTTGTCTCTAATATGGTCCAATGTTGAAGAGTGTTTGTACCTTTACCAGGCCTGGCCGGGAACAAGAACTGAATGTAACTAATAGCAACAAAGCTAAACAGACTCTTCCTCAGCTCTCTCAGCTAGTCTGTACTCGGTCTGGCCTGGAACAGCAAGGCTTGACACAAACTCTTACATGCTCCTTCCACTTGCAAACTCCCCATGTCTTCCTGGGCTTTTCACTTTTATATCCTCCCACTGCTTCGTGATTGCCGGTCGGTTCTGTAGTTTAACTTCAGCTTAACTGTGAAGGAAGTTCTTCTTTCAGCCTACAACTCACAGAAGTCTCTGAACACTTGTATTAAGACTGTGACAATAAAAAAGTGCTGAACCCTGGCATTTTGTGGACAAATACCAATATGCACTCACAGTAACAATGCACAGTGTTACACATAGGCAGACATAATACCCTCACCAGGACAAAGCACAGTGTCCTCAGAATGCCCACAGGAATGTCCACAGGTTCATCAGAACATTCAGATTTCAAGGACCCAGTCTCTATAGAGGAAATACAAATCTAGAGGAAATTCTTGAAATTCAATCCAGTACAGACAAACATCTCAGCAGGGCTCTGATTTGTTAAGATTGGGATTTTTGAGGAGCACCCTGCCACTCAGCCATAAATGAATCATATAGACCCAGCACCGTGCTGTAAGCAGTTCACTGGAGAAATGCAAATTTACAAAACAAAAAGCCAAAAACTATATGCTGCACACTGGTATAGTCAGGTTATCCATAAGAATATCAAAGGTGAATGGACTGGAGGATAAATAAATGAATGAATTGTACTTGCATACGAACCATAAAGTAACATTTATTATGTGGCCATTCCAGTCAGTAGACTGTCAGTAAAAATTAGGAACAATGGTCTGGCAATTACTTGACTGAGTTCCCTAAGTACCCTCGGGTGCAAGCTATCTGGTACCGGTGATTTATTAATGTTAAGTTTCTCAAGTTTCTCACCAAATAGGATGTCACGTTTCAAAGCTCCTGGCTTCCTTATAAAATCCAGTTAGGTGAGGGAGCAAGGAGAATAAATAATGGCTAAAGGTCACATGTGGGGGGCGGAGGAACCGACTCATTGATTTCTTAACCCTTCAATTATCACCTCAAGTGCTGTTCACAAAGGTATGCAAGCACATGCCTAAAATTACCTAAAAATGGTTTGGAAGTAATGTAATTTTTCTATGGTATATATAAATAACAACTATTATAAAATATGTCATACTCACCAACCCACACAAAAGATAAGTATTAATAAATGTCTATAAAATATAATAAATATATCAATAAATATATAAATAAGCATTGTTATATTAAAACTCCAAATTGAATATGCTATCTCTAAATATAATTTGTATAAAAATGTCACATTTCATATGCAGTGCCTTGAAAAAGTATTCATACCCCTTGAAATTTTCCATACTTTGTCATGATACAACCAAAAACGTTAAACTATTTTATTGTGATTTTATGTGATACACCAACACAAAGTGGCACATAATTGTGAAGTGGAAGGAAAATGATAAATATTTTTTTTTTAAATATTTTACAAATAAATATGTGAAAAGTATGGTGTGCATTTGTATTCAGTCCCCTTTTACTCTGATACCCCTAACTAAAATATAGTGGAACCAATTGCCTTCAGAAGTCACCTAATTAGTAAATAGAGTCCACCTGTGTGTAGTTTAATCTCCGTATAAATACAGCTGTTCTGTGAACCCCTCAAAGGTTTGTTAGAGAACCTTAGTGAACAAACAGCATCATGAAGGCCAAGGAACACACCAGACAGGTCAGTGATAAAGTTGTGGAGAAGTTTAAAGCAGGGCTAGGTTATAAAAAAATATTCCAAGCAACATCTCATGGAGCACTGTTTAATCCATCATCCTAAAAATGGAAAGAGTATAGCACAACTGCAAACCTTCCAAGACATGGCCATCCACCTAAACTGACAGGCTGGGCAGGGAGAGCATTAATCAGAGAAGCAGCCAAAAGGTTGATGGTAACTCTGGGGGGGTTGCAGAGATCCACTGCTCAGGTGGGAGAATCTGTCCACAGGACAACTCTTAGTTGTGCACGTCACAAATCTGGCCTTTATGGAAGTGTGACATGAAGAAAGCCATTGTTGAAAGAAAGCCATAGGAAGTCCTGTTTGCAGTTTGCGAGAAGCCATATGGGGGACACAGCAAACATGTGGAAGAAGGTGTTCTGGTCAGGTGAGACCAAAATTTAACTTTTTGGCCTAAAAACAAAACCCTATGTGTGGCAGAAAACTAACACAGCACATCACCCTGAACACATCATCCCTACCGTGAAACATGGTGGTGGCAGCATCATGTTGTGGGGATGCTTTTCTTCAGCAGGGACAGGGAAGTTGGTCAGAGTTGTTGTAAAGATGGATGGAGCCAAATACAGGGCAATCTTAGAAGAAAATATGTTAGAGTCTGCAAAAGACTTGAGACTAGGGCAGAAGTTTCCAGCAGGACAACGACCCTAAACATACAGCCAGAGCAACAATTGAATGGTTTAGATCAAAGCATATTCATGTGTTAGTCAAAGTCCAGACCTAAATCCAATTGAAAATCTGTGGCAAGACTTTTGCTTTTTGGCCAAAAAGTTCAATTTTGGTCTCATCTGACCAGAGCACCTTCTTCCACATGTTTGCTGTGTCCAGAACATGGCTTCTCGCAAATTGCAAATGGGAATTCTTATGGCTTTCTTTCAACAATGGCTTTCTTCTTGCTACTCTTCCATAAAGGCCAGAATTGTGGAGTGCATGACTAATAGTTGTCCTGTTTACAAATTTTCCCACCTGAGTTGTGGATCTCTGCAGCTCCTCCAGAGTTACATATCAATGCTCTCCTTGTCCGGCATGTCAGTTTAGGTGAACGGCCATGTCTTGGTAGGTTTGCAGTTGTGCCATACTCTTTCCCTTTTTGGATGATGGATTGAACAGTGTTCTGTGAGATCTTCAAAGCTTGGAATATTTTTTTATAACCTAACCTGCTTTAAACTTCTCCACAGCTTTATCTCTGACCTGTCTGGTGTGTTCCTTGGCCTTCATGATAATGTTTGTTCACTAAGGTTCTCTAACAAACCTCTGAGGGCTTCACAGAATAGCTGTATTTATACTGAGATTAAATTACTCACAGGTGGACTCTATTTACTACTTAAGTGACTTCTGAAGGCAATTGGTTCCACTATATTTTAGCTAGGGGTATCAGAGTAAAGGAGGCTGAATACAAATGCACGCCACACTTTTCAGATATTTATTTGTAAAAAATTTGGAAAACCATTTATCATTGCAACTGTCAAGAAGTCCATTAAGAGAAGCTCAAAAGGCTTTGATGTGGTTTGCCATGGGTGTGATTTTCTTTGGGGGGGGCTTTATGTAGGGTACAGCTAGAGCATTTACAACAGACCTGTTGTACCCAGGTGATTATCCCTGGGCAGTAAAAATATCTCCTGACATGGGCCTCCATACGTTCTACTCCAAAATGCCCTATGGATGCGTGCATCAGTTGGAAGATCTTCAGCATAGCTAACTGGGACCATTAAGTGGAAAATGTCTCCATGTTCAGAAGGTACTGTATGCAAGCCCGTTTGCATAGGACATCTTCCCGGATCTCTAGTTGATCCCACTGTCTGAGGAGATTCTGGATCACAGCTGAAAGCCAGAGATGCTCATGTGTCAAGGGCTTTCTTCGTCTAGAAGGAAATTATCACATCTGCAAAAGATCTTTGTACCTTTGTTGCAGTGTGGCCCAGAACACAGACCACTTCCAGATCTTCTTGGTTGCTATCCACATCCCCCTGAGGCTGTGTTATGGGAAACTGGGGGAGGGTATCTACATTGCTAAGTAAAATAAGGAGAGATCAGTGGTGGGTGTGGGATAATTATGACCCTATCAAGGTACCATCCCAGAAGATGCATGTACTATATAACAGAACAGAACGGTGGGACTTTGCATGTACCTTGTGGAGTCTAATGAATGCCAAAACTAGTAAATTATAAAAAAAAAAAATCTTTATTTTGCACATACATATAATTTCATTTAAAAAAGAGAAAAGGAAAAAACTTTTTTTTTAAATGCATTTAAATACATTTCTAAGTAGACAAACTGGCTTGTAGTGGATTTTACAATTAAATCAGGCCATTTGGGCCACTGCTTCAGTGCCCCCAGCTTGGCTGACTCCAGGTACACCAGGGGATCGTCAGTATAAATGTTGATTTGAGCCCCTGTAAGATACTCAGCAAATGTCCCTGTGATAGCCCAAACAAGAGCCAATAGCTACAAATTGAACTAGCTATATTTATAAGGATTATGTCCAGGGGGTGAAGACTGCGGTTGGCATACATGGGGCCTCATTCCTGTTCATTTTCCTTCTAGGCCAGGACCGCTCCTAGACCTTGCAAACCTCCATCTGTGTAGACTTTGAAGGGCTTGGTATAATTTACATAGGTTAGGAGAGGGGCTGAAGTCAATTGCTGTTTAAGAGTTTCAAAAGTTGTCTGTTGAGGTTCACGCTATTAAGCCTGAATAGATGGTGATGCCTCCCCCTTTTGTTGTGTAGACTGTCCACACAACAGCTTGTTGAGGGGTGCTATGATTTGTGCAAACTTGGGTATAAAGCACCTGTAATTACCTACCAGCCCCAAGAAAGAGTGCAATTCAGTCAGGGTTTTAGGGGCACTTCAATTTTGCACTGCTTGTATATTAGTGTACTGAGTTGTTTCCGCATGAGGTAGGACTTACTAAGCTTTAGTATCAACCTGCACTGTGGTAAATGTGTAAACACCTAGTCCAGGTACTAGATTTGCTCTTCAAAAGACTTTGAAAAGATGATGATGCCATCTAGGTAGATTGGTACCGTCTCAAAGTAAACTTCTCCTAAGCATTGCTCCATTAGTCTTTGATATGTACAGGGGAATTAGTCAGTCCAAAGGGCATTCAATTGAATTCATACAGCCCCAACGGTGTTATGAAGGAGGTTTCTCTATCTTGTTCTCTCACTGGGACCTGCCAGTAGCCATAGGCCAGGTCCAGGGGTGGAGAAATAGCAGGTTTGGCCCAAAGCCATAAGGGATTTCTCCACCCAGGGCCATGGGTAGGCATCTCGGTGGGTACAGACATTAAGCTTGCAATAGTCCACATAGAATCTCAAGCTTCCGTCCTTCTTTTGGACCAGTACAATGGGTGCAGCCCAGGGACTGCGACTTTCATTCACAATCCCACTTTGCAGCATGTTGCAAATCAAGTCCCTGACCTTTTAACACAGTTTGGGGGGTGTATTCCTATACCACTCCTGGATGGGTGTCGTGTCCCCTATGTGGATAGGATGGTCCAGTACATCAGTGCACCCGTAGTGTCAAGGAATTAGGCCTTAGATATGAAATAAAAATACATAAATATGGTATAACTGCTGCTTTAGACATTATGGTTCAAACCTGTGTCATAAACTCCCTGGGACCTTTAGGTAGCTAAAACAAATAAGCCAAGAATGTTTTAATGACATGACTATCTAGCAAAACATGTTGAAGACTATCTGTACCTTTATTGTTGTTTATTTATAGTGTGACATACCATATTTGGCAATCTGTCCAAAATCAGTTATGCTGACAAGACTACAATTATCTGTAAACAATGTTTAACCATGTACAGTATCTCACAAAAGTGAGTACACCACTCACATTTTTGTAAATATATTATTATATCTTTTCATGTGACAACACTGAAGAAATGACACTTTTGCTACAATGTAAAGTAGTGAGTGTACAGCTTGTATAACAGTGTACATTTGCTGTCCCCTCAAAATAACTCAACACGCAGCCATTAATGTCTAAACCGTTGGCAACAAAAATTAGTACACCCCTAAGTGAAAATGTCCAAATTGAGTCAAAAGTGTCAATATTTTGTGTGGCCACCATTATTTTCCAGCACTGCCTTAACCCTCTTGGGCATGGAGTTGACCAGAACTTCACAGGTTGCTACTGGAGTTCTCTTGCACTCCTCCATGACGATATAACAGAGTTGGTGGATGTTAAAAACCTTGTGCTCCTCCACCTTCTGTTTGAGGATACCTCACAGATGCACAATAGGGTTTAGTTTCGGAGATATGCTTGGCCAGTCCATCACCTTAACCCTCAGCTTCCTTAGCAAGGCAGTGGTTGTCTTGGAGGTGTGTTTGGGGTCGTTATCATGTTGGAATACTGCCCTGCTGCCCAGTCTCGGAAGGGATGGGATCATGCTGTGCTTCAACATGTCACAGTACATGTTGGCATTCATAGTTCCCTCAATGAACTATAGCTCCCCAGGTGCTGGCAGCACTCATGCAGTCCCAGACCATGACACTCCCACCACCATGCTTGACTGTAGGCATAACACACTTGTCTTTGTACTCCTCACCTGGTTGCCGCCACACACACTTGACACCATCTGAACCAAGTTTGTTTTGGTCTCATCAGAACATAGGACATGGTTCTATTAATCCATGTCCTTAGTCTGCTTGTCTTCAGCAAACTGTTGCAGGCTTTCTTGTGCATCATCTTTAGAAGAGGCTTCCTTCTGGGATGACAGCCATGTGGACCAATTTGATGCAGTGTGCAGCGTAGGGTCTGAGCACTGACAGGCTGACCCTCCACCCCTTCAACCTCTGCAGTAGGGATGAGCTTCGTGTTCGAGTCGAACCCATGTTCGACTCGAACATCGGCTGTTCGGTCGTTCGCCGAATTGCGAACGTTATGGGCCGTTCGCGCCAAATTCGTGTGGCGCGTCACGGCCCATAATTCACTGCGGCATTGCAGTGCATTGCTGGCTGATGATTGGCCAAGCATGCACTATGACCCGCATGCTTAGCCAATCACAGCGCCGTCAGTAGAGAGAGCTGTAATTGGCCAAAGCCAGGGTGGCTTTGGCCAATTATGGCTCAGGGGATTTAGTACACGCCCCACACTATATAAGGCCGCCTGCACGGCGGCCCTGTGTAGTGTGTTCCGGTGTGCTGAGACATAGAGAGAGAGACAGACAGTGTCATTTGATTTGAGTTAGATAGATTAGGCAGAACAGTCAGTCAGTTAGCTGCACTTACAGTGTATTGTGTATATATATGCATCCCTGGTGTTGCATAGATATATATATATACACTGTATTCAGTTTAGCTAGATCCGTTCCTGTTATCTTCTATCTAGACTATTTACATTTGGTGCAGTGCGTCCTGCTCACAGTGTTCAGCTAGATCCGTTCCTGCTATTTACATTTAGTGCAGTGCGTCCTGCTCACAGTGTTCAGCTAGATCTGTTCCTGCTATTTACATTTAGTGCAGTCAGTGCGTCCTGCTCACAGTGTTCAGCTAGATCCTTTCCTGCTATTTACATTTTGTGCAGTGCGTCCTGCTCACAGTGTTCAGCTAGATCTGTTCCTGCTATTTACATTTAGTGCAGTGCGTCCTGCTCACAGTGTTCAGCTAGATCCGTTCCTGCTATTTACATTTAGTGCAGTCAGTGCGTCCTGCTCACAGTGTTCAGCTAGATCCGTTCCTGCTATTTACATTTAGTGCAGTGCGTCCTGCTCACAGTGTTCAGCTAGATCTGTTCCTGCTATTTACATTTAGTGCAGTGTGTCCTGCTCACAGTGTTCAGCTAGATCCGTTCCTGCTATTTACATTTAGTGCAGTGCGTCCTGCTCACAGTTTTCAGCTAGATCCGTTCCTGTTATCTTCCTACTGACAGGCAGGCTTGTCTGGTTACAGTATATAAAGCTACCTGAAGAAAATTACAGGTGTTCTATCCCAGCTTAGTGCAGCTACAGGCCATTAGTATGTCTGGAAGGCCAAGAAGGAGAGGCAGACAGTCACAAGCCAATAAGAGAGGGCAAGCAGGCTCTGTGTCTAGTGCTGGTCGTGGAGACGGTGCATCCTCATCAGCACGTGGCCATGGGACACGCTTGGCCTTTTTTTCGGCAGCTGGCCGTGTTGAGCCGCAACATGCGGAAGACTTGGTCGAGTGGATGACCAAGCCGTCCTCATCCTCCTCATCCTCTCTCACCCATGCCCAGGGTGCTTTGTCTGGCAAAGCAGCGGCCTCTTCCCTCAGCTCAATGTCATCAGTGACTCCTTCCATAGCTCCACCATGTTCTCCTGAGGATTCCCTCGAACTGTTTGACCACAGTGTTGGGTACATGCTCCAGGAGGATGCCCAGCGTTTGGAAGGCTCTGATGATGATACTGAGCTCGATGAAGGCAGTAACATGAGCACGGACAGAGGGGGTGCCCAAGAAGGACAGCAATCTGGCAGTCATGCTCCCCCTGCTGCAGCATACTGCCAGGTTTGCTCCAGTGATGAGGAAGGAGGGGATGATGAGGTCACTGACTCAACGTGGGTGCCTGATAGGAGAGAGGAGGAGGAGGAGGAGGCGGCACATCACCAATGAGGCAGGATGCCCTCCAGGGGCCAGCCTAAGGGCAGCACATTGACTGCATCACACCCCAAAGCTCCACATGTGCAGGGCGCTGCAGTCTCTGTGCGTTATTCAAAAAGTTCTTTGGTGTGGGCCTTTTTTGAGACGAGTGCATCAGATCGCACCGCTGCTATTTGCAACATATGTCTCAAGCGTATCTCGCGTGGCCAAAACATCTCCCGCTTGGGTACCACATGCTTGACCAGACATATGTTGACCTGCCATGCAGTTCGTTGGCAAGCATATCTAAAAGACCCACACCAAAGAACAAAGAGGATCTCTCCTTGCTCCTCATCAGCTGAGATTTCCAACCCCACTAGACCTTCAGTCCTCTCTGAGACCTGCAGTGAGAGGAATGAAGGTGTAGAATTAGGTGTGTCACAGCCAAGTACTTGTGGGCAATCTGCTTTTGGTACACCGACGTCAGATTGTACCAGGCAAATTTCCCTGCCCCAGCTGCTGCACCGCCGAAAGAAGTTTGCTCCCAGCCATCCACATGCCCAGCGGTTGAATGCTAGCTTGGCAAAATTGCTAGCACTTCAACTGCTGCCTTTTCAGTTGGTAGACTCTGCCCCCTTCCGTGAGTTTGTGGAATGTGCGGTTCCTCAGTGGCAGGTACCCAGACGCCACTTTTTCTCACGGAAGGCGATTCCGGCTCTCTACCAGCATGTGGAAGGCAATGTCCATGCCTCGCTGGACAGGGCGGTCAGTGGTAAGGTGCATATTACCGCTGACTCATGGTCCAGCAGGCATGGACAGGGACGTTACCTTAGTTTCACGGCGCATTGGGTGACTCTGCTGGCAGCTGGGAAGGATGCAGGACAAGGTGCAGTAGTGTTGGAGGTTGTTCCGCCACCACGCCTCCAAAATGTTGATTGTGACACACCTCTCTCCTCCACCCCCTCCTCTTCTTCTTCCTCCATGGCCTCTTCCTCGGAACCAGCGGTGCTCCGTAGGCGTTCAAGGGGCTACGCAAGTACGCAGGCCAAAAGATGCCATGCGGTGCTTGAGCTGGTGTGCTTGGGGGACAGGAGCCACACTGGGGCAGAGATTCTGTCAGCTCTGCAGGGGCAGGTACAGAGGTGGTTGACGCCACGCCAACTTAAGGCAGGAATGGTGGTTTGCGACAATGGCACCAACCTCCTCTCTGCCCTCCGACAGGGACAACTGACCCATGTGCCCTGTTTGGCTCACGTCCTTAACTTGGTGGTGCAGCGGTTCTTGGGCAGGTACCCGGGCTTACAGGATGTCCTGAGGCAGGCCAGGAAAGTCTGTGTGCATTTCCGCCGGTCATATAATGCCAGTGCTCGGCTGACGGACCTCCAAAAGGAGTTTAACCTGCCCAAGAACCGCCTAATCTGTGACATGCCCACCAGGTGGAACTCAACGTTGGCCATGCTGCAGCGGCTGCACACGCAGCAGAGGGCCATCAATGAGTACCTGTGCGACTATGGCACCAGGACAGGGTCAGGGGAGCTTGTTTTTTTTCCCCACGCCAGTGGGCCATGATCAGGGATGCATGCACTGTCCTGTCACCATTCGAGGAGGCCACGAGGATGGTGAGCACTGACAGTGCATGCATCAGTGACACTGTCCCCCTTGTCCACCTGTTGGAGCACACGCTGCGTGGAATAATGGACAGGGCACTTGAGGCAGAACAGAGGCAGGAAGAGGAGGACTTCCTTAGCTCTCAAGGCCCCCTTTATCCAGACAGTGTTCCTGCGTGCCCGCCGATCACACAGGAAGAGGACGAGGAGGAGGAGGAGGAGGAGGAAGATTGTGTCAGTATGGAGGTGGAGCCTGGCACTCAGCATCAGCAGTCTTTAAGGGATCAGTCCCAAGGAACACATGGACTTGTACGTGGCTGGGAGGAGGTGGCTGCGGACGTTGTTGTCCTTAGTGACCCAGAGGACTCCGGACCGAATGCCTCAGCAAACCTACGCTGCATGGCCTCCCTGATCCTGCAAAGCCTGCGTAAGGATCCTCATATTCGTGGTATCAAGGAGAAGGACCAATACTGGCTGGCAACCCTCCTTGATCCACATTACAAGGGTAAGGTTGTGGACCTTATCTTGCCATCGCAGAGGGAGCAGAGGATGAAACATCTTCGGGAGGCCTTGCAGAAAGGTCTGTGCAACGCGTTCCCAGAGACTGGGAGGTTACAAACTCCTGTTTCTGGACAACGTGTTGCTGAGGCTTCGGTCAGTCAAAGAAGGAGCGGTGGAGAAGGTGGCCGTCTGACCGATGCGTTCAGACAATTTTTTGGTCCGCAGCCCCAAGGTATGATCGGTTCCAGCAACCATCGCCAGCGTCTGTTTTACATGGTGCAGGAATACCTAGGGGCAAGATCAGACTTGGACACCTTTCCCACCGAAAATCCTCTGGGTTACTGGGTCTTGAGGATGGATCACTGGCCAGAGCTTGCACAGTATGCAATTGAGCTACTGGCCTGTCCTGCATCCAGCGTTCTTTCGGAACGCACATTCAGTGCTACTGGAGGCGTGGTAACCGATCACAGGGTGCGTCTGTCCACCGACTCGGTCGATCGGCTGACCTTCATAAAAATGAATCAGTCTTGGATCACCACCAGCTACCAAGCACCTGATGCTGATGTAACCGAATAATTTTTTTCAGATCCCTTCAAAGACTGCCTATGCTGATGCTGAGTGACTATCCCTGAGTAATTATCCTCTTCCTCCTTAATCATCACGCTGATAGCTTGTAAGAACATTTTTGGTTCTGGGCGCCACCACCAGTGCCTAAGGCACAATTTTTCAGCCCCTGTTTAACAGGGGCGTGTAATTACAATTTTTGATGCAATACTTTACAGCAGGGCTCGTTCCTGCATTCCAACTAGAGTGTCTGTGAGGGGTTGCAGTGTTGTGGCACCAGTGCCTAAGGCCCAATTTTTCTGCCCCTGTCTAACAGGAGCGTGTAATTACAATTTTTGATGCAATACTTTACAGCAGGGCTCGTTCCTGCATTCCAACTAGAGTGTCTGTGAGGGGTTGCAGTGTTGTGGCACCAGCACCAGTGCCTAAGGCCCAATTTTTCTGCCCCTGTCTAACAGGGGCGTGTAATTACAATTTTTGATGCAATACTTTGCAGCAGGGCTCGTTCCTGCGTTCCAACTAGAGTGTCTGTGAGGGGTTGCAGTGTTGTGGCACCAGCACCAGTGCCTAAGGCCTAATTTTTCAGCTCCTGTTCAACAGGGGCATGTAATTACAATTCTTGATCTAATATTTCACAGCAGGGCCCTGTGAGGGCTTACAGTGTTGTGGCCACAGCAACACCTAAGGCCCAAATTTCTGCTGAGTATATAGGGCAGGACCCTACTTTCAAACATCTAACTTATAAACGACTCCTACTTGCAAATGGAAGGAGACAACAGGAAGTGAGATGAAATCTACCCCTAGGAAGGGAAATTCTCTCCTGTAAGAGTTAATATGGGAAAACAATTTCTCCTTTCCACTGATGCTTTCCAATCCTTGTTCCACAAAAAAACCCAAATTTTCAAAAAACATTTTTCATTGGGACAAAAAAGTGAGGTGAAATCTTCTGAAGAGGAAGAAAGACAGCAAAACAAATGTCACAGGGGTGATAACCCTTCCCTATGTTTTCCAAAAAGCTTAAAAAAGATTTTTTGGCTGGAGCTAAACACGTTAAAAATGTACCCGTTCAAAATTACAAAGAGATTCTACTTAACAACAAACCTACAGTCCCTGTCTTGTTTGCACCGCCTGTATACTGCTGTTCAGAGTATATAGGGCCTGGTGGCCCCACACCTTTCCTTATTTTAATTTGGGTGCGGGGTTCCCCTTAATATCCATACAAGACCCAAAGGGCCTGGTAATGGACTGAGGGGTACCCATGCCGTTTGTCTCACTGATTTTCATCCATATTGCCATGACCCGACATGACATTAAACCCGCAAGCAGTTTTAAATGAGATTTTTTCCTTTAAAAATGACATTTGGTGCAGGGACTGTTCTAAACACGGGAAACACGCGTCACTTTACAGGCATACTATAGACACCCCCCAGGTACGATATTTAAAGGAATATTTCACTTTTTTTTTTTACTTTAAGCATCATTAAAATCACTGCTCCCGAAAAAACGGCCGTTTTTAAAAGTTTTTTTTGCATTGATACATGTCCCCTGGGGTAGGACCCGGGTCCCCAAACCCTTTTTCGGACAATACCATGCAAATTAGCCTTTAAAATGAGCACTTTTGATTTCGAACGTTCGAGTCCCATAGACGTCAATGGGGTTCTAACGTTCGTGCGAACTTTCGGTCCGTTCGCGGGTTCTGGTGCGAAACGAACCGGGGGGTGTTCGGCTCATCCCTACTCTGCAGCAATTCTGGCAGCACTCATACATTTATTTCCCAAAGACAACCTCTGGATATGATGTTGAGCACGTGCACGCAACTTCTTTGGTCGACCATGGCGAGGCTTGTTCTGAGTGGAACCTGTCCTGTTAAACCGCTGTATGGTCTTGGCCACCATGCTGCACCTCAGTTTCAGGGTCTTGGCAATTTCTTATAGCCTAGGCCATCTTTATTAGGGATGGTGTCGAACACCTCCGGTTCGGTTCGCACCAGAACATGCGAACAGGCAAAAAATTAGTCCGAACATGCGAACCCTATTATAGTCTATGCGACACAAACATGAAAAATCAAAAGTGCTCATTTTAAAGGCTTATATGCAAGTTATTGCCATAAAAAGTGTATGGGGGGGGGGGGGGTACTGCCGCAGGGGACATGTAGTAGTTTTTAAAACGACTGTTTTTTCAGAAGCAGTGATTTTATTTAACACTTAAAGTGAAACAATGAGAATGAAATATTCATTTAAACATCATGCCTGGGGGGTCCCCTTAGCCCAGGGGTCTCAAACTGGCGGCCCTCCAGCTGTTGCTAAACTACAAGTCCCATGAGGCATTGCAAGGCTGACAGTTACAAGCATGACTCCCACAGGCAGTTGCATGATGGGACTTGTAGTTTTGCAACAGCTGGAGGGCCGCCAGTTCGAGACCCCTGCCTTAGCCTGTAAAGTGGCACATCTGTCTGATGTGTTTTACTGTGCCACAGCAAAATTACATTTCTAAAGGAAAAAATTCAATTCAAAATTGCTTGCGGCTGTAATTTTTTGCTGGGTCCTGACAATATAGATAAAAATCTATGAAAAAATCAGTGTGGGTTCCCCCCCAGTCCATACCAGACCCGAGGGGGAACTCAACACCAAAATTAAAAAAAAAACAGCATGGGGTACCCCCAAAATCCATCCAAAAGGGCATGGGATGGATTTTAAGGGGAACTCCACGGCAAAATTAAAAAAAAATTGGTGTGGGGTGGTCCCCCCCAAAATCCATACCAGACCCTTATCCAAGCAAGTAGCCTGGCAAGCCAGGAAAGGGGGGATGAGTGAGTGCCCCCTCCCTCCTAAATCGTACCAGGCCGCTTGCCCTCATCATGGGGAGGGTGCTTTGGGGTTTCCAAGGACAAGGGCATCATCCCCACAGCCCTGGCAATTGGTTGTGGGGGTCTGCGGGCAGGGAGCTTATCGGAATCTGGAAGCCCCCTTTAACAAGGGGACCCCAGGTGCCGCCCCCCCCATGTGAATGGCTAGGGAGTACCCCTAGCCATTCACCAAAAAAGTGTCAAAAAGTAAAAACCACAATACACAGTTTTTGACAATTCAATACAAATTCAATACAAAAAAAAAAAAGTCCTGCAATGTACATCCATCGTCAATCACGCTGCCCGACAGGCCAAAAAAACAGAAAAAACCCTAAAATACTCCACCTCCATGGGAGGCGTCCCGCTGACTGCTGTCTTTGCTGTGACAGCTGTTATATAGGCAAAGGCGGGGCCACCCACCATATCACTCGGTTATGTCACTGGGTGGCACGCTCTTGCCTATATAACAGCTATCACAGCCAAAGACAGCAGTTGACGGGACAGCTCCCATCGAGGCGGAGGTTCTTTGTTTTTTCTATTTTTCGGGTCTGTCGTCTGACATGATTGAAGATGGATGAACATCGTGGGACACTTTTTTTTCTTTTTTAATAAAGGAATTGTCAAAAACTGTGTATTGTGGTTTTTACTTTTTTAGAAATAGAGAGTGCTGCGCAAATAAAAATCCATAAACAACTGATAAAATTATAGTGTGGTAGCAGAATAGAAGAGCAGGAACCACTGGTGACAATAAGTATCTGGATGGTGACTTTATCCCTCCACCGCTCTAAGATGGCCCCTCACCTCAGATATTCGACCTGAAACAGGTCACACCGCTTAAAGGATTGTATGGATCAATCTGTATGATGCTCCTTCACCTCCTTCAGCTCACAATACTCAATGTAAGGTAGATGATGAATATAAAATAGAAAACAACAAACCATAGTGTTCTCCGTATGTAATTTATTAAAATTAATGAAGACTAAAAAGACATCAGTATCACTCACATGAAACCGGCACTCCGATCCGAGTGCCGGCCAGCGGGCTTGCGATCGTGTCTGTCGGATGACCGCGGGTGACGTCACGCGCTCCTAACCCCCGTACGCGTTACGTCCTATGGGCGGGACTTCATCGGCGTGGGGCGGGATGCGCAGTGACGGCCCGCATTGTTATTATTCTACTCCATGGTGACGGCGGCACCAATCAAAAGGGCAGGAGCAGTAATCTGGAGGTCAAGCGCCTCCCTGTCATTACTTAGTAGCTATTGGTTCCTATTACCCTTTACTCCTAACGAAATTTACACAGATCAAAACCGCCAGTAATAGACAAACATAAACTATATAATATATAGAGATGATTAATTGCAATATCCAAATGGCATATATCCTCATGCATGGCAAACATTCTAGGTCTATATATCAGAGTGTTTTAAAACATATTAATTGAATACGCATAGATTACTGCTGCAAAGTCGCATGCCAAAAAGGTCGCATAATAAACCGCATATTGTATACAGATGATTGCTTATAATACCCGAATGGCATGTATCACCATGCACAGCAAACATTCTAAATCTCTAAATCAGAGTATTTAAGACATAAAAAAATGATATTAATTAAATACGCATAAACTAATGCTGCAAAATCGCATGTAAAAAAGTCGCATATTAAAACCCCATACACAATATGTATGAGTAATATCAAAAAAGGAAAGACATCAACCCACGGGCATCAGCCAGACACGATCACATGTACAGTGTTAAAAATTAAAATTGAAAATATTAATAACATCATCTATTAGAAATAAAACAATTTAAATCAAAATCAACGTTCATTCCAAAGGGGGAGAGAACTTTGGTTCTCATAGATCCAGAATGATTCCCTACGGCTGAGCTGTCTGATATAATGACCACCCCTCCAGTGTCGCTGCACCTTTTCTATCCCCCAAAATTTAAGGCATTTGGGGTCTTTTTGATGAAAAAGGCGAAAATGCCTAGACACACTGTGGGTCTTTACCCCCCGCTTGATGTTGCTAATATGTTCTCCAATTCTTACATGGAGTGCTCTTGAGGTCCGGCCCACATACTGAAGGCCACAATCGCACTCCAGCATGTAGACCACCCCCACTGTCGAGCACGTAATCAAACCTTCAATTTTATAACTCTTTTGTGTTGCATATAAAACAAACTCCTTACGTCTCTTAATATTTCTGCAGGCCTTCCTACATGTGGCACATTTCCCACATGCATAAAAACCGGAAAGGAACCCAAATAGGCCGCTAGTCACAGTCTTGGGCGGATCAATGACCCCTGGTGCCACCCGATCCCGTAAAGACGGAGCCTTACGGTATATAAACCGGGGGTGATCGGGAAGAACTGGGCCTAGGGTCCTATCTCCTTTGAGTATAGGCCAATGTCTAGCTATAATGTGTTCTAGTTTTTTGTACTGGATATTATAATCAAGTATAATACGATAGTTAGATAGATTGGCACTATCCTCCAAGGGTTTAACCTTGTCTGCGACTACGGTATTTCTGTCAATTGCCAGTACATTGGCTATTTCTGCATCTACTGAAGCTTGGGAATACCCTTTCTCCTTGAACCTATCCGCGAGCACCTGCGACTGTGCAAGAAAATCATCATCTGAAGTACAGTTACGGCGTAGGCGGATAAATTGGCCTCTCGGTATGTTACAAAGCCAAGATTTATGGTGGCAACTGGTGAGAGGGATATATGCATTCCTATCTGTTGTTTTAAAGTGGTTCCTGGTGTGGAAAACCCCTTCTCCTTTAAATATTTCAAGGTCAAGGAATATAATCTGTTGGTGGCTAATCGTCCAAGTTAACTCGATGTTTTTATTATTGGCATTCAGCCTATCCATAAAGGTCTGCAGACTAGGCATGTCCCCCTCCCAGACCATAATTAGGTCGTCTATATATCGTCTGTAGCACGACAATTGTGGGGGGGGATCATGAAATATAGTGTCCTCCTCCCAGTGGGCCATGAACAAATTGGCCACACTGGGAGCGAACCTTGCCCCCATGGCGACTCCTCTTGTCTGCAAGTAGAAGTCCCCATTGAACCAGAAATAATTGTTTAACAAACAAAACTCCAAACTTTCCAATAAAAACGAAATGTGATCACTCGAAAGATTGGAGGTCACCAAAGCCCATCTGACTGAGTCAAGGGCCTGTTTATGATCAATGATAGTATAGAGAGAACCCACGTCGGCAGTAATAAGAATGCTAGACAGGGTGCAAGGAAGGGTAGATAAGATTTGGAGAATTTGCTTGGTGTCCCTTAAAAATGATTTGGTTTTTACAACAAGTGGCTGGAGGAAGAAGTCAAGATATTGGCCCAATCTGGAAGTCACGGAATCAATTCCGTTTACAATCGGACGACCAGGTGGTTGTTCTGCATTCTTGTGCAGTTTGGGTAAAATATAAATGATTGGAGTCCTACAATAGAAGGGGTCCAGGTAGGCAGCTTCTTTAGAATTTAGAATCCCCTGGTTTTTACCTCTTTCTATAAGACAGTGTAAATTGTTCTTGAAGGGCAACATAGGGTCACTCCTCAGAGGCTCATATGTATTCCTATCATTCAACAGTTTCTCCATTTCTGCTTGGTAATATGTTTTGCTAAGCACAACCAACCCACCACCCTTATCTGCTGGCCGAATAACTATGTCTTTCCTTTGTTCAAGGGAAGTAATACCTCTCTTGATAGCCTGTGAATCTCTAGCCCTTTTGACCTTGAGTAAATCAAGATCATGACACACCATATTCCTGAATACCTCTAAGTGTTTGTTGTCATTGCAAATAGGATTGAACACAGAGCGATTCCGAAGGTTGGAATGTCTAGAGCTAGTGGTTACGGAAGGGGTGGTATGTGGCACCACTTTGGAGAGAAAATACTTTTTCATATTCAGATTACGAACATATTTCTGAATGCTGATGTAAGCCTGAAATTTGTTCAGGTTACGGGCCGGAGCAAACTTCAGGCCCCTATCTAAAACCAGTATTTCTTCGGCAGTGAGAGGAATACCACTAAGGTTAAAGATGCCAGTGCCTAGTGGGGTCTTGACCTTTTGGAATCGTCTTCCCCCCCTGGACCCTCTCTGTGTTTTCTTTTTAAACTGCCTTGATCTCTCCTTGGATCTTGTGGACCTCTCCTCTGGTTCTGGGAATTCCCTTGTTCGGCCGGTTCTCTCACCCATAGGGGGGTCCTTGGAGGTCCCCTCCAGGTGGTCCTCTCCTGCCCTAAAAAATGATTTTGATTGTATTGTAATTCACCTTGAGAGTTTTGCAAAGGGGCATAGTAATTGGAGGTATAGACAGGTGTCTCTCTTATTGAATTCCTTCTCCCTTGAGATTTACCTTTTCGTTTAGTGGGTACTGTTTGCCACGAATGGTTCTCGGTTTGTAGGGATTGATGGTCATACCCATTCATATAAGACCTTGGATGGGGATGATGGTTCTTTTTACCTCGACCACGTTTGTTCATTCTAGGGGGACCCTGTCCCCTCCCTCTTGGTGTGTTTATCAAATTAGGTACACTTTGGGAAAGCTGAGAAGGGGGTATTTCATAATTAAAATAACCCTGAGGAGGTGGATTGGTTTCTGGTGGCGGGATCATGGCTGCTGCGCCCAAGGGATTATTGGCTGGAATTGTGTCTTGTGTTTGCCACTTAAAAATCTGTTTTACCTCAAAATCCCTAATATCTCGCAAAAATTTCTTCCTCTTTTTGTCTCTAGTTTCCCTATCCCATTTAATGAGTTTAGATTTTAATTCACCAGATAATTGAATAAAATCACTGGAGTCTTTATGACTCTCAATACGGTCAGTAATCTCTTTGATCTGATTCTCCAGGTGTTGCTTTTTCTTCTGTTTGCGAGCAAGCAAAAACCTGAGAAGATCAAAGCTTTTCCCAACAAAAATATATATCGTGCTACAGACGATATATAGACGACCTAATTATGGTCTGGGAGGGGGACATGCCTAGTCTGCAGACCTTTATGGATAGGCTGAATGCCAATAATAAAAACATCGAGTTAACTTGGACGATTAGCCACCAACAGATTATATTCCTTGACCTTGAAATATTTAAAGGAGAAGGGGTTTTCCACACCAGGAACCACTTTAAAACAACAGATAGGAATGCATATATCCCTCTCACCAGTTGCCACCATAAATCTTGGCTTTGTAACATACCGAGAGGCCAATTTATCCGCCTACGCCGTAACTGTACTTCAGATGATGATTTCCTTGCACAGTCGCAGGTGCTCGCGGATAGGTTCAAGGAGAAAGGGTATTCCCAAGCTTCAGTAGATGCAGAAATAGCCAATGTACTGGCAATTGATAGAAATACCGTAGTCGCAGACAAGGTTAAACCCTTGGAGGATAGTGCCAATCTATCTAACTATCGTATTATACTTGATTATAATATCCAGTACAAAAAACTAGAACACATTATAGCTAGACATTAGCCTATACTCAAAGGAGATAGGACCCTAGGCCCAGTTCTTCCCGATCACCCCCCGGTTTATATACCGTAAGGCTCCGTCTTTACGGGATCGGGTGGCACCAGGGGTCATCGATCCGCCCAAGACTGTGACTAGCGGCCTATTTGGGTTCCTTTCCGGTTTTTATGCATGTGGGAAATGTGCCACATGTAGGAAGGCCTGCAGAAATATTAAGAGACGTAAGGAGTTTGTTTCATATGCAACACAAAAGAGTTATAAAATTGAAGGTTTGATTACGTGCTCGACAGTGGGGGTGGTCTACATGCTGGAGTGCGATTGTGGCCTTCAGTATGTGGGCCGGACCTCAAGAGCACTCCATGTAAGAATTGGAGAACATATTAGCAACATCAAGCGGGGGGTAAAGACCCACAGTGTGTCTAGGCATTTTCGCCTTTTTCATCAAAAAGACCCCAAATGCCTTAAATTTTGGGGGATAGAAAAGGTGCCGCGACACTGGAGGGGTGGTCATTATATCAGACAGCTCAGCCGTAGGGAATCATTCTGGATCTATGAGACCAAAGTTCTCTCCCCCTTTGGAATGAACGTTGATTTTGATTTAAATTGTTTTATTTCTAATAGATGATGTTATTAATATTTTCAATTTTAATTTTTAACACTGTACATGTGATCGTGTCTGGCTGATGCCCGTGGGTTGATGTCTTTCCTTTTTTGATATTACTCATACATATTGTGTATGGGGTTTTAATATGCGACTTTTTTTACATGCGATTTTGCAGCATTAGTTTATGCGTATTTAATTAATATCATTTTTTTATGTCTTAAATACTCTGATTTAGAGATTTAGAATGTTTGCTGTGCATGGTGATACATGCCATTCGGGTATTATAAGCAATCATCTGTATACAATATGCGGTTTATTATGCGACCTTTTTGGCATGCGACTTTGCAGCAGTAATCTATGCGTATTCAATTAATATGTTTTAAAACACTCTGATATATAGACCTAGAATGTTTGCCATGCATGAGGATATATGCCATTTGGATATTGCAATTAATCATCTCTATATATTATATAGTTTATGTTTGTCTATTACTGGCGGTTTTGATCTGTGTAAATTTCGTTAGGAGTAAAGGGTAATAGGAACCAATAGCTACTAAGTAATGACAGGGAGGCGCTTGACCTCCAGATTACTGCTCCTGCCCTTTTGATTGGTGCCGCCGTCACCATGGAGTAGAATAATAACAATGAGGGCCGTCACTGCGCATCCCGCCCCACGCCGATGAAGTCCCGCCCATAGGACGTAACGCGTACGGGGGTTAGGAGCGTGTGACGCGGTCATCCGACAGACACGATCGCAAGCCCGCTGGCCGGCACTCGGATCGGAGTGCCGGTTTCATGTGAGTGATACTGATGTCTTTTTAGTCTTCATTAATTTTAATAAATTACATACGGAGAACACTATGGTTTGTTGTTTTCTATTTTATATTCATCATCTACCTTACATTGAGTATTGTGAGCTGAAGGAGGTGAAGGAGCATCATACAGATTGATCCATACAATCCTTTAAGCGGTGTGACCTGTTTCAGGTCGAATATCTGAGGTGAGGGGCCATCTTAGAGCGGTGGAGGGATAAAGTCACCATCCAGATACTTATTGTCACCAGTGGTTCCTGCTCTTCTATTCTGCTACCACACTATAATTTTATCAGTTGTTTATGGATTTTTATTTGCGCAGCACTCTCTATTTCTATATATGCTTTTGAGGTATTTTTTTGAGTTGACCTTAGTGCCTGCTTGCATTTATTTTGTCATATTAGTCAGCGCTGAATTTAATTTACATTATTTCTAGGTTTTTACTTTTTGACACTTTTTTGGGTGAATGGGTAGGGGTACAATGTACCCCTACCCATTCACATGGGGGGGCCAGAATCTGGGGGCCCTCTTGTTAAAGGGGGCTTTCAGATTCCGATAAGACCCTTCCCACAGACCCCCACAACCTGCTGGCAAGGGTTGTGGGGGTAAGGCCCTTGTCCCCATCAACAGCTTTGGGGGGGATGTTGAGGGCAAGCGGCCTAGTATGGTTCAGGAAAGGGGGGTGCTTGCTCATCCCCCCCATCCTGGCCTGCCAGGCTGCTTGCTCGGAAAAGGGTCTAGTATGGATTTTGGGGTGGACCCCTCTGCAATTTTTTTTTACATTTTGGCGTGGATTGGGATTTTGTCCTTCAGACTTTGCTGCTCATTCCATTCGTATTGGGGCTGCAACAGAGGCGGCGCGCAGAGGTTTGAGTGAGGGGGCCTTCCGGCGAATTGGTAGGTGGGAATCGCAGCGTTATCGTCGCCTGTATGTCTGTCCTCGGGTTGTTATGAGTAAGTTAATAATGTGGGGTTTTGTGACTGTATGCTGTCTTGTTTGTCCCCTCTGTTTTTCTTAGGTGGGAGGCTGGCTTGGTGTTCTTGCTTCTATGTGTGTGGTGATTGTTGTTTTTTTTCTTTACAGGGACAGGCTCCTGCTTGATCTGGATATTGGGCCACTCATATGTCCACTGGGGTGCAAGAAGAGTTGATGTTCGGCCTGACGGACATCAATTGGGCATTCCTAGGCAGTGGTTCGCTGGATTGGGTTGCCCGGTCTATTGTGGAGCAGAGTAGTTCCTGAGTTTAAGCGCTATGCTTGGCTGGATAGAGCCCCCGATGTGTTAGTGGTGCATGCTGGGGTAACGATTTAGGGAGCTCATACGGGATGTTAAATTTGACTTCCTGCGACTTTAAATAGATTACCTGGACCTGCTGATAGTATGGTTTGATATGGTGGCCTGTAAGCAATGGAGGTGGGCCAGGTCGGTTGCGGGCATTAGCAAGGCAAGGGTTAAGGTAAATTGGGAAGTGGCAAGATTTCTGATGCGCAATGGGGGATGGCGGTGTGCCACCACGAGTTGGGGGTTGAACCTTGGAGATATTTACACGGGGACGGTGTTCATTTGAATGCCTTTGGTATTGACATATGGTGTCTTGGTTTGGAGGAGGGTATCCAGAGGGCCCTGAGGGTGTGGAGGTCCGCTCAAACCTAAGGTGCCAGGTTTGAGTGGTGGTGGCGGGGTGCAAGGTCCTTTTAGGTCATATGGGCACATCAAAAGGTATGGTGTAGGGACCCCTTTTGAGGTACGGCTCCCAGTTGGTATATGGGTACCTGCTAGTTGTCTCCGAGTCGCTGGTTTCGCGACTGGAGGCCTGAGAAGTGACTAGCAGGTACAGTTCTGGATTTAAACCTATTGGGACCTTGTGCTCCATTTTTGTGAATAAACTGGATGCTATGTTTAAAAAGGTTATTATGTTAATTATTATGATAATTATTTGATATTTATATTTGGTCAATAAAACGGCTGCTATGGCCAATTTACTCCATTTCAGTGTTGTGTGGTCATTAGATGGAAGGGTGGGGTTATTGGTATAGCAGGTAACAAGCCATAATTAATACCATAGTCAAAAGAGGCCCGGAGTATTACCAAAGGCCAGCATGACAGGGCTCGGTTACAGGGAGTTAAACGAAGGGGGAGTGTTAAGGAAGCAGGGCTGTGCAGTGGTTTATAGGGAATGGGGTGGAGCTGGGGGGAGGAAGTGAGCCAGAAAAGGAAGGGGAGGTCACAGTCACGAGGGAGAGAGATAGTGAGCAACTTCCCACACGCCGCCCTACAATTTTGGTGGGCATTGTGTGTTCGTTTTAGGGGGGTTTTGAGTGACTAAAGGGGTTGGTTGTGGTATTTGGCGGGGTGCAAGGTCCTTTTAGGTCATATGGGCACATCAAAAGGTATGGTGTAGGGACCCGTCTGAGGTACGTCTCCCAGTTGGTGTATGTAAAAGGCCTGATTTTACATGATTTTACATGATAGCGCGAGATCACTATTGTTTTTTAAGCCATAGTTAATACCATAGTCAAGTCTCTCTTCTCCTTGCCAAGTCTGTTTAGGACATGATCAGTGAAGGTGTAACAAGTGTCTCGATCTCTTGATGGTGGACAAATGTTTTGTCTCTTTGTTTTGTTTCTACTAATTCCATGAATGTGTGTAAAAGTTAGCTTAGACTGTGTAAAAGCTAACGCCTTATTTCAAGGCTTGAATGATAAGATTGTGTTTCCAGCTTCAAGCAGCTTTTAGCTGAAGAGCAAGGAGATCACAGTCAGTTATGATTGCAAATTGTACGATCAATGATTGTATGTGTATGGTAGTCAGGGTTTAGATTGTATGAAAGATAAAGCCTTATCTCAAGGCTTGAATGCATAAAATCGTGATTTAGCTGGAACGCAAGGGGGTCGCAATTGGTCTTGATTGTTAATTGTTCAATGTATGTAGTGCTTGATTTCAAAATTCTATAAGGGTACACAGCAGCCCCAGGTTGGAATAATATCTGGGTGGCATCTCTCGGGAGTGCGTTGTGGGACTCCGGTCCACCTGTACCTGCTGTTGTGCTTGAATTTTCCCAACGTCTGTCTCGTCTGACAGGGTTGCTGAAGAGAAACTCACTAAGTAAATTAGTGAGGAGTATCAGGAGAGTTAAACAACCAGTGGGTCCCTAAGTCTGGTTACAGGTTCAGCTTAGGTGATGCCCTCCACAGAAGGGCATTTGGTTGGACATGATTAACTTCAAGCAGCAATTTCCGCTGTCCTACTCTCCCAAGCAATTTTGTTGTCTAGTGTGCATGCAGATAGAAGGGATCTTCATACAAGTCCGTTCAGACTGTGTGTATATGGATTGAATGCAAATAAGCTGTTATACCCAAAGTGGGTCTAGCAGCAGAATGAGTACAGAGTGGCCTTGTGACAAATATGCAGCACACATACGTGTGTTCCCTAAGTGGGTAGATTGGCCGAGGTCCGTTTATGAAAGGCCTGACACGACTGTGTGCATACATGCGGAATACTTCTTTAATGCTCTTTGCTACAGATTTTTCTGCTGTGTGTCTTGCTAACTCCTCTAACTCTCCGATTGCACCAAACAGGAAAAGGTGTGTTTAACTCAATGCTGGTGATATCCTTGATAAATGGGGACCCCTGTTTGGGGTCTGGCTGTTGAGGAAGTGGCACTGGTCAAATTTTTTTAAGTTGGAGCAATATTTTAGATACTTAAAGGGGGAAGAATTCACAGAGGGATTGCGACCCTATACATTGTTTTTCAGAGTTCCTGCCAGATGAAACAGCCTAGTAGAAGACAGCTTGTGAAGCGTTTCATGCAAAACTGACAAGCAGAGGAAGGAGGCGGTTTCATCCAGTGTTGAGTGCCCCCAAGAGCTTAAGGTTAGTCTGTGGACATATTGTCACAGAAAATATGAATCTTTGGGATGTGTATGGGAGATTCCCTTTAATGGGAAATTTAAATCTAAAATCATAGGATGCCTTTTATGCAATGTGATCATGATATTTTGCATTGATGAGTATGAAGCATTGAACCTCATGCGCAGCCTCCTTACAGGCCAGACCTCAACAAGGTGATTAATTGTATTTTAAGTAACACATGAGGACTGGGTCTTTAAGTAAGTAGAGGGTAAGAGAGGGAAGAAAATAGTGTAAATTTGTAAAATGTATTTTTACTTGTTTCTTTGTAATGTGGCAGGAGTAAAAACTGTTCCCCCATCTCCCTCCAAAACAGCAAATGGTCAAGGGGGTTGGGGGGGGGGGGGAGAAATCTGCTGATATTGGTAAACATGTGTTGTAATGACGTATTCACAGTTTCTTAAGCATGGTAAAGTAATATATCTTTTCATTGCTATAGATATACATACATACATATATATCATGTTTAATTTAGGCTAAGGAAAATAGTTAGTACCAAATGGATATTGAACTTTTTTTTTGTAGTGACAAAAAAGTGCACTTAAAAAAAAAATAATGTTCTTAAGAGCTTATTCAAGAAAAAAAACATGTTTGTTGAATTGCAATGTAGGAGGAGAGCTAAATTGTTTTATTTCTGCAACGTTTTAAAATAGTTGTTTCTTAAATGTTGCTGAATTGCATAACTGCTTTCACAGCTTACAGGGGGAAAAAAAGGGAGGGTATGTACGGTAGAGTTGTCTAAATAATTTTTCTATAGATCTTAAACGGTTTTCTAATCTCTGCTATATATAGTCTGTAAGTTCATCCGAGAACAGCAGGACTGTACAGATGGGAAAAAAAAAAATATTGTAATATTATTAATATGATGAGATGGAAGACAGTTTATGTCATTCTTATAATTATGCTATTTATTATGTTGATGCATTGGAGCCATATATGGTGATGTTATGTTGTGTGAGAGAGAGATCATAGGAAATTCTTCTACCTATTAAGTAGGGAGTCGTTGCTTTATCAGTGGGATACAGTAATTTGTAATGCCTAGTGTTATGATAAACACCCTCTGAACTCCAACTTTCAGTTTCAGGCTTCAGAGAACTCTAAGAAAGGGGGGGAGGGATGTCTGCTAGACCCCCAGACTGTAAAAAATATCTCAAAATGTCACCTCAGCCTTAAACGAGAGATAAAAATTGTAGTTCTGCAGAGGAAGGGAAAAGAAGTGCCGATTTCAAAAGTTTGGATTAACATCATAGAAAAATGGTGTGATGCGGTATTGCAAAATGCTGTGACGATTATTATTTTTACAGGAGGGCATAGAATTATAATGAGGTCCTAAGGTCTGGTATGCTGAAAAACACTGATAAGCTAATAAAGTTAGATTTGTAGGCTAAAATTAAATGTTAGGAGTTAATTATCTGAATGCAGTCTGGTCAACTGTTATTGTCCTGCCTAATTTGGACTAATTCTCTGCTTAGACCAGTGGCAATATTGATACAGTTGACAATGACAGGTATGGCCGAAGGGAGTGTTTTGACCCCTGTGTTGCGCTTGACAAATGTTTGGTCTGTAGAATTATGGAAAACCGCTTAATCTGTCAATGTGTGACGACATGGTTATGGAAGATGTGTATTCTTTCCAGAGTTTGGTAATGCTGCTTTACATTCAAAGGGTTTGATTCACTAAGGTGGAGAAATTATTAAAACACAACTTACTTTACCTGTTTCAATTCACAATTGTAAATTTAACCTTTTATTTTTTCACATGGGGTGAACATTCACAGTATTAAAGACAGTGTTACTCTTTAAAGTGGCAGTTATGTGTAGTAACTTTTGATGCTGATTCATGAGGGCCAATGAAATAACACTGACAGTGATAAAAGCCGAGTGATATTTTACCAATATAGTAGGCTTAATAGAACAAGCTATGTTCTTGTGAAATGAAATTTAAATGATATAAGGTATTAAGGAGAGTAGAAGAAAAACACACGGCCATCAACAATAAGAAATTGCTTGATAGAATGTGGAAGGATTTAAAACTGAGTACTGGTTATATATGATCCTGGTTGAATTCTCAAATAATTGAAAATGATGAGGTTTAGTCAATTATTATTATAGGTATGGAGTAAAATATTCTTAGCATACTTTTAGTGGTGTTTAAGAGGACCATGACAAATAAGGTGCAAGGTTGCTAACTTTCTTGCCATCTTACTTACAACATTCAGAAAACCATGGGTGAAAGTGGGGTGGAAGAGAAGGGATTTCAAATGCATATTTGGGCCTTAATGAATAGTTCGGCTCTAGTTGCCACTCCCTTGAACTGGCCATGCTCAACTGATCTTTGAGTGATCAAATGACCAAACCAGTTGCGCCCTGCGGTAATGAGTTTTTCTCTATTGTTATTGCAAGATGTACATAAGCCAATCACAAAATTCTCCAGTACGCTGGAAATTTTCTGATAGGTACAGCAGGCATGTGTAGCTTAAACGGTGTCTGTTGGAAAAAAAAAACCTGAAAAGATGGGCTTGATTGTCATGAGTGATGCATTACTCTTTTCACATTCCTTATGAGAATCATACAGGATATGGCAAGGGTTAATAATGATCTATAATTTTCCCCTGTGTTCAGTGGCATCTCCAGCTTTCATATTTAGGGGGGGGGGGGCACATGGAGGGACAGGGACAAAAGTAGGGGGGCAACTATAAAATGCAATTATATATATAAATATATATATATATATATATCCTGGGGCCCTTACTACGATCCTACAACGGCCCTTTCACATGTTCTGCCGTGAGCTCCCTCCCTACTGTATTGGGGCCCCCCCAGGGTGGCAGAAAACAAGAGATATATGTCACCAGCATACCAAGAAAATATAAGGGTCCAAAGCAGTGGGAGAACTATCAGGGTTGCAAAGGTTGTCTTGCCACCGGGCCCTGGTGTTCTGCCACTGTGGGGTTCCCCAGCCTCCTCTTGCTGTCCTGCCCCTGCTATTGACAGCGCTGGTCTGGCATCTCTTGGAATTTACAGGCTGGTTCTCCTGTCCCAAAGGACAGGAGAAATCAGTGTGTTTTTTCAGTAACTGAGAGTCCTGGTGGAGTCCTTCCTGCAACTTGCTCTTCTCCCTGCCAGTGAGGATGCAGGGGAAGAAGCAGATCGGGCGGCCGTGGTTGTGTGAGCGCTCGCATTATGCAGTGTCAATGAGCAGAGGGGGGGGGAAGAATCACCCTCAGGAGCTGACTGGGGACGCTCTCCCTCTCAATAGAGACTGTGTTACTCCAACAGCGGCCCAAGTAAGATGCGGTGCATCCGCTACCAATGCAAACAAAACGACATTGCCTTTTTGTAAAAAAAAATAATAATTTGTTTTTTAATTGGGGAGGGCACATGGTGGGGCACAGCATAATGTTGGGTATTCACATAATTGTGTGCGTTTATGTGTATGTATATATATATCTATATATATATCTATATATATATATAGATATATATATATATATATATATATATATATATATATCTATATATATATATTATGGGCGGCACAGTGGTGTAGTGGATAGCATTTTCACCTAGCAGTAAGGAGGGTCATTGGTTCAAATCCCAACCATGACACTAACTGCCTGGAGTGTGCATGTTCTCCCTGTGCCTGTGTGGGTTTTCTCCGGGTATTCCGGTTTCCTCCCACACTCCAAAGACATGCTGGTAGGTTGATTGGATCCTGTCTAAATTGTCCCTAGTATGTATGAATGTGAGTTAGGCACCTTAGATTGTAAGCTACTTGAGGGTAGGGACTGATGTGAATGTACAATGTATATGTAAAGCGCTGTGTAAATTTGACGGTGCTATATAAGTACTTGAAATAAATAAATAAATATTATACAAGGTTATCAGGAAATAATGCTAGGAAATGAGAAAAGCAGCTCTCTGATTTATTATAATTTCAATGACTATGTATGTTTTGTGTAGGAGGCAGTATTTTCCTGAGATGGGGAGAGTAATTTACAACTTAGGCTGTAGTAACCGAGCCATTATAAAAGAGAGGGGGGTTGTTTAACAGTTTTTTTTAAATGTGTTGTCCTCCAAAAATAGTGATAAAGTTGACAGATATATTGCTACCTTAAAAAAGACCAATTTGCTAAATGTATGAGTTGCAGGAATGAAAATGGACAGATGCACCAAGATTACTGTATGTCCATCAGGCACAAACCTAGAAAGCCTTGATGTTTTCCTTTTTGAATTACGCTTTCTGATAAAGCACCAGACACTGAGTTTTGTTTTTCTCATAACTGTCATATTTTGAAGTTTTGAGTGGACTTCTAATGCATTTGTGTCATGCACTAACTGACCTGCATTTCCAAGTGTCTCCTGAGTAGGGATGAGCTTCGTGTTCGAGTCGAGCACATGTTCGACTCGAACATCGTGTGTTCGGCCATTCGTCGAATTGCGAATGATATGGGCCGTTCACACCAAATTCGAGTGGCGCGTCACGGCCCATAGTTCACTGCAGCATCGCAGTGCATTGCTGGCTGATGATTGGCCAAGCATGCACTATGACCCGCATGCTTGGCCAATCACACAGCGCCGTGTGTACAGAGAGCCGTAATTGGCCAAAGCCAGGGAGGCTTTGGCCAATTATGGCTCATGGGGTTTAGTACACGCCCCACACTATATAAGGTCACCTGCATGGTAGCCTTGTGTAGTGTGTTGCGGCGGAGAGAGATAGATAGACAGAAAGACAGTGTCATTTGATTTAAGTTAGATAGAGTAGGCAGGTCGAGTCAGTTAGCTGCACTTACAGTGTATTGTGTATATATATGCATCCCAGGTGTTGTATATATGTATATATATCTATATCTATATATATCTATATCTATATCTATATCTATATCTATATCTATATATATATATATATATATATATATATATATATATATATATATATATAGATATATATATATATACACTGTATTCAGTTTAGCTAGATCCGTTCCTATTATTCTCTTCCTAATATACTGACAGGCAGGCAGGTGTTTTTACAGTATTTCCAGTTAGTGTACTGTGTACCCTGCACAGTTGCACCTACAGTATAGCTGCCTGAAGACAAGTGCTTGTGTGCTTCTTCTGATCCTATTAATAGCACAGGCAGGCTCTTGAAGTATTTCCAGTTAGTGTACTGTGTACCCTGCCCAGTTGCACCTATAGCTACCTGAAGACAGGTGCTTGTGTGCTTCTTCTGATCCTATTAATAGCACAGACAGGCTCTTGAAGTATTTACAGTTAGTGTACTGTGTAACCCTGCACAGTTGCACCTACAGTATAGCTACCTGAAGCCAAGTGCTTGTGTGCTTCTTCTGATCATATTAATAGCACAGGCAGGCTCTTGAAGTATTTCCAGTTAGTGTACTGTGTACCCTGCACAGTTGCACCTACAGTATAGCTACCTGAAGCCAAGTTCTTGTGTGCTTCTTCTGATCCTAAAAATAGCAAAAGCAGTCTCTTGAAGAATTTCCAGTTAGTGCACTGTGTACCCTGCACAGTTGCATCTACAGTATAGCTACCTGAAGACAAGTGCGTGTGTGCTTCTTCTAATCCTATTAATAGCACAGGCAGGCTCTTGAAGTATTTCCAGTTAGTGTACTGTGTACCCTGCACAGTTGCACCTACAGTATAGCTACCTGAAGACAAGTGCAGGTGTTCTCATACTAATAATACTACAGGCAGGCAGTTGATTCTGCTAGCTGCAGTATAATCGATATATATATATATATACATCCCAGTTTTGTGCAGCTACATCTCACTGCAGGCCATTAGTATGTCTGGAAGGCCAACAAGGAGAGGCAGACAGTCACAAACCAATAAAAGAGGGCAAGCAGGCTCTGTCTCTAGAGGCAACAGTGCTGGTCGTGGACATGGTGCATCCTCATCAGCACGTTGCCGTGGGACACGCTTGGCCTTTTTTTCGTCAGCTGGCCGTGTTTAGCCGCAACATGTGGAAGACTTGGTTGAGTGGATGACCAAGCCGTTCCCATCCTCCTCATCCTCTCTCACCCAGGCTCAGGGTACTTTGTCTGGCAAAGCAGCTGCCAACACGGCCTCTTCCCTCGGCTCAATGGCATCAGTCACTCATTCTCTAGCCCCACCATGTCCTCCTGAGGAGTCCCCCGAACTGTTTGACCACAGTGTTGGGTACATGCTCCAGGAGGGTGCCCAGCGTTTTGAATGCTCCGATGATGGTACTCAGCTAGAGGAAGGCAGTAACGTGAGCCCAGACAGAGGGGGTGCCCAAGAAGGACAGCAATCTGGAAGTCATGTTCCCCCTGCTGCAGCATACTGCCAGGTTTGTTCCAGTGATGAGGAGAGAGGGGATGATGAGGTCACTGACTCCACGTGGGTGCCTGATAGGAGAGAGGAGAAGGAGGAGGAGGAGGCACATCACCACCGAGGCAAGATGCCCTCCAGGGGCAAGCTTAAGGGCAGCACACTGACTGCATCACACTGCAGAGCTCTGCATGTGCAGGGCGCTGCTGTCTCTATGCAATATTCCAAAAGTTCTTTGGTGTGGGCCTTTTTTGAGACGAGTGTATCAGATCGCACCGCTGCTATTTGCAACATATGTCTCAAGCGTATCTCGCAAGGCCAAAACATCTCCCGCTTGGGCACCACATGCTTGACCAGACATATGTTGACCTGCCTTGCAGTTCGTTGGCAAGCGTACCTAAAAGACCCACACCAAAGAACAAAGAGGACCTCTCCTTGCTCCTCATCAGCTGGGATCTCCAACCCCACTATACCTTCAGTCCTTTCTGAGACCTGCACTGAAAGTAATGAAGGTGTAGAATTAGGTGTGTCAACAGCCAAGTACTTGCGGGCAATCTGCTATCGGTACACCAACATCAGACGGTACCAGGCAAATTTCCCTGCCCCAGCTGCTGCAGAAAGAAGTTTGCTCCCAGCCATTCACATGCCCAGCGGTTGAATGCTAGCTTGGAAAAATTGCTAGCACTTCAACTGCTACCTTTTCAGTTGGTAGACTCTGCCCCCTTCCATGAGTTTGTGAGTTCCTGTGCTTTGTCTTAGGAGCCAGTGGTGCTCCGTAGGCATTTAAGGGGCTACGCAAGTACGCAGGCCAAAAGATGCCATGTGGTGCTTGAGCTGGTGTGCTTGGGTGACAAGAGCCATACTGGGGCATAGATTCTGTCAGCTCTGCAGGGGCAGGTTCAGAGGTGGTTGACACCACGCCAGCTTAAGCCAGGAATGGTGGTTTGTGACAATGGCACCAACCTCCTCTCCGCCCTCAAACAGGGACAACTGACCCATGTGCCCTGTTTGGCTCACGTCCTTAACTTGGTGGTGCAGCAGTTCTTGGGCAGTTACCCGGGCTTACAGGATGTCCCGAGGCAGGCCAGGAAAGTCTGTGTACATTTTCCCTGGTCGTATAATGCCAGTGCTCAGCTGGCTGACCTCCAAAAGGAATCTAAGCTGCCCAAGAACCGCCTAATCTGTGACATGCCCACCAGGTGGAACTTAATGTTGGCCATGCTGCAGCGGCTGCACATGCAGCAGAGGGCCATCAATGAGTACCTGTGGGACTATGGCACCAGGACAAGGTCAGGGGAGCTTGTTTTTTTTTCCCCACGCCAGTGGGCCATGATCAGGGATACATGTACTGTCCTGTCACCATTTGAGGAGGCCACAAGGATGGTGAGCAGTGACAGTGCATGCATCAGTGACACTGTCCCTCTTGTCCACCTTTTGGAGCACAGGCTGCATGGAATAATGGATAGGGCACTTGAGGCAGAACAGAGGCAGGAAGAGGAGGACTTCCTTAGCTCTCAAGGCCCCCTTTATCCAGACAGTGTTCCTGCATGCCCGCCGATCACACAGGAAGAGGACGAGGAGGAGGATTGTGTCAGCATGGAGGTGGAGCCTGGCACTCAGCATCAGCAGCATTCTCTAAGGGATCATTTACAGTCCCAAGAAACCCATGGACTTGTACGTGGCTGGGAGGAGGTGGCTGCGGATCATGTCGTCCTTAGTGACCCAGAGGACTCCAGACCAAATGCCTCAGCAAACTTACGCTGCATGGCCTACCTGATCCTACAAAGACTGCGGAAGGATCCTCGTATTAATGGTATCAAGGAGAGGGATCGTTACTGGCTGGCAACCCTCCTTGATCCACATTACAAGGGTAAAAGTTGCGGACCTTATCTTGCCATTGCAGAGGGAGCAGAGGATGAAACACCTTCTGGAGGCCTTGCAGAAAGGTCTGTGCAACGCGTTCCCAGAGACTGGGAGGTTACAAACTCCTGTTCTTGGACAACGTGTTGCTGAGGCTTCGGTCAGTCAAAGAAGGAGCGGTGGAGAAGGTGGCTGTCTGACCGATGCGTTCAGACAATTTTTTAGTCCACAGCCCCAAGGTATGATCAGTTCCAGCAACCATCGCCAGCGTCTGTTTTACATGGTGCAGGAATACCTAGGGGCAAGATCTGACTTGGACACCTTTCCCACCGAAAATCCTCTGGGTTACTGGGTCTTGAGGATGGATCACTGGCCAGAGCTTGCACAGTATGCAATTGAGCTACTGGCCTGGCCTGCATCCAGCGTTCTTTCGGAACGCACATTCAGTGCTGCTGGAGGCTTTGTAACCAATCACAGGGTGCGCCTGTCCACTGACTCGGTCGATCGACTGACCTTCATAAAAATGAATCAGTCTTGGATCACCACCAGATACCAAGCACCTGATGCTGATATAACCGAATAATTTTTTTTGAAATGTCGGATTTCTTTAAGACTCCCTATGCTGATGCTAAGTGACTATCCTGTTATGCTGAGTGACTATCCTCTTCCTCCTCAATGATCATGCTGATAGCTTGTAAGAATATTTTTGGTTTTGGGCACTGCCACCAGTGGCTAAGGTCCAATTTTTCTGCCCCTGTTTAACAGGGGCGAGTAATTACAATTTTTGATGCAATACTTTGCAGCAGGGCTCGTTCCTGCGCTCCAACTAGAGTATTTGTGAGGGGTTGCAGTGTTGTGGCACCAGCACCAGTGCCTAAGGCCCAATTTTTCAGCCCCTGTTTAACAGAGGCGTGTAATTACAATTTATGATGCAATACTTTGCATCAGGGCTCGTTCCTGCGCTCCAACTAGAGTATCTGTGAGGGGTTGCAGTGTTGTGGCACCAGCACCAGTGCCTAAGGCCCAATTTTTCAGCCCCTGTTTAACAGGGACGTGTAATTACAATTTTTGATGCAATACTTTGCAGCAGGGCTCGTTCCTGCGTTCCAACTAGTGTATTTGTGAGGGGTTGCAGTGTTGTGGTACCAGTGCCTAAGGCCCAATTTTTCTGCCCCTGTTCAACAGGGACATGTAATTACAATTCTTGATCTAATATTTCACAGTAGGGCCTGTTTCTGCCCAGGGCCCACCAAGAGTAACTGTGAGGACTTACAGTGTTGTTGCACCAGCAGCACCACCACCACCACCAAAGGCCCAATTTTTCTGCCCCTGTTCAACAGGTTAATTACAATTCTTGATCTAATATTTCACAGCAGGGCCCGTTCCAGCACCCACCAAGAGTAACTGTGAGGACTTACAGTGTTGTGGCACCAGCACCACCATCACTAAAGGCCTAATTTTTCTGACCCTGTTCAGCAGGGGCATGTAATTACAATTCTTGATCTAATATTTCACAGCAGGGCCTTGTGAGGGCTTACAGTGTTGTGGCAACACCAACACCTAAGGCCCCAATTTCTGCAGAGTATATAGGGCAACCCCTACTTTCAAACATCCAACTTATAAATGACTCCTACTCCTAAAAGAAAGGAGACAACAGGAAGTGAGATGAAATCTACCCCTAGGATGGAAAATTCTCTCCTGTAAGAGTTAATATGGGAAAAACGTTTCTCCGTTCCACCGATGCTTTATCACCAATCCTTGTTTCACTAAAAACTCCAAATTTAAAAAAAAACATTTGTCATTGGGACAGAAGTGAGGTGAAATCTTCTGAAGAGGAGCACAGACAGCAAAACAAGTGTCACAGGGGTGATAACCCTTCCCTATGTTTTCCAAAAAGCTTAAAATAGATTTTTTGGCTGGAGCTAAACACTTTAAAAATGTACCAGTTCAAAATTACAAACAGATTCTACTTAACAACAAACCCACAGTCCCTGTCTTGTTTGCACCGCCTGTATACTGCTGTTCAAAGGACCTGGTGCCCCACACCTTTCCTTTTTTTAATTTGGGTGCAGGGTTCCCCTTAATATCCATACAAGACCCAAAGGGCCTGGTAATGGACTGGGGGGGTACCCATGCTGTTTATCTCACTGATTTTCATCCATATTACCGGGACCCGACATTACCTTAAAGCCTTAAGCAGTTTTAAATTACTTTTATTCCGTTAAAAATGTCAATTTGTGCAGGGATTGTTCTAAGCACAGGAAACACGCGCCACTTTACAGGTATACTATAGACACCCCCCAGGTACGATATTTAAAGGAACATTTCACTTTTTTTTCACTTTAAGCATCATTAACCACTTGCTTGCGTCATATGACGGCAGGACAGTGCAGCTGTTGTTCTGAGCCGCCGTCATATGACGGCGCAGCCTTCCAGGCAGCCCAGGGGGCGCCCACGCCCGCCGCATCGCTTGGATCCCAGTGCGCGTGCCAAGCGGCCGCGATGTCCGCCGGGCACCCGCGATTGCCCGGTAACCGAGCAGGACCGTGGATCTGTGTGTGTAAACACACAGATCCACGTCCTGTCAGATGGGAGGAGACCGATGGTGTGTCCCTTGTACAGAGGAACACCGATCGGTCTCCTCCCCTTGTGAGTCCCCTCCCCCCACAGTTAGAATCACTCCCTAGCAACATATTTAACCCTACAGTGCCCCCTCCTGATTAACCCCTTCATTGCCAGTCACATTTATACAGTAATCAATGCATTTTTATAGCACGGATCGCTGTATAAATGTGAATGGTCCTAAAAATGTGTCCCAAAACCAATAAATATATGCTTATTGTGATATTTTTTACCAAAAATATGTAGAAGACTACGTATCGGCCTAAACTGAGGAAAAAATTTGTTTAAAAAAAAAAAAATTGGATATTTATTATAGCAAAAAGTAAAAAATATTGTGTTTTTTTAAAACTTGTCACTCTTGTTTTGTTTATAGTGCAAGAAATAAAAACCGCAGGGGTGATCAAATACCACCAAAAGAAAGCTCTATTAGTGTGGGGGGGGAATGATAAAAATTTCATTTGGGTACAATGTTGTATGACCGCGCAATTGTTATTCAAAGTGTGACAGTGCTGAAAGCTGAAAATTGGCTTGGGCAGGAAGGGGGTGAAAATGCCCTGTATGGAAGTGGTTAAAATCACTGCTCCCGAAAAAACTGACGTTTTTAAAACTTTGGGGCAGGACCCAGGTCCCCAAAACCTTTTAGGACAATACAATGCAAATTAGTCTTAAAAATTAGCACTTTGGGTTTCGAACGTTCGAGTCCCATAGAGTTCAATGGGGTTCTAACGTTCGTGCAAAGTTTCGGTCCGTTCGCAGGTTCTGGTGCGAACCAAACCAGGGGGTGTTCAGCTCATCCCTACTCCTGAGCTAAAGGACATTCATCACTGTTTCGGTATCCAGAGACTAATAAATGGTCAAGCAGCACTTTGCCAAGCCTCTGCAGCCTCATCGGGACTGCACTACTACTATGTCAAGGGTGAGAGTAAGCCCACCTGAATTCACACCTTCCATAGAAGAATTTTTACCCCCTCTGAGATGACAGCGCCCTAGGCGTTTTTTTGCGATTGGGTAACCTGCCAAAAGAAAATGTCACAGTTTGGTAAAACAAGCTGTTCCCGGAGCTAAATGGAGCCTTCCGACAAGAAAGTTGTTTGTTGTTTGCTGCTGCTTAAGTGCTTCCTTTTAGTCTGACAAAAATTGCTTAAGCCCAGCTGGCCGCTTATGTTGCATGTTGTCCTCCCGCAAGCGGGCCTTCCATCGTGTGAAGAGTGCATGTCCTTATTACTTTGCTACTGTCTTCAGCATCTGTGGAACAACAATTATTTGGTGCAATTAGACATATGAACTTGAACTGTTGGTTGCCATATTCCTGCAACTGTGCAAATGGACTTCCTTTAAATGTGATTCATTTTTATATGGACTCTAAGTGGGTGGACTCTCTCTCTAGGGATCTTTGTGTAGTAAGAACTCTTCACATTCCTGGAGAAACCAGCCTTATCCCAATCCTGCGTAATTTACTGAATGCTCAGTTGAGATGATTACACTAATTAAGGGTTAGGTAAAATGTTTTTTTTGTTTTTTTACTGATATTTTATTGAAGATAATCATTTCGGTGGAGTAGATAAACTCACTGTTTGAAAATGTATTTTTGATTATGCAATAAATGAATTTCCTCTCTGGCAACTGTGCTGCTGCTTTAGCATGACTATGGGTAGGTAAGAAGGTATGTCCTCCCATAGAAGGAAGTTGTCAGACCCAGAACCTTTGTACACTGTGGGACCAGGAGAACTCATTGAGGTAACTGAGACCCACATTTGACAAAGTTAGGAAAGACCTGATTTTTGTATGAATGAGTATTAGATGTTTGCTAAATGCAACAAAGGAGAGGAATGTCAAGGAATTAGGCCTTAGATTTAAAAAAAAGATACATATAGTAGGTGAGGTTGAAAAAATGAAACAAGTCCATCAAGTCCAACCTATCTGTGTGATTATATGTCAGTATTACATTGTATATCCATGTATGTTGTGGTCATTCAGGTGCTTATCTAATAGTTTCTTGAAACGAAAGAGGATGTCACTCCCAAGACTTCCACACCTGAATAGATGCTCCCGCCCTACTCAAACTAACGGGTGCTGGCTCTGCACAACTGTGTAGAAAACGAAAAGAAATCCTGGACTGCCGCACTCCATGAAAAAAGGCATCTTTATTGACAAAAATAGATAACAATCCAAAATACAGTCACATCAAGGGTGGATAAGACAGAGATTAGCAGCTAACGTGTTTCACATCGACCGATGATTACTCATAGCTCAGAGCTCAATAGCTATGAGTAAGCATCAGTCGATGTGAAACGCGTTAGCTGCTAATCTCTGTCTTATCCACCCTTGATGTGACTGTATTTTGGATTTTTATCTATTTTTGTCAATAAAGATGCCTTTTTTCATGGAGTGCGGCAGTCCAGGATTTCTTTCTGTTTTCTAATAGTTTCTTGAACCTATCGATGCCCCCCCTGAGACCACTGCCTGTGGAAGGGAATTCCACATCCTTGCTGCTCTTATGTCACGTACACATGGTCGGAATTTCCGACAACAAATGTTCAATGTGAGCTTGTTGTCGGAAATTCCGACCTTGTGTAGGCTCCATCGGACATTTGTTGTCGGAATTTCTGACAACAAAAATTTGAGAGCTGGTTCTCAAATTTTCCCACAACAAAATCCGTTGTCATAAATTCCGATTGTGTGTACACAATTACGATTCACAAAATTTCACGCATGCTCGGAATCAAGCAGAAGAGCCGCACTGGCTATTGAACTTAATTTTTCTCGGCTCATCGTATGTGTTGTACGCCACCGCGTTCTTGATGTTCGGAATTTCCGACAACATTTGTGCAACGGTGTGTATGCAAGACAAGTTTGAGCCAACATCCGTCGGAAATAAATTCAGAATTTTGTTGTCGGAATGTCCGATTGTGTGTACGCGGCATTACAGTAAGGAACCCTCTACGAAGTTTAAGGTTAAACCTATTTTCTTCTTATTTTAATGAGTGGCCACTCCCTTCCGCGAAAAAAGTTTTATCCCTATTGTGGGGTCACCAGTATGGTATTTGTATATTGAAATCATATCTCCTCTCTAGCATCTCTTCTCCAGAGAGAATAAATTCAGTGCTCGCAACCTTTCCTCGTAACTAATATCCTCCAGACCCTTTATTAGCTTTGTTGCCCTTCTCTGGGCTCTCTCCAGTTCCAGTACAGCCTTCCTGAGGACTGGTGCCCAGAACTGGACAGCATACTCTAGGTGCGGCGGGACCAGAGTCTTGTAGAGCGGGAGAAATATCGTTTTATCTCTGGAATGTATCCCTTTTTAATGCACATAACTATGTTATAACTGCTGCTTTAGACATTATGGTCAAACCTGTGCCATAAGCTCCCTGGGACCTTTAGGTAGCTAAAACATGTAAGCTAAGAATGTTTATATGACATGACCATCTGGCAAAACATGTGGAAGACTATCTGTACCTTTATTGATGTTTATTTATAGTGTGACATGCCATAGGCAATCTGTCCAAAATCAGTTATGCTCACAAGACTGCAATTATCTGTAAACAATGTTGAACCGTGTATGTGTCTTCCATACAGTATAAATACCCCTGTAAAAGAACATCTCTTGGCCAGTCCTCTTTGAGCGCTGGTCCGTAAACGTGTATGTTGTCAATAAACAACTTTGTTCACCATAAGAACGAGTGGTCTTGACAAAATTCCACAACAGTGGGCTTCTGGCCCGGCAGCAAACACCAACAACTGGTATAGCATTCGCTGTTGGGACAATGGAAACTCCTGTAAGGGGAGATCCAGCTGATTTATTAGCTGTTGGTATTGGGAGTCCTCCAAGGTAGACATGGAAGCTTGCAATGGGGTACAGATAGCCTCTACCACTGGATGGAAGGCTGCAATACACTTCTTGGATACCACATAGATGCCTGCAAGAATTATTTTGTTTGGTGAATAAACAGGTGTAGGAACTGCAGTCTGCTCACATAAACATCTTTACCATTCTGAAGCTTCCCTCCAACCACTTTGCATATTATTTTGTATATACTGTGACTCTGTACTTGCCAAATATGCTGCAGAAATCTCCCTCCACTGAGTCTGGCTACATTCATTTTAACTCTGGGCAATTGAAGCTGCTGCCTGCTCACTTCCTGGGTTTACACAGACACACAGAGGCACACCTCCAGCTCTGCAGCTCTTATTGGCCCTCTTATGACTCATCCCCCCTCTCTTCCTGGCAAACTCTCACGAGAGTGAGAGAGCTGTGGATGATGTCATAAGCCTAGGCTTTTTACCAGACAAGAAACAGGAAGTGGGATGTACAGTATCTCACAAAAGTAAGTACACCCCTCACATTTTTGTAAATATTTTATTATATTTTTTTCATGTGTCAACACTGAAGAAATGACACTTTGCTACAATGTAAAGTAGTGAGTGTACAGCTTATATAACAGTATAAATTTGCTGTCCCCTCAAAAGATCTCAACACACAGTCATTAATGTCTAAACCGCTGGCAACAAAAGTAAGTGCACCCCTAAGTGAAAATGTCCAAATTGTGCTGAATTTTCCATTTTCCCTCCCCAGTGTCATGTGACTCGTTAGTGTTACAAGGTCTCAGGTGTGAATGGGGAGCAGGTGTGTTAAATTTGGTGTTATCACTCTCACTCTCTCATACTGGTCACTGGAAGTTCAACATGGCACCTCATGGCAAAAAACTTTCTGAGGATCTGAAAAAAAGAATTGTTGCTCTACATAAAGATGGCCTAGACTATAAGAGGATTGCCAAGACCCTGAAACTGAGCTGCAGCATGGTGGCCAAGACCATACAGCAGTTTAACAAGACAGGTTCCACGCAGCACAGGCCTCACCATGGTCGACCAAAGAAGTTGAGTGCACGTGCTCAGCATCATATCCAGAGGTTGCCTTTGGGAAATAGACGTATGAGTGCTGCCAGCATTGCTGCAGAGGTTGAAGGAGTGGGGTCAGCCTGTCAGTGCTCAGACCATACGCTGCATACTGCATCAAATTGGTCTGCATGGCTGTCATCCTAGAAGGAAGCCTCTTCTAAAGATGATTCACAGGAAAGCCCGTAAACAGTTTGCTGAAGACAGGAAGACTAAGGACATGAATTACTGGAACCATGTCCTATGGTCTGATGAGACCAAGATGAACTTATTTGGTTCAGATGGTGTCAAGCGTGTGTGGCAGCAACCAGGTGAGGAGTACAAAGACAAGTGTGTCTTGCCTATGGTCAGGCATGGTGGTGGGAGTGTCATGGTCTGGGGCTGCATGCGTGCTGCCGGTACTGGGGAGCTACAGTTCATTGAGGGAACCATGAATGCCAACATGTACTGTGACATACTGGAGCAGAGCATTATCCCCTTCCTTCAGAGACTGGGCTGCAGGGCAGTATTCCAACATGATAACAACCCCAAAGATACCTCCAAGACGACCACTGCCTTGCTAAAGAAGCTAAGGGTAAAGATGATGGACTGAATAAATACACTGCGCTAAAAGTGTGAAATACAATAATATCAATTGTGTATAATGAATAATGATCCAAACAAAAAAAGTATTAAATGATAGTGATGTAGTATGACGTAGTACTACTACGTAGTACCACTACGTACTGATACTAATAACGTAGTATGCTGAAAGTGCTATAAAAATGTATTGTTACATCAGTGCAAAATTTGCAAATAAATCAGCAAATACCATTGTTACATCAGTGCAAATAAACAGCAAATATCAACATCTGTAATAAAAATAAACATAAAGTGCAATGTGCAGTTAATCTACAACAGTAGATATTATGTGCAATATTCAAAAAAGTGCCAAGTGCCCCACAATGGTGAAATATACAATTCAAAAGATAATATTAAGTGATCTGTGAATCAAATGTTCAATAATATAGGTGTATGAAAAATGTCCATAAACAATGCAGCATGCTCCAAATATTTTCAGTGCTTAAAAAAACATGCTCCAGTGTCATCCATTGACCCCCCGGGAAAGCCGCTCACCACAGAGCGTGTGACTCAGCTGTGAAACTAAGTCTACACACGCTTTGGAGCCATCCCATGGCTCAGTGATGGTATCCAGGTGCACAGCATAAGCAGCAGCTCCACAAATATAGGAAATAAAAAGAAAAAACTGGATGGTGTAATAACGTTTAAAAAGTTTTATTGAGGTAAAAAACACTCCTCACAAATTCAGGGTGCGTGAGTGCACCAACCTAGCAATAGCCTCCAGACATTGAGTGTCAGATGGGGTAAAGTGTGCGTCGCATCACAACAAGAAAGACAGCTCCGTGCTCCGTCCTGGCACAGTGTCTTCATCAGGGGATATATGAGACGTGTTCTACGCAGGCAGCTAGGTGTTTTTTGCTCTTGAGGCATCAAATCATTGCAGCTCGCAAGGTTTTTCTTTACTTACAAGATGATGGACTGGCCAGGCATGTCTCTAGACCTAAACCCTATTAAGCATCTGTGGGGCTTCCTCAAATGGAAAGTGGAGGAGCGCAAGGTCTCTAACATCCACCAGCTCCGTGATGTCGTAATGGAGAAGTGAAAGAGGACTCCAGTGGCAACCTGTGAAGCTCTGGGGAACTCCATGCCCAAGAGGGTTAAGGCAGTGCTGGAAAATAGTGGTGGCCACACAAAAGTTTGACACTTTGGGCCCAATTTGGACATTTTCACTTAGGGATGTACTCACTTTTGTTGACAGCGGTTTAGACATTAATGGCTGTGTTGTGTTATTTTGAGAGGACAGCAAATTTACACTGTTATACAAGCTATACACTCACTACTTTTCATTGTAGCAAAGTGTCATTTCTTCAGTGTTGTCACATGAAAAGATATAATAAAATATTTACAAAAATGTGAGGGGTGTACTCACTTTTGTGAGATACTGTATATGTCTCGAATATTTGATAAAGATAGTCATTCTAGAGGGAGTAGCCCTCTACTAATGCAGGGATTGGTGTTATATGCCTTCTATTTATTCTTTGATTGGTTATAATGCAATTTTTTTTGTCTTTTAAATGCATTCCATATTGTGAAGATTGTGTAATGTTTGAAGTGTCTTTTGGAATTTCTTTACTGATTGTGAAAACCTTCAATAAAAAATATTGAAACAAAAAAGACTTTATACCTGGATTTGCTGTCCAGCATTTACTCTTTCAATTTTTCAGATTTTAGTGCGAAAGGCTTGTGAGTTGTGCCAACACCCAGAGTGGGAGTTTGATTCTGAGAATGTGCTCGGAGATGTATTGTTTAAGAATTTTGTAATTTAAGTATAGTGACCCTTTAATCGGGGTCTGCATTACAGCCTGCTGGTCTGCACTGACATTAGAGTCTTACCATATAATATATCTTATGAGAAAACCTAGACTATCCTGTCATATATGAATTTGGATCACAGCTTATAACCAGACTTGTAAACTAAATCTCATAATCCTATACTATTTCTCTATTGATATTTGCACATTAGTGCTTTCCCATATTTCATGCAGTATAACCAATCCTTCAGATATTTGCAGACAGTTCATAAAAATTGCTGGCAGATTAAGGTTGTCCATAAAGTCTTTTCCTGCATTTGGATATAAGACAACCATGGTATTATTATGACCTGGTAATACAAGCTGGAATATTTATATTTCAAATGCCCTCTGAACACCAAATAGATCCTTGTATGTTGTTTAGCACTCTGTGGTTCGTTGCCAGCCTAATTAAATATTGCTCCTGGCTTACTTGTTACTTTTTTTTGTGGATTTACGGGGGGGAGGTTATTTCTCACTGAGGTTGAGATTTCTAATTACAGGCATAACAGAGAGTTAAGCCTTGTACACATGGTATGAAAATCAGAAGGGGATTGTCGTTTGACAGGCTGTTGTCCGAAGTTCTTACCGTTAGTATGCTCCTTTCAACAATTGTTTTCCAATTTTTGGCCAACAAATGTTGGATGACAGGCTAGTATATTTTTGTCAAGCGACGGCTCCACATCTGATTTTCTGATGGTCAGTACACAAATCTGTCACACAAAAGTCGAAAATATAAACACGCATGATCGGAACCAAGAAACTAGCCGGAAGCGGTCGGTCTTGTGAACTAGCGTTTGCAATGGAGAATTAACATTTGTGACGCGGCAAATTATGAAATGTCGAAATGCAGCGCACATTCTCTTCTTCTTTAATGGGATAATAATGATGCTGCTTTGCTGGTGATACTGATGGAATTATGTCAAACGTATTTTAAAAGACATTTGTTTTCTAGTGATATCAAGAATATTATTATATAGAGTATAGTAGCAAGTCCTAGTTGCAATCTCGAAACACCCAATACGAGGACAATATGCGACCGGTCTAAACTATGTGGCATGTTCACCAATGCCAGGAGCATGGCGGACAAGATGGGTGAACTAGAGATACTGTTGTACAAGGAGGATTTGGATTTTGTGGGAATTTCAGAGACCTGGTTCAACAGCTCTCATGATTGGCTGGCAAACATTCAAGGGTATACCCTATACCGCAAGGATAGAGAGGGTAAAAAAGGGGGAGGGGTATGCCTATATATCAAGAATAATGTACAAGCGAATGTGAGAGATGACATCACTGAGGGAGCTAGAGAGGAGGTGGAATCCTTATGGGTAGAGCTCCAAAGGGATGAAGCTAAGGGAAAAATAATACTGGGAGTATGCTATAGGCCCCCTAACCTGAGGGAGGAAGTGGAGACGGATCTCCTATCACAAATTGGATTAGCAGCAAGGATGGGAAGTGTTATCATAATGGGGGATTTTAATCATCCAGACATAGACTGGGCGGAGGGAGCCGCACATTCATTTAAGGCTCGCCAGTTCCTTAATGTCTTGCAGGACAATTTTATGGGTCAGATGGTAGACGCACCAACTAGAAATAAAACATTACTGGATCTACTGATTACCAACAATACAGACCTGATCACGGATGTGGAAATACGGGGCAATTTAGGTAACAGCGATCACAGGTCAATTAGTTTCAGTATAAATCACACAAATAGGAAACATGAAGGGAACACAAAGACACTGAATTTCAAAAGAGCCAACTTCCCTAAACTACAAACCTTGCTAAAAGGCATAAATTGGGATAAAATATTAGGAACAAAGAATACATAGGAGAGATGGGTTTGCTTTAAGAGAATATTAAATAAGGGCATTAGCCAATGTATCCCATTGGGTAATAAATTTAAAAGAGCGAACAAAAATCATGGATGGCTTAACTCCAATGTAAAAATGCATATAAAAGCAAAGGAGAAGGCCTTCAAAAAATACAAGGTTGAGGAATCATCCTCAGCATTCAGACTTTATAAAGAATGCAACAAGAAATGTAAAGGCGCAATTAGGATGGCTAAGATAGAACATGAAAGACACATAGCGGAGGAGAGCAAAAAAAATCCCAAGAAATTCTTTAAGTATGTAAACAGTAAAAAAGGGAGGACAGACCATATTGGCCCCATAAAGAATGAGGAAGGACATCTGGTTACAAAGGATGGGAAGATGGTGAAGGTATTGAATTTATTCTTCTCCTCAGTCTTCACAAATGAATCGGGGGGCTTCAGTAACCAAAACTGCAGTGTTTATCCTCATGACACAACACAGGAAGCACCTCCATGGTTAACAGAGGACAGAATTAAAATTAGACTTGAGAAACTTAACATTAATAAATCACCGGGACCAGATGGCTTGCATCCGAGGGTACTTAGGGAACTCAGTCAAGTGATTGCCAGACCGTTGTTCCTAATTTTTACAGACAGTCTATTGACTGGAATGGTACCAGCTGATTGGAGAAAAGCCAATGTAGCACCAATATTTAAAAAGGTCCCAAAATACATCCCTGGGAATTACAGACCAGTTAGCCTAACATCAATAGTATGTAAACTCTTGGAGGGGATGATAAGGGACTATATACAAGATTTTAGTAATAAGAACGATATCATTAGCAGTAATCAGCATGGATTCATGAAGAATCGTTCTTGCCAAACCAATCTATTAACCTTCTATGAGGAGGTGAGTTGCCATCTAGATAAAGGAAGGGCCGTAGACGTGGTGTATCTGGATTTTGCAAAAGCATTTGACACAGTTCCCCATAAACGTTTACTGTACAAAATAAGGTCCGTTGGCATGGACCATAGGGTGAGTACATGGATTGAAAACTGGCTACAAGGGCGAGTTCAGAGGGTGGTGATAAATGGGGAGTACTCAGAACGGTCAGGGGTGGGTAGTGGGGTTCCCCAGGGTTCTGTGCTGGGACCAATCCTATTTAATTTGTTTATAAACGACCTGGAGGATGGGATAAACAATTCAATCTCTGTATTTGCAGACGATACTAAGCTAAGCAGGGCAATAACTTCTCCGCAGGATGTGGAAACCTTGCAAAAACACCTGAACAAATTAATGGGGTGGGCGACTACATGGCAAATGAGGTTCAATGTAGAAAAATGTAAAATAATGCATTTGGGTGGCAAAAATATGAATGCAATCTATACACTGGGGGGAGAACCTCTGGAGGAATCTAGGATGGAAAAGGACCTGGGGGTCCTAGTAGATGATAGGCTCAGCAATGGCATGCAATGCCAAGCTGCTGCTAATAAAGCAAACAGAATATTGGCATGCATTAAAAGGGGGATCAACGCAAGAGATAAAACGATAATTCTCCCACTCTACAAGGCTCTGGTCCGGCCGCACCTGGAGTATGCTGTCCAGTTCTGGGCACCAGTCCTCAGGAAGGATGTACTGGAAATGGAGCGAGTACAAAGAAGGGCAACAAAGCTAATAAAGGGTCTGGAGGATCTTAGTTATGAGGAAAGGTTGCAAGCACTGAACTTATTCTCTCTGGAGAAGAGACGCTTGAGAGGGGATATGATTTAAATTTACAAATACTGTACTGGTGACCCCACAATAGGGATAAAACTTTTTTGCAGAAGAGAGTTTAATAAGACTCGTGGCCACTCATTACAATTAGAAGAAAAGATGTAACTATGTAATTATTATGCTTGTTGTTTGATTTTTTGGGCAAGTTACCTCAACACCATTATCCCTAATTTTTTAAGATCAAAGATACAACTATGTTGGTGTTCCTTGTTAATTTTACAATGAATATTTTAAATGTAACTGCCTACTCCCAAACTGTTATTTGAACTAAAACGCATTGCAAAGTATTATTTTACACAATTTTTTTATTGTGCAGAAAAAAAATAACACAAATTAAATTAGATATGCTATATGCCATCCAAATACAAAGAACTTAACAAAAAAGTGCATTCAATGCGTACAAAAATATAAAAAATATAGCAAATAAAAACATTATTCCAAAAAAACCCAAAAGAATAGAATTTAGTAATTGGGGAAGGGGTGAAAATCCCCAGACCAGCGGGGTTGTTAAGGTTCTTGTGGCTGGTATTGCCACTGACCGGCATGCTGCTGTGGTGGGTGGGGTGACTGTGGTGGGTGGGTTGGCTGTGGAGGTGGGGCCACAAAATCTGAAATGTGGGTGTTTTCAGAAATGTCATCCTTACTTCTGCTCCTTTGCTCACTGGCCATCTGCCTTAATTTATTGGCCGTCACACACCCAAAGGCTTCAGCCTCATCTGGGTCAGTACGGAGCACAGAAGTGGCCTGGCTGAGAAAGAAGCTGTGGCCAGCTCCAGATTCCTGCTCTTCCTGGCTCTTTTTGCAGCAGGAGGGCGTAGGGGAGAGATCTGCGACTCCGTCTGACTACTAGCCACTGGCTCCTCCAGACTGACACTTTCCTGTGTATGAAAATGGGACATAATTAGAATATTTTTTTGGGTTTGGTCATCAATCACACACAATTTTGATCTCCTCACTGTTGCAAATTGAATGTGAAGAAATAGAAAAGACTATCATTCTGACCCCAGCATTTTTCATTCTTGTTCAAATAATTTTTGGTCCCTACTGTCTGATGATATGGAAACCACTTTGTTAAGGCAGAAATATTTTCACAATAACATCTAGTTATCATCATTGTATTTTTGGATACAAATATGTTCAACAATGCTATACCTGGGTCAAGCTCCTCCACATCTTCATCCTGTGCATCAGGACCTGTGCAGACCTCAGGAGCTGTGGCCTTAACAGACGTTGAAGGGAGCGTAGACAGCGATGGCCTGGGTTCTGTCTGGTCGGTCAAAAACTGCAGGCTGTGGTAATACCACAGCCTGGGGACATATAGGTCACCCGCTGCTGCCCCAGAGCTCTCAGAATCCATGACCTTGTTCAGCTCCCTTTAAATGTACTCCGAAGGTTGGCTATCTTTTGCTTGAAGTAGTTGGTGTCTGCCCTGGGGTACACAGGTTTGCACAACTCTACCAGTTTTTCCAAAGCTGCCTTCCTCAGTATTGTATTTGAGTAGTCCTCTACTCTTCACCCTCCAGAGACAGGGCAGCTCCCGGTACATGCCAATGAAATGGGGAGAAATTCTGGCAAAGTGAACTTATCAGTCATGATGATATGATGCCTGCAAGACAGAACACAAGACAAACCATAATGTCTGGCTTAACCCATAAGCTGGTCCCAATATAGGCCATAATCTAAGCAGTATAGGATACTAACCACAATTTGGAGAAGGTCATCGCCGTTTTGCAGAGAGAATTTTTGGTGGACCTATCAAATTACCAAATCCGTAAAAGATGGTCTGATCAGTGGCGTAACTAGAACTTTCAGGGCCCCGGTGCAAGAAACCATGATGGGCCCCCCCTTCCATCCAAGCATCGGGCTTCCAATTTTGGGAGGGTGTCCATGTACATTGTCCCAAAACCGTGCTTCCCGCATGCCCCCTGGGGCGTGCATCCAGTACAATCACAGTGGCCCTTTACCATGTGATGTCAGCTGATCACATGTAAACAGACTTGCCGGTTATCCGCAGCCCTTTCCTCCCACGCTGTGTCTGTGTTAGGAAAGGACTGCCATTAACTGTCAAGAATGTCAGAAAATTGTTTACACTGATAATCAGTGCCCCAATCATCAGTGCCCATCAATGCCGCCTATCAGTGCCCATCAATGCCGCCTATCAGTGCACATCAATGCTGCCTACAAGTGTTACCTATCAGTGCTCATTAATGCTGCCTATTAGTGCCCATCAAATCTGCCTATCAGCACCACCTATCTGTGCTCATTAATGCTGCCTAACAGCGTCCATCCGTGCCACCTATCAGTACTCTTCAATGCTGCCCATCAATACTACCTGAGTTCTGCCTTTCAGTGTTCTTCAGTGCCCATCAGTGCAGCCTATGAGTTCTGCCTATTAGTGCTCATCAATGCCCATCAGTGCCCCCTATAAGTGCCCATCAATGCCTCCTATCAGCGCCTCCTATCAGTGCCCACCAGTGCCTCCCATCGGTGCCCGTCTCAGTGCCCCCTAGTGCCTTCTCAGTACCCCATAGTGCCTTATCAGTGCCCCCTAGTGCCTTTTCAATGCCCCCTATCAGTGCCCCCTAATGCCTTCCCAATGCCCCCTATCAGTGCCCCCTAGTGCCTTCTCAGTGCCCCCTATCAGTGCCCCCTAGTGCCTTATCAGTGCCCCCTATCAGTGCCCCCCTAGTGCCTTCTCAATGCCCCCTATCAGTGCCCCCTAGTGCCTCCTCAGTGCCCCCTATCAGTGCCCCGTAGTGCCATCTCAGTGCCCCCTATCAGTGCCCCCTAGTGCCTTCTCAGTGTCCCCTATCAGTGCCCCCTAGTGCCTTCTCAGTGTCCCCTATCAGTGCCTCCCTTCAGTGCTCATCAGTAAATCCTATCAGTGCCTCCCATCGGTGCCCCTATCAGCGTCCCCTATCAGCACCTTCTATCAGTGCCCCCTATCAGTGCCCCCCATCAGTGCCTTCTATTAGCGCCCCCTATAAGTGCCTTCTATCAGTGCCCCCTATCAGTGCCCATCAGTGTCTTCTATCAGTGCCCCCTATCAGTGCCCCCTATCAATTTCCCCTTTCAGCGTCCCCTATAAGTGCCTATCAGTGCCCCTATCAGTGCCCATAAGTGTCCTCTATCAGTGCCCCCTATCAGTGCCCATCAGTGTGCTCTATCAGTGTCCCTATCAGTGCCTCCTATCAGTGCCCATCAGAGTCCTCTGTCTTCTCAGGACAGCACGGCTCTGAGCGGAGAGCGTGTCTCTCAGGTAACAGAAGCACAGAGACACCGGCATTGACAGTTTTATATCCCTCTCCGACGGAGGCCGTCCAGTCTGTCCTCTCTCACACAGGATGACAGAGGACACACAGCTGATCTCCCCCTTCTCCCCCATCCCCTCTCCTGTTACATCAGCATCAGGTGCTTGATAGCTGTTGATCCAAGACTGATTCATTTTTATGAATATGAGCCTATCAACAGAGTCTGTGGACAGGCGCACTCTATGATCCGTTACAAACCCTCCAGCAGCACTGAATGTGCGTTCAGGAAGAAAGCTGGATGCAGGACAGGCCAGTAGCTCAATTGCATATTGAGCAAATTCTGGCCTGTGGTCCATCCTCAAGACCCAGTAATCCAGTGGATGCCCTGTTGGAAAGGTCTCCAAGTCTGCTCTTGCCCCTAGATATTCCTGCACCATGTAATGCAGGAGCTGGCGATGGTTGCTTGAACCGATCAGACCTTGGTGCTGAGGACTGAAAAACTGTCTAGAGGCATCGATCAGCCGGCACCAGGAAATTGTAACCTCCCAGGGTCTAGAAATGCATTGCACAAACTCCTCTTCAAGGCCTCCTGAAGATGTTTCATCCTCTGCTCCCTCTGCGAAGGCAAGATGAGTTCTGCAACCTTACCCTTGTAACGTGGATCAAGAAGGGTTGCCAGCCAGTAATGATCCCTTAGGGCCCTTTTGCAGGCTTTGCAGAATCAGGGAGGCCATGCAGCGTAAGTTTGCAGAGGCATTCGTTTCTGAGTCCTCTGGGCCACTAAGGGTCACATGATCCGTAACAACCTCCTCTCAGCCACATACAACTCCTTGGGTTTCTGGGAACTGAAAAGATCCCTTGAAGACTCCTGCTGAGTGTTATCCTCCACGTCCATGCTGTAACAATTCTCCTCCTCCTCTTCTTCCTGTGTGTTTGGTGGGCCCACAGAAATATTATCTGGATAAAGGGGGCCTTGAGAGGAAAGGAAGTCCTCCTCTTCCTCCCGCTGTTCTGCCTCAAGTGCCCTGTCCATTATTACTTAATCCTTCCAGATATCGGGGTAACGGCGTAAGACCAGTGCCTGGGAGTAGCAACCTTTTATTCTATAATCGACATCTTTATGCAGGAGCTCAGTCCCTCCACGGATATAAGGGGGGTAAAGATGGAAAAAAGGAAGGTCCCAAAATAGTGTAATATTGTAGGCTAAAAGCTTAGTTTTATTAGCATAAAAAGTACTCACATAGCATCAATCAAACAGGTGCCGCTCGCCAGAGATAAGGCACCTGTTGGATTGATGCTATGCGAGTACTTTTTATGCTAATAAAACTTTACCCCCCTTATATCCGTGGAGGGACTGAGCGCCTGCATAAAGATGTTGATTATAGGATAAAAGGTTGCTACTCCCAGGCACTGGTCTTACGCCGTTTCCCCAATATCTGGAAGGATTAAGTTCCTGCGATAAGATAAAAGGGCTGTTACTTCCAATACTGGTCTCATGCTATTACCCCATTACCTGAAGGTAAGGGGCCATTACTTATAAGTGTGTGGTTTGGTTGCACGAAGAGGAAACACCATTATAGATTTGTTCCAGCCACTTCACCCTTTAAAGGAGGATTGTCATATGTTCATTAATTACTTTATTTGGACATTATGAACTTTTAGTCACAAGGATTGATTTTTTTAATTTTTGCACAAATCACTTTGTTCAGTGTTTGCTTGCTGTGTGCATGGTATGCACAATATGATACTATCCACATTGTACATTTGCACTTTATTTAAGCTATTCTTTTAGATGTCCGCACTGTTTGTATTTATTAGATATACTTCAAGATTAAGTTCATCCTTTGGTGCTATTATCACTGATTCTGTTTGCAAGTTGCACTTATACACACCGTATTTACTTTTCACATGTTTTGATCACATGTGTATTGATTTACCTTTTTGCCATTGTCGCATACAACCATTCCTGGCTGAAGCTGGCGTGCCGTCAACCACCTCTGAGCCTGTCCCTGCAGAGCTGACAGAATCTTTGCCCCAGTGTGGCTCCTGTCCCCTAAGCAGACCAATTCAAGCACCACATGGCATCTTTTTGCCTGAGTGCTTGCGTAGCCCCTTGAACGCTTACGGAGCACCGCTGGATCAGAGGACAAATCTGCAGAAGAGGCCGTAGAGGAAGAAGAAGAGGAGGGGGTGGAGGAGAGAGCTGTGGCAAAATCACCACTAGCATTTTGGAGGCGTGGTGGCGGAACAAGCTCCAATAATACTGAACCTTGTCCTGCATCCTTCACAGCTGCCAGCAGAGTTACCCAGTGTGCCATGAAGGAAAGGTAACATCCCTGCCCATGCCTGCTAGACCATGAGTCAGTGGTAATATGCACCTTACTGCTGACTGCCCTGTCCAACAATGCCAAAACATTGCTTTCCACATGCCGGTAGAGAACCGGAATGGCCTTCCGTGAAAAGAAATGGCGTTTTGGAACCTGCCACTGAGGTACAGCACATTCCACAAATTCACGAAAGGGGGCAGAGTCTGCCAGCTGAAAAGGCAGTAGTTGCAGTGCTAGCAATTTGGCCAAGCTAGCATTTAGATGCTGAGCATGTGGATGTCTGGGACTGATATACTTTTTACGGTTTACTGGGGTAGGGAATTTTGCCTGCTAAAATCAGATGGTGGTGTACTGCTAGCAGATTGGCTGCAAGTACTTGGGACACCTATTACTATACCTTCATTCCTCTCAGTGCAGGTTTTTGAGATGACTGGAGGTATAGTGGGGTTGGAGATCCCAGATGAGGAGCAAGGAGAAGTCCACCTTTTTCTTTGATGTGGGTCTTTCAAGTGCTGTTGCCAACAGACTGCATGGGAGGTCGTCATATGTCTGGTCAAGCATGTGGTGCCCAAGCTGTTCTGGACGCGCTTAATCCGCTTCAGACATAGGTTGCAAACAGCAATGGTGCGATCTGCTGCACATGTGTCAAAAAAGGCCCACACCAAGGAACTTTTCAAAATCAGCAGGGAGTCAGCAGCGCCCTGCACTTGCGGAGCTCTGTGGTATGAGTAGGGTGGCTGCCCTTAGCCACTTCAGCCCCGGACCATTTGGCTAGCCAAAGACTAGAGCACTGCATTGCTTTAACTGACAATTGCGCGGTTGTGCGAGATTGCTCCTTTTTTGGTGGTATTTGATCACCTCTGTGGTTTTTATTTTTTGCGCTATAAACTAAAAAAGAGCGACAATTTTGAAAAAAACACATAATTTTTTTACTTTTTGCTATAATAAATATCCCCCAAAAATATATAAAAAAACATTTTTTTTCCTCAGTTTAGGCCGATATGTATTGTTCTACATATTTTTGGTAAAAAAATCGCAATAAGCATATATTAATTGCTTTGCGCAGAAGTTATAGCGTCTACAAAATAGGGCAGGGATATGCAATTAGCGGACCTCCAGCTGTTGCAGAACTACAAGCCCCATGAGGCATAGCAAAACTCTGACAGCCACAAGGCACCCAGAGGCAGAGGCATAATGGGAGCTGGAGGTCCGCTAATTGCATATCCCTGAAATAGGGGATAGTTTTATGGCATTTTTATTAATAATTTTTTTTTACTAGTAATGACGGCGATCAGCAATTTTTATCATGACTGCAACATTATGGCGGACACGCCAAACAATTTTCTTTTTTTTTTATAATTCCCCGCCCCCTACTGCAGGTTGGAGTTTAACCGTTATACCAGGGTTAACAGCTAATTCCTCTAATTTCAGTCGCACCTTATCACCTCCTCCAAATAACTCCAAGAGTTTTTATAGATCAGCCATCCTGACCATTTATCTCTCCGGGTTTCCCCCTCCTCAGACTCCGAACCCCCTCCCACCCCCCCTCCATGTTGTATATCTCATTGATACAGAAGAGCCAATCTCGAATACTCGGACTCCCCGGTTCCAACCAATTCTTTGCTATCTGCCTCTTGGCCTCGTCCAACAGTATAGGAACCACAGAGTTTTGATACTGCTTAATCGGCTCCTCCGTACCATGAAACAAGCATACCCATGGGTCCTCTACCACACTTTTACCTGTAATAGTTTTAATCAATACCATAATGTTTTTCCAGAAGATTTTGATGATCGCACAATCCCACCATATGTGCGCCATCGTTCCAACTTCCCCACACTTTCTCCAACATTCCTCTGATTTCTCTGGATCCAGCTTTTTAAGTTTGTCTGGTGTGGCATACCACCTAGCCAAGCATTTGTAACTTATCTCGGTCCTCTTGCTGTCTACTGCTGTTTTATGTAATAACTTCCAAATTTTTAAAAGTGTATTTTTATCACAACGTGACCCCAATTCCCTTTCCCAAGCCTTGATATAATGAGGTACCCCCACCTCCTCTCTCACTTAGAATTTTATACACCTGTGATACTAGACCCCTCTGGCGCTCCCCCTCACAGAGCTTATCCAGAGGTCTATATTCTTCGGCCCCCCTTAGGGGTTTTGCCAGTTTCCCAATAAACACCACCAGCTGAAGCTACCTCCAAGGATCGATTGACAGGTCCTCTGGCTTTTCTTTTAGTTCAGAATACGTGCATATTTTCCCCTCTCTAATAACATCTCTTATTTGTAAACTATCCCTTTTAATCCAGTTCCCTCCCACCTCCTTCTTCCCCGGTGCAAAAAAGGAATTTTCCTTTAGTGATATCAATGGTAAATTGTGCGTCCACTTGTTTTGTGTATGTATCTGGTCCCATAGCTTCAAAGCATTATGTGTTAGTGTCGCCATCCATTCTATGTCTAGTGCTCTATATTTGGGTGGGTACCATATTATGCAACTTAGAACCTTATTACTCAGACTGTGCTCAATATCTACCCACCTCCTTTCTAAACCCCCCTTTGACCATTCAATAACTTGTGTCAAAAGCACCGCTTTATAATATTTATAGAAGTCTGGCAGTGACAGACATCCTTTCTCTTTCCTCATACTCAGGACCGAGCTGGCAATTCTAGGATTTTTACCACCCCAGACAAACCTCAATAAAATGCCTTTTAGGGCCTTAAAGAACACCTGGGGGAGGGGGATAGGAAGCATCTGAAACTTGTATAGGATTTTGGGCATTATAGTCATTTTCACCACATTAATGCGTCCAACCCATGAAAGGGGGCGATAGAACAAACCTCCCACCTCTCGTCTAATTTCATCTAGTAAAGGAATATAATTGTTTAAATACAGGTCCCTCAGATTGTTCGAGAGCTTAACCCCCAGGTAGCCAATCGTTTTCCTCCAGGGGAAGGGGAAAACCCCAGCAAGGCTATCCTCCTCCTCCTTTCTCACATTTAGATTAGGCACCTCCGACTTCCCGGGATTGATTTTGAAATTTGACACCTCCCCAAAATTTTTAAGATTTTTTAGGATGTTCGGTATAGTAATTCTAGGATTTGTAATAAAGAACAGTATGTCGTCTGCAAAGGCCGCTGCTTTATGTTCCTCTAATCCAATTTTCACCCCACTGCAATCTGGATCTCTACGAATGGACGATAGCAGAGGTTCTAACGTTAGGACAAACAGGAGGGGGGACAGTGGACATCCCTGCCTCGTTCCATTATCCATCCGGAAAGACTCAGAAGTCACCCCGTTAATTTTCACGTATGCTGTTGGGTCAGAGTATAATGCTTTCACCCACGCGATAAATCTCTGGCCCATCCCCATTACTTCTAAGGTTTTGAACATCCACCCCCAGTCTACCCTGTCAAACGCTTTTTCTGCGTCCGTTGACAGGAATAGAGCTGGGGGTCCTCCTCGTTTGATGGACTCTGCCAGGAGCACCGACCTTACTCCATTGTCTCTGCTCTGCCTTCCTGGTACAAACCCCACCTGGTCTGGATGCACCAGGGCGGTCATTTTACTTTTTAACCTCCCAGCCAAGACTTTGGCAAATAACTTTACGTCGGCATTTAGCAGTGAGATGGGTCTATAGCTCGAGCATAGCTCCCTATTTTTGCCTTCTTTATGGATTAGCGTTATGGCCGCCAGTAACGCATCCCCTTCCATTTTACAGTCTGGGCCCAATTTATTCCAGTAATTACTTAGTCTGGGTATTAATATTTGTTTACATTTTGACAAATATAATGTGGTAAATCCATCAGGGCCAGGGCTTTTCCCCTTGGGACTACTCTTAAGGGCCTCCAGTATTTCTACCTCTTCTATTGGTCTATCAAGGAGATCTCTCTCTTCTTCTGATACCTTTACCACTTCTGCTCCCCTTAAGAAAGCCTCCATCTTCTCCTCCTTATTACCTTCTCCTGACCCTTTTTGTTTAATGGAGTAAAGATCTTTATAATACTTTCTAAATTCTTCTGCTATTTTCCTGCTTGAGCCTACTATTTCTCCTTTTTTATTTTGTATTGTCTGAATATAATTCCTCTCTCTTTTCTTCCTCAATATCTTTGCTAGGTGTTTACTTTCTTTATTTCCCCAGACGTATCTCTCCTTAGATATTTTAAGGGCTCTGTTTGTGTCCTGTTCCAGACTGTCTCTCAACTCTTCTCTTTTTGCGACCAACTGTCGAAAACTGTCCTGGCACTGCCCTCTTGATTTTTTATGGTCCTGTTCTAATTTCTGAATTTCCTCCATGAGTTTTTCCCTCTCCTCTCTTCTTCTTTTTTTCAGCCCGGAGCCTATAGATATAAACACCCCTCTTATAAACGCTTTATGCGCCTCCCATAGCACTGCCGGTGAGATTCCCTCTGTATCATTAATTCTGAAAAAGTGTTCTAATTCTTCATTTATTTTTTCTACCACTTTAGGATCAGATAATAAATTTTCATTTAATTTCCAAGAGAAAGACTGATTTTGTGTTTCTGTAGTCCTCACCCTTAATGCTACTGGCGCATGGTCTGAGAGGGAAATCACCCCTATTCTAGACTCCCCCACAGAGTCCATCAAACTGTGCTCTACCATTATATAATCTAGCCTCGTGTACAGGGGAGAAGAAGTTATAATCCTTAATTTTGGGGTGCTGCATCCTCCACACGTCTATTAAATGATTTTCCTTTAGCTGTTTTTTAATCATACTTAACTGTGTCTTACTTGTCCCCTGTGCCCGGGACGTACTATCATATTCGGGGTCTAAACAGAAGTTAAAATCTCCCGCCATCATCACCTCTCCCTCCCTAAATTCCGCCAGCCTAGAAAGCATCCCCCTCAAAAATGTGGTTGGGTTCTTGTTGGGGCAGTATACGTTCACCAGTGTAAGCTTTTTATTACCAAACATACGTTTAAGGAACAAAAAACGTCCCTCTGGGTCCGTCAATCTCCCCGATTCTAGGAATTTCATGGAGCCAGAGAGCCCTATTGCCACCCCCTTAGATCTACTTAATGGTGTGTCACTATAGAACCAATTAGGCATCCATGAAGAAAACAATTTAATATTTGACACCTGCATCAGGTGTGTTTCCTGTATGAACGCCACATCCGCTCCATAATACTGTAACTCCCTGAGAATCTTTTGTCTTTTACCTGGGGAGTTCAATCCCTTGACGTTATAAGACAGTAGATTAAACTCAGCCGTATCTGTACTTCATCCCATTTCCTCTAACTGATTCGGTAAACTCTCCCCCTGCAGTTTCGTCCCCCCTCCCGCCCCCACCCCACTAATCTCCCCCCCTCCCCCCCTCGGCCCTATCAGCCATTGACCTGAGCACATAGGACCAACTAGATCCCATATCCCAAGCCACTACCCCAGGGGTGGCTCTCCTCCAGTGGCCACCGGTGTCCACCTCTCTGCCTCATATATCGGCAGGGAGAGTGGGCAAGCGGGACCTTGGCGAGCTTTCCAATCGGGTCTTAAATCACGTACCTACCACTCCACCCCTACATAATTTACACTTCTATATCTTAATATCCCTAAACCCCCATCTCCCCCCACCTCAGACCTCAGAAAACTCGAAATCAAAAATGGTCGCCGTCCCCAATCTATCTCTCCGCCCCACCCTAAGACTCGGGTAGGAAGGAGAGAGAGAGGGTGCAGCAACGCGCAGAATATAAAAAAAAAAAAGAGTCCACAAGGTCCTCCGTTCTTCTCTTGATCTTCTCCTTATCTTCATATCACCTCTCCGATTTTCCTCAAATAGGCATATCTGGCGGTGTAATACCCAAATTTATGCAAAAGTCCCGTATTTCTTCCGGATACCTCATTTTAAAAGTTCTTCCTTCTTTTATCACTAGTAGGGATGTTGGGAACCCCCAGCTATATTTCAGGTTAGCCCTTTTCAGTTGATCCAGCAGAGGTTTTAGTTGTCTTCTTCTTGCCAGTGTTCCTGCTGAAAGGTCAGCGAAAATCTTCAACTCCTTGCCATCGTAGCTGAGGGATGGGGCCCCTCTAAGGCTGGACCATATCTTATCCTTATCCTCATATGAATGAAACTTGACTATTACGTCTCTTGGGATTTCTTGCCTCATATTTTGGGGTTTTCTGATCCTGTGGACCCTGTCTATCCTCAGGGCCTCATCTTCTCTTCTTCCCAGGATTGGATTGAATAGTTTCTGCAACTTATTTCTCAAGTCCTCGTTTTGTTGTTCAGGGAGGTCTCTTATGCGCAAATTTTGTCTTCTGCTTTGGTTTTCCTGTTCTTCTAACTTATACATCAAAAGACGATTATCATATTGCATTTTCTTCATTTGCTCTTTTAGGTCCTGTAGCTCTTTTGCCTGTGAGTCTGCTGTTTCTTCTATTTCTTCCACTCTACATAGGAGATGGCTCATGTCTGATCGCACACTTGAGATTTCTGTTTTGATGACATTTTCTAACTTCATGAACATTTCTGTCATCTCCACTTTACTTATAGTGGAAATTATATTTCTTGTATCCTCAATATCTCTCAAGGCCGCAGCACCCTCTTGCTCCATTTCTTCTCTGGGCATCTCCCCCTGTCCCCTTTTTTGTTTTTACTGTGTTTTTTTGTCCTTTGTTCCTGCTTGCTTCATTTCGGTAGCCGGGCTTTTAATGTTTACTTCCTTCAGGTATTTCTGTATTGTGCTTGTGTTAAGGCTCTCCCTAGGAATTTTCGGTTCAGCTGTTCTCTGGTTGCGCCCTCTCATGCTTCACCGAGTATGCTGCAAATGTACCCACTCCCAGGACCCGCTCGTTAACCCTGGTATTGACCGATCTTTCGGACTTTCCGTCTGGCTTTTTCAAATCCCGCAGTTAAGCAGTATATAACACTCTTTGGGGTGAAAGCGTAACACTCTTTGGGGTGAAGGCACTTAGTACATTTTAAAGATCTGTGATTTTGATTACAGGCTTCCAAACTTCTTCCAATTAATGCCTCTTTCGCGCTTATGTGATCATATAAACCATAACAAATAATATGAGTACAGAAAACTTGAATAATAAATGATGTGCTCAAAAATACTCCAAGCAGTCCTCTATTATGACATGTGATGTCTATAAACTGAGGAACTTGGACGTGTGATGTCCAAAAAAGAAAAAAGTCAGTGACAAGCTTCAGTCATGTGTGATGATAATCCTCAAAGACATGTGGATATAATACAGTGACAGTCTTTAACTTCAAATATGTATGATGTAATAACAGTTAATAGTAGGTCCACCACCAAAGACACCAGAAGCTGCTTACCAGAGGGATTGAACTCAAATAGGTGTACACCTAGTGAGTCAATCAAGCTTTGTGGTATAATATACCAAGGGGATCAAATGCTCTATCCAGATATGACCTCCAGATGGACCTCCGAACAAGTGTAAGGTATGGATGGACTCAGTAGATATAGGCAGTCAGCCCCATCATTAAAAGAAAGAGGAAGGCATATAGTGTAACTCGGTATGGAAATTTTAATACATAAAAAGCAAAGGAAATACACTCACGTGTTTAGCAGTAAAATCAAGCGCTTGTATAAAAGGTGCTGGACCACTGTACTGGCTGAGTATTTGTCGCTTGTTATGGGGGTAACCAGTACCTATAAATACTCAGCCAGTACAGTGGTCCAGCACCCCAGATGATGACTTCTAAGTCGAAACGCGTCGGAAAGATATGCTCCACCTCGCCTCCCTCCCTATGTGCGCCAGTCTTATTTCCTCCTCCCATGCTGTGTGTATTAGGGGCGACGGCCACGTCCTCTCCAGAACGCCGGGCTAAGTTTCTCTCTCCACGCCGCTCTCCCTCTGCGCACCGGCCCGCATTGTCCTGCCTGCCTCCGTCCTCACTCCTGCGCCACCTTCAGGCCCCTCCCCCCGTCAGGCGTACACGTTCACGTCTGCATTCCTCCACGACAAACAATTTTGACACATTTTTGGGACCATTGGCATTAATACAGCGATCAGTGCGATTAAAATGCATTGATTACTGTAAAAATGTCACTGGCAGTGAAGGGGTTAACACTAGGGGCAGTGAAGGAGTTAATGTGTGTCCTAGGAAGTGTTCTAACTGAAGGGGGATGTGGACAGTGCAGGGAAACTAACAGATCCTCTGTTCATACTCTGTAAGGCAAGGGTTGTGGAGAAAAGGCCCTTCAAAAATAGTAAAAAAGACAGGAGACGAGACGAGATAACACACACACACACACACAGGGTAAAGAATGCTATCTGCAAGCTTTATGAAACATAGGTTAGTATGCTAATGAGGCAATTGAAAAAACATGCACAGTCCATGAAACACACAAAATGCAAGTTCACCCAATGTAGAGACAGAACTTCAAAGTGGGTACACCTGTTAAGGATGTCCTTAAATTACTAACCCAAAAAACACACTCCCTGAGCATGCCCAGAAAAATTCATGCGCTATTCACACACAAAAAAAAAAAAGTCCCTGAGCATGCACAGACCAACCCAAATGCATTTCATATACCAAAAGCCACAGCAATAAACCAAAGTCCCTGAGCATGCCCAGAACAACCCAAATGCAGCTAGCACACAATTAAGCACATCATCCAGCATGCTACAAAATTACAGATGGGACAAACACCCCCTGGTCCAGGGGGGCAAACAAAGAGCATAACATGGGCAAAAGTTATACAACAAATACTATTGCAGTCTATGGGAACTTGTTAATTTTGCGAGTCGAGTCCCCACTTGGCTGGCTTATATCTAGTTATTGGCCTTAAAATGGGTATGGGGGCCCAGGTCCCACCCTGAGGGACATATATCAATGTCATCAATATGGACAACCCCAAAAACAAAACAAGAAGTGCCTTTAAAAATGCAAAATTGCTTAAAAGCTAGTAACTTGGGGGGCTTGCTCTGCCTGTAAAGTGGTGCATTTGTAGCATGTATCCAAAATGCTGCTTCAAAGATGTACGACTTTAGAGAAAACGTACAAATCTACATTGCAGCTGCAAGATTTTAACTCCCCCTCAAAAAATAGCCAGCCCCCAATACATACAAGGCCATTTGGGTCTGTTAAGGCTTAAAATGAGAACCCACAGCAAGCCAGCCCATGAAAGGGAAAGGGGGGTGGATGCTTGGGGGCAGGAGGGCTCGGGCACCCCAAAAGTCAATCACCTTGTTCCCATAGTCAGGGGGACAATGGCCTCTTCCACACAACCTTGGGTTGGGGTTGTGGGGGGCTGCAGACAGGGGGCTTTACGGAATGTGGAAAACCCCTTTAAACTAGTGGGTACAAGGTGCTTTGTGGCTGGTATTGGGCTAAGCCCAACATGCCCCAAAGGCAGCCAGCTATGTTGAGTGCATGTGGCCTTGTATTGTTCAGAAAGGGATTGGGCGATCGCTCTTCTTGCCTCTTTCCTAGCTGGCCCTGTTGTATGCTCGGAAAAAGAATGTGGTTTGGATTGGTGAAGTGCGGGGGTGGGAATGAGCCATGATTGGATAAAATCATGATGACAGTGTCCAATCATGACTCTGACGGTGCTCTGTGCCCTGGTTGGCCGAAGCTTTCACTGTTTCAGCCAACCAGGGCTTGCAATTCACTGTTCAAATGCATTGTGGTTGGTTCGGGGGGACGAACAAATGGTCGAAAGGCCCGTTTGTTTCGGCTGTTTGCCGAACCACTGCGAAAGTTCGGCCTGAACTTATGCTCGGGCCGAACCTTTCGTCCATCCCTACTGTTGATTTTAATCTAGATGGCATCTTTTAACAAGATACAATAAAACTGATGTTTTTTGAGGGTTTTTTGTAAACATTATTTGTTTTTTTACTCATTTGGCACATTTAAAGTCCCTTCCCCGGTGCAGAAATAGCCTCACATCCGGTTGGATCCCAGCCTACCTTCATTAGCAGAATTTACATTGTATGGAATTTGAAACTAATAGGATGGTGCCACAGTAATGCTGCATACACACGGTCGGAATTTCCGACAACAAATGTCCGATGGGAGCTTGTTGTCGGAAATTCCGACTGTGTGTAGGCTCCATCGGACATTTGCTGTCGGAATTTCTGACTACAAATGTTTGAGAGCTGGATCTCAAATTTTCCGACAACAAAATTTGTTGTCGGAAATTCTGATCGTGTGTACACAATTCCGACGCACAAAATTCCACGCATGCTCGGAATCAAGCAGAAGAGCCGCACTGGCTATTGAACTTCATTTTTCTCGGCTCGTTGTACATCTTGTACGTCACCGCATTCTTGACGTTCGGAATTTCCGACAACATTTGTGTGACCGTGTGTATGCAAGACAAGCTTGAGCCAACATCCGTCGGAAAAAATCCACAGTTTTGTTGATGGAATGTCCGATCGTGTGTACGCGGCATAAGACTTTCTTTCTTTGTTTTAGTGTGCCAGGTCCACCTTTTCCTTTATTAATAATTCTATTTTAACCACTTCTGGACCCCCTTCCACACATTTAATGAGGCAAGGCAGCCCGGCTGCGCAAAACGACGCACCTGTACGTCATTTTGTGCAGTAGCCTCTGGGGGCACGCACGATGATTGGACAGAGGGGTAGCCAATCAGAGCATCCGGCAGGCGCAATGTACTCTGGCCACGCGCGATCATTCCCCAGAGAGCCAGAACAGCGATCTGCCTATGTAAACAAGGCAGATTGCTGTTCTGACAGGAGAGAACATAGAGATCTTGTGTTCCTGCTAAGCAAGAACACGGATCTCTGTGTTCTCCCAGTCAGACCAATCCCCACACAGTTAGTACTCCCTTAGCGCTTTGATCCCCCTGGTGTTAACCCCTTCCCTGCTAGTGTCATTAGTACAGTAACAGTGTATATTTTTAGCACTGATCACTGTATTAGTGTCAATTAGGTATCAGCTTCGAGTTCGAGTCGAACCCATGTTCGACTCGAACATCGCATGTTCGACCGTTCGTCGAATTGTGAACGATATGAGCTGTTCGCACCAAATTTAAGTGGCGAGTCATGGCCCATAATTCACTGTGGCATCACAGTGCACTGTTGGCTGACGATTGGCCAAGCATGCACTTTGACCCGCATGCTTGGCCAATCACAGTGCCGTCTGTACAGAGAGCTGTAATTGGGCAAAGCCAGGGTGGCTTTGGCCAATTATGGCTCAGGGGATTTAGTACATGCCCCACACTATATAAGGCCACCTGCACATCAGCCCTGTGTAGTGTGTTCCGGCATTGAGAGAGAGATAGAGAGAGAGAGAGACAGTGCCATTTGATTTAAGTTAGATAGAGTAGGCAGGCGAGTCAGTTAGCTGCACTTAAGGTGTATTGTGTATATATATGCATCCTAGGTGTTTTGTGTATATATATATATATATATATATATATATATATATATATATATATATATATATTGATTGATTGTATTCAGTTTAGCTAGATCCATTTCTGTTATTCTCTTCCTACTGACAGGCAGGCAGGTGTTTTTACAGTATTTACAGCTACCTGAAGAAAATAGCTGGTGTTCTTCTGATCTTATTAGTCTTATTAGCTACAGTATTTACAGTTAGTGCAGTGCGTCCTCTGCATGCACTACACTAACTTGTAAATACTGCAGCTGCCTGCAGTACTAATAGGATCAGAAGAAATTATGTAAATACTGCAACTGCCTGCGATACGAATTGGATCAGAACACCACCAATTTTCTTCAGGTAGCTTTAGGTGCACACTGTGCAGAGGAGGCACTACACTAACTTGTAAATACTGCAGCTGCCTGCAGTACTAATAGGATCAGAAGTACACCACCAATTTTCTTCAGGTAGCTTTAGGTGCACACTGTGCACCTAAACAAGTTAGTGTAGTACGTCCTCTGCACAGTGTGCACCTAAAGCTACCTGAAGAAAATTGGTGGTGTTCTTCTGATCCTATTAGTAATGCGGGCAGCTGCAGTATTTACAAGTTAGTATAATGCGTCCTCTGCACAGTGTGCACCTAAAGCTACCTGAAGAAAATTGGTGGTGTTCTGATTCAATTAGTATTGCAGGCAGTTGCAGTATTTACAAGTTAGTGTAGTGCGTCCTCTGCACAGTGTGCACCTAAAGCTACCTGAAGAAAATTGATGGTGTTCTTCTGATCCTATTAGTACCGCAGGCAGCTGCAGTATTTACAAGTTAGTGTAGTGCGCCCTCTGCACAGTGTGCATCTAAAGCTACCTGAAGAAAATTGGTGGTGTTCTTCTGATCCTATTAGTACCGCAGGCAGCTGCAGTATTTACAAGTTAGTGTAGTGTGTCCTCTGCACAGTGTGCACCTAAAGCTACCTGAAGAAAATTGGTGGTGTTCTTCTGATCCTATTAGTAACGCAGGCAGCTGCAGTATTTACAAGTTAGTGTAGTGCGTCCTCTGCAGAGTGTGCACCTAAAGCTACCTGAAGAAAATTGGTGGTGTTCTTCTGATCCTATTAGTACTGCAGGCAGCTGCAGTATTTACAAGTTAGTGTAGTGCGTCCTCTGCACAGTGTGCACCTAAAGCTACCTGAAGAAAATTGGTGGTGTTCTGATCCAATTAGTATCGCAGGCAGCTGCAGTATTTACAAGTTGGTGTAGTGCGTCCTCTGCACAGTGTGCACCTAAAGCTACCTGAAGAAAATTCATGGTGTTCTTCTGATCCTATTAGTAACGCAGGCAGCTGGAGTATTTACAAGTTAGTGTAGTGCGTCCTCTGCAGAGTGTGCACCTAAAGCTACATGAAGAAAATTGGTGGTGTTCTTCTGATCCTATTAGTACCGCAGGCAGCTGCAGTATTTACAAGTTAGTGTAGTGCGTCCTCTGCACAGTGTGCACCTAAAGCTACCTGAAGAAAATTGGTGGTGTTCTTCTGATCCTATTAATACCGCAGGCAGCTGCAGTATTTACAAGTTAGTGTAGTGTGTCCTCTGCACAGTGTGCACCTAAAGCTACCTGAAGAAAATTGGTGGTGTTCTGATCCAATTAGTATCGCAGGCAGCTGCAGTATTTACAAGTTAGTGTAGTGCGTCCTCTGCACAGTGTGCACCTAAAGCTACCTGAAGAAAATTGGTGGTGTTCTTCTGATCCTATTAGTACCGCAGGCAGCTGCAGTATTTACAGTTAGTGTAGTGCGTCCTCTGCACAGTTTGCACCTAAAGCTACATGAAGAAAATTGGTGGTGTTCTTCTGATCCTATTAGTACCGCAGGCAGCTGCAGTATTTACAAGTTAGTGTAGTGCGTCCTTTGCACAGTGTGCACGTAAAGCTACCTGAAGAAAATTGGTGGTGTTCTTCTGATCCTATTAGTACCGCAGGCAGCTGCAGTATTTACAAGTTAGTGTAGTGTGTCCTCTGAACAGTGTGCACCTAAAGCTACCTGAAGAAAATTGGGGGTGTTCTGATCCAATTAATATCGCAGGCAGCTGCAGTATTTACAAGTTAGTGTAGTGTGTCCTCTGCACAGTGTGCACCTAAAGCTATATGAAGAAAATTGGTGGTGTTCTTCTGATCCTATTAGTACCGCAGGCAGCTGCAGTATTTACAGTTAGTGTAATGCGTCCTCTGCACAGTGTGCACCCAAAGCTACCTGAAGAAAATTGGTGGCGTTCTTCTGATCCTATTAGTACCGCAGGCAGCTGCAGTATTTACAAGTTAGTGTAGTGCGTTCTCTGCACAGTGTGCACCTAAAGCTACCTGAAGAAAATAGGTGGTGTTCTTCTGATCCTATTAGTACCGCAGGCAGCTGCAGTATTTACAGTTAGTGTAATGCGTCCTCTGCACAGTGTGCACCTAAAGCTACCTGAAGAAAATTGGTGGTGTTCTTCTGATCCTATTAGTACCGCAGGCAGCTGCAGTATTTACAAGTTAGTGTAGTGTGTCCTCTGCACAGTGTGCACCTAAAGCCAACTGAAGAAAATTGGTGGTGTTCTTCTGATCCTATTAGCACCGCAGGCAGCTGCAGTATTTACAGTTAGTGTATTGCGTCCTCTGCACAGTTTGCACCTAAAGCTACATGAAGAAAATTGGTGGTGTTCTTCTGATCCTATTAGTACCGCAGGCAGCTGCAGTATTTACAAGTTAGTGTAGTGCGTCCTCTGCAGAGTGTGCACCTAAAGCTACCTGAAGAAAATTGGTGGTGTTCTTCTGATCCTATTAGTACCGCAGGCAGCTGCAGTATTTACAAGTTAGTGTAGTGTGTCCTCTGCACAGTGTGCACCTAAAGCTACCTGAAGAAAATTGGTGGTGTTCTGATCCAATTAGTATCGCAGGCAGCTGCAGTATTTACAAGTTAGTGTAGTGCGTCCTCTGCACAGTGTGCACCTAAAGCTACCTGAAGAAAATTGGTGGTGTTCTTCTGATCCTATTAGTACTGCAGGCAGCTGCAGTATTTACAAGTTAGTGTAGTGCATCCTTTGCACAGTGTGCACCTAAAGCTACCTGAAGAAAATTGGTGGTGTTCTTCTGATCCTATTAGTACAGCAGGCAGCTGCAGTATTTACAGTTAGTGTAATGCGTCCTCTGCACAGTGTGCACCTAAAGCTATCTGAAGAAAATTGGTGGTGTTCTTCTGATCCTATTAGTACCGCAGGCAGCTGCAGTATTTACAAGTTAGTGTAGTGTGTCCTCTGCACAGTGTGCACCTAAAGCTACCTAAAGAAAATTGGTGGTGTTATTCTGATCCTATTAGTAACGCAGGCAGCTGCAGTATTTACAAGTTAGTGTAGTGCGTCCTCTGCAGAGTGTGCACCTAAAGCTACCTGAAGAAAATTGGTGGTGTTCTTCTGATCCTATTAGTACTGCAGGCAGCTGCAGTATTTACAAGTTAGTGTAGTGCGTCCTCGGCACAGTGTGCACCTAAAGCTACCTGAAGAAAATTGGTGGTGTTCTTCTGATCCTATTAGTACTGCAGGCAGCTGCAGTATTTACAAGTTAGTGTAGTGCATCCTTTGCACAGTGTGCACCTAAAGCTACCTGAAGAAAATTGGTGGTGTTCTTCTGATCCTATTAGTACCGCAGGCAGCTGCAGTATTTACAGTTAGTGTAATGCGTCCTCTGCACAGTGTGCACCTAAAGCTATCTGAAGAAAATTGGTGGTGTTCTTCTGATCCTATTAGTACCGCAGGCAGCTGCAGTATTTACAAGTTAGTGTAGTGTGTCCTCTGCACAGTGTGCACCTAAAGCTACCTAAAGAAAATTGGTGGTGTTCTTCTGATCCTATTAGTAACGCAGGCAGCTGCAGTATTTACAAGTTAGTGTAGTGCGTCCTCTGCAGAGTGTGCACCTAAAGCTACCTGAAGAAAATTGGTCGTGTTCTTCTGATCCTATTAGTACTGCAGGCAGCTGCAGTATTTACAAGTTAGTGTAGTGCGTCCTCTGCACAGTGTGCACCTAAAGCTACCTGAAGAAAATTGGTGGTGTTCTGATCCAATTAGTATCGCAGGCAGCTGCAGTATTTACAAGTTAGTGTAGTGCGTCCTCTGCACAGTGTGCACCTAAAGCTACCTGAAGAAAATTCATGGTGTTCTTCTGATCCTATTAGTAACGCAGGCAGCTGGAGTATTTACAAGTTAGTGTAGTGCGTCCTCTGCAGAGTGTGCACCTAAAGCTACATGAAGAAAATTGGTGGTGTTCTTCTGATCCTATTAGTACTGCAGGCAGCTGCAGTATTTACAAGTTAGTGTAGTGCGTCCTCTGCACAGTGTGCACCTAAAGCTACCTGAAGAAAATTGGTGGTGTTCTTCTGATCCTATTAGTACCACAGGCAGCTGCAGTATTTACAGTTAGTGTAGTGCGTCCTCTGCACAGTTTGCACCTAAAGCTACATGAAGAAAATTGGTGGTGTTCTTCTGATCCTATTAGTACAGCAGGCAGCTGCAGTATTTACAAGTTAGTGTAGTGCGTCCTTTGCACAGTGTGCATGTAAAGCTACCTGAAGAAAATTGGTGGAGTTCTTCTGATCCTATTAGTACCGCAGGCAGCTGCAGTATTTACAAGTTAGTGTAGTGTGTCCTCTGAACGGTGTGCACCTAAAGCTACCTGAAGAAAATTGGGGGTGTTCTGATCCAATTAATATTGCAGGCAGCTGCAGTATTTACAAGTTAGTGTAGTGTGTCCTCTGCACAGTGTGCACCTAAAGCTACCTGAAGAAAATTGGTGGTGTTCTTCTGATCCTATTAGTACCGCAGGCAGCTGCAGTATTTACAAGTTAGTGTAGTGTGTCCTCTGCACAGTGTGCACCTAAAGCTAACTGAAGAAAATTGGTGGTGTTCTCCTGATCCTATTAGCACCGCAGGCAGCTGCAGTATTTACAGTTAGTGTATTGCGTCCTCTGCACAGTTTGCACCTAAAGCTACATGAAGAAAATTGGTGGTGTTCTTCTGATCCTATTAGTACCGCAGGCAGCTGCAGTATTTACAAGTTAGTGTAGTGCGTCCTCTGCAGAGTGTGCACCTAAAGCTACCTGAAGAAAATTGGTGGTGTTCTTCTGATCCTATTAGTACCGCAGGCAGCTGCAGTATTTACAAGTTAGTGTAGTGTGTCCTCTGAACAGTGTGCACCTAAAGCTATCTGAAGAAAATCGGTGGTGTTCTGATCCAATTAGTATCGCAGGCAGCTGCAGTATTTACAAGTTAGTGTAGTGCGTCCTCTGCACAGTGTGCACCTAAAGATACCTGAAGAAAATTGGTGGTGTTCTTCTGATCCTATTAGTACTGCAGGCAGCTGCAGTATTTACAAGTTAGTGTAGTGCATCTTTTGCACAGTGTGCACCTAAAGCTACCTGAAGAAAATTGGTGGTGTTCTTCTGATCCTATTAGTACCGCAGGCAGCTGCAGTATTTACAGTTAGTGTAATGCGTCCTCTGCACAGTGTGCACCTAAAGCTACCTGAAGAAAATTGGTGGTGTTCTTCTGATCCTATTAGTACCGCAGGCAGCTGCAGTATTTACAAGTTAGTGTAGTGTGTCCTCTGCACAGTGTGCACCTAAAGCTACCTAAAGAAAATTGGTGGTGTTCTTCTGATCCTATTAGTAACGCAGGCAGCTGCAGTATTTACAAGTTAGTGTAGTGCGTCCTCTGCAGAGTGTGCACCTAAAGCTACCTGAAGAAAATTGGTGGTGTTCTTCTGATCCTATTAGTACTGCAGGCAGCTGCAGTATTTACAAGTTAGTGTAGTGAAGTCCTCTGCACAGTGTGCACCTAAAGCTACCTGAAGAAAATTGGTGGTGTTCTGATCCAATTAGTATCGCAGGCAGCTGCAGTATTTACAAGTTAGTGTAGTGCGTCCTCTGCACAGTGTGCACCTAAAGCTACCTGAAGAAAATTAATGGATTTCTTCTGATCCTATTAGTAACACAGGCAGCTGGAGTATTTACAAGTTAGTGTAGTGCGTCCTCTGCAGAGTGTGCACCTAAAGCTACATGAAGAAAATTGGTGGTGTTCTTCTGATCCTATTAGTACTGCAGGCAGCTGCAGTATTTACAAGTTAGTGTAGTGCGTCCTCTGCACAGTGTGCACCTAAAGCTACCTGAAGAAAATTGGTGGTGTTCTGATCCAATTAGTATCGCGGGCAGCTGCAGTATTTACAAGTTAGTGTAGTGCGTCCTCTGCACAGTGTGCACCTAAAGCTACCTGAAGAAAATTGGTGGTGTTCTTCTGATCCTATTAGTACCGCAGGCAGCTGCAGTATTTACAGTTAGTGTAGTGCGTCCTCTGCACAGTTTGCACCTAAAGCTACATGAAGAAAATTGGTGGCGTTCTTCTGATCCTATTAGTACCGCAGGCAGCTGCAGTATTTACAAGTTAGTGTAGTGCGTCCTTTGCACAGTGTGCACGTAAAGCTACCTGAAGAAAATTGGTGGTGTTCTTCTGATCCTATTAGTACCGCAGGCAGCTGCAGTATTTACAAGTTAGTGTAGTGTGTCCTCTGAACAGTGTGCACCTAAAGCTACCTGAAGAAAATTGGGGGTGTTCTGATCCAATTAATATCGCAGGCAGCTGCAGTATTTACAAGTTAGTGTAGTGTGTCCTCTGCACAGTGTGCACCCAAAGCTACCTGAAGAAAATTGGTGGCGTTCTTCTGATCCTATTAGTACCGCAGGCAGCTGCAGTATTTACAAGTTAGTGTAGTGCGTCCTCTGCACAGTGTGCACCGAAAGCTACCTGAAGAAAATAGGTGGTGTTCTTCTGATCCTATTAGTACCGCAGGCAGCTGCAGTATTTACAGTTAGTGTAATGCGTCCTCTGCACAGTGTGCACCTAAAGCTACCTGAAGAAAATTGGTGGTGTTCTTCTGATCCTATTAGCACCGCAGGCAGCTGCAGTATTTACAGTTAGTGTATTGCGTCCTCTGCACAGTTTGCACCTAAAGCTACATGAAGTAAATTGGTGGTGTTCTTCTGATCCTATTAGTACCGCAGGCAGCTGCAGTATTTACAAGTTAGTGTAGTGCGTCCTCTGCACAGTGTGCACCTAAAGCTACCTGAAGAAAATTGGTGGTGTTCTTCTGATCCTATTAGTACCGCAGGCAGCTGCAGTATTTACAAGTTAGTGTAGTGTGTCCTCTGCACAGTGTGCACCTAAAGCTACCTGAAGAAAATTGGTGGTGTTCTGATCCAATTAGTATCGCAGGCAGCTGCAGTATTTACAAGTTAGTGTAGTGCGTCCTCTGCACAGTGTGCACCTAAAGCTACCTGAAGAAAATTGGTGGTGTTCTTCTGATCCTATTAGTACTGCAGGCAGCTGCAGTATTTACAAGTTAGTGTAGTGCATCCTTTGCACAGTGTGCACCTAAAGCTACCTGAAGAAAATTGGTTGTGTTCTTCTGATCCTATTAGTACCGCAGGCAGCTGCAGTATTTACAGTTAGTGTAATGCGTCCTCTGCACAGTGTGCACCTAAAGCTACCTGAAGAAAATTGGTGGTGTTCTTCTGATCCTATTAGTACCGCAGACAGCTGCTGTATTTACAGTTAATGTAGTGTGTCCTCTGCACAGGGTGCACCTAAAGCTACCTGAAGAAAATTGGTGGCGTTCTTCTGATCCTATTAGTACCGCAGGCAGCTGCAGTATTTACAAGTTAGTGTAGTGCGTCCTCTGCACAGGGTGCACCTAAAGCTACCTGAAGAAAATTGGTGGTGTTCTTCTGATCCTATTAGTACTGCAGGCAGCTGCAGTATTTACAAGTTAGTGTAGTGCGTCCTCGGCACAGTGTGCACCTAAAGCTACCTGAAGAAAATTGGTGGTGTTCTGATCCAATTAGTATCGCAGGCAGCTGCAGTATTTACAAGTTAGTGTAGTGCGTCCTCTGCACAGTGTGCACCTAAAGCTACCTGAAGAAAATTGGTGGTGTTCTTCTGATCCTATTAGTACCGCAGGCAGCTGCAGTAATTACAAGTTAGTGTAGTGCGTCCTCTGCACAGTGTGCACCTAAAGCTACCTGAAGAAAATTGATGGTGTTCTTCTGATCCTATTAGTAACGCAGGCAGCTGGAGTATTTACAAGTTAGTGTATTGCGTCCTCTGCAGAGTGTGCACCTAAAGCTACATGAAGAAAATTGGTGGTGTTCTTCTGATCCTATTAGTACCGCAGGCAGCTGCAGTATTTACAAGTTAGTGTAGTGCGTCCTCTGCACAGTGTGCACCTAAAGCTACCTGAAGAAAATAGGTGGTGTTCTTCTGATCCTATTAGTACCGCAGGCAGCTGCAGTATTTACAGTTAGTGTAATGCGTCCTCTGCACAGTGTGCACCTAAAGCTACCTGAAGAAAATTGGTGGTGTTCTTCTGATCCTATTAGCACCGCAGGCAGCTGCAGTATTTACAAGTTAGTGTAGTGTGTCCTCTGCACAGTGTGCACCTAATGCTACCTGAAGAAAATTGGTGGTGTTCTTCAGATCCTATTAGCACCGCAGGCAGCTGCAGTATTTACAGTTAGTGTATTGCGTCCTCTGCACAGTTTGCACCTAAAGCTACATGAAGAAAATTGGTGGTGTTCTTCTGATCCTATTAGTACCGCAGGCAGCTGCAGTATTTACAAGTTAGTGTAGTGCGTCCTCTGCACAGTGTGCACCTAAAGCTACCTGAAGAAAATTGGTGGTGTTCTTCTGATCCTATTAGTACCGCAGGCAGCTGCAGTATTTACAAGTTAGTGTAGTGTGTCCTCTGCACAGTGTGCACCTAAAGCTACCTGAAGAAAATTGGTGGTGTTCTGATCCAATTAGTATCGCAGGCAGCTGCAGTATTTACAAGTTAGTGTAGTGCGTCCTCTGCACAGTGTGCACCTAAAGCTACCTGAAGAAAATTGGTGGTGTTCTTCTGATCCTATTAGTACTGCAGGCAGCTGCAGTATTTACAAGTTAGTGTAGTGCATCCTTTGCACAGTGTGCACCTAAAGCTACCTGAAGAAAATTGGTGGTGTTCTTCTGATCCTATTAGTACCGCCTGCAGCTGCAGTATTTACAGTTAGTGTAATGCGTCCTCTGCACAGTGTGCACCTAAAGCTACCTGAAGAAAATTGGTGGTGTTCTTCTGATCCTATTAGTACCGCAGACAGCTGCGGTATTTACAGTTAATGTAGTGTGTCCTCTGCACAGGGTGCACCTAAAGCTACCTGAAGAAAATTGGTGGCGTTCTTCTGATCCTATTAGTACCGCAGGCAGCTGCAGTATTTACAAGTTAGTGTAGTGCGTCCTCTGCACAGGGTGCACCTAAAGCTACCTGAAGAAAATTGGTGGTGTTCTTCTGATCCTATTAGTACTGCAGGCAGCTGCAGTATTTACAAGTTAGTGTAGTGCGTCCTCGGCACAGTGTGCACCTAAAGCTACCTGAAGAAAATTGGTGGTGTTCTGATCCAATTAGTATCGCAGGCAGCTGCAGTATTTACAAGTTAGTGTAGTGCGTCCTCTGCACAGTGTGCACCTAAAGCTACCTGAAGAAAATTGGTGGTGTTCTTCTGATCCTATTAGTACCGCAGGCAGCTGCAGTAATTACAAGTTAGTGTAGTGCGTCCTCTGCACAGTGTGCACCTAAAGCTACCTGAAGAAAATTGATGGTGTTCTTCTGATCCTATTAGTAACGTAGGCAGCTGGAGTATTTACAAGTTAGTGTATTGCGTCCTCTGCAGAGTGTGCACCTAAAGCTACATGAAGAAAATTGGTGGTGTTATTCTGATCCTATTAGTACTGCAGGCAGCTGCAGTATTTACAAGTTAGTGTAGTGCGTCCTCTGCACAGTGTGCACCTAAAGCTACCTGAAGAAAATTGGTGGTGTTCTGATCCAATTAGTATCGCAGGCAGCTGCAGTATTTACAAGTTAGTGTAGTGCGTCCTCTGCACAGTGTGCACCTAAAGCTACCTGAAGAAAATTGGTGGTGTTCTTCTGATCCTATTAGTACCGCAGGCAGCTGCAGTATTTACAGTTGGTGTAGTGCGTCCTCTGCACAGTTTGCACCTAAAGCTACATGAAGAAAATTGGTGGTGTTCTTCTGATCCTATTAGTACCGCAGGCAGCTGCAGTATTTACAAGTTAGTGTAGTGCATCCTCTGCACAGTGTGCACCTAAAGCTACTTGAAGAAAATTGGTGGTGTTCTTCTGATCCTATTAGTACCGCAGGCAGCTGCAGTATTTACAGTTAGTGTAATGCGTCCACTGCACAGTGTGCACCTAAAGCTACCTGAAGAAAATAGGTGGTGTTCTTCTGATCCTATTAGTACCGCAGGCAGCTGCAGTATTTACAGTTAGTGTAATGCGTCCTCTGCACAGTGTGCACCTAAAGCTACCTGAAGAAAATTGGTGGTGTTCTTCTGATCCTATTAGTACCGCAGGCAGCTGCAGTATTTACAAGTTAGTGTAGTGTGTCCTCTGCACAGTGTGCACCTAAAGCTAACTGAAGAAAATTGGTGGTGTTCTTCTGATCCTATTAGCACCGCAGGCAGCTGCAGTATTTACAGTTAGTGTATTGCGTCCTCTGCACAGTTTGCACCTAAAGCTACCTGAAGAAAATTGGTGGTGTTCTTCTGATCCTATTAGTGCCGCAGGCAGCTGCAGTATTTACAAGTTAGTGTAGTGCGTCCTCTGCAGAGTGTGCACCTAAAGCTACCTGAAGAAAATTGGTGGTGTTCTTCTGATCCTATTAGTACCGCAGGCAGCTGCAGTATTTACAAGTTAGTGTAGTGTGTCCTCTGCACAGTGTGCACCTAAAGCTACCTGAAGAAAATTGGTGGTGTTCTGATCCAATTAGTATCGCAGGCAGCTGCAGTATTTACAAGTTAGTGTAGTGCGTCCTCTGCACAGTGTGCACCTAAAGCTACCTGAAGAAAATTGGTGGTGTTCTTCTGATCCTATTAGTACTGCAGGCAGCTGCAGTATTTACAAGTTAGTGTAGTGCGTCCTCTGCACAGTGTGCACCTAAAGCTACCTGAAGAAAATTGGTGGTGTTCTGATCCAATTAGTATCGCAGGCAGCTGCAGTATTTACAAGTTAGTGTAGTGCGTCCTCTGCACAGTGTGCACCTAAAGCTACCTGAAGAAAATTCATGGATTTCTTCTGATCCTATTAGTAACGCAGGCAGCTGCAGTATTTACAAGTTAGTGTAGTGCGTCCTCTGCAGAGTGTGCACCTAAAGCTACCTGAAGAAAATTGGTGGTGTTCTTCTGATCCTATTAGTACTGCAGGCAGCTGCAGTATTTACAAGTTAGTGTAGTGAAGTCCTCTGCACAGTGTGCACCTAAAGCTACCTGAAGAAAATTGGTGGTGTTCTGATCCAATTAGTATCGCAGGCAGCTGCAGTATTTACAAGTTAGTGTAGTGCGTCCTCTGCACAGTGTGCACCTAAAGCTACCTGAAGAAAATTCATGGATTTCTTCTGATCCTATTAGTAACACAGGCAGCTGGAGTATTTACAAGTTAGTGTAGTGCGTCCTCTGCACAGTGTGCACCTAATGCTACCTGAAGAAAATTGGTGGTGTTCTTCAGATCCTATTAGCACCGCAGGCAGCTGCAGTATTTACAGTTAGTGTATTGCGTCCTCTGCACAGTTTGCACCTAAAGCTACATGAAGAAAATTGGTGGTGTTCTTCTGATCCTATTAGTACCGCAGGCAGCTGCAGTATTTACAAGTTAGTGTAGTGCGTCCTCTGCACAGTGTGCACCTAAAGCTACCTGAAGAAAATTGGTGGTGTTCTTCTGATCCTATTAGTACCGCAGGCAGCTGCAGTATTTACAAGTTAGTGTAGTGTGTCCTCTGCACAGTGTGCACCTAAAGCTACCTGAAGAAAATTGGTGGTGTTCTGATCCAATTAGTATCGCAGGCAGCTGCAGTATTTACAAGTTAGTGTAGTGCGTCCTCTGCACAGTGTGCACCTAAAGCTACCTGAAGAAAATTGGTGGTGTTCTTCTGATCCTATTAGTACTGCAGGCAGCTGCAGTATTTACAAGTTAGTGTAGTGCATCCTTTGCACAGTGTGCACCTAAAGCTACCTGAAGAAAATTGGTGGTGTTCTTCTGATCCTATTAGTACCGCCTGCAGCTGCAGTATTTACAGTTAGTGTAATGCGTCCTCTGCACAGTGTGCACCTAAAGCTACCTGAAGAAAATTGGTGGTGTTCTTCTGATCCTATTAGTACCGCAGACAGCTGCGGTATTTACAGTTAATGTAGTGTGTCCTCTGCACAGGGTGCACCTAAAGCTACCTGAAGAAAATTGGTGGCGTTCTTCTGATCCTATTAGTACCGCAGGCAGCTGCAGTATTTACAAGTTAGTGTAGTGCGTCCTCTGCACAGGGTGCACCTAAAGCTACCTGAAGAAAATTGGTGGTGTTCTTCTGATCCTATTAGTACTGCAGGCAGCTGCAGTATTTACAAGTTAGTGTAGTGCGTCCTCGGCACAGTGTGCACCTAAAGCTACCTGAAGAAAATTGGTGGTGTTCTGATCCAATTAGTATCGCAGGCAGCTGCAGTATTTACAAGTTAGTGTAGTGCGTCCTCTGCACAGTGTGCACCTAAAGCTACCTGAAGAAAATTGGTGGTGTTCTTCTGATCCTATTAGTACCGCAGGCAGCTGCAGTAATTACAAGTTAGTGTAGTGCGTCCTCTGCACAGTGTGCACCTAAAGCTACCTGAAGAAAATTGATGGTGTTCTTCTGATCCTTTTAGTAACGTAGGCAGCTGGAGTATTTACAAGTTAGTGTATTGCGTCCTCTGCAGAGTGTGCACCTAAAGCTACATGAAGAAAATTGGTGGTGTTATTCTGATCCTATTAGTACTGCAGGCAGCTGCAGTATTTACAAGTTAGTGTAGTGCGTCCTCTGCACAGTGTGCACCTAAAGCTACCTGAAGAAAATTGGTGGTGTTCTGATCCAATTAGTATCGCAGGCAGCTGCAGTATTTACAAGTTAGTGTAGTGCGTCCTCTGCACAGTGTGCACCTAAATCTACCTGAAGAAAATTGGTGGTGTTCTTCTGATCCTATTAGTACCGCAGGCAGCTGCAGTATTTACAGTTGGTGTAGTGCGTCCTCTGCACAGTTTGCACCTAAAGCTACATGAAGAAAATTGGTGGTGTTCTTCTGATCCTATTAGTACCGCAGGCAGCTGCAGTATTTACAAGTTAGTGTAGTGCATCCTCTGCACAGTGTGCACCTAAAGCTACTTGAAGAAAATTGGTGGTGTTCTTCTGATCCTATTAGTACCGCAGGCAGCTGCAGTATTTACAGTTAGTGTAATGCGTCCACTGCACAGTGTGCACCTAAAGCTACCTGAAGAAAATAGGTGGTGTTCTTCTGATCCTATTAGTACCGCAGGCAGCTGCAGTATTTACAGTTAGTGTAATGCGTCCTCTGCACAGTGTGCACCTAAAGCTACCTGAAGAAAATTGGTGGTGTTCTTCTGATCCTATTAGTACCGCAGGCAGCTGCAGTATTTACAAGTTAGTGTAGTGTGTCCTCTGCACAGTGTGCACCTAAAGCTAACTGAAGAAAATTGGTGGTGTTCTTCTGATCCTATTAGCACCGCAGGCAGCTGCAGTATTTACAGTTAGTGTATTGCGTCCTCTGCACAGTTTGCACCTAAAGCTACCTGAAGAAAATTGGTGGTGTTCTTCTGATCCTATTAGTGCCGCAGGCAGCTGCAGTATTTACAAGTTAGTGTAGTGCGTCCTCTGCAGAGTGTGCACCTAAAGCTACCTGAAGAAAATTGGTGGTGTTCTTCTGATCCTATTAGTACCGCAGGCAGCTGCAGTATTTACAAGTTAGTGTAGTGTGTCCTCTGCACAGTGTGCACCTAAAGCTACCTGAAGAAAATTGGTGGTGTTCTGATCCAATTAGTATCGCAGGCAGCTGCAGTATTTACAAGTTAGTGTAGTGCGTCCTCTGCACAGTGTGCACCTAAAGCTACCTGAAGAAAATTGGTGGTGTTCTTCTGATCCTATTAGTACTGCAGGCAGCTGCAGTATTTACAAGTTAGTGTAGTGCGTCCTCTGCACAGTGTGCACCTAAAGCTACCTGAAGAAAATTGGTGGTGTTCTGATCCAATTAGTATCGCAGGCAGCTGCAGTATTTACAAGTTAGTGTAGTGCGTCCTCTGCACAGTGTGCACCTAAAGCTACCTGAAGAAAATTCATGGATTTCTTCTGATCCTATTAGTAACGCAGGCAGCTGCAGTATTTACAAGTTAGTGTAGTGCGTCCTCTGCAGAGTGTGCACCTAAAGCTACCTGAAGAAAATTGGTGGTGTTCTTCTGATCCTATTAGTACTGCAGGCAGCTGCAGTATTTACAAGTTAGTGTAGTGAAGTCCTCTGCACAGTGTGCACCTAAAGCTACCTGAAGAAAATTGGTGGTGTTCTGATCCAATTAGTATCGCAGGCAGCTGCAGTATTTACAAGTTAGTGTAGTGCGTCCTCTGCACAGTGTGCACCTAAAGCTACCTGAAGAAAATTCATGGATTTCTTCTGATCCTATTAGTAACACAGGCAGCTGGAGTATTTACAAGTTAGTGTAGTGCGTCCTCTGCACAGTGTGCACCTAATGCTACCTGAAGAAAATTGGTGGTGTTCTTCAGATCCTATTAGCACCGCAGGCAGCTGCAGTATTTACAGTTAGTGTATTGCGTCCTCTGCACAGTTTGCACCTAAAGCTACATGAAGAAAATTGGTGGTGTTCTTCTGATCCTATTAGTACCGCAGGCAGCTGCAGTATTTACAAGTTAGTGTAGTGCGTCCTCTGCACAGTGTGCACCTAAAGCTACCTGAAGAAAATTGGTGGTGTTCTTCTGATCCTATTAGTACCGCAGGCAGCTGCAGTATTTACAAGTTAGTGTAGTGTGTCCTCTGCACAGTGTGCACCTAAAGCTACCTGAAGAAAATTGGTGGTGTTCTGATCCAATTAGTATCGCAGGCAGCTGCAGTATTTACAAGTTAGTGTAGTGCGTCCTCTGCACAGTGTGCACCTAAAGCTACCTGAAGAAAATTGGTGGTGTTCTTCTGATCCTATTAGTACTGCAGGCAGCTGCAGTATTTACAAGTTAGTGTAGTGCATCCTTTGCACAGTGTGCACCTAAAGCTACCTGAAGAAAATTGGTGGTGTTCTTCTGATCCTATTAGTACCGCCTGCAGCTGCAGTATTTACAGTTAGTGTAATGCGTCCTCTGCACAGTGTGCACCTAAAGCTACCTGAAGAAAATTGGTGGTGTTCTTCTGATCCTATTAGTACCGCAGACAGCTGCGGTATTTACAGTTAATGTAGTGTGTCCTCTGCACAGGGTGCACCTAAACCTCCCTGAAGAAAATTGGTGGCGTTCTTCTGATCCTATTAGTACCGCAGGCAGCTGCAGTATTTACAAGTTAGTGTAGTGCGTCCTCTGCACAGGGTGCACCTAAAGCTACCTGAAGAAAATTGGTGGTGTTCTTCTGATCCTATTAGTACTGCAGGCAGCTGCAGTATTTACAAGTTAGTGTAGTGCGTCCTCGGCACAGTGTGCACCTAAAGCTACCTGAAGAAAATTGGTGGTGTTCTGATCCAATTAGTATCGCAGGCAGCTGCAGTATTTACAAGTTAGTGTAGTGCGTCCTCTGCACAGTGTGCACCTAAAGCTACCTGAAGAAAATTGGTGGTGTTCTTCTGATCCTATTAGTACCGCAGGCAGCTGCAGTAATTACAAGTTAGTGTAGTGCATCCTCTGCACAGTGTGCACCTAAAGCTACCTGAAGAAAATTGATGGTGTTCTTCTGATCCTATTAGTAACGTAGGCAGCTGGAGTATTTACAAGTTAGTGTATTGCGTCCTCTGCAGAGTGTGCACCTAAAGCTACATGAAGAAAATTGGTGGTGTTATTCTGATCCTATTAGTACTGCAGGCAGCTGCAGTATTTACAAGTTAGTGTAGTGCGTCCTCTGCACAGTGTGCACCTAAAGCTACCTGAAGAAAATTGGTGGTGTTCTGATCCAATTAGTATCGCAGGCAGCTGCAGTATTTACAAGTTAGTGTAGTGCGTCCTCTGCACAGTGTGCACCTAAATCTACCTGAAGAAAATTGGTGGTGTTCTTCTGATCCTATTAGTACCGCAGGCAGCTGCAGTATTTACAGTTGGTGTAGTGCGTCCTCTGCACAGTTTGCACCTAAAGCTACATGAAGAAAATTGGTGGTGTTCTTCTGATCCTATTAGTACCGCAGGCAGCTGCAGTATTTACAAGTTAGTGTAGTGCATCCTCTGCACAGTGTGCACCTAAAGCTACTTGAAGAAAATTGGTGGTGTTCTTCTGATCCTATTAGTACCGCAGGCAGCTGCAGTATTTACAGTTAGTGTAATGCGTCCACTGCACAGTGTGCACCTAAAGCTACCTGAAGAAAATAGGTGGTGTTCTTCTGATCCTATTAGTACCGCAGGCAGCTGCAGTATTTACAGTTAGTGTAATGCGTCCTCTGCACAGTGTGCACCTAAAGCTAACTGAAGAAAATTGGTGGTGTTCTTCTGATCCTATTAGCACCGCAGGCAGCTGCAGTATTTACAGTTAGTGTAATGCGTCCTCTGCACAGTTTGCACCTAAAGCTACATGAAGAAAATTGGTGGTGTTCTTCTGATCCTATTAGTACCGCAGGCAGCTGCAGTATTTACAAGTTAGTGTAGTGTGTCCTCTGCACAGTGTGCACCTAAAGCTAACTGAAGAAAATTGGTGGTGTTCTTCTGATCCTATTAGCACCGCAGGCAGCTGCAGTATTTACAGTTAGTGTAATGCGTCCTCTGCACAGTTTGCACCTAAAGCTACATGAAGAAAATTGGTGGTGTTCTTCTGATCCTATTAGTGCCGCAGGCAGCTGCAGTATTTACAAGTTAGTGTAGTGCGTCCTCTGCAGAGTGTGCATCTAAAGCTACCTGAAGAAAATTGGTGGTGTTCTTCTGATCCTATTAGTACCGCAGGCAGCTGCAGTATTTACAAGTTAGTGTAGTGTGTCCTCTGCACAGTGTGCACCTAAAGCTACCTGAAGAAAATTGGTGGTGTTCTGATCCAATTAGTATCGCAGGCAGCTGCAGTATTTACAAGTTAGTGTAGTGCGTCCTCTGCACAGTGTGCACCTAAAGCTACCTGAAGAAAATTGGTGGTGTTCTTCTGATCCTATTAGTACTGCAGGCAGCTGCAGTATTTACAAGTTAGTGTAGTGCGTCCTCTGCACAGTGTGCACCTAAAGCTACCTGAAGAAAATTGGTGGTGTTCTGATCCAATTAGTATCGCAGGCAGCTGCAGTATTTACAAGTTAGTGTAGTGCGTCCTCTGCACAGTGTGCACCTAAAGCTACCTGAAGAAAATTCATGGATTTCTTCTGATCCTATTAGTAACGCAGGCAGCTGCAGTATTTACAAGTTAGTGTAGTGCGTCCTCTGCAGAGTGTGCACCTAAAGCTACCTGAAGAAAATTGGTGGTGTTCTTCTGATCCTATTAGTACTGCAGGCAGCTGCAGTATTTACAAGTTAGTGTAGTGAAGTCCTCTGCACAGTGTGCACCTAAAGCTACCTGAAGAAAATTGGTGGTGTTCTGATCCAATTAGTATCGCAGGCAGCTGCAGTATTTACAAGTTAGTGTAGTGCGTCCTCTGCACAGTGTGCACCTAAAGCTACCTGAAGAAAATTCATGGATTTCTTCTGATCCTATTAGTAACACAGGCAGCTGGAGTATTTACAAGTTAGTGTAGTGCGTCTTCTGCAGAGTGTGCACCTAAAGCTACATGAAGAAAATTGGTGGTGTTCTTCTGATCCTATTAGTACTGCAGGCAGCTGCAGTATTTACAAGTTAGTGTAGTGCGTCCTCTGCACAGTGTGCACCTAAAGCTACCTGAAGAAAATTGGTGGTGTTCTGATCCAATTAGTATCGTGGGCAGCTGCAGTATTCACAAGTTAGTGTAGTGCGTCCTCTGCACAGTGTGCACCTAAAGCTACCTGAAGAAAATTGGTGGTGTTCTTCTGATCCTATTAGTACCGCAGGCAGCTGCAGTATTTACAGTTAGTGTAGTGCGTCCTCTGCACAGTTTGCACCTAAAGCTACATGAAGAAAATTGGTGGCGTTCTTCTGATACTATTAGTACCGCAGGCAGCTGCAGTATTTACAAGTTAGTGTAGTGCGTCCTTTGCACAGTGTGCACGTAAAGCTACCTGAAGAAAATTGGTGGTGTTCTTCTGATCCTATTAGTACCGCAGGCAGCTGCAGTATTTACAAGTTAGTGTAGTGTGTCCTCTGAACAGTGTGCACCTAAAGCTACCTGAAGAAAATTGGGGGTGTTCTGATCCAATTAATATCGCAGGCAGCTGCAGTATTTACAAGTTAGTGTAGTGTGTCCTCTGCACAGTGTGCACCCAAAGCTACCTGAAGAAAATTGGTGGCGTTCTTCTGATCCTATTAGTACCGCAGGCAGCTGCAGTATTTACAAGTTAGTGTAGTGCGTCCTCTGCACAGTGTGCACCTAAAGCTACCTGAAGAAAATAGGTGGTGTTCTTCTGATCCTATTAGAACCGCAGGCATCTGCAGTATTTACAGTTAGTGTAATGCGTCCTCTGCACAGTGTGCACCTAAAGCTACCTGAAGAAAATTGGTGGTGTTCTTCTGATCCTATTAGCACCGCAGGCAGCTGCAGTATTTACAAGTTAGTGTAGCGTGTCCTCTGCACAGTGTGCACCTAATGCTACCTGAAGAAAATTGGTGGTGTTCTTCTGATCCTATTAGCACCGCAGGCAGCTGCAGTATTTACAGTTAGTGTATTGCGTCCTCTGCACAGTTTGCACCTAAAGCTACATGAAGAAAATTGGTGGTGTTCTTCTGATCCTATTAGTACCGCAGGCAGCTGCAGTATTTACAAGTTAGTGTAGTGCGTCCTCTGCACAGTGTGCACCTAAAGCTACCTGAAGAAAATTGGTGGTGTTCTTCTGATCCTATTAGTACCGCAGGCAGCTGCAGTATTTACAAGTTAGTGTAGTGTGTCCTCTGCACAGTGTGCACCTAAAGCTACCTGAAGAAAATTGGTGGCGTTCTGATCCAATTAGTATCGCAGGCAGCTGCAGTATTTACAAGTTAGTGTAGTGCGTCCTCTGCACAGTGTGCACCTAAAGCTACCTGAAGAAAATTGGTGGTGTTCTTCTGATCCTATTAGTACTGCAGGCAGCTGCAGTATTTACAAGTTAGTGTAGTGCGTCCTCGGCACAGTGTGCACCTAAAGCTACTTGAAGAAAATTGGTGGTGTTCTGATCCAATTAGTATCGCAGGCAGCTGCAGTATTTACAAGTTAGTGTAGTGCGTCCTCTGCACAGTGTGCACCTAAAGCTACCTGAAGAAAATTGGTGGTGTTCTTCTGATCCTATTAGTACCGCAGGCAGCTGCAGTAATTACAAGTTAGTGTAGTGCGTCCTCTGCACAGTGTGCACCTAAAGCTACCTGAAGAAAATTGATGGTGTTCTTCTGATCCTATTAGTAACGCAGGCAGCTGGAGTATTTACAAGTTAGTGTATTGCGTCCTCTGCAGAGTGTGCACCTAAAGCTACATGAAGAAAATTGGTGGTGTTCTTCTGATCCTATTAGCACCGCAGGCAGCTGCAGTATTTACAGTTAGTGTATTGCGTCCTCTGCACAGTTTGCACCTAAAGCTACATGAAGAAAATTGGTGGTGTTCTTCTGATCCTATTAGTACCGCAGGCAGCTGCAGTATTTACAAGTTAGTGTAGTGCGTCCTCTGCAGAGTGTGCACCTAAAGCTACCTGAAGAAAATTGGTGGTGTTCTTCTGATCCTATTAGTACCGCAGGCAGCTGCAGTATTTACAAGTTAGTGTAGTGTGTCCTCTGCACAGTGTGCACCTAAAGCTACCTGAAGAAAATTGGTGGTGTTCTGATCCAATTAGTACCGCAGACAGCTGCTGTATTTACAGTTAGTGTAGTGTGTCCTCTGCACAGGGTGCACCTAAAGCTACCTGAAGAAAATTGGTGGCGTTCTTCTGATCCTATTAGTACCGCAGGCAGCTGCAGTATTTACAAGTTAGTGTAGTGCGTCCTCTGCACAGGGTGCACCTAAAGCTACCTGAAGAAAATTGGTGGTGTTCTTCTGATCCTATTAGTACTGCAGGCAGCTGCAGTATTTACAAGTTAGTGTAGTGCGTCCTCTGCACAGTGTGCACCTAAAGCTACCTGAAGAAAATTGATGGTGTTCTTCTGATCCTATTAGTAACGCAGGCAGCTGGAGTATTTACAAGTTAGTGTATTGCGTCCTCTGCAGAGTGTGCACCTAAAGCTACATGAAGAAAATTGGTGGTGTTCTTCTGATCCTATTAGTACTGCAGGCAGCTGCAGTATTTACAAGTTAGTGTAGTGCGTCCTCTGCACAGTGTGTACCTAAAGCTACCTGAAGAAAATTGGTGGTGTTCTGATCCAATTAGTATCGCAGGCAGCTGCAGTATTTACAAGTTAGTGTAGTGCGTCCTCTGCACAGTGTGCACCTAAAGCTACCTGAAGAAAATTGGTGGTGTTCTTCTGATCCTATTAGTACCGCAGGCAGCTGCAGTATTTACAGTTGGTGTAGTGCGTCCTCTGCACAGTTTGCACCTAAAGCTACATGAAGAAAATTGGTGGTGTTCTTCTGATCCTATTAGTACCGCAGGCAGCTGCAGTATTTACAAGTTAGTGTAGTGCATCCTCTGCACAGTGTGCACCTAAAGCTACTTGAAGAAAATTGGTGGTGTTCTTCTGATCCTATTAGTACCGCAGGCAGCTGCAGTATTTACAGTTAGTGTAATGCGTCCTCTGCACAGTGTGCACCTAAAGCTACCTGAAGAAAATAGGTGGTGTTCTTCTGATCCTATTAGTACCGCAGGCAGCTGCAGTATTTACAGTTAGTGTAATGCATCCTCTGCACAGTGTGCACCTAAAGCTACCTGAAGAAAATTGGTGGTGTTCTTCTGATCCTATTAGTACCGCAGGCAGCTGCAGTATTTACAAGTTAGTGTAGTGTGTCCTCTGCACAGTGTGCACCTAAAGCTAACTGAAGAAAATTGGTGGTGTTCTTCTGATCCTATTAGCACCGCAGGCAGCTGCAGTATTTACAGTTAGTGTATTGCGTCCTCTGCACAGTTTGCACCTAAAGCTACATGAAGAAAATTGGTGGTGTTCTTCTGATCCTATTAGTACCGCAGGCAGCTGCAGTATTTACAAGTTAGTGTAGTGCGTCCTCTGCAGAGTGTGCACCTAAAGCTACCTGAAGAAAATTGGTGGTGTTCTTCTGATCCTATTAGTACCGCAGGCAGCTGCAGTATTTACAAGTTAGTGAAGTGTGTCCTCTGCACAGTGTGCACCTAAAGCTACCTGAAGAAAATTGGTGGTGTTCTGATCCAATTAGTATCGCAGGCAGCTGCAGTATTTACAAGTTAGTGTAGTGCGTCCTCTGCACAGTGTGCACCTAAAGCTACCTGAAGAAAATTGGTGGTGTTCTTCTGATCCTATTAGTACTGCAGGCAGCTGCAGTATTTACAAGTTAGTGTAGTGCGTCCTCTGCACAGTGTGCACCTAAAGCTACCTGAAGAAAATAGGTGGTGTTCTTCTGATCCTATTAGTACCGCAGGCAGCTGCAGTATTTACAGTTAGTGTAATGCGTCCTCTGCACAGTGTGCACCTAAAGCTACCTGAAGAAAATTGGTGGTGTTCTTCTGATCCTATTAGTACCGCAGGCAGCTGCAGTATTTACAAGTTAGTGTAGTGTGTCCTCTGCACAGTGTGCACCTAAAGCCAACTGAAGAAAATTGGTGGTGTTCTTCTGATCCTATTAGCACAGCAGGCAGCTGCAGTATTTACAGTTAGTGTATTGCGTCCTCTGCACAGTTTGCACCTAAAGCTACATGAAGAAAATTGGTGGTGTTCTTCTGATCCTATTAGTACCGCAGGCAGCTGCAATATTTACAAGTTAGTGTAGTGCGTCCTCTGCAGAGTGTGCACCTAAAGCTACCTGAAGAAAATTGGTGGTGTTCTTCTGATCCTATTAGTACCGCAGGCAGCTGCAGTATTTACAAGTTAGTGTAGTGTGTCCTCTGCACAGTGTGCACCTAAAGCTACCTGAAGAAAATTGGTGGTGTTCTGATCCAATTAGTATCGCAGGCAGCTGCAGTATTTACAAGTTAGTGTAGTGCGTCCTCTGCACAGTGTGCACCTAAAGCTACCTGAAGAAAATTGATGGTGTTCTTCTGATCCTATTAGTACTGCAGGCAGCTGCAGTATTTACAAGTTAGTGTAGTGCATCCTCTGCACAGTGTGCACCTAAAGCCACCTGAAGAAAATTGGTGGTGTTCTTCTGATCCTATTAGCACCGCAGGCAGCTGCAGTATTTACAGTTAGTGTATTGCGTCCTCTGCACAGTTTGCACCTAAAGCTACATGAAGAAAATTGGTGGTGTTCTTCTGATCCTATTAGTACCGCAGGCAGCTGCAGTATTTACAAGTTAGTGTAGTGCGTCCTCTGCAGAGTGTGCACCTAAAGCTACCTGAAGAAAATTGGTGGTGTTCTTCTGATCCTATTAGTACCGCAGGCAGCTGCAGTATTTACAAGTTAGTGTAGTGTGTCCTCTGCACAGTGTGCACCTAAAGCTACCTGAAGAAAATTGGTGGTGTTCTGATCCAATTAGTATCGCAGGCAGCTGCAGTATTTACAAGTTAGTGTAGTGCGTCCTCTGCAGAGTGTGCACCTAAAGCTACCTGAAGAAAATTGGTGGTGTTCTTCTGATCCTATTAGTACTGCAGGCAGCTGCAGTATTTACAAGTTAGTGTAGTGCATCCTCTGCACAGTGTGCACCTAAAGCTATCTGAAGAAAATTGGTGGTGTTCTTCTGATCCTATTAGTACCGCAGGCAGCTGCAGTATTTACAAGTTAGTGTAGTGTGTCCTCTGCACAGTGTGCACCTAAAGCTACCTAAAGAAAATTGGTGGTGTTCTTCTGATCCTATTAGTAACGCAGGCAGCTGCAGTATTTACAAGTTAGTGTAGTGCGTCCTCTGCAGAGTGTGCACCTAAAGCTACCTGAAGAAAATTGGTGGTGTTCTTCTGATCCTATTAGTACTGCAGGCAGCTGCAGTATTTACAAGTTAGTGTAGTGCGTCCTCTGCACAGTGTGCACCTAAAGCTACCTGAAGAAAATTGGTGGTGTTCTGATCCAATTAGTATCGCAGGCAGCTGCAGTATTTACAAGTTAGTGTAGTGCGTTCTCTGCACAGTGTGCACCTAAAGCTACCTGAAGAAAATTGGTGGTGTTCTTCTGATCCTATTAGTACTGCAGGTAGCTGCAGTATTTACAAGTTAGTGTAGTGCATCCTTTGCACAGTGTGCACCTAAAGCTACCTGAAGAAAATTGGTGGTGTTCTTCTGATCCTATTAGTACCGCAGGCAGCTGCAGTATTTACAGTTAGTGTAATGCGTCCTCTGCACAGTGTGCACCTAAAGCTATCTGAAGAAAATTGGTGGTGTTCTTCTGATCCTATTAGTACCGCAGGCAGCTGCAGTATTTACAAGTTAGTGTAGTGTGTCCTCTGCACAGTGTGCACCTAAAGCTACCTAAAGAAAATTGGTGGTGTTCTTCTGATCCTATTAGTAACGCAGGCAGCTGCAGTATTTACAAGTTAGTGTAGTGCGTCCTCTGCAGAGTGTGCACCTAAAGCTACCTGAAGAAAATTGGTGGTGTTCTTCTGATCCTATTAATACTGCAGGCAGCTGCAGTATTTACAAGTTAGTGTAGTGCGTCCTCTGCACAGTGTGCACCTAAAGCTACCTGAAGAAAATTGGTGGTGTTCTGATCCAATTAGTATCGCAGGCAGCTGCAGTATTTACAAGTTAGTGTAGTGCGTCCTCTGCACAGTGTGCACCTAAAGCAACCTGAAGAAAATTCATGGTGTTCTTCTGATCCTATTAGTAACGCAGGCAGCTGGAGTATTTACAAGTTAGTGTAGTGCGTCCTCTGCAGAGTGTGCACCTAAAGCTACATGAAGAAAATTGGTGGTGTTCTTCTGATCCTATTAGTACTGCAGGCAGCTGCAGTATTTACAAGTTAGTGTAGTGCGTCCTCTGCACAGTGTGCACCTAAAGCTACCTGAAGAAAATTGGTGGTGTTCTTCTGATCCTATTAGTACCGCAGGCAGCTGCAGTATTTACAGTTAGTGTAGTGCGTCCTCTGCACAGTTTGCACCTAAAGCTACATGAAGAAAATTGGTGGTGTTCTTCTGATCCTATTAGTACAGCAGGCAGCTGCAGTATTTACAAGTTAGTGTAGTGCGTCCTTTGCACAGTGTGCACGTAAAGCTACCTGAAGAAAATTGGTGGTGTTCTTCTGATCCTATTAGTACCGCAGGCAGCTGCAGTATTTACAAGTTAGTGTAGTGTGTCCTCTGCACAGTGTGCACCTAAAGCTACCTGAAGAAAATTGGTGGTGTTCTGATCCAATTAGTATCGCAGGCAGCTGCAGTATTTACAAGTTAGTGTAGTGCGTCCTCTGCACAGTGTGCACCTAAAGCTACCTGAAGAAAATTGGTGGTGTTCTTCTGATCCTATTAGTACCGCAGGCAGCTGCAGTAATTACAAGTTAGTGTAGTGCGTCCTCTGCACAGTGTGCACCTAAAGCTACCTGAAGAAAATTGATGGTGTTCTTCTGATCCTATTAGTAACGCAGGCAGATGGAGTATTTACAAGTTAGTGTATTGCGTCCTCTGCAGAGTGTGCACCTAAAGCTACATGAAGAAAATTGGTGGTGTTCTTCTGATCCTATTAGTACTGCAGGCAGCTGGCAGTATTTACAAGTTAGTGTAGTGCGTCCTCTGCACAGTGTGTACCTAAAGCTACCTGAAGAAAAATTGGTGGTGTTCTGATCCAATTAGTATCGCAGGCAGCTGCAGTATTTACAAGTTAGTGTAGTGCGTCCTCTGCACAGTGTGCACCTAAAAGCTACCTGAAGAAAATTGGTGGTGTTCTTCTGATCCTATTAGTACCGCAGGCAGCTGCAGTATTACAGTTGGTGTAGTGCGTCCTCTGCACAGTTTGCACCTAAAGCTACATGAAGAAAATTGGTGGTGTTCTTCTGATCCTATTAGTACCGCAGGCAGCTGCAGTATTTACAAGTTAGTGTAGTGCATCCTCTGCACAGTGTGCACCTAAAGCTACTTGAAGAAAATGGTGGTGTTCTTCTGATCCTATTAGTACCGCAGGCAGCTGCAGTATTTACAGTTAGTGTAATGCGTCCTCTGCACAGTGTGCACCTAAAGCTACCTGAAGAAAATAGGTGGTGTTCTTCTGATCCTATTAGTACCGCAGGCAGCTGCAGTATTTACAGTTAGTGTAATGCATCCTCTGCACAGTGTGCACCTAAAGCTACCTGAAGAAAATTGGTGGTGTTCTTCTGATCCTATTAGTACCGCAGGCAGCTGCAGTATTTACAAGTTAGTGTAGTGTGTCCTCTGCACAGTGTGCACCTAAAGCTAACTGAAGAAAATTGGTGGTGTTCTTCTGATCCTATTAGCACCGCAGGCAGCTGCAGTATTTACAGTTAGTGTATTGCGTCCTCTGCACAGTTTGCACCTAAAGCTACATGAAGAAAATTGGTGGTGTTCTTCTGATCCTATTAGTACCGCAGGCAGCTGCAGTATTTACAAGTTAGTGTAGTGCGTCCTCTGCACAGTGTGCACCTAAAGCTACCTGAAGAAAATTGGTGGTGTTCTTCTGATCCTATTAGTACTGCAGGCAGCTGCAGTATTTACAAGTTAGTGTAGTGCGTCCTCTGCACAGTGTGCACCTAAAGCTACCTGAAGAAAATAGGTGGTGTTCTTCTGATCCTATTAGTACCGCAGGCAGCTGCAGTATTTACAGTTAGTGTAATGCGTCCTCTGCACAGTGGGCACCTAAAGCTACCTGAAGAAAATTGGTGGTGTTCTTCTGATCCTATTAGTACCGCAGGCAGCTGCAGTATTTACAAGTTAGTGTAGTGTGTCCTCTGCACAGTGTGCACCTAAAGCCAACTGAAGAAAATTGGTGGTGTTCTTCTGATCCTATTAGCACAGCAGGCAGCTGCAGTATTTACAGTTAGTGTATTGCGTCCTCTGCACAGTTTGCACCTAAAGCTACATGAAGAAAATTGGTGGTGTTCTTCTGATCCTATTAGTACCGCAGGCAGCTGCAGTATTTACAAGTTAGTGTAGTGCGTCCTCTGCAGAGTGTGCACCTAAAGCTACCTGAAGAAAATTGGTGGTGTTCTTCTGATCCTATTAGTACCGCAGGCAGCTGCAGTATTTACAAGTTAGTGTAGTGTGTCCTCTGCACAGTGTGCACCTAAAGCTACCTGAAGAAAATTGGTGGTGTTCTGATCCAATTAGTATCGCAGGCAGCTGCAGTATTTACAAGTTAGTGTAGTGCGTCCTCTGCACAGTGTGCACCTAAAGCTACCTGAAGAAAATTGATGGTGTTCTTCTGATCCTATTAGTACTGCAGGCAGCTGCAGTATTTACAAGTTAGTGTAGTGCATCCTCTGCACAGTGTGCACCTAAAGCCACCTGAAGAAAATTGGTGGTGTTCTTCTGATCCTATTAGCACCGCAGGCAGCTGCAGTATTTACAGTTAGTGTATTGCGTCCTCTGCACAGTTTGCACCTAAAGCTACATGAAGAAAATTGGTGGTGTTCTTCTGATCCTATTAGTACCGCAGGCAGCTGCAGTATTTACAAGTTAGTGTAGTGCGTCCTCTGCAGAGTGTGCACCTAAAGCTACCTGAAGAAAATTGGTGGTGTTCTTCTGATCCTATTAGTACCGCAGGCAGCTGCAGTATTTACAAGTTAGTGTAGTGTGTCCTCGGCACAGTGTGCACCTAAAGCTACCTGAAGAAAATTGGTGGTGTTCTGATCCAATTAGTATCGCAGGCAGCTGCAGTATTTACAAGTTAGTGTAGTGCGTCCTCTGCAGAGTGTGCACCTAAAGCTACCTGAAGAAAATTGGTGGTGTTCTTCTGATCCTATTAGTACTGCAGGCAGCTGCAGTATTTACAAGTTAGTGTAGTGCATCCTCTGCACAGTGTGCACCTAAAGCTATCTGAAGAAAATTGGTGGTGTTCTTCTGATCCTATTAGTACCGCAGGCAGCTGCAGTATTTACAAGTTAGTGTAGTGTGTCCTCTGCACAGTGTGCACCTAAAGCTACCTAAAGAAAATTGGTGGTGTTCTTCTGATCCTATTAGTAACGCAGGCAGCTGCAGTATTTACAAGTTAGTGTAGTGCGTCCTCTGCAGAGTGTGCACCTAAAGCTACCTGAAGAAAATTGGTGGTGTTCTTCTGATCCTATTAGTACTGCAGGCAGCTGCAGTATTTACAAGTTAGTGTAGTGCGTCCTCTGCACAGTGTGCACCTAAAGCTACCTGAAGAAAATTGGTGGTGTTCTGATCCAATTAGTATCGCAGGCAGCTGCAGTATTTACAAGTTAGTGTAGTGCGTTCTCTGCACAGTGTGCACCTAAAGCTACCTGAAGAAAATTGGTGGTGTTCTTCTGATCCTATTAGTACTGCAGGTAGCTGCAGTATTTACAAGTTAGTGTAGTGCATCCTTTGCACAGTGTGCACCTAAAGCTACCTGAAGAAAATTGGTGGTGTTCTTCTGATCCTATTAGTACCGCAGGCAGCTGCAGTATTTACAGTTAGTGTAATGCGTCCTCTGCACAGTGTGCACCTAAAGCTATCTGAAGAAAATTGGTGGTGTTCTTCTGATCCTATTAGTACCGCAGGCAGCTGCAGTATTTACAAGTTAGTGTAGTGTGTCCTCTGCACAGTGTGCACCTAAAGCTACCTAAAGAAAATTGGTGGTGTTCTTCTGATCCTATTAGTAACGCAGGCAGCTGCAGTATTTACAAGTTAGTGTAGTGCGTCCTCTGCAGAGTGTGCACCTAAAGCTACCTGAAGAAAATTGGTGGTGTTCTTCTGATCCTATTAATACTGCAGGCAGCTGCAGTATTTACAAGTTAGTGTAGTGCGTCCTCTGCACAGTGTGCACCTAAAGCTACCTGAAGAAAATTGGTGGTGTTCTGATCCAATTAGTATCGCAGGCAGCTGCAGTATTTACAAGTTAGTGTAGTGCGTCCTCTGCACAGTGTGCACCTAAAGCAACCTGAAGAAAATTCATGGTGTTCTTCTGATCCTATTAGTAACGCAGGCAGCTGGAGTATTTACAAGTTAGTGTAGTGCGTCCTCTGCAGAGTGTGCACCTAAAGCTACATGAAGAAAATTGGTGGTGTTCTTCTGATCCTATTAGTACTGCAGGCAGCTGCAGTATTTACAAGTTAGTGTAGTGCGTCCTCTGCACAGTGTGCACCTAAAGCTACCTGAAGAAAATTGGTGGTGTTCTTCTGATCCTATTAGTACCGCAGGCAGCTGCAGTATTTACAGTTAGTGTAGTGCGTCCTCTGCACAGTTTGCACCTAAAGCTACATGAAGAAAATTGGTGGTGTTCTTCTGATCCTATTAGTACAGCAGGCAGCTGCAGTATTTACAAGTTAGTGTAGTGCGTCCTTTGCACAGTGTGCACGTAAAGCTACCTGAAGAAAATTGGTGGTGTTCTTCTGATCCTATTAGTACCGCAGGCAGCTGCAGTATTTACAAGTTAGTGTAGTGTGTCCTCTGAACAGTGTGCACCTAAAGCTACCTGAAGAAAATTGGGGGTGTTCTGATCCAATTAATATCGCAGGCAGCTGCAGTATTTACAAGTTAGTGTAGTGTGTCCTCTGCACAGTGTGCACCTAAAGCTACATGAAGAAAATTGGTGGTGTTCTGATCCAATTAGTATCGCAGGCAGCTGCAGTATTTACAAGTTAGTGTAGTGCGTCCTCTGCACAGTGTGCACCTAAAGCTACCTGAAGAAAATTGGTGGTGTTCTTCTGATCCTATTAGTACTGCAGGCAGCTGCAGTATTTACAAGTTAGTGTAGTGCATCCTTTGCACAGTGTGCACCTAAAGCTACCTGAAGAAAATTGGTGGTGTTCTTCTGATCCTATTAGTAACGCAGGCAGCTGCAGTATTTACAGTTAGTGTAATGCGTCCTCTGCACAGTGTGCACCTAAAGCTACCTGAAGAAAATTGGTGGTGTTCTTCTGATCCTATTAGTACCGCAGACAGCTGCTGTATTTACAGTTAGTGTAGTGTGTCCTCTGCACAGGGTGCACCTAAAGCTACCTGAAGAAAATTGGTGGCGTTCTTCTGATCCTATTAGTACCGCAGGCAGCTGTAGTATTTACAAGTTAGTGTAGTGCGTCCTCTGCACAGGGTGCACCTAAAGCTACCTGAAGAAAATTGGTGGTGTTCTTCTGATCCTATTAGTACTGCAGGCAGCTGCAGTATTTACAAGTTAGTGTAGTGCGTCCTCGGCACAGTGTGCACCTAAAGCTACCTGAAGAAAATTGGTGGTGTTCTGATCCAATTAGTATCGCAGGCAGCTGCAGTATTTACAAGTTAGTGTAGTGCGTCCTCTGCACAGTGTGCACCTAAAGCTACCTGAAGAAAATTGGTGGTGTTCTTCTGATCCTATTAGTACCGCAGGCAGCTGCAGTAATTACAAGTTAGTGTAGTGCGTCCTCTGCACAGTGTGCACCTAAAGCTACCTGAAGAAAATTGATGGTGTTCTTCTGATCCTATTAGTAACGCAGGCAGCTGGAGTATTTACAAGTTAGTGTATTGCGTCCTCTGCAGAGTGTGCACCTAAAGCTACATGAAGAAAATTGGTGGTGTTCTTCTGATCCTATTAGTACTGCAGGCAGCTGCATTATTTACAAGTTAGTGTAGTGCGTCCTCTGCACAGTGTGCACCTAAAGCTACCTGAAGAAAATTGGTGGTGTTCTTCTGATCCTATTAGTACCGCAGGCAGCTGCAGTATTTACAGTTGGTGTAGTGCGTCCTCTGCACAGTTTGCACCTAAAGCTACATGAAGAAAATTGGTGGTGTTCTTCTGATCCTATTAGTACCGCAGGCAGCTGCAGTATTTACAAGTTAGTGTAGTGCATCCTCTGCACAGTGTGCACCTAAAGCTACTTGAAGAAAATTGGTGGTGTTCTTCTGATCCTATTAGTACCGCAGGCAGCTGCAGTATTTACAGTTAGTGTAATGCGTCCTCTGCACAGTGTGCACCTAAAGCTACCTGAAGAAAATAGGTGGTGTTCTTCTGATCCTATTAGTACCGCAGGCAGCTGCAGTATTTACAGTTAGTGTAATGCATCCTCTGCACAGTGTGCACCTAAAGCTACCTGAAGAAAATTGGTGGTGTTCTTCTGATCCTATTAGTACCGCAGGCAGCTGCAGTATTTACAAGTTAGTGTAGTGTGTCCTCTGCACAGTGTGCACCTAAAGCTAACTGAAGAAAATTGGTGGTGTTCTTCTGATCCTATTAGCACCGCAGGCAGCTGCAGTATTTACAGTTAGTGTATTGCGTCCTCTGCACAGTTTGCACCTAAAGCTACATGAAGAAAATTGGTGGTGTTCTTCTGATCCTATTAGTACCGCAGGCAGCTGCAGTATTTACAAGTTAGTGTAGTGCGTCCTCTGCAGAGTGTGCACCTAAAGCTACCTGAAGAAAATTGGTGGTGTTCTTCTGATCCTATTAGTACCGCAGGCAGCTGCAGTATTTACAAGTTAGTGTAGTGTGTCCTCTGCACAGTGTGCACCTAAAGCTACCTGAAGAAAATTGGTGGTGTTCTGATCCATTTAGTATCGCAGGCAGCTGCAGTATTTACAAGTTAGTGTAGTGCGTCCTCTGCACAGTGTGCACCTAAAGCTACCTGAAGAAAATTGGTGGTGTTCTTCTGATCCTATTAGTACTGCAGGCAGCTGCAGTATTTACAAGTTAGTGTAGTGCGTCCTCTGCACAGTGTGCACCTAAAGCTACCTGAAGAAAATAGGTGGTGTTCTTCTGATCCTATTAGTACCGCAGGCAGCTGCAGTATTTACAGTTAGTGTAATGCGTCCTCTGCACAGTGTGCACCTAAAGCTACCTGAAGAAAATTGGTGGTGTTCTTCTGATCCTATTAGTACCGCAGGCAGCTGCAGTATTTACAAGTTAGTGTAGTGTGTCCTCTGCACAGTGTGCACCTAAAGCCAACTGAAGAAAATTGGTGGTGTTCTTCTGATCCTATTAGCACAGCAGGCAGCTGCAGTATTTACAGTTAGTGTATTGCGTCCTCTGCACAGTTTGCACCTAAAGCTACATGAAGAAAATTGGTGGTGTTCTTCTGATCCTATTAGTACCGCAGGCAGCTGCAGTATTTACAAGTTAGTGTAGTGCGTCCTCTGCAGAGTGTGCACCTAAAGCTACCTGAAGAAAATTGGTGGTGTTCTTCTGATCCTATTAGTACCGCAGGCAGCTGCAGTATTTACAAGTTAGTGTAGTGTGTCCTCTGCACAGTGTGCACCTAAAGCTACCTGAAGAAAATTGGTGGTGTTCTGATCCAATTAGTATCGCAGGCAGCTGCAGTATTTACAAGTTAGTGTAGTGTGTCCTCTGCCCAGTGTGCACCTAAAGCTACCTGAAGAAAATTGGTGGTGTTCTGATCCAATTAGTATCGCAGGCAGCTGCAGTATTTACAAGTTAGTGTAGTGCGTCCTCTGCACAGTGTGCACCTAAAGCTACCTGAAGAAAATTGATGGTGTTCTTCTGATCCTATTAGTACTGCAGGCAGCTGCAGTATTTACAAGTTAGTGTAGTGCATCCTCTGCACAGTGTGCACCTAAAGCTATCTGAAGAAAATTGGTGGTGTTCTTCTGATCCTATTAGCACCGCAGGCAGCTGCAGTATTTACAGTTAGTGTATTGCGTCCTCTGCACAGTTTGCACCTAAAGCTACATGAAGAAAATTGGTGGTGTTCTTCTGATCCTATTAGTACCGCAGGCAGCTGCAGTATTTACAAGTTAGTGTAGTGCGTCCTCTGCAGAGTGTGCACCTAAAGCTACCTGAAGAAAATTGGTGGTGTTCTTCTGATCCTATTAGTACCGCAGGCAGCTGCAGTATTTACAAGTTAGTGTAGTGTGTCCTCTGCACAGTGTGCACCTAAAGCTACCTGAAGAAAATTGGTGGTGTTCTGATCCAATTAGTATCGCAGGCAGCTGCAGTATTTACAAGTTAGTGTAGTGCGTCCTCTGCAGAGTGTGCACCTAAAGCTACCTGAAGAAAATTGGTGGTGTTCTTCTGATCCTATTAGTACTGCAGGCAGCTGCAGTATTTACAAGTTAGTGTAGTGCATCCTCTGCACAGTGTGCACCTAAAGCTATCTGAAGAAAATTGGTGGTGTTCTTCTGATCCTATTAGTACCGCAGGCAGCTGCAGTATTTACAAGTTAGTGTAGTGTGTCCTCTGCACAGTGTGCACCTAAAGCTACCTAAAGAAAATTGGTGGTGTTCTTCTGATCCTATTAGTAACGCAGGCAGCTGCAGTATTTACAAGTTAGTGTAGTGCGTCCTCTGCAGAGTGTGCACCTAAAGCTACCTGAAGAAAATTGGTGGTGTTCTTCTGATCCTATTAGTACTGCAGGCAGCTGCAGTATTTACAAGTTAGTGTAGTGCGTCCTCTGCACAGTGTGCACCTAAAGCTACCTGAAGAAAATTGGTGGTGTTCTGATCCAATTAGTATCGCAGGCAGCTGCAGTATTTACAAGTTAGTGTAGTGCGTCCTCTGCACAGTGTGCACCTAAAGCTACCTGAAGAAAATTGGTGGTGTTCTTCTGATCCTATTAGTACTGCAGGTAGCTGCAGTATTTACAAGTTAGTGTAGTGCATCCTTTGCACAGTGTGCACCTAAAGCTACCTGAAGAAAATTGGTGGTGTTCTTCTGATCCTATTAGTACCGCAGGCAGCTGCAGTATTTACAGTTAGTGTAATGCGTCCTCTGCACAGTGTGCACCTAAAGCTATCTGAAGAAAATTGGTGGTGTTCTTCTGATCCTATTAGTACCGCAGGCAGCTGCAGTATTTACAAGTTAGTGTAGTGTGTCCTCTGCACAGTGTGCACCTAAAGCTACCTAAAGAAAATTGGTGGTGTTCTTCTGATCCTATTAGTAACGCAGGCAGCTGCAGTATTTACAAGTTAGTGTAGTGCGTCCTCTGCAGAGTGTGCACCTAAAGCTACCTGAAGAAAATTGGTGGTGTTCTTCTGATCCTATTAATACTGCAGGCAGCTGCAGTATTTACAAGTTAGTGTAGTGCGTCCTCTGCACAGTGTGCACCTAAAGCTACCTGAAGAAAATTGGTGGTGTTCTGATCCAATTAGTATCGCAGGCAGCTGCAGTATTTACAAGTTAGTGTAGTGCGTCCTCTGCACAGTGTGCACCTAAAGCTACCTGAAGAAAATTCATGGTGTTCTTCTGATCCTATTAGTAACACAGGCAGCTGGAGTATTTACAAGTTAGTGTAGTGCGTCCTCTGCAGAGTGTGCACCTAAAGCTACATGAAGAAAATTGGTGGTGTTCTTCTGATCCTATTAGTACTGCAGGCAGCTGCAGTATTTACAAGTTAGTGTAGTGCGTCCTCTGCACAGTGTGCACCTAAAGCTACCTGAAGAAAATTGGTGGTGTTCTTCTGATCCTATTAGTACCGCAGGCAGCTGCAGTATTTACAGTTAGTGTAGTGCGTCCTCTGCACAGTTTGCACCTAAAGCTACATGAAGAAAATTGGTGGTGTTCTTCTGATCCTATTAGTACCGCAGGCAGCTGCAGTATTTACAAGTTAGTGTAGTGTGTCCTCTGAACAGTGTGCACCTAAAGCTACCTGAAGAAAATTGGGGGTGTTCTGATCCAATTAATATCGCAGGCAGCTGCAGTATTTACAAGTTAGTGTAGTGTGTCCTCTGCACAGTGTGCACCTAAAGCTACCTGAAGAAAATTGGTGGTGTTCTTCTGATCCTATTAGTACCGCAGGCAGCTGCAGTATTTACAGTTAGTGTAATGCGTCCTCTGCACAGTGTGCACCTAAAGCTACCTGAAGAAAATTGGTGGTGTTCTTCTGATCCTATTAGTACCGCAGGCAGCTGCAGTATTTACAAGTTAGTGTAGTGCGTCCTCTGCAGAGTGTGCACCTAAAGCTACCTGAAGAAAATTGGTGGTGTTCTTCTGATCCTATTAGTACCGCAGGCAGCTGCAGTATTTACAAGTTAGTGTAGTGTGTCCTCTGAACAGTGTGCACCTAAAGCTATCTGAAGAAAATCGGTGGTGTTCTGAACCAATAGTATCGCAGGCAGCTGCAGTATTTACAGTTAGTGTAATGCGTCCTCTGCACAGTGTGCACCTAAAGCTACCTGAAGAAAATTGGTGGTGTTCTTCTGATCCTATTAGTACCGCAGGCAGCTGCAGTATTTACAAGTTAGTGTAGTGTGTCCTCTGCACAGTGTGCACCTAAAGCTACCTAAAGAAAATTGGTGGTGTTCTTCTGATCCTATTAGTAACGCAGGCAGCTGCAGTATTTACAAGTTAGTGTAGTGCGTCCTCTGCAGAGTGTGCACCTAAAGCTACCTGAAGAAAATTGGTGGTGTTCTTCTGATCCTATTAGTACTGCAGGCAGCTGCAGTATTTACAAGTTAGTGTAGTGCGTCCTCTGCACAGTGTGCACCTAAAGCTACCTGAAGAAAATTGGTGGTGTTCTGATCCTATTAGTACTGCAGGCAGCTGCAGTATTTACAAGTTAGTGTAGTGCATCCTTTGCACAGTGTGCACCTAAAGCTACCTGAAGAAAATTGGTGGTGTTCTTCTGATCCTATTAGTACCGCAGGCAGCTGCAGTATTTACAGTTAGTGTAATGCGTCCTCTGCACAGTGTGCACCTAAAGCTACCTGAAGAAAATTGGTGGTGTTCTTCTGATCCTATTAGTACCGCAGGCAGCTGCAGTATTTACAAGTTAGTGTAGTGTGTCCTCTGCACAGTGTGCACCTAAAGCTACCTAAAGAAAATTGGTGGTGTTCTTCTGATCCTATTAGTAACGCAGGCAGCTGCAGTATTTACAAGTTAGTGTAGTGCGTCCTCTGCAGAGTGTGCACCTAAAGCTACCTGAAGAAAATTGGTGGTGTTCTTCTGATCCTATTAGTACTGCAGGCAGCTGCAGTATTTACAAGTTAGTGTAGTGTGTCCTCTGAACAGTGTGCACCTAAAGCTATCTGAAGAAAATCGGTGGTGTTCTGATCCAATTAGTATCGCAGGCAGCTGCAGTATTTACAGTTAGTGTAATGCGTCCTCTGCACAGTGTGCACCTAAAGCTACCTGAAGAAAATTGGTGGTGTTCTTCTGATCCTATTAGTACCGCAGGCAGCTGCAGTATTTACAAGCTAGTGTAGTGTGTCCTCTGCACAGTGTGCACCTAAAGCTACCTAAAGAAAATTGGTGGTGTTCTTCTGATCCTATTAGTAACGCAGGCAGCTGCAGTATTTACAAGTTAGTGTAGTGCGTCCTCTGCAGAGTGTGCACCTAAAGCTACCTGAAGAAAATTGGTGGTGTTCTTCTGATCCTATTAGTACTGCAGGCAGCTGCAGTATTTACAAGTTAGTGTAGTGCGTCCTCTGCACAGTGTGCACCTAAAGCTACCTGAAGAAAATTGGTGGTGTTCTGATCCTATTAGTACTGCAGGCAGCTGCAGTATTTACAAGTTAGTGTAGTGCATCCTTTGCACAGTGTGCTTCTAAAGCTACCTGAAGAAAATTGGTGGTGTTCTTCTGATCCTATTAGTACCGCAGGCAGCTGCAGTATTTACAGTTAGTGTAATGCGTCCTCTGCACAGTGTGCACCTAAAGCTACCTGAAGAAAATTGGTGGTGTTCTTCTGATCCTATTAGTACCGCAGGCAGCTGCAGTATTTACAAGTTAGTGTAGTGTGTCCTCTGCACAGTGTGCACCTAAAGCTACCTAAAGAAAATTGGTGGTGTTCTTCTGATCCTATTAGTAACGCAGGCAGCTGCAGTATTTACAAGTTAGTGTAGTGCGTCCTCTGCAGAGTGTGCACCTAAAGCTACCTGAAGAAAATTGGTGGTGTTCTTCTGATCCTATTAGTACTGCAGGCAGCTGCAGTATTTACAAGTTAGTGTAGTGCGTCCTCTGCACAGTGTGCACCTAAAGCTACCTGAAGAAAATTGGTGGTGTTCTGATCCAATTAGTATCGCAGACAGCTGCAGTATTTACAAGTTAGTGTAGTGCGTCCTCTGCACAGTGTGCACCTAAAGCTACCTGAAGAAAATTCATGGATTTCTTCTGATCCTATTAGTAACACAGGCAGCTGGAGTATTTACAAGTTAGTGTAGTGCGTCCTCTGCAGAGTGTGCACCTAAAGCTACATGAAGAAAATTGGTGGTGTTCTTCTGATCCTATTAGTACTGCAGGCAGCTGCAGTATTTACAAGTTAGTGTAGTGCGTCCTCTGCACAGTGTGCACCTAAAGCTACCTGAAGAAAATTTGTGGTGTTCTGATCCAATTAGTATCGCAGGCAGCTGCAGTATTTACAAGTTAGTGTAGTGCGTCCTCTGCACAGTGTGCACCTAAAGCTACCTGAAGAAAATTGGTGGTGTTCTGATCCAATTAGTATCGCAGGCAGCTGCAGTATTTACAAGTTAGTGTAGTGCGTCCTCTGCACAGTGTGCACCTAAAGCTACCTGAAGAAAATTGGTGGTGTTCTTCTGATCCTATTAGTACCGCAGGCAGCTGCAGTATTTACAGTTAGTGTAGTGCGTCCTCTGCACAGTTTGCACCTAAAGCTACATGAAGAAAATTGGTGTTGTTCTTCTGATCCTATTAGTACAGCAGGCAGCTGCAGTATTTACAAGTTAGTGTAGTGCGTCCTTTGCACAGTGTGCACGTAAAGCTACCTGAAGAAAATTGGTGGTGTTCTTCTGATCCTATTAGTACCGCAGGCAGCTGCAGTATTTACAAGTTAGTGTAGTGTGTCCTCTGAACAGTGTGCACCTAAAGCTACCTGAAGAAAATTGGGGGTGTTCTGATCCAATTAATATCGCAGGCAGCTGCAGTATTTACAAGTTAGTGTAGTGTGTCCTCTGCACAGTGTGCACCTAAAGCTAACTGAAGAAAATTGGTGGTGTTCTCCTGATCCTATTAGCACCGCAGGCAGCTGCAGTATTTACAGTTAGTGTATTGCGTCCTCTGCACAGTTTGCACCTAAAGCTACATGAAGAAAATTGGTGGTGTTCTTCTGATCCTATGAGTACCGCAGGCAGCTGCAGTATTTACAAGTTAGTGTAGTGCGTCCTCTGCAGAGTGTGCACCTAAAGCTACCTGAAGAAAATTGGTGGTGTTCTTCTGATCCTATTAGTACCGCAGGCAGCTGCAGTATTTACAAGTTAGTGTAGTGTGTCCTCTGAACAGTGTGCACCTAAAGCTATCTGAAGAAAATCGGTGGTGTTCTGATCCAATTAGTATCGCAGGCAGCTGCAGTATTTACAAGTTAGTGTAGTGCGTCCTCTGCACAGTGTGCACCTAAAGCTACCTGAAGAAAATTGGTGGTGTTCTTCTGATCCTATTAGTACTGCAGGCAGCTGCAGTATTTACAAGTTAGTGTATGCATCCTTTGCACAGTGTGCACCTAAAGCTACCTGAAGAAAATTGGTGGTGTTCTTCTGATCCTGTTAGTACCGCAGGCAGCTGCAGTATTTACAGTTAGTGTAATGCGTCCTCTGCACAGTGTGCACCTAAAGCTACCTGAAGAAAATTGGTGGTGTTCTTCTGATCCTATTAGTACCGCAGGCAGCTGCAGTATTTACAAGTTAGTGTAGTGTGTCCTCTGCACAGTGTGCACCTAAAGCTACCTAAAGAAAATTGGTGGTGTTCTTCTGATCCTATTAGTAACGCAGGCAGCTGCAGTATTTACAAGTTAGTGTAGTGCGTCCTCTGCAGAGTGTGCACCTAAAGCTACCTGAAGAAAATTGGTGGTGTTCTTCTGATCCTATTAGTACTGCAGGCAGCTGCAGTATTTACAAGTTAGTGTAGTGCGTCCTCTGCACAGTGTGCACCTAAAGCTACCTGAAGAAAATTGGTGGTGTTCTGATCCAATTAGTATCGCAGGCAGCTGCAGTATTTACAAGTTAGTGTAGTGCGTCCTCTGCACAGTGTGCACCTAAAGCTACCTGAAGAAAATTCATGGATTTCTTCTGATCCTATTAGTAACACAGGCAGCTGGAGTATTTACAAGTTAGTGTAGTGCGTCCTCTGCAGAGTGTGCACCTAAAGCTACCTGAAGAAAATTGGTGGTGTTCTTCTGATCCTATTAGTACTGCAGGCAGCTGCAGTATTTACAAGTTAGTGTAGTGCGTCCTCTGCACAGTGTGCACCTAAAGCTACCTGAAGAAAATTGGTGGTGTTCTGATCCAATTAGTATCGCAGGCAGCTGCAGTATTTACAAGTTAGTGTAGTGCGTCCTCTGCACAGTGTGCACCTAAAGCTACCTGAAGAAAATTGGTGGTGTTCTTCTGATCCTATTAGTACCGCAGGCAGCTGCAGTATTTACAGTTAGTGTAGTGCGTCCTCTGCACAGTTTGCACCTAAAGCTACCTGAAGAAAATTGGTGGTGTTCTGATCCAATTAGTATCGCAGGCAGCTGCAGTATTTACAAGTTAGTGTAGTGCGTCCTCTGCACAGTGTGCACCTAAAGCTACCTGAAGAAAATTGGTGGTGTTCTTCTGATCCTATTAGTACCGCAGGCAGCTGCAGTATTTACAGTTAGTGTAGTGCGTCCTCTGCACAGTTTGCACCTAAAGCTACATGAAGAAAATTGGTGGTGTTCTTCTGATCCTATTAGTACAGCAGGCAGCTGCAGTATTTACAAGTTAGTGTAGTGCGTCCTTTGCACAGTGTGCACGTAAAGCTACCTGAAGAAAATTGGTGGTGTTCTTCTGATCCTATTAGTACCGCAGGCAGCTGCAGTATTTACAAGTTAGTGTAGTGTGTCCTCTGAACAGTGTGCACCTAAAGCTACCTGAAGAAAATTGGGGGTGTTCTGATCCAATTAATATCGCAGGCAGCTGCAGTATTTACAAGTTAGTGTAGTGTGTCCTCTGCACAGTGTGCACCTAAAGCTAACTGAAGAAAATTGGTGGTGTTCTCCTGATCCTATTAGCACCGCAGGCAGCTGCAGTATTTACAGTTAGTGTATTGCGTCCTCTGCACAGTTTGCACCTAAAGCTACATGAAGAAAATTGGTGGTGTTCTTCTGATCCTATGAGTACCGCAGGCAGCTGCAGTATTTACAAGTTAGTGTAGTGCGTCCTCTGCAGAGTGTGCACCTAAAGCTACCTGAAGAAAATTGGTGGTGTTCTTCTGATCCTATTAGTACCGCAGGCAGCTGCAGTATTTACAAGTTAGTGTAGTGTGTCCTCTGAACAGTGTGCACCTAAAGCTATCTGAAGAAAATCGGTGGTGTTCTGATCCAATTAGTATCGCAGGCAGCTGCAGTATTTACAAGTTAGTGTAGTGCGTCCTCTGCACAGTGTGCACCTAAAGCTACCTGAAGAAAATTGGTGGTGTTCTTCTGATCCTATTAGTACTGCAGGCAGCTGCAGTATTTACAAGTTAGTGTATGCATCCTTTGCACAGTGTGCACCTAAAGCTACCTGAAGAAAATTGGTGGTGTTCTTCTGATCCTGTTAGTACCGCAGGCAGCTGCAGTATTTCCAGTTAGTGTAATGCGTCCTCTGCACAGTGTGCACCTAAAGCTACCTGAAGAAAATTGGTGGTGTTCTGATCCAATTAGTATCGCAGGCAGCTGCAGTATTTACAAGTTAGTGTAGTGCGTCCTCTGCACAGTGTGCACCTAAAGCTACCTGAAGAAAATTGGTGGTGTTCTTCTGATCCTATTAGTACCGCAGGCAGCTGCAGTATTTACAAGTTAGTGTAGTGTGTCCTCTGAACAGTGTGCACCTAAAGCTATCTGAAGAAAATCGGTGGTGTTCTGATCCAATTAGTATCGCAGGCAGCTGCAGTATTTACAAGTTAGTGTAGTGCGTCCTCTGCACAGTGTGCACCTAAAGCTACCTGAAGAAAATTGGTGGTGTTCTTCTGATCCTATTAGTACTGCAGGCAGCTGCAGTATTTACAAGTTAGTGTATGCATCCTTTGCACAGTGTGCACCTAAAGCTACCTGAAGAAAATTGGTGGTGTTCTTCTGATCCTGTTAGTACCGCAGGCAGCTGCAGTATTTCCAGTTAGTGTAATGCGTCCTCTGCACAGTGTGCACCTAAAGCTACCTGAAGAAAATTGGTGGTGTTCTGATCCAATTAGTATCGCAGGCAGCTGCAGTATTTACAAGTTAGTGTAGTGCGTCCTCTGCACAGTGTGCACCTAAAGCTACCTGAAGAAAATTTGTGGTGTTCTGATCCAATTAGTATCGCAGGCAGCTGCAGTATTTACAAGTTAGTGTAGTGCGTCCTCTGCACAGTGTGCACCTAAAGCTACCTGAAGAAAATTGGTGGTGTTCTGATCTTCTTCTGATCCTATTAGTACCGCAGGCAGCTGCAGTATTTACAGTTAGTGTAGTGCGTCCTCTGCACAGTTTGCACCTAAAGCTACATGAAGAAAATTGGTGGCGTTCTTCTGATCCTATTAGTACCGCAGGCAGCTGCAGTATTTACAAGTTAGTGTAGTGCGTCCTTTGCACAGTGGGCACGTAAAGCTACCTGAAGAAAATTGGTGGTGTTCTTCTGATCCTATTAGTACTGCAGGCAGCTGCAGTATTTACAAGTTAGTGTAGTGTGTCCTCTGAACAGTGTGCACCTAAAGCTACCTGAAGAAAATTGGGGGTGTTCTGATCCAATTAATATCGCAGGCAGCTGCAGTATTTACAAGTTAGTGTAGTGCGTCCTCTGCACAGTGTGCACCCAAAGCTACCTGAAGAAAATTGGTGGCATTCTTCTGATCCTATTAGTACCGCAGGCAGCTGCAGTATTTACAAGTTAGTGTAGTGCGTCCTCTGCAGAGTGTGCACCTAAAGCTACCTGAAGAAAATTGGTGGTGTTCTTCTGATCCTATTAGTACCGCAGGCAGCTGCAGTATTTACAAGTTAGTGTAGTGTGTCCTCTGCACAGTGTGCACCTAAAGCTACCTGAAGAAAATTGGTGGTGTTCTGATCCAATTAGTATCGCAGGCAGCTGCCGTATTTACAAGTTAGTGTAGTGCGTCCTCTGCACAGTGTGCACCTAAAGCTACCTGAAGAAAATTGGTGGTGTTCTTCTGATCCTATTAGTACTGCAGGCAGCTGCAGTATTTACAAGTTAGTGTAGTGCGTCCTCTGCACAGTGTGCACCTAAAGCTACCTGAAGAAAATAGGTGGTGTTCTTCTGATCCTATTAGTACCGCAGGCAGCTGCAGTATTTACAGTTAGTGTAATGCGTCCTCTTCACAGTGTGCACCTAAAGCTACCTGAAGAAAATTGGTGGTGTTCTTCTGATCCTATTAGTACCGCAGGCAGCTGCAGTATTTACAAGTTAGTGTAGTGTGTCCTCTGCACAGTGTGCACCTAAAGCCAACTGAAGAAAATTGGTGGTGTTCTTCTGATCCTATTAGCACAGCAGGCAGCTGCAGTATTTACAGTTAGTGTATTGCGTCCTCTGCACAGTTTGCACGTAAAGCTACATGAAGACAATTGGTGGTGTTCTTCTGATCCTATTAGTACCGCAGGCAGCTGCAGTATTTACAAGTTAGTGTAGTGCGTCCTCTGCAGAGTGTGCACCTAAAGCTTCCTGAAGAAAATTGGTGGTGTTCTTCTGATCCTATTAGTACCGCAGGCAGCTGCAGTATTTACAAGTTAGTGTAGTGTGTCCTCTGCACAGTGTGCACCTAAAGCTACCTGAAGAAAATTGGTGGTGTTCTGATCCAATTAGTATCGCAGGCAGCTGCAGTATTTACAAGTTAGTGTAGTGCGTCCTCTGCACAGTGTGCACCTAAAGCTACCTGAAGAAAATTGATGGTGTTCTTCTGATCCTATTAGTACTGCAGGCAGCTGCAGTATTTACAAGTTAGTGTAGTGCATCCTCTGCACAGTGTGCACCTAAAGCCAACTGAAGAAAATTGGTGGTGTTCTTCTGATCCTATTAGCACCGCAGGCAGCTGCAGTATTTACAGTTAGTGTATTGCGTCCTCTGCACAGTTTGCACCTAAAGCTACATGAAGAAAATTGGTGGTGTTCTTCTGATCCTATTAGTACCGCAGGCAGCTGCAGTATTTACAAGTTAGTGTAGTGCGTCCTCTGCAGAGTGTGCACCTAAAGCTACCTGAAGAAAATTGGTGGTGTTCTTCTGATCCTATTAGTACCGCAGGCAGCTGCAGTATTTACAAGTTAGTGTAGTGTGTCCTCTGCACAGTGTGCACCTAAAGCTACCTGAAGAAAATTGGTGGTGTTCTGATCCAATTAGTATCGCAGGCAGCTGCAGTATTTACAAGTTAGTGTAGTGCGTCCTCTGCACAGTGTGCACCTAAAGCTACCTGAAGAAAATTGGTGGTGTTCTTCTGATCCTATTAGTACTGCAGGAAGCTGCAGTATTTACAAGTTAGTGTAGTGCATCCTCTGCACAGTGTGCACCTAAAGCTATCTGAAGAAAATTGGTGGTGTTCTTCTGATCCTATTAGTACCGCAGGCAGCTGCAGTATTTACAAGTTAGTGTAGTGTGTCCTCTGCACAGTGTGCACCTAAAGCTACCTAAAGAAAATTGGTGGTGTCCTTCTGATCCTATTAGTAACGCAGGCAGCTGCAGTATTTACAAGTTAGTGTAGTGCGTCCTCTGCAGAGTGTGCACCTAAAGCTACCTGAAAAAAATTGGTGGTGTTCTTCTGATCCTATTAGTACTGCAGGCAGCTGCAGTATTTACAAGTTAGTGTAGTGCGTCCTCTGCACAGTGTGCACCTAAAGCTACCTGAAGAAAATTGTTGGTGTTCTGATCCAATTAGTATCGCAGGCAGCTGCAGTATTTACAAGTTAGTGTAGTGCGTCCTCTGCACAGTGTGCACCTAAAGCTACCTGAAGAAAATTGGTGGTGTTCTTCTGATCCTATTAGTACTGCAGGTAGCTGCAGTATTTACAAGTTAGTGTAGTGCATCCTTTGCACAGTGTGCACCTAAAGCTACCTGAAGAAAATTGGTGGTGTTCTTCTGATCCTATTAGTACCGCAGGCAGCTGCAGTATTTACAGTTAGTGTAATGCGTCCTCTGCACAGTGTGCACCTAAAGCTATCTGAAGAAAATTGGTGGTGTTCTTCTGATCCTATTAGTACCGCAGGCAGCTGCAGTATTTACAAGTTAGTGTAGTGTGTCCTCTGCACAGTGTGCACCTAAAGCTACCTAAAGAAAATTGGTGGTGTCCTTCTGATCCTATTAGTAACGCAGGCAGCTGCAGTATTTACAAGTTAGTGTAGTGCGTCCTCTGCAGAGTGTGCACCTAAAGCTACCTGAAAAAAATTGGTGGTGTTCTTCTGATCCTATTAGTACCGCAGGCAGCTGCAGTATTTACAAGTTAGTGTAGTGTGTCCTCTGCACAGTGTGCACCTAAAGCTACCTGAAGAAAATTGGTGGTGTTCTGATCCAATTAGTATCGCAGGCAGCTGCCGTATTTACAAGTTAGTGTAGTGCGTCCTCTGCACAGTGTGCACCTAAAGCTACCTGAAGAAAATTGGTGGTGTTCTTCTGATCCTATTAGTACTGCAGGCAGCTGCAGTATTTACAAGTTAGTGTAGTGCGTCCTCTGCACAGTGTGCACCTAAAGCTACCTGAAGAAAATAGGTGGTGTTCTTCTGATCCTATTAGTACCGCAGGCAGCTGCAGTATTTACAGTTAGTGTAATGCGTCCTCTTCACAGTGTGCACCTAAAGCTACCTGAAGAAAATTGGTGGTGTTCTTCTGATCCTATTAGTACCGCAGGCAGCTGCAGTATTTACAAGTTAGTGTAGTGTGTCCTCTGCACAGTGTGCACCTAAAGCCAACTGAAGAAAATTGGTGGTGTTCTTCTGATCCTATTAGCACAGCAGGCAGCTGCAGTATTTACAGTTAGTGTATTGCGTCCTCTGCACAGTTTGCACCTAAAGCTACATGAAGAAAATTGGTGGTGTTCTTCTGATCCTATTAGTACCGCAGGCAGCTGCAGTATTTACAAGTTAGTGTAGTGCGTCCTCTGCAGAGTGTGCACCTAAAGCTTCCTGAAGAAAATTGGTGGTGTACTTCTGATCCTATTAGTACCGCAGGCAGCTGCAGTATTTACAAGTTAGTGTAGTGTGTCCTCTGCACAGTGTGCACCTAAAGCTACCTGAAGAAAATTGGTGGTGTTCTGATCCAATTAGTATCGCAGGCAGCTGCAGTATTTACAAGTTAGTGTAGTGCGTCCTCTGCACAGTGTGCACCTAAAGCTACCTGAAGAAAATTGATGGTGTTCTTCTGATCCTATTAGTACTGCAGGCAGCTGCAGTATTTACAAGTTAGTGTAGTGCATCCTCTGCACAGTGTGCACCTAAAGCCAACTGAAGAAAATTGGTGGTGTTCTTCTGATCCTATTAGCACCGCAGGCAGCTGCAGTATTTACAGTTAGTGTATTGCGTCCTCTGCACAGTTTGCACCTAAAGCTACATGAAGAAAATTGGTGGTGTTCTTCTGATCCTATTAGTACCGCAAGCAGCTGCAGTATTTACAAGTTAGTGTAGTGCGTCCTCTGCAGAGTGTGCACCTAAAGCTACCTGAAGAAAATTGGTGGTGTTCTTCTGATCCTATTAGTACCGCAGGCAGCTGCAGTATTTACAAGTTAGTGTAGTGTGTCCTCTGCACAGTGTGCACCTAAAGCTACCTGAAGAAAATTGGTGGTGTTCTGATCCAATTAGTATCGCAGGCAGCTGCAGTATTTACAAGTTAGTGTAGTGCGTCCTCTGCACAGTGTGCACCTAAAGCTACCTGAAGAAAATTGGTGGTGTTCTTCTGATCCTATTAGTACTGCAGGCAGCTGCAGTATTTACAAGTTAGTGTAGTGCATCCTCTCCACAGTGTGCACCTAAAGCTATCTGAAGAAAATTGGTGGTGTTCTTCTGATCCTATTAGTACCGCAGGCAGCTGCAGTATTTACAAGTTAGTGTAGTGTGTCCTCTGCACAGTGTGCACCTAAAGCTACCTAAAGAAAATTGGTGGTGTCCTTCTGATCCTATTAGTAACGCAGGCAGCTGCAGTATTTACAAGTTAGTGTAGTGCGTCCTCTGCAGAGTGTGCACCTAAAGCTACCTGAAAAAAATTGGTGGTGTTCTTCTGATCCTATTAGTACTGCAGGCAGCTGCAGTATTTACAAGTTAGTGTAGTGCGTCCTCTGCACAGTGTGCACCTAAAGCTACCTGAAGAAAATGGTGGTGTTCTGATCCAATTAGTATCACAGGCAGCTGCAGTATTTACAAGTTAGTGTAGTGCGTCCTCTGCACAGTGTGCACCTAAAGCTACCTGAAGAAAATTGGTGGTGTTCTTCTGATCCTATTAGTACTGCAGGTAGCTGCAGTATTTACAAGTTAGTGTAGTGCATCCTTTGCACAGTGTGCACCTAAAGCTACCTGAAGAAAATTGGTGGTGTTCTTCTGATCCTATTAGTACTGCAGGCAGCTGCAGTATTTACAAGTTAGTGTAGTGCGTCCTCTGCACAGTGTGCACCTAAAGCTACCTGAAGAAAATTGGTGGTGTTCTGATCCAATTAGTATCGCAGGCAGCTGCAGTATTTACAAGTTAGTGTAGTGCGTCCTCTGCACAGTGTGCACCTAAAGCTACCTGAAGAAAATTGGTGGTGTTCTTCTGATCCTATTAGTACTGCAGGTAGCTGCAGTATTTACAAGTTAGTGTAGTGCATCCTTTGCACAGTGTGCACCTAAAGCTACCTGAAGAAAATTGGTGGTGTTCTTCTGATCCTATTAGTACCGCAGGCAGCTGCAGTATTTACAGTTAGTGTAATGCGTCCTCTGCACAGTGTGCACCTAAAGCTATCTGAAGAAAATTGGTGGTGTTCTTCTGATCCTATTAGTACCGCAGGCAGCTGCAGTATTTACAAGTTAGTGTAGTGTGTCCTCTGCACAGTGTGCACCTAAAGCTACCTAAAGAAAATTGGTGGTGTTCTTCTGATCCTATTAGTAACGCAGGCAGCTGCAGTATTTACAAGTTAGTGTAGTGCGTCCTCTGCGGAGTGTGCACCTAAAGCTACCTGAAGAAAATTGGTGGTGTTCTTCTGATCCTATTAATACTGCAGGCAGCTGCAGTATTTACAAGTTAGTGTAGTGCGTCCTCTGCACAGTGTGCACCTAAAGCTACCTGAAGAAAATTGGTGGTGTTCTGATCCAATTAGTATCGCAGACAGCTGCAGTATTTACAAGTTAGTGTAGTGCGTCCTCTGCACAGTGTGCACCTAAAGCTACCTGAAGAAAATTCATGGTGTTCTTCTGATCCTATTAGTAACGCAGGCAGCTGGAGTATTTACAAGTTAGTGTAGTGCGTCCTCTGCAGAGTGTGCACCTAAAGCTACATGAAGAAAATTGGTGGTGTTCTTCTGATCCTATTAGTACTGCAGGCAGCTGCAGTATTTATAAGTTAGTGTAGTGCGTCCTCTGCACAGTGTGCACCTAAAGCTACCTGAAGAAAATTGGTGGTGTTCTTCTGATCCTATTAGTACCGCAGGCAGCTGCAGTATTTACAGTTGGTGTAGTGCGTCCTCTGCACAGTTTGCACCTAAAGCTACATGAAGAAAATTGGTGGTGTTCTTCTGATCCTATTAGTACCGCAGGCAGCTGCAGTATTTACAAGTTAGTGTAGTGTGTTCTCTGAACAGTGTGCACCTAAAGCTACCTGAAGAAAATTGGGGGTGTTCTGATCCAATTAATATCGCAGGCAGCTGCAGTATTTACAAGTTAGTGTAGTGTGTCCTCTGCACAGTGTGCACCTAAAGCTACCTGAAGAAAATTGGTGGTGTTCTTCTGATCCTATTAGTACCGCAGGCAGCTGCAGTATTTACAGTTAGTGTAATGCGTCCTCTGCACAGTGTGCACCTAAAGCTACCTGAAGAAAATTGGTGGTGTTCTTCTGATCCTATTAGTACCGCAGGCAGCTGCAGTATTTACAAGTTAGTGTAGTGCGTCCTCTGCAGAGTGTGCACCTAAAGCTACCTGAAGAAAATTGGTGGTGTTCTTCTGATCCTATTAGTACCGCAGGCAGCTGCAGTATTTACAAGTTAGTGTAGTGTGTCCTCTGAACAGTGTGCACCTAAAGCTATCTGAAGAAAATCGGTGGTGTTCTGATCCAATTAGTATCGCAGGCAGCTGCAGTATTTACAGTTAGTGTAATGCGTCCTCTGCACAGTGTGCACCTAAAGCTACCTGAAGAAAATTGGTGGTGTTCTTCTGATCCTATTAGTACCGCAGGCAGCTGCAGTATTTACAAGTTAGTGTAGTGTGTCCTCTGCACAGTGTGCACCTAAAGCTACCTAAAGAAAATTGGTGGTGTTCTTCTGATCCTATTAGTAACGCAGGCAGCTGCAGTATTTACAAGTTAGTGTAGTGCGTCCTCTGCAGAGTGTGCACCTAAAGCTACCTGAAGAAAATTGGTGGTGTTCTTCTGATCCTATTAGTACTGCAGGCAGCTGCAGTATTTACAAGTTAGTGTAGTGCGTCCTCTGCACAGTGTGCACCTAAAGCTACCTGAAGAAAATTGGTGGTGTTCTGATCCTATTAGTACTGCAGGCAGCTGCAGTATTTACAAGTTAGTGTAGTGCATCCTTTGCACAGTGTGCTTCTAAAGCTACCTGAAGAAAATTGGTGGTGTTCTTCTGATCCTATTAGTACCGCAGGCAGCTGCAGTATTTACAGTTAGTGTAATGCGTCCTCTGCACAGTGTACACCTAAAGCTACCTGAAGAAAATTGGTGGTGTTCTTCTGATCCTATTAGTACCGCAGGCAGCTGCAGTATTTACAAGTTAGTGTAGTGTGTCCTCTGCACAGTGTGCACCTAAAGCTACCTAAAGAAAATTGGTGGTGTTCTTCTGATCCTATTAGTAACGCAGGCAGCTGCAGTATTTACAAGTTAGTGTAGTGCGTCCTCTGCAGAGTGTGCACCTAAAGCTACCTGAAGAAAATTGGTGGTGTTCTTCTGATCCTATTAGTACTGCAGGCAGCTGCAGTATTTACAAGTTAGTGTAGTGCGTCCTCTGCACAGTGTGCACCTAAAGCTACCTGAAGAAAATTGGTGGTGTTCTGATCCAATTAGTATCGCAGACAGCTGCAGTATTTACAAGTTAGTGTAGTGCGTCATCTGCACAGTGTGCACCTAAAGCTACCTGAAGAAAATTCATGGATTTCTTCTGATCCAATTAATATCGCAGGCAGCTGCAGTATTTACAAGTTAGTGTAGTGTGTCCTCTGCACAGTGTGCACCTAAAGCTACCTGAAGAAAATTGGTGGTGTTCTTCTGATCCTATTAGTACCGCAGGCAGCTGCAGTATTTACAGTTAGTGTAATGCGTCCTCTGCACAGTGTGCACCTAAAGCTACCTGAAGAAAATTGGTGGTGTTCTTCTGATCCTATTAGTACCGCAGGCAGCTGCAGTATTTACAAGTTAGTGTAGTGTGTCCTCTGCACAGTGTGCACCTAAAGCTAACTGAAGAAAATTGGTGGTGTTCTCCTGATCCTATTAGCACCGCAGGCAGCTGCAGTATTTACAGTTAGTGTATTGCATCCTCTGCACAGTTTGCACCTAAAGCTACATGAAGAAAATTGGTGGTGTTCTTCTGATCCTATTAGTACCGCAGGCAGCTGCAGTATTTACAAGTTAGTGTAGTGTGTCCTCTGAACAGTGTGCACCTAAAGCTATCTGAAGAAAATCGGTGGTGTTCTGATCCAATTAGTATCGCAGGCAGCTGCAGTATTTACAAGTTAGTGTAGTGCGTCCTCTGCACAGTGTGCACCTAAAGCTACCTGAAGAAAATTGGTGGTGTTCTTCTGATCCTATTAGTACTGCAGGCAGCTGCAGTATTTACAAGTTAGTGTATGCATCCTTTGCACAGTGTGCACCTAAAGCTACCTGAAGAAAATTGGTGGTGTTCTTCTGATCCTGTTAGTACCGCAGGCAGCTGCAGTATTTACAGTTAGTGTAATGCGTCCTCTGCACAGTGTGCACCTAAAGCTACCTGAAGAAAATTGGTGGTGTTCTTCTGATCCTATTAGTACCGCAGGCAGCTGCAGTATTTACAAGTTAGTGTAGTGTGTCCTCTGCACAGTGTGCACCTAAAGCTACCTAAAGAAAATTGGTGGTGTTCTTCTGATCCTATTAGTAACGCAGGCAGCTGCAGTATTTACAAGTTAGTGTAGTGCGTCCTCTGCAGAGTGTGCACCTAAAGCTACCTGAAGAAAATTGGTGGTGTTCTTCTGATCCTATTAGTACTGCAGGCAGCTGCAGTATTTACAAGTTAGTGTAGTGCGTCCTCTGCACAGTGTGCACCTAAAGCTACCTGAAGAAAATTGGTGGTGTTCTGATCCAATTAGTATCGCAGGCAGCTGCAGTATTTACAAGTTAGTGTAGTGCGTCCTCTGCACAGTGTGCACCTAAAGCTACCTGAAGAAAATTCATGGATTTCTTCTGATCCTATTAGTAACACAGGCAGCTGGAGTATTTACAAGTTAGTGTAGTGCGTCCTCTGCAGAGTGTGCACCTAAAGCTACCTGAAGAAAATTGGTGGTGTTCTTCTGATCCTATTAGTACTGCAGGCAGCTGCAGTATTTACAAGTTAGTGTAGTGCGTCCTCTGCACAGTGTGCACCTAAAGCTACCTGAAGAAAATTGGTGGTGTTCTGATCCAATTAGTATCGCAGGCAGCTGCAGTATTTACAAGTTAGTGTAGTGCGTCCTCTGCACAGTGTGCACCTAAAGCTACCTGAAGAAAATTGGTGGTGTTCTTCTGATCCTATTAGTACCGCAGGCAGCTGCAGTATTTACAGTTAGTGTAGTGCGTCCCCTGCACAGTTTGCACCTAAAGCTACATGAAGAAAATTGGTGGCGTTCTTCTGATCCTATTAGTACCGCAGGCAGCTGCAGTATTTACAAGTTAGTGTAGTGCGTCCTTTGCACAGTGGGCACGTAAAGCTACCTGAAGAAAATTGGTGGTGTTCTTCTGATCCTATTAGTACCGCAGGCAGCTGCAGTATTTACAAGTTAGTGTAGTGTGTCCTCTGAACAGTGTGCACCTAAAGCTACCTGAAGAAAATTGGGGGTGTTCTGATCCAATTAATATCGCAGGCAGCTGCAGTATTTACAAGTTAGTGTAGTGCGTCCTCTGCACAGTGTGCACCCAAAGCTACCTGAAGAAAATTGGTGGCATTCTTCTGATCCTATTAGTACCGCAGGCAGCTGCAGTATTTACAAGTTAGTGTAGTGCGTCCTCTGCACAGTGTGCACCTAAAGCTACCTGAAGAAAATAGGTGGTGTTCTTCTGATCCTATTAGTACCGCAGGCAGCTGCAGTATTTACAGTTAGTGTAATGCGTCCTCTGCACAGTGTGCACCTAAAGCTACCTGAAGAAAATTGGTGGTGTTCTTCTGATCCTATTAGCACCGCAGGCAGCTGCAGTATTTACAAGTTAGTGTAGTGCATCCTCTGCACAGTGTGCACCTAAAGCCAACTGAAGAAAATTGGTGGTGTTCTTCTGATCCTATTAGCACCGCAGGCAGCTACAGTATTTACAGTTAGTGTATTGCGTCCTCTGCACAGTTTGCACCTAAAGCTACATGAAGAAAATTGGTGGTGTTCTTCTGATCCTATTAGTACCGCAGGCAGCTGCAGTATTTACAAGTTAGTGTAGTGCGTCCTCTGCAGAGTGTGCACCTAAAGCTACCTGAAGAAAATTGGTGGTGTTCTTCTGATCCTATTAGTACCGCAGGCAGCTGCAGTATTTACAAGTTAGTGTAGTGCGTCCTCTGCACAGTGTGCACCTAAAGCTACCTGAAGAAAATTGGTGGTGTTCTTCTGATCCTATTAGTACTGCAGGCAGCTGCAGTATTTACAAGTTAGTGTAGTGCATCCTCTGCACAGTGTGCACCTAAAGCTATCTGAAGAAAATTGGTGGTGTTCTTCTGATCCTATTAGTACCGCAGGCAGCTGCAGTATTTACAAGTTAGTGTAGTGTGTCCTCTGCACAGTGTGCACCTAAAGCTACCTAAAGAAAATTGGTGGTGTCCTTCTGATCCTATTAGTAACGCAGGCAGCTGCAGTATTTACAAGTTAGTGTAGTGCGTCCTCTGCAGAGTGTGCACCTAAAGCTACCTGAAGAAAATTGGTGGTGTTCTTCTGATCCTATTAGTACTGCAGGCAGCTGCAGTATTTACAAGTTAGTGTAGTGCGTCCTCTGCACAGTGTGCACCTAAAGCTACCTGAAGAAAATTGGTGGTGTTCTGATCCAATTAGTATCGCAGGCAGCTGCAGTATTTACAAGTTAGTGTAGTGCGTCCTCTGCACAGTGTGCACCTAAAGCTACCTGAAGAAAATTGGTGGTGTTCTTCTGATCCTATTAGTACTGCAGGTAGCTGCAGTATTTACAAGTTAGTGTAGTGCATCCTTTGCACAGTGTGCACCTAAAGCTACCTGAAGAAAATTGGTGGTGTTCTTCTGATCCTATTAGTACCGCAGGCAGCTGCAGTATTTACAGTTAGTGTAATGCGTCCTCTGCACAGTGTGCACCTAAAGCTATCTGAAGAAAATTGGTGGTGTTCTTCTGATCCTATTAGTACCGCAGGCAGCTGCAGTATTTACAAGTTAGTGTAGTGTGTCCTCTGCACAGTGTGCACCTAAAGCTACCTAAAGAAAATTGGTGGTGTTCTTCTGATCCTATTAGTAACGCAGGCAGCTGCAGTATTTACAAGTTAGTGTAGTGCGTCCTCTGCAGAGTGTGCACCTAAAGCTACCTGAAGAAAATTGGTGGTGTTCTTCTGATCCTATTAATACTGCAGGCAGCTGCAGTATTTACAAGTTAGTGTAGTGCGTCCTCTGCACAGTGTGCACCTAAAGCTACCTGAAGAAAATTGGTGGTGTTCTGATCCAATTAGTATCGCAGGCAGCTGCAGTATTTACAAGTTAGTGTAGTGCGTCCTCTGCACAGTGTGCACCTAAAGCTACCTGAAGAAAATTCATGGTGTTCTTCTGATCCTATTAGTAACGCAGGCAGCTGGAGTATTTACAAGTTAGTGTAGTGCGTCCTCTGCAGAGTGTGCACCTAAAGCTACATGAAGAAAATTGGTGGTGTTCTTCTGATCCTATTAGTACTGCAGGCAGCTGCAGTATTTACAAGTTAGTGTAGTGCGTCCTCTGCACAGTGTGCACCTAAAGCTACCTGAAGAAAATTGGTGGTGTTCTTCTGATCCTATTAGTACCGCAGGCAGCTGCAGTATTTACAGTTAGTGTAGTGCGTCCTCTGCACAGTTTGCACCTAAAGCTACATGAAGAAAATTGGTGGTGTTCTTCTGATCCTATTAGTACAGCAGGCAGCTGCAGTATTTACAAGTTAGTGTAGTGCGTCCTTTGCACAGTGTGCACGTAAAGCTACCTGAAGAAAATTGGTGGTGTTCTTCTGATCCTATTAGTACCGCAGGCAGCTGCAGTATTTACAAGTTAGTGTAGTGTGTCCTCTGAACAGTGTGCACCTAAAGCTACCTGAAGAAAATTGGGGGTGTTCTGATCCAATTAATATCGCAGGCAGCTGCAGTATTTACAAGTTAGTGTAGTGTGTCCTCTGCACAGTGTGCACCTAAAGCTACCTGAAGAAAATTGGTGGTGTTCTTCTGATCCTATTAGTACCGCAGGCAGCTGCAGTATTTACAGTTAGTGTAATGCGTCCTCTGCACAGTGTGCACCTAAAGCTACCTGAAGAAAATTGGTGGTGTTCTTCTGATCCTATTAGTACCGCAGGCAGCTGCAGTATTTACAAGTTAGTGTAGTGCGTCCTCTGCAGAGTGTGCACCTAAAGCTACCTGAAGAAAATTGGTGGTGTTCTTCTGATCCTATTAGTACCGCAGGCAGCTGCAGTATTTACAAGTTAGTGTAGTGTGTCCTCTGAACAGTGTGCACCTAAAGCTATCTGAAGAAAATCGGTGGTGTTCTGAACCAATTAGTATCGCAGGCAGCTGCAGTATTTACAGTTAGTGTAATGCGTCCTCTGCACAGTGTGCACTTAAAGCTACCTGAAGAAAATTGGTGGTGTTCTTCTGATCCTATTAGTACCGCAGGCAGCTGCAGTATTTACAAGTTAGTGTAGTGTGTCCTCTGCACAGTGTGCACCTAAAGCTACCTAAAGAAAATTGGTGGTGTTCTTCTGATCCTATTAGTAACGCAGGCAGCTGCAGTATTTACAAGTTAGTGTAGTGCGTCCTCTGCACAGTGTGCACCTAAAGCTACCTGAAGAAAATTGGTGGTGTTCTTCTGATCCTATTAGTACTGCAGGCAGCTGCAGTATTTACAAGTTAGTGTAGTGCGTCCTCTGCACAGTGTGCACCTAAAGCTACCTGAAGAAAATTGGTGGTGTTCTGATCCTATTAGTACTGCAGGCAGCTGCAGTATTTACAAGTTAGTGTAGTGCATCCTTTGCACAGTGTGCACCTAAAGCTACCTGAAGAAAATTGGTGGTGTTCTTCTGATCCTATTAGTACCGCAGGCAGCTGCAGTATTTACAGTTAGTGTAATGCGTCCTCTGCACAGTGTGCACCTAAAGCTACCTGAAGAAAATTGGTGGTGTTCTTCTGATCCTATTAGTACCGCAGGCAGCTGCAGTATTTACAAGTTAGTGTAGTGTGTCCTTTGCACAGTGTGCACCTAAAGCTACCTAAAGAAAATTGGTGGTGTTCTTCTGATCCTATTAGTAACGCAGGCAGCTGCAGTATTTACAAGTTAGTGTAGTGCGTCCTCTGCAGAGTGTGCACCTAAAGCTACCTGAAGAAAATTGGTGGTGTTCTTCTGATCCTATTAGTACTGCAGGCAGCTGCAGTATTTACAAGTTAGTGTAGTGCGTCCTCTGCACAGTGTGCACCTAAAGCTACCTGAAGAAAATTGGTGGTGTTCTGATCCAATTAGTATCGCAGACAGCTGCAGTATTTACAAGTTAGTGTAGTGCGTCCTCTGCACAGTGTGCACCTAAAGCTACCTGAAGAAAATTCATGGATTTCTTCTGATCCTATTAGTAACACAGGCAGCTGGAGTATTTACAAGTTAGTGTAGTGCGTCCTCTGCAGAGTGTGCACCTAAATCTACATGAAGAAAATTGGTGGTGTTCTTCTGATCCTATTAGTACTGCAGGCAGCTGCAGTATTTACAAGTTAGTGTAGTGCGTCCTCTGCACAGTGTGCACCTAAAGCTACCTGAAGAAAATTTGTGGTGTTCTGATCCAATTAGTATCGCAGGCAGCTGCAGTATTTACAAGTTAGTGTAGTGCGTCCTCTGCACAGTGTGCACCTAAAGCTACCTGAAGAAAATTGGTGGTGTTCTGATCCAATTAGTATCGCAGGCAGCTGCAGTATTTACAAGTTAGTGTAGTGCGTCCTCTGCACAGTGTGCACCTAAAGCTACCTGAAGAAAATTGGTGGTGTTCTTCTGATCCTATTAGTACCGCAGGCAGCTGCAGTATTTACAGTTAGTGTAGTGCGTCCTCTGCACAGTTTGCACCTAAAGCTACATGAAGAAAATTGGTGGTGTTCTTCTGATCCTATTAGTACAGCAGGCAGCTGCAGTATTTACAAGTTAGTGTAGTGCGTCCTTTGCACAGTGTGCACGTAAAGCTACCTGAAGAAAATTGGTGGTGTTCTTCTGATCCTATTAGTACCGCAGGCAGCTGCAGTATTTACAAGTTAGTGTAGTGTGTCCTCTGAACAGTGTGCACCTAAAGCTACCTGAAGAAAATTGGGGGTGTTCTGATCCAATTAATATCGCAGGCAGCTGCAGTATTTACAAGTTAGTGTAGTGTGTCCTCTGCACAGTGTGCACCTAAAGCTACCTGAAGAAAATTGGTGGTGTTCTTCTGATCCTATTAGTACCGCAGGCAGCTGCAGTATTTACAGTTAGTGTAATGCGTCCTCTGCACAGTGTGCACCTAAAGCTACCTGAAGAAAATTGGTGGTGTTCTTCTGATCCTATTAGTACCGCAGGCAGCTGCAGTATTTACAAGTTAGTGTAGTGTGTCCTCTGCACAGTGTGCACCTAAAGCTAACTGAAGAAAATTGGTGGTGTTCTTCTGATCCTATTAGCACCGCAGGCAGCTGCAGTATTTACAGTTAGTGTATTGCGTCCTCTGCACAGTTTGCACCTAAAGCTACATGAAGAAAATTGGTGGTGTTCTTTTGATCCTATTAGTACCGCAGGCAGCTGCAGTATTTACAAGTTAGTGTAGTGCGTCCTCTGCAGAGTGTGCACCTAAAGCTACCTGAAGAAAATTGGTGGTGTTCTTCTGATCCTATTAGTACCGCAGGCAGCTGCAGTATTTACAAGTTAGTGTAGTGTGTCCTCTGCACAGTGTGCACCTAAAGCTACCTGAAGAAAATTGGTGGTGTTCTGATCCAATTAGTATCGCAGGCAGCTGCCGTATTTACAAGTTAGTGTAGTGCGTCCTCTGCACAGTGTGCACCTAAAGCTACCTGAAGAAAATAGGTGGTGTTCTTCTGATCCTATTAGTACCGCAGGCAGCTGCAGTATTTACAGTTAGTGTAATGCGTCCTCTGCACAGTGTGCACCTAAAGCTACCTGAAGAAAATTGGTGGTGTTCTTCTGATCCTATTAGCACCGCAGGCAGCTGCAGTATTTACAAGTTAGTGTAGTGCATCCTCTGCACAGTGTGCACCTAAAGCCAACTGAAGAAAATTGGTGGTGTTCTTCTGATCCTATTAGCACCGCAGGCAGCTGCAGTATTTACAGTTAGTGTATTGCGTCCTCTGCACAGTTTGCACCTAAAGCTACATGAAGAAAATTGGTGGTGTTCTTCTGATCCTATTAGTACCGCAGGCAGCTGCAGTATTTACAAGTTAGTGTAGTGCGTCCTCTGCAGAGTGTGCACCTAAAGCTACCTGAAGAAAATTGGTGGTGTTCTTCTGATCCTATTAGTACCGCAGGCAGCTGCAGTATTTACAAGTTAGTGTAGTGCGTCCTCTGCACAGTGTGCACCTAAAGCTACCTGAAGAAAATTGGTGGTGTTCTTCTGATCCTATTAGTACTGCAGGCAGCTGCAGTATTTACAAGTTAGTGTAGTGCATCCTCTGCACAGTGTGCACCTAAAGCTATCTGAAGAAAATTGGTGGTGTTCTTCTGATCCTATTAGTACCGCAGGCAGCTGCAGTATTTACAAGTTAGTGTAGTGTGTCCTCTGCACAGTGTGCACCTAAAGCTACCTAAAGAAAATTGGTGGTGTCCTTCTGATCCTATTAGTAACGCAGGCAGCTGCAGTATTTACAAGTTAGTGTAGTGCGTCCTCTGCAGAGTGTGCACCTAAAGCTACCTGAAGAAAATTGGTGGTGTTCTTCTGATCCTATTAGTACTGCAGGCAGCTGCAGTATTTACAAGTTAGTGTAGTGCGTCCTCTGCACAGTGTGCACCTAAAGCTACCTGAAGAAAATTGGTGGTGTTCTGATCCAATTAGTATCGCAGGCAGCTGCAGTATTTACAAGTTAGTGTAGTGCGTCCTCTGCACAGTGTGCACCTAAAGCTACCTGAAGAAAATTGGTGGTGTTCTTCTGATCCTATTAGTACTGCAGGTAGCTGCAGTATTTACAAGTTAGTGTAGTGCATCCTTTGCACAGTGTGCACCTAAAGCTACCTGAAGAAAATTGGTGGTGTTCTTCTGATCCTATTAGTACCGCAGGCAGCTGCAGTATTTACAGTTAGTGTAATGCGTCCTCTGCACAGTGTGCACCTAAAGCTATCTGAAGAAAATTGGTGGTGTTCTTCTGATCCTATTAGTACCGCAGGCAGCTGCAGTATTTACAAGTTAGTGTAGTGTGTCCTCTGCACAGTGTGCACCTAAAGCTACCTAAAGAAAATTGGTGGTGTTCTTCTGATCCTATTAGTAACGCAGGCAGCTGCAGTATTTACAAGTTAGTGTAGTGCGTCCTCTGCAGAGTGTGCACCTAAAGCTACCTGAAGAAAATTGGTGGTGTTCTTCTGATCCTATTAATACTGCAGGCAGCTGCAGTATTTACAAGTTAGTGTAGTGCGTCCTCTGCACAGTGTGCACCTAAAGCTACCTGAAGAAAATTGGTGGTGTTCTGATCCAATTAGTATCGCAGGCAGCTGCAGTATTTACAAGTTAGTGTAGTGCGTCCTCTGCACAGTGTGCACCTAAAGCTACCTGAAGAAAATTCATGGTGTTCTTCTGATCCTATTAGTAACGCAGGCAGCTGGAGTATTTACAAGTTAGTGTAGTGCGTCCTCTGCAGAGTGTGCACCTAAAGCTACATGAAGAAAATTGGTGGTGTTCTTCTGATCCTATTAGTACTGCAGGCAGCTGCAGTATTTACAAGTTAGTGTAGTGCGTCCTCTGCACAGTGTGCACCTAAAGCTACCTGAAGAAAATTGGTGGTGTTCTTCTGATCCTATTAGTACCGCAGGCAGCTGCAGTATTTACAGTTAGTGTAGTGCGTCCTCTGCACAGTTTGCACCTAAAGCTACATGAAGAAAATTGGTGGTGTTCTTCTGATCCTATTAGTACAGCAGGCAGCTGCAGTATTTACAAGTTAGTGTAGTGCGTCCTTTGCACAGTGTGCACGTAAAGCTACCTGAAGAAAATTGGTGGTGTTCTTCTGATCCTATTAGTACCGCAGGCAGCTGCAGTATTTACAAGTTAGTGTAGTGTGTCCTCTGAACAGTGTGCACCTAAAGCTACCTGAAGAAAATTGGGGGTGTTCTGATCCAATTAATATCGCAGGCAGCTGCAGTATTTACAAGTTAGTGTAGTGTGTCCTCTGCACAGTGTGCACCTAAAGCTACCTGAAGAAAATTGGTGGTGTTCTTCTGATCCTATTAGTACCGCAGGCAGCTGCAGTATTTACAGTTAGTGTAATGCGTCCTCTGCACAGTGTGCACCTAAAGCTACCTGAAGAAAATTGGTGGTGTTCTTCTGATCCTATTAGTACCGCAGGCAGCTGCAGTATTTACAAGTTAGTGTAGTGCGTCCTCTGCAGAGTGTGCACCTAAAGCTACCTGAAGAAAATTGGTGGTGTTCTTCTGATCCTATTAGTACCGCAGGCAGCTGCAGTATTTACAAGTTAGTGTAGTGTGTCCTCTGAACAGTGTGCACCTAAAGCTATCTGAAGAAAATCGGTGGTGTTCTGAACCAATTAGTATCGCAGGCAGCTGCAGTATTTACAGTTAGTGTAATGCGTCCTCTGCACAGTGTGCACCTAAAGCTACCTGAAGAAAATTGGTGGTGTTCTTCTGATCCTATTAGTACCGCAGGCAGCTGCAGTATTTACAAGTTAGTGTAGTGTGTCCTCTGCACAGTGTGCACCTAAAGCTACCTAAAGAAAATTGGTGGTGTTCTTCTGATCCTATTAGTAACGCAGGCAGCTGCAGTATTTACAAGTTAGTGTAGTGCGTCCTCTGCACAGTGTGCACCTAAAGCTACCTGAAGAAAATTGGTGGTGTTCTTCTGATCCTATTAGTACTGCAGGCAGCTGCAGTATTTACAAGTTAGTGTAGTGCGTCCTCTGCACAGTGTGCACCTAAAGCTACCTGAAGAAAATTGGTGGTGTTCTGATCCTATTAGTACTGCAGGCAGCTGCAGTATTTACAAGTTAGTGTAGTGCATCCTTTGCACAGTGTGCACCTAAAGCTACCTGAAGAAAATTGGTGGTGTTCTTCTGATCCTATTAGTACCGCAGGCAGCTGCAGTATTTACAGTTAGTGTAATGCGTCCTCTGCACAGTGTGCACCTAAAGCTACCTGAAGAAAATTGGTGGTGTTCTTCTGATCCTATTAGTACCGCAGGCAGCTGCAGTATTTACAAGTTAGTGTAGTGTGTCCTCTGCACAGTGTGCACCTAAAGCTACCTAAAGAAAATTGGTGGTGTTCTTCTGATCCTATTAGTAACGCAGGCAGCTGCAGTATTTACAAGTTAGTGTAGTGCGTCCTCTGCAGAGTGTGCACCTAAAGCTACCTGAAGAAAATTGGTGGTGTTCTTCTGATCCTATTAGTACTGCAGGCAGCTGCAGTATTTACAAGTTAGTGTAGTGCGTCCTCTGCACAGTGTGCACCTAAAGCTACCTGAAGAAAATTGGTGGTGTTCTGATCCAATTAGTATCGCAGACAGCTGCAGTATTTACAAGTTAGTGTAGTGCGTCCTCTGCACAGTGTGCACCTAAAGCTACCTGAAGAAAATTCATGGATTTCTTCTGATCCTATTAGTAACACAGGCAGCTGGAGTATTTACAAGTTAGTGTAGTGCGTCCTCTGCAGAGTGTGCACCTAAATCTACATGAAGAAAATTGGTGGTGTTCTTCTGATCCTATTAGTACTGCAGGCAGCTGCAGTATTTACAAGTTAGTGTAGTGCGTCCTCTGCACAGTGTGCACCTAAAGCTACCTGAAGAAAATTTGTGGTGTTCTGATCCAATTAGTATCGCAGGCAGCTGCAGTATTTACAAGTTAGTGTAGTGCGTCCTCTGCACAGTGTGCACAAATTGGTGGTGTTCTGATCCAATAGAGGCAGCTGCAGTATTTACAAGTTAGTGTAGTGCGTCCTCTGCACAGGGCAAGCAGAAAATTGGTGGTGTTCTTCTGATCCTATTAGTACCGCAGGCAGCTGCAGTATTTACAGTTAGTGTAGTGCGTCCTCTGCACAGTTGCACCTAAAGCTACATGAAGAAAATTGGTGTCTTCTGATCCTATTAGTACAGCAGGCAGCTGCAGTATTTACAAGTTAGTGTCAACCTGAAGAAAATTGGTGGTGTTCTTCTGATCCTATTAGTACCGCAGGCAGCTGCTACAAGTTAGTGTGTGTCCTCTGAACAGTGTGCACCTAAAGCTACCTGAAGAAAATTGGGGGTGTTCTGATCCAATTAATAGTGTGCACCTAAAGCTACCTGAAGAAAATTGGTGGTGTTCTTCTGATCCTATTAGTACCGCAGGCAGCTGCAGTATTTACAGTTAGTGTAATGCGTCCTCTGCACAGTGTGCACCTAAAGCTACCTGAAGAAAATTGGTGGTGTTCTTCTGATCCTATTAGTACCGCAGGCAGCTGCAGTATTTACAAGTTAGTGTAGTGTGTCCTCTGCACAGTGTGCACCTAAAGCTAACTGAAGAAAATTGGTGGTGTTCTTCTGATCCTATTAGCACCGCAGGCAGCTGCAGTATTTACAGTTAGTGTATTGCGTCCTCTGCACAGTTTGCACCTAAAGCTACATGAAGAAAATTGGTGGTGTTCTTTTGATCCTATTAGTACCGCAGGCAGCTGCAGTATTTACAAGTTAGTGTAGTGCGTCCTCTGCAGAGTGTGCACCTAAAGCTACCTGAAGAAAATTGGTGGTGTTCTTCTGATCCTATTAGTACCGCAGGCAGCTGCAGTATTTACAAGTTAGTGTAGTGTGTCCTCTGCACAGTGTGCACCTAAAGCTACCTGAAGAAAATTGGTGGTGTTCTGATCCAATTAGTATCGCAGGCAGCTGCCGTATTTACAAGTTAGTGTAGTGCGTCCTCTGCACAGTGTGCACCTAAAGCTACCTGAAGAAAATTGGTGGTGTTCTTCTGATCCTATTAGTACTGCAGGCAGCTGCAGTATTTACAAGTTAGTGTAGTGCGTCCTCTGCACAGTGTGCACCTAAAGCTACCTGAAGAAAATAGGTGGTGTTCTTCTGATCCTATTAGTACCGCAGGCAGCTGCAGTATTTACAGTTAGTGTAATGCGTCCTCTGCACAGTGTGCACCTAAAGCTACCTGAAGAAAATTGGTGGTGTTCTTCTGATCCTATTAGTACCGCAGGCAGCTGCAGTATTTACAAGTTAGTGTAGTGTGTCCTCTGCACAGTGTGCACCTAAAGCCAACTGAAGAAAATTGGTGGTGTTCTTCTGATCCTATTAGCACAGCAGGCAGCTGCAGTATTTACAGTTAGTGTATTGCGTCCTCTGCACAGTTTGCACCTAAAGCTACATGAAGAAAATTGGTGGTGTTCTTCTGATCCTATTAGTACCGCAGGCAGCTGCAGTATTTACAAGTTAGTGTAGTGCGTCCTCTGCAGAGTGTGCACCTAAAGCTACCTGAAGAAAATTGGTGGTGTTCTTCTGATCCTATTAGTACCGCAGGCAGCTGCAGTATTTACAAGTTAGTGTAGTGTGTCCTCTGCACAGTGTGCACCTAAAGCTACCTGAAGAAAATTGGTGGTGTTCTGATCCAATTAGTATCGCAGGCAGCTGCAGTATTTACAAGTTAGTGTAGTGCGTCCTCTGCACAGTGTGCACCTAAAGCTACCTGAAGAAAATTGATGGTGTTCTTCTGATCCTATTAGTACTGCAGGCAGCTGCAGTATTTACAAGTTAGTGTAGTGCATCCTCTGCACAGTGTGCACCTAAAGCCAACTGAAGAAAATTGGTGATGTTCTTCTGATCCTATTAGCACCGCAGGCAGCTGCAGTATTTACAGTTAGTGTATTGCGTCCTCTGCACAGTTTGCACCTAAAGCTACATGAAGAAAATTGGTGGTGTTCTTCTGATCCTATTAGTACCGCAGGCAGCTGCAGTATTTACAAGTTAGTGTAGTGCGTCCTCTGCAGAGTGTGCACCTAAAGCTACCTGAAGAAAATTGGTGGTGTTCTTCTGATCCTATTAGTACCGCAGGCAGCTGCAGTATTTACAAGTTAGTGTAGTGTGTCCTCTGCACAGTGTGCACCTAAAGCTACCTGAAGAAAATTGGTGGTGTTCTGATCCAATTAGTATCGCAGGCAGCTGCAGTATTTACAAGTTAGTGTAGTGCGTCCTCTGCACAGTGTGCACCTAAAGCTACCTGAAGAAAATTGGTGGTGTTCTTCTGATCCTATTAGTACTGCAGGCAGCTGCAGTATTTACAAGTTAGTGTAGTGCATCCTCTGCACAGTGTGCACCTAAAGCTATCTGAAGAAAATTGGTGGTGTTCTTCTGATCCTATTAGTACCGCAGGCAGCTGCAGTATTTACAAGTTAGTGTAGTGTGTCCTCTGCACAGTGTGCACCTAAAGCTACCTAAAGAAAATTGGTGGTGTTCTTCTGATCCTATTAGTAACGCAGGCAGCTGCAGTATTTACAAGTTAGTGTAGTGCGTCCTCTGCAGAGTGTGCACCTAAAGCTACCTGAAGAAAATTGGTGGTGTTCTTCTGATCCTATTAGTACTGCAGGCAGCTGCAGTATTTACAAGTTAGTGTAGTGCGTCCTCTGCACAGTGTGCACCTAAAGCTACCTGAAGAAAATTGGTGGTGTTCTGATCCAATTAGTATCGCAGGCAGCTGCAGTATTTCCAAGTTAGTGTAGTGCGTCCTCTGCACAGTGTGCACCTAAAGCTACCTGAAGAAAATTGGTGGTGTTCTTCTGATCCTATTAGTACTGCAGGTAGCTGCAGTATTTACAAGTTAGTGTAGTGCATCCTTTGCACAGTGTGCACCTAAAGCTACCTGAAGAAAATTGGTGGTGTTCTTCTGATCCTATTAGTACCGCAGGCAGCTGCAGTATTTACAGTTAGTGTAATGCGTCCTCTGCACAGTGTGCACCTAAAGCTATCTGAAGAAAATTGGTGGTGTTTTTCTGATCCTATTAGTACCGCAGGCAGCTGCAGTATTTACAAGTTAGTGTAGTGTGTCCTCTGCACAGTGTGCACCTAAAGCTACCTAAAGAAAATTGGTGGTGTTCTTCTGATCCTATTAGTAACGCAGGCAGCTGCAGTATTTACAAGTTAGTGTAGTGCGTCCTCTGCAGAGTGTGCACCTAAAGCTACCTGAAGAAAATTGGTGGTGTTCTTCTGATCCTATTAATACTGCAGGCAGCTGCAGTATTTACAAGTTAGTGTAGTGCGTCCTCTGCACAGTGTGCACCTAAAGCTACCTGAAGAAAATTGGTGGTGTTCTGATCCAATTAGTATCGCAGGCAGCTGCAGTATTTACAAGTTAGTGTAGTGCGTCCTCTGCACAGTGTGCTCCTAAAGCTACCTGAAGAAAATTCATGGTGTTCTTCTGATCCTATTAGTAACGCAGGCAGCTGGAGTATTTACAAGTTAGTGTAGTGCGTCCTCTGCAGAGTGTGCACCTAAAGCTACATGAAGAAAATTGGTGGTGTTCTTCTGATCCTATTAGTACTGCAGGCAGCTGCAGTATTTACAAGTTAGTGTAGTGCGTCCTCTGCACAGTGTGCACCTAAAGCTACCTGAAGAAAATTGGTGGTGTTCTTCTGATCCTATTAGTACCGCAGGCAGCTGCAGTATTTACAGTTAGTGTAGTGCGTCCTCTGCACAGTTTGCACCTAAAGCTACATGAAGAAAATTGGTGGTGTTCTTCTGATCCTATTAGTACAGCAGGCAGCTGCAGTATTTACAAGTTAGTGTAGTGCGTCCTTTGCACAGTGTGCACGTAAAGCTACCTGAAGAAAATTGGTGGTGTTCTTCTGATCCTATTAGTACCGCAGGCAGCTGCAGTATTTACAAGTTAGTGTAGTGTGTCCTCTGAACAGTGTGCACCTAAAGCTACCTGAAGAAAATTGGGGGTGTTCTGATCCAATTAATATCGCAGGCAGCTGCAGTATTTACAAGTTAGTGTAGTGTGTCCTCTGCACAGTGTGCACCTAAAGCTACCTGAAGAAAATTGGTGGTGTTCTTCTGATCCTATTAGTACCGCAGGCAGCTGCAGTATTTACAGTTAGTGTAATGCGTCCTCTGCACAGTGTGCACCTAAAGCTACATGAAGAAAATTGGTGGTGTTCTTCTGATCCTATTAGTACCGCAGGCAGCTGCAGTATTTACAAGTTAGTGTAGTGCGTCCTCTGCAGAGTGTGCACCTAAAGCTACCTGAAGAAAATTGGTGGTGTTCTTCTGATCCTATTAGTACCGCAGGCAGCTGCAGTATTTACAAGTTAGTGTAGTGTGTCCTCTGAACAGTGTGCACCTAAAGCTATCTGAAGAAAATCGGTGGTGTTCTGATCCAATTAGTATCGCAGGCAGCTGCAGTATTTACAGTTAGTGTAATGCGTCCTCTGCACAGTGTGCACCTAAAGCTACCTGAAGAAAATTGGTGGTGTTCTTCTGATCCTATTAGTACCGCAGGCAGCTGCAGTATTTACAAGTTAGTGTAGTGTGTCCTCTGCACAATGTGCACCTAAAGCTACCTAAAGAAAATTGGTGGTGTTCTTCTGATCCTATTAGTAACGCAGGCAGCTGCAGTATTTACAAGTTAGTGTAGTGCGTCCTCTGCAGAGTGTGCACCTAAAGCTACCTGAAGAAAATTGGTGGTGTTCTTCTGATCCTATTAGTACTGCAGGCAGCTGCAGTATTTACAAGTTAGTGTAGTGCGTCCTCTGCACAGTGTGCACCTAAAGCTACCTGAAGAAAATTGGTGGTGTTCTTCTGATCCTATTAGTACCGCAGGCAGCTGCAGTATTTACAGTTAGTGTAATGCGTCCTCTGCACAGTGTGCACCTAAAGCTACCTGAAGAAAATTGGTGGTGTTCTTCTGATCCTATTAGTACCGCAGGCAGCTGCAGTATTTACAAGTTAGTGTAGTGTGTCCTCTGCACAGTGTGCACCTAAAGCTAACTGAAGAAAATTGGTGGTGTTCTCCTGATCCTATTAGCACCGCAGGCAGCTGCAGTATTTACAGTTAGTGTATTGCGTCCTCTGCACAGTTTGCACCTAAAGCTACATGAAGAAAATTGGTGGTGTTCTTCTGATCCTATGAGTACCGCAGGCAGCTGCAGTATTTACAAGTTAGTGTAGTGCGTCCTCTGCAGAGTGTGCACCTAAAGCTACCTGAAGAAAATTGGTGGTGTTCTTCTGATCCTATTAGTACCGCAGGCAGCTGCAGTATTTACAGTTAGTGTAGTGCGTCCTCTGCACAGTTTGCACCTAAAGCTACATGAAGAAAATTGGTGGTGTTCTTCTGATCCTATTAGTACAGCAGGCAGCTGCAGTATTTACAAGTTAGTGTAGTGCGTCCTTTGCACAGTGTGCACGTAAAGCTACCTGAAGAAAATTGGTGGTGTTCTTCTGATCCTATTAGTACCGCAGGCAGCTGCAGTATTTACAAGTTAGTGTAGTGTGTCCTCTGAACAGTGTGCACCTAAAGCTACCTGAAGAAAATTGGGGGTGTTCTGATCCAATTAATATCGCAGGCAGCTGCAGTATTTACAAGTTAGTGTAGTGCATCCTTTGCACAGTGTGCTTCTAAAGCTACCTGAAGAAAATTGGTGGTGTTCTTCTGATCCTATTAGTACCGCAGGCAGCTGCAGTATTTACAGTTAGTGTAATGCGTCCTCTGCACAGTGTGCACCTAAAGCTACCTGAAGAAAATTGGTGGTGTTCTTCTGATCCTATTAGTACCGCAGGCAGCTGCAGTATTTACAAGTTAGTGTAGTGTGTCCTCTGCACAGTGTGCACCTAAAGCTACCTAAAGAAAATTGGTGGTGTTCTTCTGATCCTATTAGTAACACAGGCAGCTGCAGTATTTACAAGTTAGTGTAGTGCGTCCTCTGCAGAGTGTGCACCTAAAGCTACCTGAAGAAAATTGGTGGTGTTCTTCTGATCCTATTAGTACTGCAGGCAGCTGCAGTATTTACAAGTTAGTGTAGTGCGTCCTCTGCACAGTGTGCACCTAAAGCTACCTGAAGAAAATTGGTGGTGTTCTGATCCAATTAGTATCGCAGACAGCTGCAGTATTTACAAGTTAGTGTAGTGCGTCCTCTGCACAGTGTGCACCTAAAGCTACCTGAAGAAAATTCATGGATTTCTTCTGATCCTATTAGTAACACAGGCAGCTGGAGTATTTACAAGTTAGTGTAGTGCGTCCTCTGCAGAGTGTGCACCTAAAGCTACATGAAGAAAATTGGTGGTGTTCTTCTGATCCTATTAGTACTGCAGGCAGCTGCAGTATTTACAAGTTAGTGTAGTGCGTCCTCTGCACAGTGTGCACCTAAAGCTACCTGAAGAAAATTTGTGGTGTTCTGATCCAATTAGTATCGCAGGCAGCTGCAGTATTTACAAGTTAGTGTAGTGCGTCCTCTGCACAGTGTGCACCTAAAGCTACCTGAAGAAAATTGGTGGTGTTCTGATCCAATTAGTATCGCAGGCAGCTGCAGTATTTACAAGTTAGTGTAGTGCGTCCTCTGCACAGTGTGCACCTAAAGCTACCTGAAGAAAATTGGTGGTGTTCTTCTGATCCTATTAGTACCGCAGGCAGCTGCAGTATTTACAGTTAGTGTAGTGCGTCCTCTGCACAGTTTGCACCTAAAGCTACATGAAGAAAATTGGTGGTGTTCTTCTGATCCTATTAGTACAGCAGGCAGCTGCAGTATTTACAAGTTAGTGTAGTGCGTCCTTTGCACAGTGTGCACGTAAAGCTACCTGAAGAAAATTGGTGGTGTTCTTCTGATCCTATTAGTACCGCAGGCAGCTGCAGTATTTACAAGTTAGTGTAGTGTGTCCTCTGAACAGTGTGCACCTAAAGCTACCTGAAGAAAATTGGGGGTGTTCTGATCCAATTAATATCGCAGGCAGCTGCAGTATTTACAAGTTAGTGTAGTGTGTCCTCTGCACAGTGTGCACCTAAAGCTACCTGAAGAAAATTGGTGGTGTTCTTCTGATCCTATTAGTACCGCAGGCAGCTGCAGTATTTACAGTTAGTTTAATGCGTCCTCTGCACAGTGTGCACCTAAAGCTACCTGAAGAAAATTGGTGGTGTTCTTCTGATCCTATTAGTACCGCAGGCAGCTGCAGTATTTACAAGTTAGTGTAGTGTGTCCTCTGCACAGTGTGCACCTAAAGCTAACTGAAGAAAATTGGTGGTGTTCTCCTGATCCTATTAGCACCGCAGGCAGCTGCAGTATTTACAGTTAGTGTATTGCGTCCTCTGCACAGTTTGCACCTAAAGCTACATGAAGAAAATTGGTGGTGTTCTTCTGATCCTATGAGTACCGCAGGCAGCTGCAGTATTTACAAGTTAGTGTAGTGCGTCCTCTGCAGAGTGTGCACCTAAAGCTACCTGAAGAAAATTGGTGGTGTTCTTCTGATCCTATTAGTACCGCAGGCAGCTGCAGTATTTACAAGTTAGTGTAGTGTGTCCTCTGAACAGTGTGCACCTAAAGCTATCTGAAGAAAATCGGTGGTGTTCTGATCCAATTAGTATCGCAGGCAGCTGCAGTATTTACAAGTTAGTGTAGTGCGTCCTCTGCACAGTGTGCACCTAAAGCTACCTGAAGAAAATTGGTGGTGTTCTTCTGATCCTATTAGTACTGCAGGCAGCTGCAGTATTTACAAGTTAGTGTATGCATCCTTTGCACAGTGTGCACCTAAAGCTACCTGAAGAAAATTGGTGGTGTTCTTCTGATCCTATTAGTACCGCAGGCAGCTGCAGTATTTACAGTTAGTGTAATGCGTCCTCTGCACAGTGTGCACCTAAAGCTACCTGAAGAAAATTGGTGGTGTTCTTCTGATCCTATTAGTACCGCAGGCAGCTGCAGTATTTACAAGTTAGTGTAGTGTGTCCTCTGCACAGTGTGCACCTAAAGCTACCTAAAGAAAATTGGTGGTGTTCTTCTGATCCTATTAGTAACGCAGGCAGCTGCAGTATTTACAAGTTAGTGTAGTGCGTCCTCTGCAGAGTGTGCACCTAAAGCTACCTGAAGAAAATTGGTGGTGTTCTTCTGATCCTATTAGTACTGCAGGCAGCTGCAGTATTTACAAGTTAGTGTAGTGCGTCCTCTGCACAGTGTGCACCTAAAGCTACCTGAAGAAAATTGGTGGTGTTCTGATCCAATTAGTATCGCAGGCAGCTGCAGTATTTACAAGTTAGTGTAGTGCGTCCTCTGCACAGTGTGCACCTAAAGCTACCTGAAGAAAATTCATGGATTTCTTCTGATCCTATTAGTAACACAGGCAGCTGGAGTATTTACAAGTTAGTGTAGTGCGTTCTCTGCAGAGTGTGCACCTAAAGCTACATGAAGAAAATTGGTGGTGTTCTTCTGATCCTATTAGTACTGCAGGCAGCTGCAGTATTTACAAGTTAGTGTAGTGCGTCCTCTGCACAGTGTGCACCTAAAGCTACCTGAAGAAAATTGGTGGTGTTCTGATCCAATTAGTTTCGCAGGCAGCTGCAGTATTTACAAGTTAGTGTAGTGCGTCCTCTGCACAGTGTGCACCTAAAGCTACCTGAAGAAAATTGGTGGTGTTCTTCTGATCCTATTAGTACCGCAGGCAGCTGCAGTATTTACAGTTAGTGTAATGCGTCCTCTGCACAGTGTGCACCTAAAGCTAACTGAAGAAAATTGGTGGTGTTCTCCTGATCCTATTAGCACCGCAGGCAGCTGCAGTATTTACAGTTAGTGTATTGCGTCCTCTGCACAGTTTGCACCTAAAGCTACATGAAGAAAATTGGTGGTGTTCTTCTGATCCTATGAGTACCGCAGGCAGCTGCAGTATTTACAAGTTAGTGTAGTGCGTCCTCTGCAGAGTGTGCACCTAAAGCTACCTGAAGAAAATTGGTGGTGTTCTTCTGATCCTATTAGTACCGCAGGCAGCTGCAGTATTTACAAGTTAGTGTAGTGTGTCCTCTGAACAGTGTGCACCTAAAGCTATCTGAAGAAAATCGGTGGTGTTCTGATCCAATTAGTATCGCAGGCAGCTGCAGTATTTACAAGTTAGTGTAGTGCGTCCTCTGCACAGTGTGCACCTAAAGCTACCTGAAGAAAATTGGTGGTGTTCTTCTGATCCTATTAGTACTGCAGGCAGCTGCAGTATTTACAAGTTAGTGTATGCATCCTTTGCACAGTGTGCACCTAAAGCTACCTGAAGAAAATTGGTGGTGTTCTTCTGATCCTATTAGTACCGCAGGCAGCTGCAGTATTTACAGTTAGTGTAATGCGTCCTCTGCACAGTGTGCACCTAAAGCTACCTGAAGAAAATTGGTGGTGTTCTTCTGATCCTATTAGTACCGCAGGCAGCTGCAGTATTTACAAGTTAGTGTAGTGTGTCCTCTGCACAGTGTGCACCTAAAGCTACCTAAAGAAAATTGGTGGTGTTCTTCTGATCCTATTAGTAACGCAGGCAGCTGCAGTATTTACAAGTTAGTGTAGTGCGTCCTCTGCAGAGTGTGCACCTAAAGCTACCTGAAGAAAATTGGTGGTGTTCTTCTGATCCTATTAGTACTGCAGGCAGCTGCAGTATTTACAAGTTAGTGTAGTGCGTCCTCTGCACAGTGTGCACCTAAAGCTACCTGAAGAAAATTGGTGGTGTTCTGATCCAATTAGTATCGCAGGCAGCTGCAGTATTTACAAGTTAGTGTAGTGCGTCCTCTGCACAGTGTGCACCTAAAGCTACCTGAAGAAAATTCATGGATTTCTTCTGATCCTATTAGTAACACAGGCAGCTGGAGTATTTACAAGTTAGTGTAGTGCGTCCTCTGCAGAGTGTGCACCTAAAGCTACATGAAGAAAATTGGTGGTGTTCTTCTGATCCTATTAGTACTGCAGGCAGCTGCAGTATTTACAAGTTAGTGTAGTGCGTCCTCTGCACAGTGTGCACCTAAAGCTACCTGAAGAAAATTGGTGGTGTTCTGATCCAATTAGTTTCGCAGGCAGCTGCAGTATTTACAAGTTAGTGTAGTGCGTCCTCTGCACAGTGTGCACCTAAAGCTACCTGAAGAAAATTGGTGGTGTTCTGATCCAATTAGTATCGCAGGCAGCTGCAGTATTTACAAGTTAGTGTAGTGCGTCCTCTGCACAGTGTGCACCTAAAGCTACCTGAAGAAAATTGGTGGTGTTCTTCTGATCCTATTAGTACCGCAGGCAGCTGCAGTATTTACAGTTAGTGTAGTGCGTCCTCTGCACAGTTTGCACCTAAAGCTACATGAAGAAAATTGGTGGCGTTCTTCTGATCCTATTAGTACCGCAGGCAGCTGCAGTATTTACAAGTTAGTGTAGTGCGTCCTTTGCACAGTGTGCACGTAAAGCTACCTGAAGAAAATTGGTGGTGTTCTTCTGATCCTATTAGTACCGCAGGCAGCTGCAGTATTTACAAGTTAGTGTAGTGTGTCCTCTGAACAGTGTGCACCTAAAGCTACCTGAAGAAAATTGGGGGTGTTCTGATCCAATTAATATCGCAGGCAGCTGCAGTATTTACAAGTTAGTGTAGTGCGTCCTCTGCACAGTGTGCACCCAAAGCTACCTGAAGAAAATTGGTGGCATTCTTCTGATCCTATTAGTACCGCAGGCAGCTGCAGTATTTACAAGTTAGTGTAGTGCGTCCTCTGCACAGTGTGCACCTAAAGCTACCTGAAGAAAATAGGTGGTGTTCTTCTGATCCTATTAGTACCGCAGGCAGCTGCAGTATTTACAGTTAGTGTAATGCGTCCTCTGCACAGTGTGCACCTAAAGCTACCTGAAGAAAATTGGTGGTGTTCTTCTGATCCTATTAGCACCGCAGGCAGCTGCAGTATTTACAGGTTAGTGTAGTGTGTCCTCTGCACAGTGTGCACCTAAAGCTACCTGAAGAAAATTGGTGGTGTTCTTCTGATCCTATTAGCACCGCAGGCAGCTGCAGTATTTACAGTTAGTGTACTGCGTCCTCTGCACAGTTTGCACCTAAAGCTACATGAAGAAAATTGGTGGTGTTCTTCTGATCCTATTAGTACCGCAGGCAGCTGCAGTATTTACAAGTTAGTGTAGTGCGTCCTCTGCACAGTGTGCACCTAAAGCTACCTGAAGAAAATTGGTGGTGTTCTTCTGATCCTATTAGTACCGCAGGCAGCTGCAGTATTTACAAGTTAGTGTAGTGTGTCCTCTGCACAGTGTGCACCTAAAGATACCTGAAGAAAATTGGTGGTGTTCTGATCCAATTAGTATCGCAGGCAGCTGCAGTATTTACAAGTTAGTGTAGTGCGTCCTCTGCACAGTGTGCACCTAAAGCTACCTGAAGAAAATTGGTGGTGTTCTTCTGATCCTATTAGTACTGCAGGCAGCTGCAGTATTTACAAGTTAGTGTAGTGCATCCTTTGCACAGTGTGCACCTAAAGCTACCTGAAGAAAATTGGTGGTGTTCTTCTGATCCTATTAGTACTGCAGGCAGCTGCAGTATTTACAAGTTAGTGTATTGCATCCTTTGCACAGTGTGCACCTAAAGCTACCTGAAGAAAATTGGTGGTGTTCTTCTGATCCTATTAGTACCGCAGGCAGCTGCAGTATTTACAGTTAGTGTAATGCGTCCTCTGCACAGTGTGCACCTAAAGCTACCTGAAGAAAATTGGTGGTGTTCTTCTGATCCTATTAGTACCGCAGGCAGCTGCAGTATTTACAAGTTAGTGTAGTGTGTCCTCTGCACAGTGTGCACCTAAAGCTACCTAAAGAAAATTGGTGGTGTTCTTCTGATCCTATTAGTAACGCAGGCAGCTGCAGTATTTACAAGTTAGTGTAGTGCGTCCTCTGCAGAGTGTGCACCTAAAGCTACCTGAAGAAAATTGGTGGTGTTCTTCTGATCCTATTAGTACTGCAGGCAGCTGCAGTATTTACAAGTTAGTGTAGTGCGTCCTCTGCACAGTGTGCACCTAAAGCTACCTGAAGAAAATTGGTGGTGTTCTGATCCAATTAGTATCGCAGGCAGCTGCAGTATTTACAAGTTAGTGTAGTGCGTCCTCTGCACAGTGTGCACCTAAAGCTACCTGAAGAAAATTCATGGATTTCTTCTGATCCTATTAGTAACACAGGCAGCTGGAGTATTTACAAGTTAGTGTAGTGCGTCCTCTGCAGAGTGTGCACCTAAAGCTACATGAAGAAAATTGGTGGTGTTCTTCTGATCCTATTAGTACTGCAGGCAGCTGCAGTATTTACAAGTTAGTGTAGTGCGTCCTCTGCACAGTGTGCACCTAAAGCTACCTGAAGAAAATTGGTGGTGTTCTGATCCAATTAGTTTCGCAGGCAGCTGCAGTATTTACAAGTTAGTGTAGTGCGTCCTCTGCACAGTGTGCACCTAAAGCTACCTGAAGAAAATTGGTGGTGTTCTGATCCAATTAGTATCGCAGGCAGCTGCAGTATTTACAAGTTAGTGTAGTGCGTCCTCTGCACAGTGTGCACCTAAAGCTACCTGAGGAAAATTGGTGGTGTTCTTCTGATCCTATTAGTACCGCAGGCAGCTGCAGTATTTACAGTTAGTGTAGTGCGTCCTCTGCACAGTTTGCACCTAAAGCTACATGAAGAAAATTGGTGGCGTTCTTCTGATCCTATTAGTACCGCAGGCAGCTGCAGTATTTACAAGTTAGTGTAGTGCGTCCTTTGCACAGTGTGCACGTAAAGCTACCTGAAGAAAATTGGTGGTGTTCTTCTGATCCTATTAGTACCGCAGGCAGCTACAGTATTTACAAGTTAGTGTAGTGTGTCCTCTGAACAGTGTGCACCTAAAGCTACCTGAAGAAAATTGGGGGTGTTCTGATCCAATTAATATCGCAGGCAGCTGCAGTATTTACAAGTTAGTGTAGTGCGTCCTCTGCACAGTGTGCACCCAAAGCTACCTGAAGAAAATTGGTGGCATTCTTCTGATCCTATTAGTACCGCAGGCAGCTGCAGTATTTACAAGTTAGTGTAGTGCGTCCTCTGCACAGTGTGCACCTAAAGCTACCTGAAGAAAATAGGTGGTGTTCTTCTGATCCTATTAGTACCGCAGGCAGCTGCAGTATTTACAGTTAGTGTAATGCGTCCTCTGCACAGTGTGCACCTAAAGCTACCTGAAGAAAATTGGTGGTGTTCTTCTGATCCTATTAGCACCGCAGGCAGCTGCAGTATTTACAAGTTAGTGTAGTGTGTCCTCTGCACAGTGTGCACCTAAAGCTACCTGAAGAAAATTGGTGGTGTTCTTCTGATCCTATTAGCACCGCAGGCAGTTGCAGTATTTACAGTTAGTGTACTGCGTCCTCTGCACAGTTTGCACCTAAAGCTACATGAAGAAAATTGGTGGTGTTCTTCTGATCCTATTAGTACCGCAGGCAGCTGCAGTATTTACAAGTTAGTGTAGTGCGTCCTCTGCACAGTGTGCACCTAAAGCTACCTGAAGAAAATTGGTGGTGTTCTTCTGATCCTATTAGTACCGCAGGCAGCTGCAGTATTTACAAGTTAGTGTAGTGTGTCCTCTGCACAGTGTGCACCTAAAGATACCTGAAGAAAATTGGTGGTGTTCTGATCCAATTAGTATCGCAGGCAGCTGCAGTATATACAAGTTAGTGTAGTGCGTCCTCTGCACAGTGTGCACCTAAAGCTACCTGAAGAAAATTGGTGGTGTTCTTCTGATCCTATTAGTACTGCAGGCAGCTGCAGTATTTACAAGTTAGTGTAGTGCATCCTTTGCACAGTGTGCACCTAAAGCTACCTGAAGAAAATTGGTGGTGTTCTTCTGATCCTATTAGTACTGCAGGCAGCTGCAGTATTTACAAGTTAGTGTAGTGCATCCTTTGCACAGTGTGCACCTAAAGCTACCTGAAGAAAATTGGTGGTGTTCTTCTGATCCTATTAGTACCGCAGGCAGTTGCTGTATTTACAGTTAGTGTGGTGTGTCCTCTGCACAGGGTGCACCTAAAGCTACCTGAAGAAAATTGGTGGCGTTCTTCTGATCCTATTAGTACCGCAGGCAGCTGCAGTATTTACAAGTTAGTGTAGTGCGTCCTCTGCACAGGGTGCACCTAAAGCTACCTGAAGAAAATTGGTGGTGTTCTTCTGATCCTATTAGTACTGATGGCAGCTGCAGTATTTACAAGTTAGTGTAGTGCGTCCTCGGCACAGTGTGCACCTAAAGCTACCTGAAGAAAATTGGTGGTGTTCTTCTGATCCTATTAGTACCGCAGGCAGCTGCAGTATTTACAAGTTAGTGTAGTGCGTCCTCTGCACAGTGTGCACCTAAAGCTACCTGAAGAAAATTGATGGTGTTCTTCTGATCCTATTAGTAACGCAGGCAGCTGGAGTATTTACAAGTTAGTGTATTGAGTCCTCTGCAGAGTGTGCACCTAAAGCTACATGAAGAAAATTGGTGGTGTTCTTCTGATCCTATTAGTACTGCAGGCAGCTGCAGTATTTACAAGTTAGTGTAGTGCGTCCTCTGCACAGTGTGCACCTAAAGCTACCTGAAGAAAATTGGTGGTGTTCTGATCCAATTAGTATCGCAGGCAGCTGCAGTATTTACAGTTGGTGTAGTGCGTCCTCTGCACAGTTTGCACCTAAAGCTACATGAAGAAAATTGGTGGTGTTCTGATCCAATTAGTATCGCAGGCAGCTGCAGTATTTAAAAGTTAGTGTAGTGCGTCCTCTGCACAGTGTGCACCTAAAGCTACCTGAAGAAATTTGGTGGTGTTCTTCCGATCCTATTAGTACCGCAGGCAGCTGCAGTATTTACAGTTAGTGTAGTGCGTCCTCTGCACAGTTTGCACCTAAAGCTACATGAAGAAAATTGGTGGCGTTCTTCTGATCCTATTAGTACCGCAGGCAGCTGCAGTATTTACAAGTTAGTGTAGTGCGTCCTTTGCACAGTGTGCACGTAAAGCTACCTGAAGAAAATTGGTGGTGTTCTTCTGATCCTATTAGTACCGCAGGCAGCTGCAGTATTTACAAGTTAGTGTAGTGTGTCCTCTGAACAGTGTGCACCTAAAGCTACCTGAAGAAAATTGGGGGTGTTCTGATCCAATTAATATCGCAGGCAGCTGCAGTATTTACAAGTTAGTGTAGTGCGTCCTCTGCACAGTGTGCACCTAAAGCTACCTGAAGAAAATTGGTGGTGTTCTGATCCAATTAGTATCGCAGGCAGCTGCAGTATTTACAAGTTAGTGTAGTGCGTCCTCTGCACAGTGTGCACCTAAAGCTACCTGAGGAAAATTGGTGGTGTTCTTCTGATCCTATTAGTACCGCAGGCAGCTGCAGTATTTACAGTTAGTGTAGTGCGTCCTCTGCACAGTTTGCACCTAAAGCTACATGAAGAAAATTGGTGGCGTTCTTCTGATCCTATTAGTACCGCAGGCAGCTGCAGTATTTACAAGTTAGTGTAGTGCGTCCTTTGCACAGTGTGCACGTAAAGCTACCTGAAGAAAATTGGTGGTGTTCTTCTGATCCTATTAGTACCGCAGGCAGCTGCAGTATTTACAAGTTAGTGTAGTGTGTCCTCTGAACAGTGTGCACCTAAAGCTACCTGAAGAAAATTGGGGGTGTTCTGATCCAATTAATATCGCAGGCAGCTGCAGTATTTACAAGTTAGTGTAGTGCGTCCTCTGCACAGTGTGCACCCAAAGCTACCTGAAGAAAATTGGTGGCATTCTTCTGATCCTATTAGTACCGCAGGCAGCTGCAGTATTTACAAGTTAGTGTAGTGCGTCCTCTGCACAGTGTGCACCTAAAGCTACCTGAAGAAAATAGGTGGTGTTCTTCTGATCCTATTAGTACCGCAGGCAGCTGCAGTATTTACAGTTAGTGTAATGCGTCCTCTGCACAGTGTGCACCTAAAGCTACCTGAAGAAAATTGGTGGTGTTCTTCTGATCCTATTAGCACCGCAGGCAGCTGCAGTATTTACAAGTTAGTGTAGTGTGTCCTCTGCACAGTGTGCACCTAAAGCTACCTGAAGAAAATTGGTGGTGTTCTTCTGATCCTATTAGCACCGCAGGCAGCTGCAGTATTTACAGTTAGTGTACTGCGTCCTCTGCACAGTTTGCACCTAAAGCTACATGAAGAAAATTGGTGGTGTTCTTCTGATCCTATTAGTACCGCAGGCAGCTGCAGTATTTACAAGTTAGTGTAGTGCGTCCTCTGCACAGTGTGCACCTAAAGCTACCTGAAGAAAATTGGTGGTGTTCTTCTGATCCTATTAGTACCGCAGGCAGCTGCAGTATTTACAAGTTAGTGTAGTGTGTCCTCTGCACAGTGTGCACCTAAAGATACCTGAAGAAAATTGGTGGTGTTCTGATCCAATTAGTATCGCAGGCAGCTGCAGTATATACAAGTTAGTGTAGTGCGTCCTCTGCACAGTGTGCACCTAAAGCTACCTGAAGAAAATTGGTGGTGTTCTTCTGATCCTATTAGTACTGCAGGCAGCTGCAGTATTTACAAGTTAGTGTAGTGCATCCTTTGCACAGTGTGCACCTAAAGCTACCTGAAGAAAATTGGTGGTGTTCTTCTGATCCTATTAGTACTGCAGGCAGCTGCAGTATTTACAAGTTAGTGTAGTGCATCCTTTGCACAGTGTGCACCTAAAGCTACCTGAAGAAAATTGGTGGTGTTCTTCTGATCCTATTAGTACCGCAGGCAGTTGCTGTATTTACAGTTAGTGTGGTGTGTCCTCTGCACAGGGTGCACCTAAAGCTACCTGAAGAAAATTGGTGGCGTTCTTCTGATCCTATTAGTACCGCAGGCAGCTGCAGTATTTACAAGTTAGTGTAGTGCGTCCTCTGCACAGGGTGCACCTAAAGCTACCTGAAGAAAATTGGTGGTGTTCTTCTGATCCTATTAGTACTGATGGCAGCTGCAGTATTTACAAGTTAGTGTAGTGCGTCCTCGGCACAGTGTGCACCTAAAGCTACCTGAAGAAAATTGGTGGTGTTCTTCTGATCCTATTAGTACCGCAGGCAGCTGCAGTATTTACAAGTTAGTGTAGTGCGTCCTCTGCACAGTGTGCACCTAAAGCTACCTGAAGAAAATTGATGGTGTTCTTCTGATCCTATTAGTAACGCAGGCAGCTGGAGTATTTACAAGTTAGTGTATTGAGTCCTCTGCAGAGTGTGCACCTAAAGCTACATGAAGAAAATTGGTGGTGTTCTTCTGATCCTATTAGTACTGCAGGCAGCTGCAGTATTTACAAGTTAGTGTAGTGCGTCCTCTGCACAGTGTGCACCTAAAGCTACCTGAAGAAAATTGGTGGTGTTCTGATCCAATTAGTATCGCAGGCAGCTGCAGTATTTACAGTTGGTGTAGTGCGTCCTCTGCACAGTTTGCACCTAAAGCTACATGAAGAAAATTGGTGGTGTTCTGATCCAATTAGTATCGCAGGCAGCTGCAGTATTTAAAAGTTAGTGTAGTGCGTCCTCTGCACAGTGTGCACCTAAAGCTACCTGAAGAAATTTGGTGGTGTTCTTCCGATCCTATTAGTACCGCAGGCAGCTGCAGTATTTACAGTTAGTGTAGTGCGTCCTCTGCACAGTTTGCACCTAAAGCTACATGAAGAAAATTGGTGGCGTTCTTCTGATCCTATTAGTACCGCAGGCAGCTGCAGTATTTACAAGTTAGTGTAGTGCGTCCTTTGCACAGTGTGCACGTAAAGCTACCTGAAGAAAATTGGTGGTGTTCTTCTGATCCTATTAGTACCGCAGGCAGCTGCAGTATTTACAAGTTAGTGTAGTGTGTCCTCTGAACAGTGTGCACCTAAAGCTACCTGAAGAAAATTGGGGGTGTTCTGATCCAATTAATATCGCAGGCAGCTGCAGTATTTACAAGTTAGTGTAGTGTGTCCTCTGCACAGTGTGCACCCAAAGCTACCTGAAGAAAATTGGTGGCATTCTTCTGATCCTATTAGTACCGCAGGCAGCTGCAGTATTTACAAGTTAGTGTAGTGCGTCCTCTGCACAGTGTGCACCTAAAGCTACCTGAAGAAAATAGGTGGTGTTCTTCTGATCCTATTAGTACCGCAGGCAGCTGCAGTATTTACAGTTAGTGTAATGCGTCCTCTGCACAGTGTGCACCTAAAGCTACCTGAAGAAAATTGGTGGTGTTCTTCTGATCCTATTAGCACCGCAGGCAGCTGCAGTATTTACAAGTTAGTGTAGTGTGTCCTCTGCACAGTGTGCAACTAAAGCTACCTGAAGAAAATTGGTGGTGTTCTTCTGATCCTATTAGCACCGCAGGCAGCTGCAGTATTTACAGTTAGTGTACTGCGTCCTCTGCACAGTTTGCACCTAAAGCTACATGAAGAAAATTGGTGGTGTTCTTCTGATCCTATTAGTACCGCAGGCAGCTGCAGTATTTACAAGTTAGTGTAGTGCGTCCTCTGCACAGTGTGCACCTAAAGCTACCTGAAGAAAATTGGTGGTGTTCTTCTGATCCTATTAGTACCGCAGGCAGCTGCAGTATTTACAAGTTAGTGTAGTGTGTCCTCTGCACAGTGTGCACCTAAAGATACCTGAAGAAAATTGGTGGTGTTCTGATCCAATTAGTATCGCAGGCAGCTGCAGTATTTACAAGTTAGTGTAGTGCGTCCTCTGCACAGTGTGCACCTAAAGCTACCTGAAGAAAATTGGTGGTGTTCTTCTGATCCTATTAGTACTGCAGGCAGCTGCAGTATTTACAAGTTAGTGTAGTGCATCCTTTGCACAGTGTGCACCTAAAGCTACCTGAAGAAAATTGGTGGTGTTCTTCTGATCCTATTAGTACCGCAGGCAGCTGCAGTATTTACAGTTAGTGTAATGCGTCCTCTGCACAGTGTGCACCTTAAGCTACCTGAAGAAAATTGGTGGTGTTCTTCTGATCCTATTAGTACCGCAGGCAGTTGCTGTATTTACAGTTAGTGTGGTGTGTCCTCTGCACAGGGTGCACCTAAAGCTACCTGAAGAAAATTGGTGGCGTTCTTCTGATCCTATTAGTACCGCAGGCAGCTGCAGTATTTACAAGTTAGTGTAGTGCGTCCTCTGCACAGGGTGCACCTAAAGCTACCTGAAGAAAATTGGTGGTGTTCTTCTGATCCTATTAGTACTGATGGCAGCTGCAGTATTTACAAGTTAGTGTAGTGCGTCCTCGGCACAGTGTGCACCTAAAGCTACCTGAAGAAAATGGGTGGTATTCTGATCCAATTAGTATCGCAGGCAGCTGCAGTATTTACAAGTTAGTGTAGTGCGTCCTCTGCACAGTGTGCACCTAAAGCTACCTGAAGAAAATTGGTGGTGTTCTTCTGATCCTATTAGTACCGCAGGCAGCTGCAGTATTTACAAGTTAGTGTAGTGCGTCCTCTGCACAGTGTGCACCTAAAGCTACCTGAAGAAAATTGATGGTGTTCTTCTGATCCTATTAGTAACGCAGGCAGCTGGAGTATTTACAAGTTAGTGTATTGCGTCCTCTGCAGAGTGTGCACCTAAAGCTACATGAAGAAAATTGGTGGTGTTCTTCTGATCCTATTAGTACTGCAGGCAGCTGCAGTATTTACAAGTTAGTGTAGTGCGTCCTCTGCACAGTGTGCACCTAAAGCTACCTGAAGAAAATTGGTGGTGTTCTGATCCAATTAGTATCGCAGGCAGCTGCAGTATTTACAGTTGGTGTAGTGCGTCCTCTGCACAGTTTGCACCTAAAGCTACATGAAGAAAATTGGTGGTGTTCTTCTGATCCTATTAGTACCGCAGACAGCTGCAGTATTTACAAGTTAGTGTAGTGCATCCTCTGCACAGTGTGCACCTAAAGCTACTTGAAGAAAATTGTGGTGTTCTTCTGATCCAATTAGTATCGCAGGCAGCTGCAGTATTTACAAGTTAGTGTAGTGCGTCCTCTGCACAGTGTGCACCTAAAGCTACCTGAAGAAAATTGGTGGTGTTCTTCTGATCCTATTAGTACCGCAGGCAGCTGCAGTATTTACAAGTTAGTGTAGTGCGTCCTCTGCACAGTGTGTACCTAAAGCTACCTGAAGAAAATTGATGGTGTTCTTCTGATCCTATTAGTAACGCAGGCAGCTGGAGTATTTACAAGTTAGTGTATTGCGTCCTCTGCAGAGTGTGCACCTAAAGCTACATGAAGAAAATTGGTGGTGTTCTTCTGATCCTATTAGTACTGCAGGCAGCTGCAGTATTTACAAGTTAGTGTAGTGCGTCCTCTGCACAGTGTGCACCTAAAGCTACCTGAAGAAAATTGGTGGTGTTCTGATCCAATTAGTATCGCAGGCAGCTGCAGTATTTACAAGTTAGTGTAGTGCGTCCTCTGCACAGTGTGCACCTAAAGCTACCTGAAGAAAATTGGTGGTGTTCTTCTGATCCTATTAGTACCGCAGGCAGCTGCAGTATTTACAGTTGGTGTAGTGCGTCCTCTGCACAGTTTGCACCTTAAGCTACATGAAGAAAATTGGTGGTGTTCTTCTGATCCTATTAGTACCGCAGGCAGCTGCAGTATTTACAAGTTAGTGTAGTGCATCCTCTGCACAGTGTGCACCTAAAGCTACCTGAAGAAAATTGGTGGTGTTCTTCTGATCCTATTAGTACCGCAGGCAGCTGCAGTATTTACAGTTGGTGTAGTGCGTCCTCTGCACAGTTTGCACCTAAAGCTACATGAAGAAAATTGGTGGTGTTCTTCTGATCCTATTAGTACCGCAGGCAGCTGCAGTATTTACAAGTTAGTGTAGTGCATCCTCTGCACAGTGTGCACCTAAAGCTACTTGAAGAAAATTGGTGGTGTTCTTCTGATCCTATTAGTACCGCAGGCAGCTGCAGTATTTACAGTTAGTGTAATGCGTCCTCTGCACAGTGTGCACCTAAAGCTACCTGAAGAAAATAGGTGGTGTTCTTCTGATCCTATTAGTACCGCAGGCAGCTGCAGTATTTACAGTTAGTGTAATGCGTCCTCTGCACAGTGTGCACCTAAAGCTACCTGAAGAAAATTGGTGGTGTTCTTCTGATCCTATTAGTACCGCAGGCAGCTGCAGTATTTACAAGTTAGTGTAGTGTGTCCTCTGCACAGTGTGCACCTAAAGCTAACTGAAGAAAATTGGTGGTGTTCTTCTGATCCTATTAGCACCGCAGGCAGCTGCAGTATTTACAGTTAGTGTATTGCATCCTCTGCACAGTTTGCACCTAAAGCTACATGAAGAAAATTGGTGGTGTTCTTCTGATCCTATTAGTACCGCAGGCAGCTGCAGTATTTACAAGTTAGTGTAATGCGTCCTCTGCACAGTGTGCACCTAAAGCTACCTGAAGAAAATAGGTGGTGTTCTTCTGATCCTATTAGTACCGCAGGCAGCTGCAGTATTTACAGTTAGTGTAATGCGTCCTCTGCACAGTGTGCACCTAAAGCTACCTGAAGAAAATTGGTGGTGTTCTTCTGATCCTATTAGTACCGCAGGCAGCTGCAGTATTTACAAGTTAGTGTAGTGTGTCCTCTGCACAGTGTGCACCTAAAGCTAACTGAAGAAAATTGGTGGTGTTCTTCTGATCCTATTAGCACCGCAGGCAGCTGCAGTATTTACAGTTAGTGTATTGCATCCTCTGCACAGTTTGCACCTAAAGCTACATGAAGAAAATTGGTGGTGTTCTTCTGATCCTATTAGTACCGCAGGCAGCTGCAGTATTTACAAGTTAGTGTAGTGCGTCCTCTGCAGAGTGTGCACCTAAAGCTACCTGAAGAAAATTGGTGGTGCTCTTCTGATCCTATTAGTACCGCAGGCAGCTGCAGTATTTATAAGTTAGTGTAGTGTGTCCTCTGCACAGTGTGCACCTAAAGCTACCTGAAGAAAATTGGTAGTGTTCTGATCCAATTAGTATCGCAGGCAGCTGCAGTATTTACAAGTTAGTGTAGTGCGTCCTCTGCACAGTGTGCACCTAAAGCTACCTGAAGAAAATTGGTGGTGTTCTTCTGATCCTATTAGTACTGCAGGCAGCTGCAGTATTTACAAGTTAGTGTAGTGCATCCTTTGCACAGTGTGCACCTAAAGCTACCTGAAGAAAATTGGTGGTGTTCTTCTGATCCTATTAGTACCGCAGGCAGCTGCAGTATTTACAGTTAGTGTAATGCGTCCTCTGCACAGTGTGCACCTAAAGCTACCTGAAGAAAATTGGTGGTGTTCTTCTGATCCTATTAGTACCGCAGGCAGCTGCAGTATTTACAAGTTAGTGTAGTGTGTCCTCTGCACAGTGTGCACCTAAAGCTACCTAAAGAAAATTGGTGGTGTTCTTCTGATCCTATTAGTAACGCAGGCAGCTGCAGTATTTACAAGTTAGTGTAGTGCGTCCTCTGCAGAGTGTGCACCTAAAGCTACCTGAAGAAAATTGGTGGTGTTCTTCTGATCCTATTAGTACTGCAGGCAGCTGCAGTATTTACAAGTATGTGTAGTGTGTCCTCTGCACAGTGTGCACCTAAAGCTACCTGAAGAAAATTGGTGGTGTTCTGATCCAAATAGTATCGCAGGCAGCTGCAGTATTTACAAGTTAGTGTAGTGCGTCCTCTGCACAGTGTGCACCTAAAGCTACCTGAAGAAAATTCATGGTGTTCTTCTGATCCTATTAGTAACGCAGGCAGCTGGAGTATTTACAAGTTAGTGTAGTGTGTCCTCTGCAGAGTGTGCACCTAAAGCTACATGAAGAAAATTGGTGGTGTTCTTCTGATCCTATTAGTACTGCAGGCAGCTACAGTATTTACAAGTTAGTGTAGTGCGTCCTCTGCACAGTGTGCACCTAAAGCTACCTGAAGAAAATTGGTGCTGTTCTGATCCAATTATTATCGCAGGCAGCTGCAGTATTTACAAGTTAGTGTAGTGCGTCCTCTGCACATTGTGCACCTAAAGCTACCTGAAGAAAATTGGTGGTGTTCTTCTGATCCTATTAGTACCGCAAGCAGCTGCAGTATTTACAGTTAGTGTAGTGCGTCCTCTGCACAGTTTGCACCTAAAGCTACATGAAGAAAATTGGTGGTGTTCTTCTGATCCTATTAGTACCACAGGCAGCTGCAGTATTTACAAGTTAGTGTAGTGCGTCCTTTGCACAGTGTGCACGTAAAGCTACCTGAAGAAAATTGGTGGTGTTCTTCTGATCCTATTAGTACTGCAGGCAGCTGCAGTATTTACAAGTTAGTGTAGTGCGTCCTCTGCACAGTGTGCACCTAAAGCTACCTGAAGAAAATTGGTGGTGTTCTGATCCAATTAGTATCGCAGGCAGCTGGAGTATTTACAAGTTAGTGTAGTGCGTCCTCTGCAGAGTGTGCACCTAAAGCTACATGAAGAAAATTGGTGGTGTTCTTCTGATCCTATTAGTACTGCAGGCAGCTGCAGTATTTACAAGTTAGTGTAGTGCGTCCTCTGCACAGTGTGCACCTAAAGCTACCTGAAGAAAATTGGTGGTGTTCTGATCCAATTAGTATCGCAGGCAGCTGCAGTATTTACAAGTTAGTGTAGTGCGTCCTCTGCACAGTGTGCACCTAAAGCTACCTGAAGAAAATTGGTGGTGTTCTGATCCAATTAGTATCGCAGGCAGCTGCAGTATTTACAAGTTAGTGTAGTGCGTCCTCTGCACATTGTGCACCTAAAGCTACCTGAAGAAAATTGGTGGTGTTCTTCTGATCCTATTATTAACCGCAATCAGCTGCAGTATTTACAAGTTAGTGTAGTGCGTCCTCTGCACAGTGTGCACCTAAAGCTACCTGAAGAAAATTGGTGGTGTTCTGATCCAATTAGTATCGCAGGCAGCTGGAGTATTTACAAGTTAGTGTAGTGCGTCCTCTGCAGAGTGTGCACCTAAAGCTACATGAAGAAAATTGGTGGTGTTCTTCTGATCCTATTAGTACTGCAGGCAGCTGCAGTATTTACAAGTTAGTGTAGTGCGTCCTCTGCACAGTGTGCACCTAAAGCTACCTGAAGAAAATTGGTGGTGTTCTGATCCAATTAGTATCGCAGGCAGCTGCAGTATTTACAAGTTAGTGTAGTGCGTCCTCTGCACAGTGTGCACCTAAAGCTACCTGAAGAAAATTGGTGGTGTTCTGATCCAATTAGTATCGCAGGCAGCTGCAGTATTTACAAGTTAGTGTAGTGCGTCCTCTGCACATTGTGCACCTAAAGCTACCTGAAGAAAATTGGTGGTGTTCTTCTGATCCTATTAGTACCGCAAGCAGCTGCAGTATTTACAGTTAGTGTAGTGCGTCCTCTGCACAGTGTGCACCTAAAGCTACCTGAAGAAAATAGGTGGTGTTCTTCTGATCCTATTAGTACCGCAGGCAGCTGCAGTATTTACAGTTAGTGTAATGCGTCCTCTGCACAGTGTGCACCTAAAGCTACCTGAAGAAAATTGGTGGTGTTCTTCTGATCCTATTAGTACCGCAGGCAGCTGCAGTATTTACAAGTTAGTGTAGTGTGTCCTCTGCACAGTGTGCACCTAAAGCTAACTGAAGAAAATTGGTGGTGTTCTTCTGATCCTATTAGCACCGCAGGCAGCTGCAGTATTTACAGTTAGTGTATTGCATCCTCTGCACAGTTTGCACCTAAAGCTACATGAAGAAAATTGGTGGTGTTCTTCTGATCCTATTAGTACCGCAGGCAGCTGCAGTATTTACAAGTTAGTGTAATGCGTCCTCTGCACAGTGTGCACCTAAAGCTACCTGAAGAAAATAGGTGGTGTTCTTCTGATCCTATTAGTACCGCAGGCAGCTGCAGTATTTACAGTTAGTGTAATGCGTCCTCTGCACAGTGTGCACCTAAAGCTACCTGAAGAAAATTGGTGGTGTTCTTCTGATCCTATTAGTACCGCAGGCAGCTGCAGTATTTACAAGTTAGTGTAGTGTGTCCTCTGCACAGTGTGCACCTAAAGCTAACTGAAGAAAATTGGTGGTGTTCTTCTGATCCTATTAGCACCGCAGGCAGCTGCAGTATTTACAGTTAGTGTATTGCATCCTCTGCACAGTTTGCACCTAAAGCTACATGAAGAAAATTGGTGGTGTTCTTCTGATCCTATTAGTACCGCAGGCAGCTGCAGTATTTACAAGTTAGTGTAGTGCGTCCTCTGCAGAGTGTGCACCTAAAGCTACCTGAAGAAAATTGGTGGTGCTCTTCTGATCCTATTAGTACCGCAGGCAGCTGCAGTATTTATAAGTTAGTGTAGTGTGTCCTCTGCACAGTGTGCACCTAAAGCTACCTGAAGAAAATTGGTAGTGTTCTGATCCAATTAGTATCGCAGGCAGCTGCAGTATTTACAAGTTAGTGTAGTGCGTCCTCTGCACAGTGTGCACCTAAAGCTACCTGAAGAAAATTGGTGGTGTTCTTCTGATCCTATTAGTACTGCAGGCAGCTGCAGTATTTACAAGTTAGTGTAGTGCATCCTTTGCACAGTGTGCACCTAAAGCTACCTGAAGAAAATTGGTGGTGTTCTTCTGATCCTATTAGTACCGCAGGCAGCTGCAGTATTTACAGTTAGTGTAATGCGTCCTCTGCACAGTGTGCACCTAAAGCTACCTGAAGAAAATTGGTGGTGTTCTTCTGATCCTATTAGTACCGCAGGCAGCTGCAGTATTTACAAGTTAGTGTAGTGTGTCCTCTGCACAGTGTGCACCTAAAGCTACCTAAAGAAAATTGGTGGTGTTCTTCTGATCCTATTAGTAACGCAGGCAGCTGCAGTATTTACAAGTTAGTGTAGTGCGTCCTCTGCAGAGTGTGCACCTAAAGCTACCTGAAGAAAATTGGTGGTGTTCTTCTGATCCTATTAGTACTGCAGGCAGCTGCAGTATTTACAAGTATGTGTAGTGTGTCCTCTGCACAGTGTGCACCTAAAGCTACCTGAAGAAAATTGGTGGTGTTCTGATCCAAATAGTATCGCAGGCAGCTGCAGTATTTACAAGTTAGTGTAGTGCGTCCTCTGCACAGTGTGCACCTAAAGCTACCTGAAGAAAATTCATGGTGTTCTTCTGATCCTATTAGTAACGCAGGCAGCTGGAGTATTTACAAGTTAGTGTAGTGTGTCCTCTGCAGAGTGTGCACCTAAAGCTACATGAAGAAAATTGGTGGTGTTCTTCTGATCCTATTAGTACTGCAGGCAGCTACAGTATTTACAAGTTAGTGTAGTGCGTCCTCTGCACAGTGTGCACCTAAAGCTACCTGAAGAAAATTGGTGCTGTTCTGATCCAATTATTATCGCAGGCAGCTGCAGTATTTACAAGTTAGTGTAGTGCGTCCTCTGCACATTGTGCACCTAAAGCTACCTGAAGAAAATTGGTGGTGTTCTTCTGATCCTATTAGTACCGCAAGCAGCTGCAGTATTTACAGTTAGTGTAGTGCGTCCTCTGCACAGTTTGCACCTAAAGCTACATGAAGAAAATTGGTGGTGTTCTTCTGATCCTATTAGTACCACAGGCAGCTGCAGTATTTACAAGTTAGTGTAGTGCGTCCTTTGCACAGTGTGCACGTAAAGCTACCTGAAGAAAATTGGTGGTGTTCTTCTGATCCTATTAGTACTGCAGGCAGCTGCAGTATTTACAAGTTAGTGTAGTGCGTCCTCTGCACAGTGTGCACCTAAAGCTACCTGAAGAAAATTGGTGGTGTTCTGATCCAATTAGTATCGCAGGCAGCTGGAGTATTTACAAGTTAGTGTAGTGCGTCCTCTGCAGAGTGTGCACCTAAAGCTACATGAAGAAAATTGGTGGTGTTCTTCTGATCCTATTAGTACTGCAGGCAGCTGCAGTATTTACAAGTTAGTGTAGTGCGTCCTCTGCACAGTGTGCACCTAAAGCTACCTGAAGAAAATTGGTGGTGTTCTGATCCAATTAGTATCGCAGGCAGCTGCAGTATTTACAAGTTAGTGTAGTGCGTCCTCTGCACAGTGTGCACCTAAAGCTACCTGAAGAAAATTGGTGGTGTTCTGATCCAATTAGTATCGCAGGCAGCTGCAGTATTTACAAGTTAGTGTAGTGCGTCCTCTGCACATTGTGCACCTAAAGCTACCTGAAGAAAATTGGTGGTGTTCTTCTGATCCTATTAGTACCGCAATCAGCTGCAGTATTTACAAGTTAGTGTAGTGCGTCCTCTGCACAGTGTGCACCTAAAGCTACCTGAAGAAAATTGGTGGTGTTCTGATCCAATTAGTATCGCAGGCAGCTGGAGTATTTACAAGTTAGTGTAGTGCGTCCTCTGCAGAGTGTGCACCTAAAGCTACATGAAGAAAATTGGTGGTGTTCTTCTGATCCTATTAGTACTGCAGGCAGCTGCAGTATTTACAAGTTAGTGTAGTGCGTCCTCTGCACAGTGTGCACCTAAAGCTACCTGAAGAAAATTGGTGGTGTTCTGATCCAATTAGTATCGCAGGCAGCTGCAGTATTTACAAGTTAGTGTAGTGCGTCCTCTGCACAGTGTGCACCTAAAGCTACCTGAAGAAAATTGGTGGTGTTCTGATCCAATTAGTATCGCAGGCAGCTGCAGTATTTACAAGTTAGTGTAGTGCGTCCTCTGCACATTGTGCACCTAAAGCTACCTGAAGAAAATTGGTGGTGTTCTTCTGATCCTATTAGTACCGCAAGCAGCTGCAGTATTTACAGTTAGTGTAGTGCGTCCTCTGCACAGTGTGCACCTAAAGCTACCTGAAGAAAATAGGTGGTGTTCTTCTGATCCTATTAGTACCGCAGGCAGCTGCAGTATTTACAGTTAGTGTAATGCGTCCTCTGCACAGTGTGCACCTAAAGCTACCTGAAGAAAATTGGTGGTGTTCTTCTGATCCTATTAGTACCGCAGGCAGCTGCAGTATTTACAAGTTAGTGTAGTGTGTCCTCTGCACAGTGTGCACCTAAAGCTAACTGAAGAAAATTGGTGGTGTTCTTCTGATCCTATTAGCACCGCAGGCAGCTGCAGTATTTACAGTTAGTGTATTGCATCCTCTGCACAGTTTGCACCTAAAGCTACATGAAGAAAATTGGTGGTGTTCTTCTGATCCTATTAGTACCGCAGGCAGCTGCAGTATTTACAAGTTAGTGTAATGCGTCCTCTGCACAGTGTGCACCTAAAGCTACCTGAAGAAAATAGGTGGTGTTCTTCTGATCCTATTAGTACCGCAGGCAGCTGCAGTATTTACAGTTAGTGTAATGCGTCCTCTGCACAGTGTGCACCTAAAGCTACCTGAAGAAAATTGGTGGTGTTCTTCTGATCCTATTAGTACCGCAGGCAGCTGCAGTATTTACAAGTTAGTGTAGTGTGTCCTCTGCACAGTGTGCACCTAAAGCTAACTGAAGAAAATTGGTGGTGTTCTTCTGATCCTATTAGCACCGCAGGCAGCTGCAGTATTTACAGTTAGTGTATTGCATCCTCTGCACAGTTTGCACCTAAAGCTACATGAAGAAAATTGGTGGTGTTCTTCTGATCCTATTAGTACCGCAGGCAGCTGCAGTATTTACAAGTTAGTGTAGTGCGTCCTCTGCAGAGTGTGCACCTAAAGCTACCTGAAGAAAATTGGTGGTGCTCTTCTGATCCTATTAGTACCGCAGGCAGCTGCAGTATTTACAAGTTAGTGTAGTGTGTCCTCTGCACAGTGTGCACCTAAAGCTACCTGAAGAAAATTGGTAGTGTTCTGATCCAATTAGTATCGCAGGCAGCTGCAGTATTTACAAGTTAGTGTAGTGCGTCCTCTGCACAGTGTGCACCTAAAGCTACCTGAAGAAAATTGGTGGTGTTCTTCTGATCCTATTAGTACTGCAGGCAGCTGCAGTATTTACAAGTTAGTGTAGTGCATCCTTTGCACAGTGTGCACCTAAAGCTACCTGAAGAAAATTGGTGGTGTTCTTCTGATCCTATTAGTACCGCAGGCAGCTGCAGTATTTACAGTTAGTGTAATGCGTCCTCTGCACAGTGTGCACCTAAAGCTACCTGAAGAAAATTGGTGGTGTTCTTCTGATCCTATTAGTACCGCAGGCAGCTGCAGTATTTACAAGTTAGTGTAGTGTGTCCTCTGCACAGTGTGCACCTAAAGCTACCTAAAGAAAATTGGTGGTGTTCTTCTGATCCTATTAGTAACGCAGGCAGCTGCAGTATTTACAAGTTAGTGTAGTGCGTCCTCTGCAGAGTGTGCACCTAAAGCTACCTGAAGAAAATTGGTGGTGTTCTTCTGATCCTATTAGTACTGCAGGCAGCTGCAGTATTTACAAGTATGTGTAGTGTGTCCTCTGCACAGTGTGCACCTAAAGCTACCTGAAGAAAATTGGTGGTGTTCTGATCCAAACAGTATCGCAGGCAGCTGCAGTATTTACAAGTTAGTGTAGTGCGTCCTCTGCACAGTGTGCACCTAAAGCTACCTGAAGAAAATTCATGGTGTTCTTCTGATCCTATTAGTAACGCAGGCAGCTGGAGTATTTACAAGTTAGTGTAGTGTGTCCTCTGCAGAGTGTGCACCTAAAGCTACATGAAGAAAATTGGTGGTGTTCTTCTGATCCTATTAGTACTGCAGGCAGCTGCAGTATTTACAAGTTAGTGTAGTGCGTCCTCTGCACAGTGTGCACCTAAAGCTACCTGAAGAAAATTGGTGGTGTTCTGATCCAATTAGTATCGCAGGCAGCTGCAGTATTTACAAGTTAGTGTAGTGCGTCCTCTGCACATTGTGCACCTAAAGCTACCTGAAGAAAATTGGTGGTGTTCTTCTGATCCTATTAGTACCGCAAGCAGCTGCAGTATTTACAGTTAGTGTAGTGCGTCCTCTGCACAGTTTGCACCTAAAGCTACATGAAGAAAATTGGTGGTGTTCTTCTGATCCTATTAGTACCACAGGCAGCTGCAGTATTTACAAGTTAGTGTAGTGCGTCCTTTGCACAGTGTGCACGTAAAGCTACCTGAAGAAAATTGGTGGTGTTCTTCTGATCCTATTAGTACTGCAGGCAGCTGCAGTATTTACAAGTTAGTGTAGTGCGTCCTCTGCACAGTGTGCACCTAAAGCTACCTGAAGAAAATTGGTGGTGTTCTGATCCAATTAGTATCGCAGGCAGCTGGAGTATTTACAAGTTAGTGTAGTGCGTCCTCTGCAGAGTGTGCACCTAAAGCTACATGAAGAAAATTGGTGGTGTTCTTCTGATCCTATTAGTACTGCAGGCAGCTGCAGTATTTACAAGTTAGTGTAGTGCGTCCTCTGCACAGTGTGCACCTAAAGCTACCTGAAGAAAATTGGTGGTGTTCTGATCCAATTAGTATCGCAGGCAGCTGCAGTATTTACAAGTTAGTGTAGTGCGTCCTCTGCACAGTGTGCACCTAAAGCTACCTGAAGAAAATTGGTGGTGTTCTGATCCAATTAGTATCGCAGGCAGCTGCAGTATTTACAAGTTAGTGTAGTGCGTCCTCTGCACATTGTGCACCTAAAGCTACCTGAAGAAAATTGGTGGTGTTCTTCTGATCCTATTAGTACCGCAATCAGCTGCAGTATTTACAAGTTAGTGTAGTGCGTCCTCTGCACAGTGTGCACCTAAAGCTACCTGAAGAAAATTGGTGGTGTTCTGATCCAATTAGTATCGCAGGCAGCTGGAGTATTTACAAGTTAGTGTAGTGCGTCCTCTGCAGAGTGTGCACCTAAAGCTACATGAAGAAAATTGGTGGTGTTCTTCTGATCCTATTAGTACTGCAGGCAGCTGCAGTATTTACAAGTTAGTGTAGTGCGTCCTCTGCACAGTGTGCACCTAAAGCTACCTGAAGAAAATTGGTGGTGTTCTGATCCAATTAGTATCGCAGGCAGCTGCAGTATTTACAAGTTAGTGTAGTGCGTCCTCTGCACAGTGTGCACCTAAAGCTACCTGAAGAAAATTGGTGGTGTTCTGATCCAATTAGTATCGCAGGCAGCTGCAGTATTTACAAGTTAGTGTAGTGCGTCCTCTGCACATTGTGCACCTAAAGCTACCTGAAGAAAATTGGTGGTGTTCTTCTGATCCTATTAGTACCGCAAGCAGCTGCAGTATTTACAGTTAGTGTAGTGCGTCCTCTGCACAGTTTGCACCTAAAGCTACATGAAGAAAATTGGTGGTGTTCTTCTGATCCTATTAGTACCACAGGCAGCTGCAGTATTTACAAGTTAGTGTAGTTCGTCCTTTGCACAGCGTGCACGTAAAGCTACCTGAAGAAAATTGGTGGTGTTCTTCTGATCCTATTAGTACTGCAGGCAGCTGCAGTATTTACAAGTTAGTGTAGTGCGTCCTCTGCACAGTGTGCACCTAAAGCTACCTGAAGAAAATTGGTGGTGTTCTGATCCAATTAGTATCGCAGGCAGCTGCAGTATTTACAAGTTAGTGTAGTGCGTCCTCTGCACAGTGTGCACCTAAAGCTACCTGAAGAAAATTCATGGTGTTCTTCTGATCCTATTAGTACCGCAGGCAGCTGCAGTATTTACAGTTAGTGTAGTGCGTCCTCTGCACAGTTTGCACCTAAAGCTACATGAAGAAAATTGGTGGTGTTCTTCTGATCCTATTAGTACCGCAGGCAGCTGCAGTATTTACAAGTTAGTGTAGTGCGTCCTCTGCAGAGTGTGCACCTAAAGCTACCTGAAGAAAAAATGGTGGTGTTCTTCTGATCCTATTAGTACTGCAGGCAGCTGCAGTATTTACAAGTTAGTGTAGTGCGTCCTCTGCACAGTGTGCACCTAAAGCTACCTGAAGAAAATTGGTGGTGTTCTGATCCAATTAGTATCGCAGGCAGCTGCAGTATTTACAAGTTAGTGTAGTGCGTCCTCTGCACATTGTGCACCTAAAGCTACCTGAAGAAAATTGGTGGTGTTCTTCTGATCCTATTAGTACCGCAAGCAGCTGCAGTATTTACAGTTAGTGTAGTGCGTCCTCTGCACAGTTTGCACCTAAAGCTACATGAAGAAAATTGGTGGTGTTCTTCTGATCCTATTAGTACCACAGGCAGCTGCAGTATTTACAAGTTAGTGTAGTGCGTCCTTTGCACAGTGTGCACGTAAAGCTACCTGAAGAAAATTGGTGGTGTTCTTCTGATCCTATTAGTACTGCAGGCAGCTGCAGTATTTACAAGTTAGTGTAGTGCGTCCTCTGCACAGTGTGCACCTAAAGCTACCTGAAGAAAATTGGTGGTGTTCTGATCCAATTAGTATCGCAGGCAGCTGGAGTATTTACAAGTTAGTGTAGTGCGTCCTCTGCAGAGTGTGCACCTAAAGCTACATGAAGAAAATTGGTGGTGTTCTTCTGATCCTATTAGTACTGCAGGCAGCTGCAGTATTTACAAGTTAGTGTAGTGCGTCCTCTGCACAGTGTGCACCTAAAGCTACCTGAAGAAAATTGGTGGTGTTCTGATCCAATTAGTATCGCAGGCAGCTGCAGTATTTACAAGTTAGTGTAGTGCGTCCTCTGCACAGTGTGCACCTAAAGCTACCTGAAGAAAATTGGTGGTGTTCTGATCCAATTAGTATCGCAGGCAGCTGCAGTATTTACAAGTTAGTGTAGTGCGTCCTCTGCACATTGTGCACCTAAAGCTACCTGAAGAAAATTGGTGGTGTTCTTCTGATCCTATTAGTACCGCAATCAGCTGCAGTATTTACAAGTTAGTGTAGTGCGTCCTCTGCACAGTGTGCACCTAAAGCTACCTGAAGAAAATTGGTGGTGTTCTGATCCAATTAGTATCGCAGGCAGCTGGAGTATTTACAAGTTAGTGTAGTGCGTCCTCTACAGAGTGTGCACCTAAAGCTACATGAAGAAAATTGGTGGTGTTCTTCTGATCCTATTAGTACTGCAGGCAGCTGCAGTATTTACAAGTTAGTGTAGTGCGTCCTCTGCACAGTGTGCACCTAAAGCTACCTGAAGAAAATTGGTGGTGTTCTGATCCAATTAGTATCGCAGGCAGCTGCAGTATTTACAAGTTAGTGTAGTGCGTCCTCTGCACAGTGTGCACCTAAAGCTACCTGAAGAAAATTGGTGGTGTTCTGATCCAATTAGTATCGCAGGCAGCTGCAGTATTTACAAGTTAGTGTAGTGCGTCCTCTGCACATTGTGCACCTAAAGCTACCTGAAGAAAATTGGTGGTGTTCTTCTGATCCTATTAGTAACGCAAGCAGCTGCAGTATTTACAGTTAGTGTAGTGCGTCCTCTGCACAGTGTGCACCTAAAGCTACCTGAAGAAAATTGGTGGTGTTCTTCTGATCCTATTAGTACCGCAGGCAGCTGCAGTATTTACAGTTAGTGTAGTGCGTCCTCTGCACAGTTTGCACCTAAAGCTACATGAAGAAAATTGGTGGTGTTCTTCTGATCCTATTAGTACCACAGGCAGCTGCAGTATTTACAAGTTAGTGTAGTTCGTCCTTTGCACAGCGTGCAGGTAAAGCTACCTGAAGAAAATTGGTGGTGTCCTTCTGATCCTATTAGTACTGCAGGCAGCTGCAGTATTTACAAGTTAGTGTAGTGCGTCCTCTGCACAGTGTGCACCTAAAGCTACCTGAAGAAAATTGGTGGTGTTCTGATCCAATTAGTATCGCAGGCAGCTGCAGTATTTACAAGTTAGTGTAGTGCATCCTCTGCACAGTGTGCACCTAAAGCTACCTGAAGAAAATTCATGGTGTTCTTCTGATCCTATTAGTAACGCAGGCAGCTGGAGTATTTACAAGTTAGTGTAGTGCGTCCTCTGCAGAGTGTGCACCTAAAGCTACATGAAGAAAATTGGTGGTGTTCTTCTGATCCTATTAGTACTGCAGGCAGCTGCAGTATTTACAAGTTAGTGTAGTGCGTCCTCTGCACAGTGTGCACCTAAAGCTACCTGAAGAAAATTGGTGGTGTTCTGATCCAATTAGTATCGCAGGCAGCTGCAGTATTTACAAGTTAGTGTAGTGCATCCTCTGCACAGTGTGCACCTAAAGCTACCTGAAGAAAATTGGTGGTGTTCTTCTGATCCTATTAGTACCGCAGGCAGCTGCAGTATTTAGTGTAGTGCGTCCTCTGCACAGTTTGCACCTAAAGCTACATGAAGAAAATTGGTGGTGTTCTTCTGATCCTATTAGTACCGCAGGCAGCTGCAGTATTTACAAGTTAGTGTAGTGCGTCCTTTGCACAGTGTGCACGTAAAGCTACATGAAGAAAATTGGTGGTGTTCTTCTGATCCTATTAGTACCGCAGGCAGCTGCAGTATTTACAAGTTAGTGTAGTGTGTCCTCTGAACAGTGTGCACCTAAAGCAACCTGAAGAAAATTGGGAGTGTTCTGATCCAATTAATATCGCAGGCAGCTGCAGTATTTACAAGTTAGTGTAGTGTGTCCTCTGCACAGTGTGCACCTAAAGCTACCTGAAGAAAATTGGTGGTGTTCTTCTGATCCTATTAGTACCGCAGGCAGCTGCAGTATTTACAGTTAGTGTAATGCGTCCTCTGCACAGTGTGCACCCAAAGCTACCTGAAGAAAATTGGTGGCGTTCTTCTGATCCTATTAGTACTGCAGGCAGCTGCCGTATTTACAAGTTAGTGTAGTGCGTCCTCTGCACAGTGTGCACCTAAAGCTACCTGAAGAAAATAGGTGGTGTTCTTCTGATCCTATTAGTACCGCAGGCAGCTGCAGTATTTACAGTTAGTGTAATGCGTCCTCTGCACAGTGTGCACCTAAAGCTACCTGAAGAAAATTGGTGGTGTTCTTCTGATCCTATTAGTACCGCAGGCAGCTGCAGTATTTACAAGTTAGTGTAGTGTGTCCTCTGCACAGTGTGCACCTAAAGCTACCTGAAGAAAATTGGTGGTGTTCTTCTGATCCTATTAGCACCGCAGGCAGCTGCAGTATTTACAGTTAGTGTAATGCGTCCTCTGCACAGTGTGCACCTAAAGCTACCTGAAGAAAATTGGTGGTGTTCTGATCTAATTAGTATCGCAGGCAGCTGCAGTATTTACAAGTTAGTGTATTGCGTCCTCTGCACAGTGTGCACCTAAAGCTACCTGAAGAAAATTGGTGGTGTTCTTCTGATCCTATTAGTACCGCAGGCAGCTGCTGTATTTACAGTTAGTGTAGTGTGTCCTCTGCACAGGGTGCACCTAAAGCTACCTGAAGAAAATTGGTGGCGTTCTTCTGATCCTATTAGTACCGCAGGCAGCTGCAGTATTTACAAGTTAGTGTAGTGCGTCCTCTGCACAGGGTGCACCTAAAGATACCTGAAGAAAATTGGTGGTGTTCTTCTGATCCTATTAGTACTGCAGGCAGCTGCAGTATTTACAAGTTAGTGTAGTGCGTCCTCGGCACATTGTGCACCTAAAGCTACCTGAAGAAAATTGGTGGTGTTCTGATCCAATTAGTATCGCAGGCAGCTGCAGTATTTACAAGTTAGTGTAGTGCGTCCTCTGCACAGTGTGCACCTAAAGCTACCTGAAGAAAATTGGTGGTGTTCTTCTGATCCTATTAGTACCGAAGGCAGCTGCAGTATTTACAAGTTAGTGTAGTGCGTCCTCTGCACAGTGTGCACCTAAAGCTACCTGAAGAAAATTGATGGTGTTCTTCTGATCCTATTAGTAACGCAGGCAGCTGGAGTATTTACAAGTTAGTGTATTGCGTCCTCTGCAGAGTGTGCACCTAAAGCTACATGAAGAAAATTGGTGGTGTTCTTCTGATCCTATTAGTACTGCAGGCAGCTGCAGTATTTACAAGTTAGTGTAGTGCGTCCTCTGCACAGTGTGCACCTAAAGCTACCTGAAGAAAATTGGTGGTGTTCTGATCCAATTAGTATCGCAGGCAGCTGCAGTATTTACAAGTTAGTGTAGTGCGTCCTCTGCACAGTGTGCACCTAAAGCTACCTGAAGAAAATTGGTGGTGTTCTTCTGATCCTATTAGTACCGCAGGTAGCTGCAGTATTTACAGTTGGTGTAGTGCGTCCTCTGCACAGTTTGCACCTAAAGCTACATGAAGAAAATTGGTGGTGTTCTTCTGATCCTATTAGTACCGCAGGCAGCTGCAGTATTTACAAGTTAGTGTAGTGCATCCTCTGCACAGTGTGCACCTAAAGCTACCTGAAGAAAATTGGTGGTGTTCTTCTGATCCTATTAGTACCGCAGGCAGCTGCAGTATTTACAGTTAATGTAGTGTGTCCTCTGCACAGGGTGCACCTGAAGCTACCTGAAGAAAATTGGTGGCGTTCTTCTGATCCTATTAGTACCGCAGGCAGCTGCAGTATTTACAAGTTAGTGTAATGCGTCCTCTGCACAGTGGGCACCTAAAGCTACCTGAATACAATTACTGTTGTTCTGATCCTATTAATACCACAGGCAGGCAGCTGCAGTATTTACAGTTAGTGTACTGTGTCCTCTCCACAGTGTGCACCTAAAGCTACCTGAAGAAAATTGGTGGTGTTCTTCTGATCCTATTAGTACTGCAGGCAGCTGCAGTATTTACAGTTAGTGTAGTGTGTCCTCTGCACAGGGTGCACCTAAAGCTACCTGAAGAAAATTGGTGGCGTTCTTCTGATCCTATTAGTACCGCAGGCAGCTGCAGTATTTACAAGTTAGTGTAGTGTGTCCTCTGCACAGGGTGCACCTAAAGCTACCTGAAGAAAATTGGTGGTGTTCTTCTGATCCTATTAGTACTGCAGGCAGCTGCAGTATTTACAAGTTAGTGTAGTGCGTCCTCGGCACAGTGTGCAGCTAAAGCTACCTGAAGAAAATTGGTGGTGTTCTGATCCAATTAGTATCGCAGGCAGCTGCAGTATTTACAAGTTAGTGTAGTGCGTCCTCTGCAGAGTGTGCACCTAAAGCTACCTGAAGAAAATTGGTGGTGTTCTTCTGATCCTATTAGTACCGCAGGCAGCTGCAGTATTTACAAGTTAGTGTAGTGCGTCCTCTGCACAGTGTGCACCTAAAGCTACCTGAAGAAAATTGATGGTGTTCTTCTGATCCTATTAGTAACGCAGGCAGCTGGAGTATTTACAAGTTAGTGTATTGCGTCCTCTGCAGAGTGTGCACCTAAAGCTACATGAAGAAAATTGGTGGTGTTCTTCTGATCCTATTAGTACTGCAGGCAGCTGCAGTATTTACAAGTTAGTGTAGTGCGTCCTCTGCACAGTGTGCACCTAAAGCTACCTGAAGAAAATTGTTGGTGTTCTGATCCAATTAGTATCGCAGGCAGCTGCAGTATTTACAAGTTAGTGTAGTGCGTCCTCTGCACAGTGTGCACCTAAAGCTACCTGAAGAAAATTGGTGGTGTTCTTCTGATCCTATTAGTACCGCAGGCAGCTGCAGTATTTACAGTTGGTGTAGTGCGTCCTCTGCACAGTTTGCACCTAAAGCTACATGAAGAAAATTGGTTGTGTTCTTCTGATCCTATTAGTACCGCAGGCAGCTGCAGTATATACAAGTTAGTGTAGTGCATCCTCTGCACAGTGTGCACCTACAGCTACCTGAAGAAAATTGGTAGTGTTCTTCTGATCCTATTAGTACCGCAGGCAGCTGCAGTATTTACAGTTAGTGTAATGCGTCCTCTGCACAGTGTGCACCTAAAGCTACCTGAAGAAAATTGGTGGTGTTCTTCTGATCCTATTAGTACCGCAGGCAGCTGCAGTATTTACAGTTAATGCAGTGTGTCCTCTGCACAGGGTGCACCTGAAGCTACCTGAAGAAAATTGGTGGCGTTCTTCTGGTCCTATTAGTACCGCAGGCAGCTGCAGTATTTACAAGTTAGTGTAGTGTGTCCTCTGCACAGTGTGCACCTAAAGCTACCTGAAGAAAATTGGTGGTGTTCTTCTGATCCTATTAGCACCGCAGGCAGCTGCAGTATTTACAGTTAGTGTATTGCGTCCTCTGCACAGTTTGCACCTAAAGCTACATGAAGAAAATTGGTGGTGTTCTTCTGATCCTATTAGTACCGCAGGCAGCTGAAGTATTTACAAGTTCGTGTAGTGCATCCTCTGCACAGTGTGCACCTAAAGCTACCTGAAGAAAATTGGTGGTGTTCTTCTGATCCTATTAGTACCGCAGGCAGCTGCAGTATTTAGTGTAGTGCGTCCTCTGCACAGTTTGCACCTAAAGCTACATGAAGAAAATTGGTGGTGTTCTTCTGATCCTATTAGTACCGCAGGCAGCTGCAGTATTTACAAGTTAGTGTAGTGCGTCCTTTGCACAGTGTGCACGTAAAGCTACATGAAGAAAATTGGTGGTGTTCTTCTGATCCTATTAGTACCGCAGGCAGCTGCAGTATTTACAAGTTAGTGTAGTGTGTCCTCTGAACAGTGTGCACCTAAAGCAACCTGAAGAAAATTGGGAGTGTTCTGATCCAATTAATATCGCAGGCAGCTGCAGTATTTACAAGTTAGTGTAGTGTGTCCTCTGCACAGTGTGCACCTAAAGCTACCTGAAGAAAATTGGTGGTGTTCTTCTGATCCTATTAGTACCGCAGGCAGCTGCAGTATTTACAGTTAGTGTAATGCGTCCTCTGCACAGTGTGCACCCAAAGCTACCTGAAGAAAATTGGTGGCGTTCTTCTGATCCTATTAGTACTGCAGGCAGCTGCCGTATTTACAAGTTAGTGTAGTGCGTCCTCTGCACAGTGTGCACCTAAAGCTACCTGAAGAAAATAGGTGGTGTTCTTCTGATCCTATTAGTACCGCAGGCAGCTGCAGTATTTACAGTTAGTGTAATGCGTCCTCTGCACAGTGTGCACCTAAAGCTACCTGAAGAAAATTGGTGGTGTTCTTCTGATCCTATTAGTACCGCAGGCAGCTGCAGTATTTACAAGTTAGTGTAGTGTGTCCTCTGCACAGTGTGCACCTAAAGCTACCTGAAGAAAATTGGTGGTGTTCTTCTGATCCTATTAGCACCGCAGGCAGCTGCAGTATTTACAGTTAGTGTAATGCGTCCTCTGCACAGTGTGCACCTAAAGCTACCTGAAGAAAATTGGTGGTGTTCTGATCTAATTAGTATCGCAGGCAGCTGCAGTATTTACAAGTTAGTGTATTGCGTCCTCTGCACAGTGTGCACCTAAAGCTACCTGAAGAAAATTGGTGGTGTTCTTCTGATCCTATTAGTACCGCAGGCAGCTGCTGTATTTACAGTTAGTGTAGTGTGTCCTCTGCACAGGGTGCACCTAAAGCTACCTGAAGAAAATTGGTGGCGTTCTTCTGATCCTATTAGTACCGCAGGCAGCTGCAGTATTTACAAGTTAGTGTAGTGCGTCCTCTGCACAGGGTGCACCTAAAGATACCTGAAGAAAATTGGTGGTGTTCTTCTGATCCTATTAGTACTGCAGGCAGCTGCAGTATTTACAAGTTAGTGTAGTGCGTCCTCGGCACATTGTGCACCTAAAGCTACCTGAAGAAAATTGGTGGTGTTCTGATCCAATTAGTATCGCAGGCAGCTGCAGTATTTACAAGTTAGTGTAGTGCGTCCTCTGCACAGTGTGCACCTAAAGCTACCTGAAGAAAATTGGTGGTGTTCTTCTGATCCTATTAGTACCGAAGGCAGCTGCAGTATTTACAAGTTAGTGTAGTGCGTCCTCTGCACAGTGTGCACCTAAAGCTACCTGAAGAAAATTGATGGTGTTCTTCTGATCCTATTAGTAACGCAGGCAGCTGGAGTATTTACAAGTTAGTGTATTGCGTCCTCTGCAGAGTGTGCACCTAAAGCTACATGAAGAAAATTGGTGGTGTTCTTCTGATCCTATTAGTACTGCAGGCAGCTGCAGTATTTACAAGTTAGTGTAGTGCGTCCTCTGCACAGTGTGCACCTAAAGCTACCTGAAGAAAATTGGTGGTGTTCTGATCCAATTAGTATCGCAGGCAGCTGCAGTATTTACAAGTTAGTGTAGTGCGTCCTCTGCACAGTGTGCACCTAAAGCTACCTGAAGAAAATTGGTGGTGTTCTTCTGATCCTATTAGTACCGCAGGTAGCTGCAGTATTTACAGTTGGTGTAGTGCGTCCTCTGCACAGTTTGCACCTAAAGCTACATGAAGAAAATTGGTGGTGTTCTTCTGATCCTATTAGTACCGCAGGCAGCTGCAGTATTTACAAGTTAGTGTAGTGCATCCTCTGCACAGTGTGCACCTAAAGCTACCTGAAGAAAATTGGTGGTGTTCTTCTGATCCTATTAGTACCGCAGGCAGCTGCAGTATTTACAGTTAATGTAGTGTGTCCTCTGCACAGGGTGCACCTGAAGCTACCTGAAGAAAATTGGTGGCGTTCTTCTGATCCTATTAGTACCGCAGGCAGCTGCAGTATTTACAAGTTAGTGTAATGCGTCCTCTGCACAGTGGGCACCTAAAGCTACCTGAATACAATTACTGTTGTTCTGATCCTATTAATACCACAGGCAGGCAGCTGCAGTATTTACAGTTAGTGTACTGTGTCCTCTCCACAGTGTGCACCTAAAGCTACCTGAAGAAAATTGGTGGTGTTCTTCTGATCCTATTAGTACTGCAGGCAGCTGCAGTATTTACAGTTAGTGTAGTGTGTCCTCTGCACAGGGTGCACCTAAAGCTACCTGAAGAAAATTGGTGGCGTTCTTCTGATCCTATTAGTACCGCAGGCAGCTGCAGTATTTACAAGTTAGTGTAGTGTGTCCTCTGCACAGGGTGCACCTAAAGCTACCTGAAGAAAATTGGTGGTGTTCTTCTGATCCTATTAGTACTGCAGGCAGCTGCAGTATTTACAAGTTAGTGTAGTGCGTCCTCGGCACAGTGTGCAGCTAAAGCTACCTGAAGAAAATTGGTGGTGTTCTGATCCAATTAGTATCGCAGGCAGCTGCAGTATTTACAAGTTAGTGTAGTGCGTCCTCTGCAGAGTGTGCACCTAAAGCTACCTGAAGAAAATTGGTGGTGTTCTTCTGATCCTATTAGTACCGCAGGCAGCTGCAGTATTTACAAGTTAGTGTAGTGCGTCCTCTGCACAGTGTGCACCTAAAGCTACCTGAAGAAAATTGATGGTGTTCTTCTGATCCTATTAGTAACGCAGGCAGCTGGAGTATTTACAAGTTAGTGTATTGCGTCCTCTGCAGAGTGTGCACCTAAAGCTACATGAAGAAAATTGGTGGTGTTCTTCTGATCCTATTAGTACTGCAGGCAGCTGCAGTATTTACAATATAGTGTAGTGCGTCCTCTGCACAGTGTGCACCTAAAGCTACCTGAAGAAAATTGTTGGTGTTCTGATCCAATTAGTATCGCAGGCAGCTGCAGTATTTACAAGTTAGTGTAGTGCGTCCTCTGCACAGTGTGCACCTAAAGCTACCTGAAGAAAATTGGTGGTGTTCTTCTGATCCTATTAGTACCGCAGGCAGCTGCAGTATTTACAGTTGGTGTAGTGCGTCCTCTGCACAGTTTGCACCTAAAGCTACATGAAGAAAATTGGTTGTGTTCTTCTGATCCTATTAGTACCGCAGGCAGCTGCAGTATATACAAGTTAGTGTAGTGCATCCTCTGCACAGTGTGCACCTACAGCTACCTGAAGAAAATTGGTAGTGTTCTTCTGATCCTATTAGTACCGCAGGCAGCTGCAGTATTTACAGTTAGTGTAATGCGTCCTCTGCACAGTGTGCACCTAAAGCTACCTGAAGAAAATTGGTGGTGTTCTTCTGATCCTATTAGTACCGCAGGCAGCTGCAGTATTTACAGTTAATGCAGTGTGTCCTCTGCACAGGGTGCACCTGAAGCTACCTGAAGAAAATTGGTGGCGTTCTTCTGGTCCTATTAGTACCGCAGGCAGCTGCAGTATTTACAAGTTAGTGTAGTGTGTCCTCTGCACAGTGTGCACCTAAAGCTACCTGAAGAAAATTGGTGGTGTTCTTCTGATCCTATTAGCACCGCAGGCAGCTGCAGTATTTACAGTTAGTGTATTGCGTCCTCTGCACAGTTTGCACCTAAAGCTACATGAAGAAAATTGGTGGTGTTCTTCTGATCCTATTAGTACCGCAGGCAGCTGAAGTATTTACAAGTTCGTGTAGTGCGTCCTCTGCACAGTGTGCACCTAAAGCTACCTGAAGAAAATTGGTGGTGTTCTTCTGATCCTATTAGTACCGCAGGCAGCTGCAGTATTTACAAGTTAGTGTAGTGTGTCCTCTGCACAGTGTGCACCTAAAGCTAAATGAAGAAAATTGGTGGTGTTCTGATCCAATTAGTATCGCAGGCAGCTGCAGTATTTACAAGTTAGTGTAGTGCGTCCTCTGCACAGTGTGCACCTAAAGCTACCTGAAGAAAATTGGTGGTGTTCTTCTGATCCTATTAGTACTGCAGGCAGCTGCAGTATTTACAAATTAGTGTAGTGCATCCTTTGCACAGTGTGCACCTAAAGCTACCTGAAGAAAATTGGTGGTGTTCTTCTGATCCTATTAGTACCGCAGGCAGCTGCAGTATTTACAGTTAGTGTAATGCGCCCTCTGCACAGTGTGCACCAAAAGCTACCTGAAGAAAATTGGTGGTGTTCTTCTGATCCTATTAGTACCGCAGGCAGCTGCTGTATTTACAGTTAGTGCAGTGTGTCCTCTGCACAGGGTGCACCTAAAGCTACCTGAAGAAAATTGGTGGCGTTCTTCTGATCCTATTAGTACCGCAGGCAGCTGCAGTATTTACAAGTTAGTGTAGTGCGTCCTCTGCACAGGGTGCACCTAAAGCTACCTGAAGAAAATTGGTGGTGTTCTTCTGATCCTATTAGTACCGCAGGCAGCTGCAGTATTTACAGTTAATGCAGTGTGTCCTCTGCACAGGGTGCACCTGAAGCTACCTGAAGAAAATTGGTGGCGTTCTTCTGGTCCTATTAGTACCGCAGGCAGCTGCAGTATTTACAAGTTAGTGTAGTGTGTCCTCTGCACAGTGTGCACCTAAAGCTACCTGAAGAAAATTGGTGGTGTTCTTCTGATCCTATTAGCACCGCAGGCAGCTGCAGTATTTACAGTTAGTGTATTGCGTCCTCTGCACAGTTTGCACCTAAAGCTACATGAAGAAAATTGGTGGTGTTCTTCTGATCCTATTAGTACCGCAGGCAGCTGCAGTATTTACAAGTTCGTGTAGTGCGTCCTCTGCACAGTGTGCACCTAAAGCTACCTGAAGAAAATTGGTGGTGTTCTTCTGATCCTATTAGTACCGCAGGCAGCTGCAGTATTTACAAGTTAGTGTAGTGTGTCCTCTGCACAGTGTGCACCTAAAGCTAAATGAAGAAAATTGGTGGTGTTCTGATCCAATTAGTATCGCAGGCAGCTGCAGTATTTACAAGTTAGTGTAGTGCGTCCTCTGCACAGTGTGCACCTAAAGCTACCTGAAGAAAATTGGTGGTGTTCTTCTGATCCTATTAGTACTGCAGGCAGCTGCAGTATTTACAAATTAGTGTAGTGCATCCTTTGCACAGTGTGCACCTAAAGCTACCTGAAGAAAATTGGTGGTGTTCTTCTGATCCTATTAGTACCGCAGGCAGCTGCAGTATTTACAGTTAGTGTAATGCGCCCTCTGCACAGTGTGCACCAAAAGCTACCTGAAGAAAATTGGTGGTGTTCTTCTGATCCTATTAGTACCGCAGGCAGCTGCTGTATTTACAGTTAGTGTAGTGTGTCCTCTGCACAGGGTGCACCTAAAGCTACCTGAAGAAAATTGGTGGCGTTCTTCTGATCCTATTAGTACCGCAGGCAGCTGCAGTATTTACAAGTTAGTGTAGTGCGTCCTCTGCACAGGGTGCACCTAAAGCTACCTGAAGAAAATTGGTGGTGTTCTTCTGATCCTATTAGTACTGCAGGCAGCTGCAGTATTTACAAGTTAGTGTAGTGTGTCCTCTGAACAGTGTGCACCTAAAGCTATCTGAAGAAAATCGGTGGTGTTCTGATCCAATTAGTATCGCAGGCAGCTGCAGTATTTACAAGTTAGTGTAGTGCGTCCTCTGCACAGTGTGCACCTAAAGCTACCTGAAGAAAATTGGTGGTGTTCTTCTGATCCTATTAGTACTGCAGGCAGCTGCAGTATTTACAAGTTAGTGTAGTGCATCCTTTGCACAGTGTGCACCTAAAGCTACCTGAAGAAAATTGGTGGTGTTCTTCTGATCCTATTAGTACCGCAGGCAGCTGCAGTATTTACAGTTAGTGTAATGCGTCCTCTGCACAGTGTGCACCTAAAGCTACCTGAAGAAAATTGGTGGTGTTCTTCTGATCCTATTAGTACTGCAGGCAGCTGCAGTATTTACAAGTTAGTGTAGTGTGTCCTCTGCACAGTGTGCACCTAAAGCTACCTAAAGAAAATTGGTGGTGTTCTTCTGATCCTATTAGTAACGCAGGCAGCTGCAGTATTTACAAGTTAGTGTAGTGCGTCCTCTGCAGAGTGTGCACCTAAAGCTACCTGAAGAAAATTGGTGGTGTTCTTTTGATCCTATTAGTACTGCAGGCAGCTGCAGTATTTACAAGTTAGTGTATTGCGTCCTCTGCACAGTGTGCACCTAAAGCTACCTGAAGAAAATTGGTGGTGTTCTGATCCTATTAGTACTGCAGGCAGCTGCAGTATTTACAAGTTAGTGTAGTGCATCCTTTGCACAGTGTGCACCTAAAGCTACCTGAAGAAAATTGGTGGTGTTCTTCTGATCCTATTAGTACCGCAGGCAGCTGCAGTATTTACAGTTAGTGTAATGCGTCCTCTGCACAGTGTGCACCTAAAGCTACCTGAAGAAAATTGGTGCTGTTCTTCTGATCCTATTAGTACCGCAGGCAGCTGCAGTATTTACAAGTTAGTGTAGTGTGTCCTCTGCACAGTGTGCACCTAAAGCTACCTAAAGAAAATTGGTGGTGTTCTTCTGATCCTATTAGTAACGCAGGCAGCTGCAGTATTTACAAGTTAGTGTAGTGCGTCCTCTGCAGAGTGTGCACCTAAAGCTACCTGAAGAAAATTGGTGGTGTTCTTCTGATCCTATTAGTACTGTAGGCAGCTGCAGTATTTACAAGTTAGTGTAGTGCGTCCTCTGCACAGTGTGCACCTAAAGCTACCTGAAGAAAATTGGTGGTGTTCTGATCCAATTAGTATCGCAGGCAGCTGCAGTATTTACAAGTTAGTGTAGTGCGTCCTCTGCACAGTGTGCACCTAAAGCTACCTGAAGAAAATTCATGGATTTCTTCTGATCCTATTAGTAACACAGGCAGCTGGAGTATTTACAAGTTAGTGTAGTGCGTCCTCTGCAGAGTGTGCACCTAAAGCTACATGAAGAAAATTGGTGGTGTTCTTCTGATCCTATTAGTACTGCAGGCAGCTGCAGTATTTACAAGTTAGTGTAGTGCGTCCTCTGCACAGTGTGCACCTAAAGCTACCTGAAGAAAATTGGTGGTGTTCTGATCCAATTAGTATCGCAGGCAGCTGCAGTATTTACAAGTTAGTGTAGTGCGTCCTCTGCACAGTGTGCACCTAAAGCTACCTGAAGAAAATTGGTGGTGTTCTGATCCAATTAGTATCGCAGGCAGCTGCAGTATTTACAAGTTAGTGTAGTGCGTCCTCTGCACAGTGTGCACCTAAAGCTACCTGAAGAAAATTGGTGGTGTTCTTCTGATCCTATTAGTACCGCAGGCAGCTGCAGTATTTACAGTTAGTGTAGTGCGTCCTCTGCACAGTTTGCACCTAAAGCTACATGAAGAAAATTGGTGGTGTTCTTCTGATCCTATTAGTACAGCAGGCAGCTGCAGTATTTACAAGTTAGTGTAGTGCGTCCTTTGCACAGTGTGCACGTAAAGCTACCTGAAGAAAATTGGTGGTGTTCTTCTGATCCTATTAGTACCGCAGGCAGCTGCAGTATTTACAAGTTAGTGTAGTGTGTCCTCTGAACAGTGTGCACCTAAAGCTACCTGAAGAAAATTGGGGGTGTTCTGATCCAATTAATATCGCAGGCAGCTGCAGTATTTACAAGTTAGTGTAGTGTGTCCTCTGCACAGTGTGCACCTAAAGCTACCTGAAGAAAATTGGTGGTGTTCTTCTGATCCTATTAGTACCGCAGGCAGCTGCAGTATTTACAGTTAGTGTAATGCGTCCTCTGCACAGTGTGCACCTAAAGCTACCTGAAGAAAATTGGTGGTGTTCTTCTGATCCTATTAGTACCGCAGGCAGCTGCAGTATTTACAAGTTAGTGTAGTGTGTCCTCTGCACAGTGTGCACCTAAAGCTAACTGAAGAAAATTGGTGGTGTTCTCCTGATCCTATTAGCACCACAGGCAGCTGCAGTATTTACAGTTAGTGTATTGCGTCCTCTGCACAGTTTGCACCTAAAGCTACATGAAGAAAATTGGTGGTGTTCTTCTGATCCTATTAGTACCGCAGGCAGCTGCTGTATTTACAGTTAGTGTAGTGTGTCCTCTGCACAGGGTGCACCTAAAGTTACCTGAAGAAAATTGGTGGCGTTCTTCTGATCCTATTAGTACCGCAGGCAGCTGCAGTATTTACAAGTTAGTGTAGTGCGTCCTCTGCACAGGGTGCACCTAAAGCTACCTGAAGAAAATTGGTGGTGTTCTTCTGATCCTATTAGTACTGCAGGCAGCTGCAGTATTTACAAGTTAGTGTAGTGTGTCCTCTGAACAGTGTGCACCTAAAGCTATCTGAAGAAAATCGGTGGTGTTCTGATCCAATTAGTATCGCAGGCAGCTGCAGTATTTACAAGTTAGTGTAGTGCGTCCTCTGCACAGTGTGCACCTAAAGCTACCTGAAGAAAATTGGTGGTGTTCTTCTGATCCTATTAGTACCGCAGGCAGCTGCAGTATTTACAGTTAGTGTAATGCGTCCTCTGCACAGTGTGCACCTAAAGCTACCTGAAGAAAATTGGTGCTGTTCTTCTGATCCTATTAGTACCGCAGGCAGCTGCAGTATTTACAAGTTAGTGTAGTGTGTCCTCTGCACAGTGTGCACCTAAAGCTACCTAAAGAAAATTGGTGGTGTTCTTCTGATCCTATTAGTAACGCAGGCAGCTGCAGTATTTACAAGTTAGTGTAGTGCGTCCTCTGCAGAGTGTGCACCTAAAGCTACCTGAAGAAAATTGGTGGTGTTCTTCTGATCCTATTAGTACTGTAGGCAGCTGCAGTATTTACAAGTTAGTGTAGTGCGTCCTCTGCACAGTGTGCACCTAAAGCTACCTGAAGAAAATTGGTGGTGTTCTGATCCAATTAGTATCGCAGGCAGCTGCAGTATTTACAAGTTAGTGTAGTGCGTCCTCTGCACAGTGTGCACCTAAAGCTACCTGAAGAAAATTCATGGATTTCTTCTGATCCTATTAGTAACACAGGCAGCTGGAGTATTTACAAGTTAGTGTAGTGCGTCCTCTGCAGAGTGTGCACCTAAAGCTACATGAAGAAAATTGGTGGTGTTCTTCTGATCCTATTAGTACTGCAGGCAGCTGCAGTATTTACAAGTTAGTGTAGTGCGTCCTCTGCACAGTGTGCACCTAAAGCTACCTGAAGAAAATTGGTGGTGTTCTGATCCAATTAGTATCGCAGGCAGCTGCAGTATTTACAAGTTAGTGTAGTGCGTCCTCTGCACAGTGTGCACCTAAAGCTACCTGAAGAAAATTGGTGGTGTTCTGATCCAATTAGTATCGCAGGCAGCTGCAGTATTTACAAGTTAGTGTAGTGCGTCCTCTGCACAGTGTGCACCTAAAGCTACCTGAAGAAAATTGGTGGTGTTCTTCTGATCCTATTAGTACCGCAGGCAGCTGCAGTATTTACAGTTAGTGTAGTGCGTCCTCTGCACAGTTTGCACCTAAAGCTACATGAAGAAAATTGGTGGTGTTCTTCTGATCCTATTAGTACAGCAGGCAGCTGCAGTATTTACAAGTTAGTGTAGTGCGTCCTTTGCACAGTGTGCACGTAAAGCTACCTGAAGAAAATTGGTGGTGTTCTTCTGATCCTATTAGTACCGCAGGCAGCTGCAGTATTTACAAGTTAGTGTAGTGTGTCCTCTGAACAGTGTGCACCTAAAGCTACCTGAAGAAAATTGGGGGTGTTCTGATCCAATTAATATCGCAGGCAGCTGCAGTATTTACAAGTTAGTGTAGTGTGTCCTCTGCACAGTGTGCACCTAAAGCTACCTGAAGAAAATTGGTGGTGTTCTTCTGATCCTATTAGTACCGCAGGCAGCTGCAGTATTTACAGTTAGTGTAATGCGTCCTCTGCACAGTGTGCACCTAAAGCTACCTGAAGAAAATTGGTGGTGTTCTTCTGATCCTATTAGTACCGCAGGCAGCTGCAGTATTTACAAGTTAGTGTAGTGTGTCCTCTGCACAGTGTGCACCTAAAGCTAACTGAAGAAAATTGGTGGTGTTCTCCTGATCCTATTAGCACCACAGGCAGCTGCAGTATTTACAGTTAGTGTATTGCGTCCTCTGCACAGTTTGCACCTAAAGCTACATGAAGAAAATTGGTGGTGTTCTTCTGATCCTATTAGTACCGCAGGCAGCTGCTGTATTTACAGTTAGTGTAGTGTGTCCTCTGCACAGGGTGCACCTAAAGTTACCTGAAGAAAATTGGTGGCGTTCTTCTGATCCTATTAGTACCGCAGGCAGCTGCAGTATTTACAAGTTAGTGTAGTGCGTCCTCTGCACAGGGTGCACCTAAAGCTACCTGAAGAAAATTGGTGGTGTTCTTCTGATCCTATTAGTACTGCAGGCAGCTGCAGTATTTACAAGTTAGTGTAGTGTGTCCTCTGAACAGTGTGCACCTAAAGCTATCTGAAGAAAATCGGTGGTGTTCTGATCCAATTAGTATCGCAGGCAGCTGCAGTATTTACAAGTTAGTGTAGTGCGTCCTCTGCACAGTGTGCACCTAAAGCTACCTGAAGAAAATTGGTGGTGTTCTTCTGATCCTATTAGTACTGCAGGCAGCTGCAGTATTTACAAGTTAGTGTAGTGCATCCTTTGCACTGTGTGCACCTAAAGCTACCTGAAGAAAATTGGTGGTGTTCTTCTGATCCTATTAGTACCGCAGGCAGCTGCAGTATTTACAGTTAGTGTAATGCGTCCTCTGCACAGTGTGCACCTAAAGCTACCTGAAGAAAATTGGTGGTGTTCTTCTGATCCTATTAGTAGTGCAGGCAGCTGCAGTATTTACAAGTTAGTGTAGTGTGTCCTCTGCACAGTGTGCACCTAAAGCTACCTAAAGAAAATTGGTGGTGTTCTTCTGATCCTATTAGTAACGCAGGCAGCTGCAGTATTTACAAGTTAGTGTAGTGCGTCCTCTGCAGAGTGTGCACCTAAAGCTACCTGAAGAAAATTGGTGGTGTTCTTCTGATCCTATTAGTACTGCAGGCAGCTGCAGTATTTACAAGTTAGTGTAGTGCGTCCTCTGCACAGTGTGCACCTAAAGCTACCTGAAGAAAATTGGTGGTGTTCTGATCCTATTAGTACTGCAGGCAGCTGCAGTATTTACAAGTTAGTGTAGTGCATCCTTTGCACAGTGTGCACCTAAAGCTACCTGAAGAAAATTGGTGGTGTTCTTCTGATCCTATTAGTACCGCAGGCAGCTGCAGTATTTACAGTTAGTGTAATGCGTCCTCTGCACAGTGTGCACCTAAAGCTACCTGAAGAAAATTGGTGGTGTTCTTCTGATCCTATTAGTACCGCAGGCAGCTGCAGTATTTACAAGTTAGTGTAGTGTGTCCTCTGCACAGTGTGCACCTAAAGCTACCTAAAGAAAATTGGTGGTGTTCTTCTGATCCTATTAGTAACGCAGGCAGCTGCAGTATTTACAAGTTAGTGTAGTGCGTCCTCTGCAGAGTGTGCACCTAAAGCTACCTGAAGAAAATTGGTGGTGTTCTTCTGATCCTATTAGTACTGCAGGCAGCTGCAGTATTTACAAGTTAGTGTAGTGCGTCCTCTGCACGGTGTGCACCTAAAGCTACCTGAAGAAAATTGGTGGTGTTCTGATCCAATTAGTATCGCAGGCAGCTGCAGTATTTACAAGTTAGTGTAGTGCGTCCTCTGCACAGTGTGCACCTAAAGCTACCTGAAGAAAATTCATGGATTTCTTCTGATCCTATTAGTAACACAGGCAGCTGGAGTATTTACAAGTTAGTGTAGTGCGTCCTCTGCAGAGTGTGCACCTAAAGCTACATGAAGAAAATTGGTGGTGTTCTTCTGATCCTATTAGTACTGCAGGCAGCTGCAGTATTTACAAGTTAGTGTAGTGCGTCCTCTGCACAGTGTGCACCTAAAGCTACCTGAAGAAAATTGGTGGTGTTCTGATCCAATTAGTATCGCAGGCAGCTGCAGTATTTACAAGTTAGTGTAGTGCGTCCTCTGCACAGTGTGCACCTAAAGCTACCTGAAGAAAATTGGTGGTGTTCTTCTGATCCTATTAGTACCGCAGGCAGCTGCAGTATTTACAGTTAGTGTAGTGCGTCCTCTGCACAGTTTGCACCTAAAGCTACATGAAGAAAATTGGTGGTGTTCTTCTGATCCTATTAGTACAGCAGGCAGCTGCAGTATTTACAAGTTAGTGTAGTGCGTCCTTTGCACAGTGTGCACGTAAAGCTACCTGAAGAAAATTGGTGGTGTTCTTCTGATCCTATTAGTACCGCAGGCAGCTGCAGTATTTACAAGTTAGTGTAGTGTGTCCTCTGCACAGTGTGCACCTAAAGCTACCTGAAGAAAATTGGTGGTGTTCTTCTGATCCTATTAGTACCGCAGGCAGCTGCAGTATTTATAGTTAGTGTAATGCGTCCTCTGCACAGTGTGCACCTAAAGCTACCTGAAGAAAATTGGTGGTGTTCTTCTGATCCTATTAGTACCGCAGGCAGCTGCAGTATTTACAAGTTAGTGTAGTGTGTCCTCTGCACAGTGTGCACCTAAAGCTAACTGAAGAAAATTGGTGGTGTTCTCCTGATCCTATTAGCACCGCAGGCAGCAGCAGTATTTACAGTTAGTGTATTGCGTCCTCTGCACAGTTTGCACCTAAAGCTACATGAAGAAAATTGGTGGTGTTCTTCTGATCCTATGAGTACCGCAGGCAGCTGCAGTATTTACAAGTTAGTGTAGTGCGTCCTCTGCACAGTGTGCACCTAAAGCTACCTGAAGAAAATTGGTGGTGTTCTGATCCAATTAGTATCGCAGGCAGCTGCAGTATTTACAAGTTAGTGTAGTGCGTCCTCTGCACAGTGTGCACCTAAAGCTACCTGAAGAAAATTCATGGATTTCTTCTGATCCTATTAGTAACACAGGCAGCTGGAGTATTTACAAGTTAGTATAGTGCGTCCTCTGCAGAGTGTGCACCTAAAGCTACATGAAGAAAATTGGTGGTGTTCTTCTGATCCTATTAGTACTGCAGGCAGCTGCAGTATTTACAAGTTAGTGTAGTGCGTCCTCTGAACAGTGTGCACCTAAAGCTACCTGAAGAAAATTGGGGGTGTTCTGATCCAATTAATATCGCAGGCAGCTGCAGTATTTACAAGTTAGTGTAGTGTGTCCTCTGCACAGTGTGCACCTAAAGCTACCTGAAGAAAATTGGTGGTGTTCTTCTGATCCTATTAGTACCGCAGGCAGCTGCAGTATTTACAGTTAGTGTAATGCGTCCTCTGCACAGTGTGCACCTAAAGCTACCTGAAGAAAATTGGTGGTGTTCTTCTGATCCTATTAGTACCGCAGGCAGCTGCAGTATTTACAAGTTAGTGTAGTGTGTCCTCTGCACAGTGTGCACCTAAAGCTAACTGAAGAAAATTGGTGGTGTTCTCCTGATCCTATTAGCACCACAGGCAGCTGCAGTATTTACAGTTAGTGTATTGCGTCCTCTGCACAGTTTGCACCTAAAGCTACATGAAGAAAATTGGTGGTGTTCTTCTGATCCTATTAGTACCGCAGGCAGCTGCTGTATTTACAGTTAGTGTAGTGTGTCCTCTGCACAGGGTGCACCTAAAGTTACCTGAAGAAAATTGGTGGCGTTCTTCTGATCCTATTAGTACCGCAGGCAGCTGCAGTATTTACAAGTTAGTGTAGTGCGTCCTCTGCACAGGGTGCACCTAAAGCTACCTGAAGAAAATTGGTGGTGTTCTTCTGATCCTATTAGTACTGCAGGCAGCTGCAGTATTTACAAGTTAGTGTAGTGTGTCCTCTGAACAGTGTGCACCTAAAGCTATCTGAAGAAAATCGGTGGTGTTCTGATCCAATTAGTATCGCAGGCAGCTGCAGTATTTACAAGTTAGTGTAGTGCGTCCTCTGCACAGTGTGCACCTAAAGCTACCTGAAGAAAATTGGTGGTGTTCTTCTGATCCTATTAGTACTGCAGGCAGCTGCAGTATTTACAAGTTAGTGTAGTGCATCCTTTGCACTGTGTGCACCTAAAGCTACCTGAAGAAAATTGGTGGTGTTCTTCTGATCCTATTAGTACCGCAGGCAGCTGCAGCATTTACAGTTAGTGTAATGCGTCCTCTGCACAGTGTGCACCTAAAGCTACCTGAAGAAAATTGGTGGTGTTCTTCTGATCCTACTAGTAGTGCAGGCAGCTGCAGTATTTACAAGTTAGTGTAGTGTGTCCTCTGCACAGTGTGCACCTAAAGCTACCTAAAGAAAATTGGTGGTGTTCTTCTGATCCTATTAGTAACGCAGGCAGCTGCAGTATTTACAAGTTAGTGTAGTGCGTCCTCTGCAGAGTGTGCACCTAAAGCTACCTGAAGAAAATTGGTGGTGTTCTTCTGATCCTATTAGTACTGCAGGCAGCTGCAATATTTACAAGTTAGTGTAGTGCGTCCTCTGCACAGTGTGCACCTAAAGCTACCTGAAGAAAATTGGTGGTGTTCTGATCCTATTAGTACTGCAGGCAGCTGCAGTATTTACAAGTTAGTGTAGTGCATCCTTTGCACAGTGTGCACCTAAAGCTACCTGAAGAAAATTGGTGGTGTTCTTCTGATCCTATTAGTACCGCAGGCAGCTGCAGTATTTACAGTTAGTGTAATGCGTCCTCTGCACAGTGTGCACCTAAAGCTACCTGAAGAAAATTGGTGGTGTTCTTCTGATCCTATTAGTACCGCAGGCAGCTGCAGTATTTACAAGTTAGTGTAGTGTGTCCTCTGCACAGTGTGCACCTAAAGCTACCTAAAGAAAATTGGTGGTGTTCTTCTGATCCTATTAGTAACGCAGGCAGCTGCAGTATTTACAAGTTAGTGTAGTGCGTCCTCTGCAGAGTGTGCACCTAAAGCTACCTGAAGAAAATTGGTGGTGTTCTTCTGATCCTATTAGTACTGCAGGCAGCTGCAGTATTTACAAGTTAGTGTAGTGCGTCCTCTGCACGGTGTGCACCTAAAGCTACCTGAAGAAAATTGGTGGTGTTCTGATCCAATTAGTATCGCAGGCAGCTGCAGTATTTACAAGTTAGTGTAGTGCGTCCTCTGCACAGTGTGCACCTAAAGCTACCTGAAGAAAATTCATGGATTTCTTCTGATCCTATTAGTAACACAGGCAGCTGGAGTATTTACAAGTTAGTGTAGTGCGTCCTCTGCAGAGTGTGCACCTAAAGCTACATGAAGAAAATTGGTGGTGTTCTTCTGATCCTATTAGTACTGCAGGCAGCTGCAGTATTTACAAGTTAGTGTAGTGCGTCCTCTGCACAGTGTGCACCTAAAGCTACCTGAAGAAAATTGGTGGTGTTCTGATCCAATTAGTATCGCAGGCAGCTGCAGTATTTACAAGTTAGTGTAGTGCGTCCTCTGCACAGTGTGCACCTAAAGCTACCTGAAGAAAATTGGTGGTGTTCTGATCCAATTAGTATCGCAGGCAGCTGCAGTATTTACAAGTTAGTGTAGTGCGTCCTCTGCACAGTGTGCACCTAAAGCTACCTGAAGAAAATTGGTGGTGTTCTTCTGATCCTATTAGTACCGCAGGCAGCTGCAGTATTTACAGTTAGTGTAGTGCGTCCTCTGCACAGTTTGCACCTAAAGCTACATGAAGAAAATTGGTGGTGTTCTTCTGATCCTATTAGTACAGCAGGCAGCTGCAGTATTTACAAGTTAGTGTAGTGCGTCCTTTGCACAGTGTGCACGTAAAGCTACCTGAAGAAAATTGGTGGTGTTCTTCTGATCCTATTAGTACCGCAGGCAGCTGCAGTATTTACAAGTTAGTGTAGTGTGTCCTCTGAACAGTGTGCACCTAAAGTTACCTGAAGAAAATTGGGGGTGTTCTGATCCAATTAATATCACAGGCAGCTGCAGTATTTACAAGTTAGTGTAGTGTGTCCTCTGCACAGTGTGCACCTAAAGCTACCTGAAGAAAATTGGTGGTGTTCTTCTGATCCTATTAGTACCGCAGGCAGCTGCAGTATTTACAGTTAGTGTAATGCGTCCTCTGCACAGTGTGCACCTAAAGCTACCTGAAGAAAATTGGTGGTGTTCTTCTGATCCTATTAGTACCGCAGGCAGCTGCAGTATTTACAAGTTAGTGTAGTGTGTCCTCTGCACAGTGTGCACCTAAAGCTAACTGAAGAAAATTGGTGGTGTTCTCCTGATCCTATTAGCACCGCAGGCAGCAGCAGTATTTACAGTTAGTGTATTGCGTCCTCTGCACAGTTTGCACCTAAAGCTACATGAAGAAAATTGGTGGTGTTCTTCTGATCCTATGAGTACCGCAGGCAGCTGCAGTATTTACAAGTTAGTGTAGTGCGTCCTCTGCACAGTGTGCACCTAAAGCTACCTGAAGAAAATTGGTGGTGTTCTGATCCAATTAGTATCGCAGGCAGCTGCAGTATTTACAAGTTAGTGTAGTGCGTCCTCTGCACAGTGTGCACCTAAAGCTACCTGAAGAAAATTCATGGATTTCTTCTGATCCTATTAGTAACACAGGCAGCTGGAGTATTTACAAGTTAGTGTAGTGCGTCCTCTGCAGAGTGTGCACCTAAAGCTACATGAAGAAAATTGGTGGTGTTCTTCTGATCCTATTAGTACTGCAGGCAGCTGCAGTATTTACAAGTTAGTGTAGTGCGTCCTCTGCACAGTGTGCACCTAAAGCTACCTGAAGAAAATTGGTGGTGTTCTGATCCAATTAGTATCGCAGGCAGCTGCAGTATTTACAAGTTAGTGTAGTGCGTCCTCTGCACAGTGTGCACCTAAAGCTACCTGAAGAAAATTGGTGGTGTTCTGATCCAATTAGTATCGCAGGCAGCTGCAGTATTTACAAGTTAGTGTAGTGCGTCCTCTGCACAGTGTGCACCTAAAGCTACCTGAAGAAAATTGGTGGTGTTCTTCTGATCCTATTAGTACCGCAGGCAGCTGCAGTATTTACAGTTAGTGTAGTGCGTCCTCTGCACAGTTTGCACCTAAAGCTACATGAAGAAAATTGGTGGTGTTCTTCTGATCCTATTAGTACAGCAGGCAGCTGCAGTATTTACAAGTTAGTGTAGTGCGTCCTTTGCACAGTGTGCACGTAAAGCTACCTGAAGAAAATTGGTGGTGTTCTTCTGATCCTATTAGTACCGCAGGCAGCTGCAGTATTTACAAGTTAGTGTAGTGTGTCCTCTGAACAGTGTGCACCTAAAGCTACCTGAAGAAAATTGGGGGTGTTCTGATCCAATTAATATCGCAGGCAGCTGCAGTATTTACAAGTTAGTGTAGTGTGTCCTCTGCACAGTGTGCACCTAAAGCTACCTGAAGAAAATTGGTGGTGTTCTTCTGATCCTATTAGTACCGCAGGCAGCTGCAGTATTTACAGTTAGTGTAATGCGTCCTCTGCACAGTGTGCACCTAAAGCTACCTGAAGAAAATTGGTGGTGTTCTTCTGATCCTATTAGTACCGCAGGCAGCTGCAGTATTTACAAGTTAGTGTAGTGTGTCCTCTGCACAGTGTGCACCTAAAGCTAACTGAAGAAAATTGGTGGTGTTCTGATCCAATTAGTATCGCAGGCAGCTGCAGTATTTACAAGTTAGTGTAGTGCGTCCTCTGCACAGTGTGCACCTAAAGCTACCTGAAGAAAATTCATGGATTTCTTCTGATCCTATTAGTAACACAGGCAGCTGGAGTATTTACAAGTTAGTGTAGTGCGTCCTCTGCAGAGTGTGCACCTAAAGCTACATGAAGAAAATTGGTGGTGTTCTTCTGATCCTATTAGTACTGCAGGCAGCTGCAGTATTTACAAGTTAGTGTAGTGCGTCCTCTGCACAGTGTGCACCTAAAGCTACCTGAAGAAAATTGGTGGTGTTCTGATCCAATTAGTATCGCAGGCAGCTGCAGTATTTACAAGTTAGTGTAGTGCGTCCTCTGCACAGTGTGCACCTAAAGCTACCTGAAGAAAATTGGTGGTGTTCTGATCCAATTAGTATCGCAGGCAGCTGCAGTATTTACAAGTTAGTGTAGTGCGTCCTCTGCACAGTGTGCACCTAAAGCTACCTGAAGAAAATTGGTGGTGTTCTTCTGATCCTATTAGTACCGCAGGCAGCTGCAGTATTTACAGTTAGTGTAGTGCGTCCTCTGCACAGTTTGCACCTAAAGCTACATGAAGAAAATTGGTGGTGTTCTTCTGATCCTATTAGTACAGCAGGCAGCTGCAGTATTTACAAGTTAGTGTAGTGCGTCCTTTGCACAGTGTGCACGTAAAGCTACCTGAAGAAAATTGGTGGTGTTCTTCTGATCCTATTAGTACCGCAGGCAGCTGCAGTATTTACAAGTTAGTGTAGTGTGTCCTCTGAACAGTGTGCACCTAAAGCTACCTGAAGAAAATTGGGGGTGTTCTGATCCAATTAATATCGCAGGCAGCTGCAGTATTTACAAGTTAGTGTAGTGTGTCCTCTGCACAGTGTGCACCTAAAGCTACCTGAAGAAAATTGGTGGTGTTCTTATGATCCTATTAGTACCGCAGGCAGCTGCAGTATTTACAGTTAGTGTAATGCGTCCTCTGCACAGTGTGCACCTAAAGCTACCTGAAGAAAATTGGTGGTGTTCTTCTGATCCTATTAGTACCACAGGCAGCTGCAGTATTTACAAGTTAGTGTAGTGTGTCCTCTGCACAGTGTGCACCTAAAGCTAACTGAAGAAAATTGGTGGTGTTCTCCTGATCCTATTAGCACCGCAGGCAGCTGCAGTATTTACAGTTAGTGTATTGCGTCCTCTGCACAGTTTGCACCTAAAGCTACATGAAGAAAATTGGTGGTGTTCTTCTGATCCTATGAGTACCGCAGGCAGCTGCAGTATTTACAAGTTAGTGTAGTGCGTCCTCTGCAGAGTGTGCACCTAAAGCTACCTGAAGAAAATTGGTGGTGTTCTTCTGATCCTATTAGTACCGCAGGCAGCTGCAGTATTTACAAGTTAGTGTAGTGTGTCCTCTGAACAGTGTGCACCTAAAGCTATCTGAAGAAAATCGGTGGTGTTCTGATCCAATTAGTATCGCAGGCAGCTGCAGTATTTACAAGTTAGTGTAGTGCGTCCTCTGCACAGTGTGCACCTAAAGCTACCTGAAGAAAATTGGTGGTGTTCTTCTGATCCTATTAGTACTGCAGGCAGCTGCATTATTTACAAGTTAGTGTAGTGCATCCTTTGCACAGTGTGCACCTAAAGCTACCTGAAGAAAATTGGTGGTGTTCTTCTGATCCTATTAGTACCGCAGGCAGCTGCAGTATTTACAGTTAGTGTAATGCGTCCTCTGCACAGTGTGCACCTAAAGCTACCTGAAGAAAATTGGTGGTGTTCTTCTGATCCTATTAGTACCGCAGGCAGCTGCAGTATTTACAAGTTAGTGTAGTGTGTCCTCTGCACAGTGTGCACCTAAAGCTACCTAAAGAAAATTGGTGGTGTTCTTCTGATCCTATTAGTAACGCAGGCAGCTGCAGTATTTACAAGTTAGTGTAGTGCGTCCTCTGCAGAGTGTGCACCTAAAGCTACCTGAAGAAAATTGGTGGTGTTCTTCTGATCCTATTAGTACTGCAGGCAGCTGCAGTATTTACAAGTTAGTGTAGTGCGTCCTCTGCACAGTGTGCACCTAAAGCTACCTGAAGAAAATTGGTGGTGTTCTGATCCAATTAGTATCGCAGGCAGCTGCAGTATTTACAAGTTAGTGTAGTGCGTCCTCTGCACAGTGTGCACCTAAAGCTACCTGAAGAAAATTCATGGATTTCTTCTGATCCTATTAGTAACACAGGCAGCTGGAGTATTTACAAGTTAGTGTAGTGCGTCCTCTGCAGAGTGTGCACCTAAAGCTACATGAAGAAAATTGGTGGTGTTCTTCTGATCCTATTAGTACTGCAGGCAGCTGCAGTATTTACAAGTTAGTGTAGTGCGTCCTCTGCACAGTGTGCACCTAAAGCTACCTGAAGAAAATTGGTGGTGTTCTGATCCAATTAGTATCGCAGGCAGCTGCAGTATTTACAAGTTAGTGTAGTGCGTCCTCTGCACAGTGTGCACCTAAAGCTACCTGAAGAAAATTGGTGGTGTTCTGATCCAATTAGTATCGCAGGCAGCTGCAGTATTTACAAGTTAGTGTAGTGCGTCCTCTGCACAGTGTGCACCTAAAGCTACCTGAAGAAAATTGGTGGTGTTCTTCTGATCCTATTAGTACCGCAGGCAGCTGCAGTATTTACAGTTAGTGTAGTGCGTCCTCTGCACAGTTTGCACCTAAAGCTACATGAAGAAAATTGGTGGCGTTCTTCTGATCCTATTAGTACCGCAGGCAGCTGCAGTATTTACAAGTTAGTGTAGTGCGTCCTTTGCACAGTGTGCACGTAAAGCTACCTGAAGAAAATTGGTGGTGTTCTTCTGATCCTATTAGTACCGCAGGCAGCTGCAGTATTTACAAGTTAGTGTAGTGTGTCCTCTGAACAGTGTGCACCTAAAGCTACCTGAAGAAAATTGGGGGTGTTCTGATCCAATTAATATCGCAGGCAGCTGCAGTATTTACAAGTTAGTGTAGTGTGTCCTCTGCACAGTGTGCACCCAAAGCTACCTGAAGAAAATTGGTGGCATTCTTCTGATCCTATTAGTACCGCAGGCAGCTGCAGTATTTACAAGTTAGTGTAGTGCGTCCTCTGCACAGTGTGCACCTAAAGCTACCTGAAGAAAATAGGTGGTGTTCTTCTGATCCTATTAGTACCGCAGGCAGCTGCAGTATTTACAGTTAGTGTAATGCGTCCTCTGCACAGTGTGCACCTAAAGCTACCTGAAGAAAATTGGTGGTGTTCTTCTGATCCTATTAGCACCGCAGGCAGCTGCAGTATTTACAAGTTAGTGTAGTGTGTCCTCTGCACAGTGTGCACCTAAAGCTACCTGAAGAAAATTGGTGGTGTTCTTCTGATCCTATTAGCACCGCAGGCAGCTGCAGTATTTACAGTTAGTGTACTGCGTCCTCTGCACAGTTTGCACCTAAAGCTACATGAAGAAAATTGGTGGTGTTCTTCTGATCCTATTAGTACCGCAGGCAGCTGCAGTATTTACAAGTTAGTGTAGTGCGTCCTCTGCACAGTGTGCACCTAAAGCTACCTGAAGAAAATTGGTGGTGTTCTTCTGATCCTATTAGTACCGCAGGCAGCTGCAGTATTTACAAGTTAGCGTAGTGTGTCCTCTGCACAGTGTGCACCTAAAGCTACCTGAAGAAAATTGGTGGTGTTCTGATCCAATTAGTATCGCAGGCAGCTGCAGTATTTACAAGTTAGTGTAGTGCGTCCTCTGCACAGTGTGCACCTAAAGCTACCTGAAGAAAATTGGTGGTGTTCTTCTGATCCTATTAGTACTGCAGGCAGCTGCAGTATTTACAAGTTAGTGTAGTGCATCCTTTGCACAGTGTGCACCTAAAGCTACCTGAAGAAAATTGGTGGTGTTCTTCTGATCCTATTAGTACCGCAGGCAGCTGCAGTATTTACAGTTAGTGTAATGCGTCCTGTGCACAGTGTGCACCTAAAGCTACCTGAAGAAAATTGGTGGTGTTCTTCTGATCCTATTAGTACCGCAGGCAGTTGCTGTATTTACAGTTAGTGTGGTTTGTCCTCTGCACAGGGTGCACCTAAAGCTATCTGAAGAAAATTGGTGGCGTTCTTCTGATCCTATTAGTACCGCAGGCAGCTGCAGTATTTACAAGTTAGTGTAGTGCGTCCTCTGCACAGGGTGCACCTAAAGCTACCTGAAGAAAATTGGTGGTGTTCTTCTGATCCTATTAGTACTGATGGCAGCTGCAGTATTTACAAGTTAGTGTAGTGCGTCCTCGGCACAGTGTGCACCTAAAGCTACCTGAAGAAAATTGGTGGTGTTCTGATCCAATTAGTATCGCAGGCAGCTGCAGTATTTACAAGTTAGTGTAGTGCGTCCTCTGCACAGTGTGCACCTAAAGCTACCTGAAGAAAATTGGTGGTGTTCTTCTGATCCTATTAGTACCGCAGGCAGCTGCAGTATTTACAAGTTAGTGTAGTGTGTCCTCTGCACAGTGTGCACCTAAAGCTACCTGAAGAAAATTGATGGTGTTCTTCTAATCCTATGAGTAACGCAGGCAGCTGGAGTATTTACAAGTTAGTGTATTGCGTCCTCTGCAGAGTGTGCACCTAAAGCTACATGAAGAAAATTGGTGGTGTTCTTCTGATCCTATTAGTACTGCAGGCAGCTGCAGTATTTACAAGTTAGTGTAGTGCGTCCTCTGCACAGTGTGCACCTAAAGCTACCTGAAGAAAATTGGTGGTGTTCTGATCCAATTAGTATCGCAGGCAGCTGCAGTATTTACAAGTTAGTGTAGTGCGTCCTCTGCACAGTGTGCACCTAAAGCTACCTGAAGAAAATTGGTGGTGTTCTTCTGATCCTATTAGTACCGCAGGCAGCTGCAGTATTTACAGTTGGTGTAGTGCGTCCTCTGCACAGTTTGCACCTAAAGCTACATGAAGAAAATTGGTGGTGTTCTTCTGATCCTATTAGTACCGCAGGCAGCTGCAGTATTTACAAGTTGGTGTAGTGCATCCTCTGCACAGTGTGCACCTAAAGCTACTTGAAGAAAATTGGTGGTGTTCTTCTGATCCAATTAGTATCGCAGGCAGCTGCAGTATTTACAAGTTAGTGTAGTGCGTCCTCTGCACAGTGTGCACCTAAAGCTACCTGAAGAAAATTGGTGGTGTTCTTCTGATCCTATTAGTACCGCAGGCAGCTGCAGTATTTACAAGTTAGTGTAGTGCATCCTCTGCACAGTGTGCACCTAAAGCTACTTGAAGAAAATTGGTGGTGTTCTTCTGATCCAATTTGTATCGCAGGCAGCTGCAGTATTTACAAGTTAGTGTAGTGCGTCCTCTGCACAGTGTGCACCTAAAGCTACCTGAAGAAAATTGGTGGTGTTCTGATCCAATTAGTATCGCAGGCAGCTGCAGTATTTACAAGTTAGTGTAGTGCGTCCTCTGCAGAGTGTGCACCTAAAGCTACATGAAGAAAATTGGTGGTGTTCTTCTGATCCTATTAGTACTGCAGGCAGCTGCAGTATTTACAAGTTAGTGTAGTGCGTCCTCTGCACAGTGTGCACCTAAAGCTACCTGAAGAAAATTGGTGGTGTTCTGATCCAATTAGTATCGCAGGCAGCTGCAGTATTTACAAGTTAGTGTAGTGCGTCCTCTGCACAGTGTGCACCTAAAGCTACCTGAAGAAAATTGGTGGTGTTCTTCTGATCCTATTAGTACCGCAGGCAGCTGCAGTATTTACAGTTAGTGTAGTGCGTCCTCTGCACAGTTTGCACCTAAAGCTACAAGAAGAAAATTGGTGGTGTTCTTCTGATTCTATTAGTACCGCAGGCAGCTGCAGTATTTACAAGTTAGTGTAGTGCGTCCTTTGCACAGTGTGCACGTAAAGCTACCTGAAGAAAATTGGTGGTGTTCTTCTGATCCTATTAGTACCGCAGGCAGCTGCAGTATTTACAAGTTAGTGTAGTGTGTCCTCTGAACAGTGTGCACCTAAAGCAACCTGAAGAAAATTGGGGGTGTTCTGATCCAATTAATATCGCAGGCAGCTGCAGTATTTACAAGTTAGTGTAGTGTGTCCTCTGCACAGTGTGCACCTAAAGCTACCTGAAGAAAATTGGTGGCGTTCTTCTGATCCTATTAGTACCGCAGGCAGCTGCAGTATTTACAAGTTAGTGTAGTGCGTCCTCTGCACAGTGTGCACCTAAAGCTACCTGAAGAAAATAGGTGGTGTTCTTCTGATCCTATTAGTACCGCAGGCAGCTGCAGTATTTACAGTTAGTGTAGTGTGTCCTCTGCACAGTGTGCACCTAAAGCTACCTGAAGATTGGTGGTGTTAGTACCGCAGGCAGCTGTAGTATTTACAGTTAGTGTAGTGTGTCCTCTGCACAGGGTGCACCTGAAGCTACCTGAAGAAAATTGGTGGCGTTCTTCTGATCCTATTAGTACCGCAGGCAGCTGCAGTATTTACAAGTTAGTGTAATGCGTCCTCTGCACAGTGGGCACCTAAAGCTACCTGAAGACAATTACTGTTGTTCTGATCCTATTAATACCACAGGCAGGCAGCTGCAGTATTTACAGTTAGTGTACTGTGTCCTCTCCACAGTGTGCACCTAAAGCTACCTGAAGATAATTGGTGGTGTTCTTCTGATCCTATTAGTACCGCAGGCAGCTGCAGTATTTGCAGTTAGTGTAGTGTGTCCTCTGCACAGGGTGCACCTAAAGCTACCTGAAGAAAATTGGTGGCGTTCTTCTGATCCTATTAGTACCGCAGGCAGCTGCAGTATTTAAGAGTTAGTGTAGTGCGTCCTCTGCACAGGGTGCACCTAAAGCTACCTGAAGAAAATTGGTGGTGTTCTTCTGATCCTATTAGTACTGCAGGCAGCTGCAGTATTTACAAGTTAGTGTAGTGCATCCTCGGCACAGTGTGCACCTAAAGCTACCTGAAGAAAATTGGTGGTGTTCTGATCCAATTAGTATCGCAGGCAGCTGCAGTATTTACAAGTTAGTGTAGTGCGTCCTCTGCACAGTGTGCACCTGATCACTGTATTAGTGTCAATTAGGTGTCAATTAGCACTGATCACTGTATTAGTGTCAATTAGGTATCAGCTTCGAGTTCGAGTCGAACCCATGTTCGACTCGAACATCGCATGTTCGACCGTTCATCGAATTGTGAACGATATGAGCTGTTCGCACCAAATTTAAGTGGCGAGTCACGGCCCATAATTCACTGTGGCATCACAGTGCACTGTTGGCTGACGATTGGCCTAGCATGCACTTTGACCCGCATGCTTGGCCAATCACAGTGCCGTCTGTACAGAGAGCTGTAATTGGGCAAAGCCAGGGTGGCTTTGGCCAATTATGGCTCAGGGGATTTAGTACATGCCCCACATTATATAAGGCCACCTGCACGTCGGCCCTGTGTAGTGTGTTCAGGCATTGAGAGAGAGAGAGAGAGAGAGAGAGAGAGAGACAGTGCCATTTGATTTAAGTTAGATAGAGTAGGCAGGCGAGTCAGTTAGCTGCACTTAAGGTGTATTGTGTATATATATGCATCCTAGGTGTTTTGTGTATATATATATATATATATATATATATATATATATATATATATATATATATATATATATATATATATATTGTATTCAGTTTAGCTAGATCCATTTCTGTTATTCTCTTCCTACTGACAGGCAGGCAGGTGTTTTTACAGTATTTACAGCTACCTGAAGAAAATTGCTGGTGTTCTTCTGATCTTATTAGTCCTATTAGCTACAGTATTTACAGTTAGTGCAGTGCGTCCTCTGCATGCACTACACTAACTTGTAAATACTGCAGCTGCCTGCAGTACTAATAGGATCAGAAGAAATTATGTAAATAATGCAACTGCCTGCGATACGAATTGGATCAGAACACCACCAATTTTCTTCAGGTAGCTTTAGGTGCACACTGTGCAGAGGAGGCACTACACTAACTTGTAAATACTGCAGCTGCCTGCAGTACTAATAGGATCAGAAGAACACCACCAATTTTCTTCAGGTAGCTTTAGGTGCACACTGTGCACCTAAACAAGTTAGTGTAGTACGTCCTCTGCACAGTGTGCACCTAAAGCTACCTGAAGAAAATTGGTGGTGTTCTTCTGATCCTATTAGTAATGCAGGCAGCTGCAGTATTTACAAGTTAGTGTAGTGCGTCCTCTGCACAGTGTGCACCTAAAGCTACCTGAAGAAAAGTGGTGGTGTTCTTCTGGTCCTATTAGTACCGCAGGCAGCTGCAGTATTTACAGTTAGTGTAGTGTGTCCTCTGCACAGGGTGCACCTAAAGCTACCTGAAGAAAATTGGTGGCGTTCTTCTGATCCTGTTAGTACCGCAGGCAGCTGCAATATTTACAAGTTAGTGTAGTGCGTCCTCTGCATAGGGTGCACCTAAAGCTACCTGAAGAAAATTGGTGGTGTTCTTCTGATCCTATTAGTACTGCAGGCAGCTGCAGTATTTACAAGTTAGTGTAGTGCATCCTCGGCCCAGTGTGCACCTAAAGCTACCTGAAGAAAATTGGTGGTGTTCTGATCCAATTAGTATCGCAGGCAGCTGCAGTATTTACAAGTTAGTGTAGTGCGTCCTCTGCACAGTGTGCACCTAAAGCTACCTGAAGAAAATTCGTGGTGTTCTTCTGATCCTATTAGTATCGCAGGCAGCTGCAGTATTTACAAGTTAGTGTAGTGCGTCCTCTGCACAGTGTGCACCTAAAGCTACCTGAAGAAAATTGGTGGTGTTCTTGTGATCCTATTAGTACCGTAGGCAGCTGCAGTATTTACAGTTAGTGTAATGTGTCCTCTGCACAGTGTGCACCTAAAGCTACCTGAAGAAAATTGGTGGTGTTCTTCTGATCCTATTAGTACCGCAAGCAGCTGCAGTATTTACAGTTAGTGTAGTGTGTCCTCTGCACAGGGTGCACCTGAAGCTACCTGAAGAAAATTGGTGGCGTTCTTCTGATCCTATTAGTACCGCAGGCAGCTGCAGTATTTACAGTTAGTGTAATGCGTCCTCTGCACAGTGTGCACCTAAAGCTACCTGAAGAAAATTGGTGGTGTTCTTCTGATCCTATTAGTACCGCAGGCAGCTGCAGTATTTACAAGTTAGTGTAGTGTGTCCTCTGCACAGTGTGCACCTAAAGCTAACTGAAGAAAATTGGTGGTGTTCTCCTGATCCTATTAGCACCACAGGCAGCTGCAGTATTTACAGTTAGTGTATTGCGTCCTCTGCACAGTTTGCACCTAAAGCTACATGAAGAAAATTGGTGGTGTTCTTCTGATCCTATTAGTACCGCAGGCAGCTGCTGTATTTACAGTTAGTGTAGTGTGTCCTCTGCACAGGGTGCACCTAAAGTTACCTGAAGAAAATTGGTGGCGTTCTTCTGATCCTATTAGTACCGCAGGCAGCTGCAGTATTTACAAGTTAGTGTAGTGCGTCCTCTGCACAGGGTGCACCTAAAGCTACCTGAAGAAAATTGGTGGTGTTCTTCTGATCCTATTAGTACTGCAGGCAGCTGCAGTATTTACAAGTTAGTGTAGTGTGTCCTCTGAACAGTGTGCACCTAAAGCTATCTGAAGAAAATCGGTGGTGTTCTGATCCAATTAGTATCGCAGGCAGCTGCAGTATTTACAAGTTAGTGTAGTGCGTCCTCTGCACAGTGTGCACCTAAAGCTACCTGAAGAAAATTGGTGGTGTTCTTCTGATCCTATTAGTACTGCAGGCAGCTGCAGTATTTACAAGTTAGTGTAGTGCATCCTTTGCACTGTGTGCACCTAAAGCTACCTGAAGAAAATTGGTGGTGTTCTTCTGATCCTATTAGTACCGCAGGCAGCTGCAGCATTTACAGTTAGTGTAATGCGTCCTCTGCACAGTGTGCACCTAAAGCTACCTGAAGAAAATTGGTGGTGTTCTTCTGATCCTACTAGTAGTGCAGGCAGCTGCAGTATTTACAAGTTAGTGTAGTGTGTCCTCTGCACAGTGTGCACCTAAAGCTACCTAAAGAAAATTGGTGGTGTTCTTCTGATCCTATTAGTAACGCAGGCAGCTGCAGTATTTACAAGTTAGTGTAGTGCGTCCTCTGCAGAGTGTGCACCTAAAGCTACCTGAAGAAAATTGGTGGTGTTCTTCTGATCCTATTAGTACTGCAGGCAGCTGCAATATTTACAAGTTAGTGTAGTGCGTCCTCTGCACAGTGTGCACCTAAAGCTACCTGAAGAAAATTGGTGGTGTTCTGATCCTATTAGTACTGCAGGCAGCTGCAGTATTTACAAGTTAGTGTAGTGCATCCTTTGCACAGTGTGCACCTAAAGCTACCTGAAGAAAATTGGTGGTGTTCTTCTGATCCTATTAGTACCGCAGGCAGCTGCAGTATTTACAGTTAGTGTAATGCGTCCTCTGCACAGTGTGCACCTAAAGCTACCTGAAGAAAATTGGTGGTGTTCTTCTGATCCTATTAGTACCGCAGGCAGCTGCAGTATTTACAAGTTAGTGTAGTGTGTCCTCTGCACAGTGTGCACCTAAAGCTACCTAAAGAAAATTGGTGGTGTTCTTCTGATCCTATTAGTAACGCAGGCAGCTGCAGTATTTACAAGTTAGTGTAGTGCGTCCTCTGCAGAGTGTGCACCTAAAGCTACCTGAAGAAAATTGGTGGTGTTCTTCTGATCCTATTAGTACTGCAGGCAGCTGCAGTATTTACAAGTTAGTGTAGTGCGTCCTCTGCACGGTGTGCACCTAAAGCTACCTGAAGAAAATTGGTGGTGTTCTGATCCAATTAGTATCGCAGGCAGCTGCAGTATTTACAAGTTAGTGTAGTGCGTCCTCTGCACAGTGTGCACCTAAAGCTACCTGAAGAAAATTCATGGATTTCTTCTGATCCTATTAGTAACACAGGCAGCTGGAGTATTTACAAGTTAGTGTAGTGCGTCCTCTGCAGAGTGTGCACCTAAAGCTACATGAAGAAAATTGGTGGTGTTCTTCTGATCCTATTAGTACTGCAGGCAGCTGCAGTATTTACAAGTTAGTGTAGTGCGTCCTCTGCACAGTGTGCACCTAAAGCTACCTGAAGAAAATTGGTGGTGTTCTGATCCAATTAGTATCGCAGGCAGCTGCAGTATTTACAAGTTAGTGTAGTGCGTCCTCTGCACAGTGTGCACCTAAAGCTACCTGAAGAAAATTGGTGGTGTTCTGATCCAATTAGTATCGCAGGCAGCTGCAGTATTTACAAGTTAGTGTAGTGCGTCCTCTGCACAGTGTGCACCTAAAGCTACCTGAAGAAAATTGGTGGTGTTCTTCTGATCCTATTAGTACCGCAGGCAGCTGCAGTATTTACAGTTAGTGTAGTGCGTCCTCTGCACAGTTTGCACCTAAAGCTACATGAAGAAAATTGGTGGTGTTCTTCTGATCCTATTAGTACAGCAGGCAGCTGCAGTATTTACAAGTTAGTGTAGTGCGTCCTTTGCACAGTGTGCACGTAAAGCTACCTGAAGAAAATTGGTGGTGTTCTTCTGATCCTATTAGTACCGCAGGCAGCTGCAGTATTTACAAGTTAGTGTAGTGTGTCCTCTGAACAGTGTGCACCTAAAGTTACCTGAAGAAAATTGGGGGTGTTCTGATCCAATTAATATCACAGGCAGCTGCAGTATTTACAAGTTAGTGTAGTGTGTCCTCTGCACAGTGTGCACCTAAAGCTACCTGAAGAAAATTGGTGGTGTTCTTCTGATCCTATTAGTACCGCAGGCAGCTGCAGTATTTACAAGTTAGTGTAGTGTGTCCTCTGCACAGTGTGCACCTAAAGCTAACTGAAGAAAATTGGTGGTGTTCTCCTGATCCTATTAGCACCGCAGGCAGCAGCAGTATTTACAGTTAGTGTATTGCGTCCTCTGCACAGTTTGCACCTAAAGCTACATGAAGAAAATTGGTGGTGTTCTTCTGATCCTATGAGTACCGCAGGCAGCTGCAGTATTTACAAGTTAGTGTAGTGCGTCCTCTGCACAGTGTGCACCTAAAGCTACCTGAAGAAAATTGGTGGTGTTCTGATCCAATTAGTATCGCAGGCAGCTGCAGTATTTACAAGTTAGTGTAGTGCGTCCTCTGCACAGTGTGCACCTAAAGCTACCTGAAGAAAATTCATGGATTTCTTCTGATCCTATTAGTAACACAGGCAGCTGGAGTATTTACAAGTTAGTGTAGTGCGTCCTCTGCAGAGTGTGCACCTAAAGCTACATGAAGAAAATTGGTGGTGTTCTTCTGATCCTATTAGTACTGCAGGCAGCTGCAGTATTTACAAGTTAGTGTAGTGCGTCCTCTGCACAGTGTGCACCTAAAGCTACCTGAAGAAAATTGGTGGTGTTCTGATCCAATTAGTATCGCAGGCAGCTGCAGTATTTACAAGTTAGTGTAGTGCGTCCTCTGCACAGTGTGCACCTAAAGCTACCTGAAGAAAATTGGTGGTGTTCTGATCCAATTAGTATCGCAGGCAGCTGCAGTATTTACAAGTTAGTGTAGTGCGTCCTCTGCACAGTGTGCACCTAAAGCTACCTGAAGAAAATTGGTGGTGTTCTTCTGATCCTATTAGTACCGCAGGCAGCTGCAGTATTTACAGTTAGTGTAGTGCGTCCTCTGCACAGTTTGCACCTAAAGCTACATGAAGAAAATTGGTGGTGTTCTTCTGATCCTATTAGTACAGCAGGCAGCTGCAGTATTTACAAGTTAGTGTAGTGCGTCCTTTGCACAGTGTGCACGTAAAGCTACCTGAAGAAAATTGGTGGTGTTCTTCTGATCCTATTAGTACCGCAGGCAGCTGCAGTATTTACAAGTTAGTGTAGTGTGTCCTCTGAACAGTGTGCACCTAAAGCTACCTGAAGAAAATTGGGGGTGTTCTGATCCAATTAATATCGCAGGCAGCTGCAGTATTTACAAGTTAGTGTAGTGTGTCCTCTGCACAGTGTGCACCTAAAGCTACCTGAAGAAAATTGGTGGTGTTCTTCTGATCCTATTAGTACCGCAGGCAGCTGCAGTATTTACAGTTAGTGTAATGCGTCCTCTGCACAGTGTGCACCTAAAGCTACCTGAAGAAAATTGGTGGTGTTCTTCTGATCCTATTAGTACCGCAGGCAGCTGCAGTATTTACAAGTTAGTGTAGTGTGTCCTCTGCACAGTGTGCACCTAAAGCTAACTGAAGAAAATTGGTGGTGTTCTGATCCAATTAGTATCGCAGGCAGCTGCAGTATTTACAAGTTAGTGTAGTGCGTCCTCTGCACAGTGTGCACCTAAAGCTACCTGAAGAAAATTCATGGATTTCTTCTGATCCTATTAGTAACACAGGCAGCTGGAGTATTTACAAGTTAGTGTAGTGCGTCCTCTGCAGAGTGTGCACCTAAAGCTACATGAAGAAAATTGGTGGTGTTCTTCTGATCCTATTAGTACTGCAGGCAGCTGCAGTATTTACAAGTTAGTGTAGTGCGTCCTCTGCACAGTGTGCACCTAAAGCTACCTGAAGAAAATTGGTGGTGTTCTGATCCAATTAGTATCGCAGGCAGCTGCAGTATTTACAAGTTAGTGTAGTGCGTCCTCTGCACAGTGTGCACCTAAAGCTACCTGAAGAAAATTGGTGGTGTTCTGATCCAATTAGTATCGCAGGCAGCTGCAGTATTTACAAGTTAGTGTAGTGCGTCCTCTGCACAGTGTGCACCTAAAGCTACCTGAAGAAAATTGGTGGTGTTCTTCTGATCCTATTAGTACCGCAGGCAGCTGCAGTATTTACAGTTAGTGTAGTGCGTCCTCTGCACAGTTTGCACCTAAAGCTACATGAAGAAAATTGGTGGTGTTCTTCTGATCCTATTAGTACAGCAGGCAGCTGCAGTATTTACAAGTTAGTGTAGTGCGTCCTTTGCACAGTGTGCACGTAAAGCTACCTGAAGAAAATTGGTGGTGTTCTTCTGATCCTATTAGTACCGCAGGCAGCTGCAGTATTTACAAGTTAGTGTAGTGTGTCCTCTGAACAGTGTGCACCTAAAGCTACCTGAAGAAAATTGGGGGTGTTCTGATCCAATTAATATCGCAGGCAGCTGCAGTATTTACAAGTTAGTGTAGTGTGTCCTCTGCACAGTGTGCACCTAAAGCTACCTGAAGAAAATTGGTGGTGTTCTTATGATCCTATTAGTACCGCAGGCAGCTGCAGTATTTACAGTTAGTGTAATGCGTCCTCTGCACAGTGTGCACCTAAAGCTACCTGAAGAAAATTGGTGGTGTTCTTCTGATCCTATTAGTACCACAGGCAGCTGCAGTATTTACAAGTTAGTGTAGTGTGTCCTCTGCACAGTGTGCACCTAAAGCTAACTGAAGAAAATTGGTGGTGTTCTCCTGATCCTATTAGCACCGCAGGCAGCTGCAGTATTTACAGTTAGTGTATTGCGTCCTCTGCACAGTTTGCACCTAAAGCTACATGAAGAAAATTGGTGGTGTTCTTCTGATCCTATGAGTACCGCAGGCAGCTGCAGTATTTACAAGTTAGTGTAGTGCGTCCTCTGCAGAGTGTGCACCTAAAGCTACCTGAAGAAAATTGGTGGTGTTCTTCTGATCCTATTAGTACCGCAGGCAGCTGCAGTATTTACAAGTTAGTGTAGTGTGTCCTCTGAACAGTGTGCACCTAAAGCTATCTGAAGAAAATCGGTGGTGTTCTGATCCAATTAGTATCGCAGGCAGCTGCAGTATTTACAAGTTAGTGTAGTGCGTCCTCTGCACAGTGTGCACCTAAAGCTACCTGAAGAAAATTGGTGGTGTTCTTCTGATCCTATTAGTACTGCAGGCAGCTGCATTATTTACAAGTTAGTGTAGTGCATCCTTTGCACAGTGTGCACCTAAAGCTACCTGAAGAAAATTGGTGGTGTTCTTCTGATCCTATTAGTACCGCAGGCAGCTGCAGTATTTACAGTTAGTGTAATGCGTCCTCTGCACAGTGTGCACCTAAAGCTACCTGAAGAAAATTGGTGGTGTTCTTCTGATCCTATTAGTACCGCAGGCAGCTGCAGTATTTACAAGTTAGTGTAGTGTGTCCTCTGCACAGTGTGCACCTAAAGCTACCTAAAGAAAATTGGTGGTGTTCTTCTGATCCTATTAGTAACGCAGGCAGCTGCAGTATTTACAAGTTAGTGTAGTGCGTCCTCTGCAGAGTGTGCACCTAAAGCTACCTGAAGAAAATTGGTGGTGTTCTTCTGATCCTATTAGTACTGCAGGCAGCTGCAGTATTTACAAGTTAGTGTAGTGCGTCCTCTGCACAGTGTGCACCTAAAGCTACCTGAAGAAAATTGGTGGTGTTCTGATCCAATTAGTATCGCAGGCAGCTGCAGTATTTACAAGTTAGTGTAGTGCGTCCTCTGCACAGTGTGCACCTAAAGCTACCTGAAGAAAATTCATGGATTTCTTCTGATCCTATTAGTAACACAGGCAGCTGGAGTATTTACAAGTTAGTGTAGTGCGTCCTCTGCAGAGTGTGCACCTAAAGCTACATGAAGAAAATTGGTGGTGTTCTTCTGATCCTATTAGTACTGCAGGCAGCTGCAGTATTTACAAGTTAGTGTAGTGCGTCCTCTGCACAGTGTGCACCTAAAGCTACCTGAAGAAAATTGGTGGTGTTCTGATCCAATTAGTATCGCAGGCAGCTGCAGTATTTACAAGTTAGTGTAGTGCGTCCTCTGCACAGTGTGCACCTAAAGCTACCTGAAGAAAATTGGTGGTGTTCTGATCCAATTAGTATCGCAGGCAGCTGCAGTATTTACAAGTTAGTGTAGTGCGTCCTCTGCACAGTGTGCACCTAAAGCTACCTGAAGAAAATTGGTGGTGTTCTTCTGATCCTATTAGTACCGCAGGCAGCTGCAGTATTTACAGTTAGTGTAGTGCGTCCTCTGCACAGTTTGCACCTAAAGCTACATGAAGAAAATTGGTGGCGTTCTTCTGATCCTATTAGTACCGCAGGCAGCTGCAGTATTTACAAGTTAGTGTAGTGCGTCCTTTGCACAGTGTGCACGTAAAGCTACCTGAAGAAAATTGGTGGTGTTCTTCTGATCCTATTAGTACCGCAGGCAGCTGCAGTATTTACAAGTTAGTGTAGTGTGTCCTCTGAACAGTGTGCACCTAAAGCTACCTGAAGAAAATTGGGGGTGTTCTGATCCAATTAATATCGCAGGCAGCTGCAGTATTTACAAGTTAGTGTAGTGTGTCCTCTGCACAGTGTGCACCCAAAGCTACCTGAAGAAAATTGGTGGCATTCTTCTGATCCTATTAGTACCGCAGGCAGCTGCAGTATTTACAAGTTAGTGTAGTGCGTCCTCTGCACAGTGTGCACCTAAAGCTACCTGAAGAAAATAGGTGGTGTTCTTCTGATCCTATTAGTACCGCAGGCAGCTGCAGTATTTACAGTTAGTGTAATGCGTCCTCTGCACAGTGTGCACCTAAAGCTACCTGAAGAAAATTGGTGGTGTTCTTCTGATCCTATTAGCACCGCAGGCAGCTGCAGTATTTACAAGTTAGTGTAGTGTGTCCTCTGCACAGTGTGCACCTAAAGCTACCTGAAGAAAATTGGTGGTGTTCTTCTGATCCTATTAGCACCGCAGGCAGCTGCAGTATTTACAGTTAGTGTACTGCGTCCTCTGCACAGTTTGCACCTAAAGCTACATGAAGAAAATTGGTGGTGTTCTTCTGATCCTATTAGTACCGCAGGCAGCTGCAGTATTTACAAGTTAGTGTAGTGCGTCCTCTGCACAGTGTGCACCTAAAGCTACCTGAAGAAAATTGGTGGTGTTCTTCTGATCCTATTAGTACCGCAGGCAGCTGCAGTATTTACAAGTTAGCGTAGTGTGTCCTCTGCACAGTGTGCACCTAAAGCTACCTGAAGAAAATTGGTGGTGTTCTGATCCAATTAGTATCGCAGGCAGCTGCAGTATTTACAAGTTAGTGTAGTGCGTCCTCTGCACAGTGTGCACCTAAAGCTACCTGAAGAAAATTGGTGGTGTTCTTCTGATCCTATTAGTACTGCAGGCAGCTGCAGTATTTACAAGTTAGTGTAGTGCATCCTTTGCACAGTGTGCACCTAAAGCTACCTGAAGAAAATTGGTGGTGTTCTTCTGATCCTATTAGTACCGCAGGCAGCTGCAGTATTTACAGTTAGTGTAATGCGTCCTGTGCACAGTGTGCACCTAAAGCTACCTGAAGAAAATTGGTGGTGTTCTTCTGATCCTATTAGTACCGCAGGCAGTTGCTGTATTTACAGTTAGTGTGGTTTGTCCTCTGCACAGGGTGCACCTAAAGCTATCTGAAGAAAATTGGTGGCGTTCTTCTGATCCTATTAGTACCGCAGGCAGCTGCAGTATTTACAAGTTAGTGTAGTGCGTCCTCTGCACAGGGTGCACCTAAAGCTACCTGAAGAAAATTGGTGGTGTTCTTCTGATCCTATTAGTACTGATGGCAGCTGCAGTATTTACAAGTTAGTGTAGTGCGTCCTCGGCACAGTGTGCACCTAAAGCTACCTGAAGAAAATTGGTGGTGTTCTGATCCAATTAGTATCGCAGGCAGCTGCAGTATTTACAAGTTAGTGTAGTGCGTCCTCTGCACAGTGTGCACCTAAAGCTACCTGAAGAAAATTGGTGGTGTTCTTCTGATCCTATTAGTACCGCAGGCAGCTGCAGTATTTACAAGTTAGTGTAGTGTGTCCTCTGCACAGTGTGCACCTAAAGCTACCTGAAGAAAATTGATGGTGTTCTTCTAATCCTATGAGTAACGCAGGCAGCTGGAGTATTTACAAGTTAGTGTATTGCGTCCTCTGCAGAGTGTGCACCTAAAGCTACATGAAGAAAATTGGTGGTGTTCTTCTGATCCTATTAGTACTGCAGGCAGCTGCAGTATTTACAAGTTAGTGTAGTGCGTCCTCTGCACAGTGTGCACCTAAAGCTACCTGAAGAAAATTGGTGGTGTTCTGATCCAATTAGTATCGCAGGCAGCTGCAGTATTTACAAGTTAGTGTAGTGCGTCCTCTGCACAGTGTGCACCTAAAGCTACCTGAAGAAAATTGGTGGTGTTCTTCTGATCCTATTAGTACCGCAGGCAGCTGCAGTATTTACAGTTGGTGTAGTGCGTCCTCTGCACAGTTTGCACCTAAAGCTACATGAAGAAAATTGGTGGTGTTCTTCTGATCCTATTAGTACCGCAGGCAGCTGCAGTATTTACAAGTTGGTGTAGTGCATCCTCTGCACAGTGTGCACCTAAAGCTACTTGAAGAAAATTGGTGGTGTTCTTCTGATCCAATTAGTATCGCAGGCAGCTGCAGTATTTACAAGTTAGTGTAGTGCGTCCTCTGCACAGTGTGCACCTAAAGCTACCTGAAGAAAATTGGTGGTGTTCTTCTGATCCTATTAGTACCGCAGGCAGCTGCAGTATTTACAAGTTAGTGTAGTGCATCCTCTGCACAGTGTGCACCTAAAGCTACTTGAAGAAAATTGGTGGTGTTCTTCTGATCCAATTTGTATCGCAGGCAGCTGCAGTATTTACAAGTTAGTGTAGTGCGTCCTCTGCACAGTGTGCACCTAAAGCTACCTGAAGAAAATTGGTGGTGTTCTGATCCAATTAGTATCGCAGGCAGCTGCAGTATTTACAAGTTAGTGTAGTGCGTCCTCTGCAGAGTGTGCACCTAAAGCTACATGAAGAAAATTGGTGGTGTTCTTCTGATCCTATTAGTACTGCAGGCAGCTGCAGTATTTACAAGTTAGTGTAGTGCGTCCTCTGCACAGTGTGCACCTAAAGCTACCTGAAGAAAATTGGTGGTGTTCTGATCCAATTAGTATCGCAGGCAGCTGCAGTATTTACAAGTTAGTGTAGTGCGTCCTCTGCACAGTGTGCACCTAAAGCTACCTGAAGAAAATTGGTGGTGTTCTTCTGATCCTATTAGTACCGCAGGCAGCTGCAGTATTTACAGTTAGTGTAGTGCGTCCTCTGCACAGTTTGCACCTAAAGCTACAAGAAGAAAATTGGTGGTGTTCTTCTGATTCTATTAGTACCGCAGGCAGCTGCAGTATTTACAAGTTAGTGTAGTGCGTCCTTTGCACAGTGTGCACGTAAAGCTACCTGAAGAAAATTGGTGGTGTTCTTCTGATCCTATTAGTACCGCAGGCAGCTGCAGTATTTACAAGTTAGTGTAGTGTGTCCTCTGAACAGTGTGCACCTAAAGCAACCTGAAGAAAATTGGGGGTGTTCTGATCCAATTAATATCGCAGGCAGCTGCAGTATTTACAAGTTAGTGTAGTGTGTCCTCTGCACAGTGTGCACCTAAAGCTACCTGAAGAAAATTGGTGGCGTTCTTCTGATCCTATTAGTACCGCAGGCAGCTGCAGTATTTACAAGTTAGTGTAGTGCGTCCTCTGCACAGTGTGCACCTAAAGCTACCTGAAGAAAATAGGTGGTGTTCTTCTGATCCTATTAGTACCGCAGGCAGCTGCAGTATTTACAGTTAGTGTAGTGTGTCCTCTGCACAGTGTGCACCTAAAGCTACCTGAAGATTGGTGGTGTTAGTACCGCAGGCAGCTGTAGTATTTACAGTTAGTGTAGTGTGTCCTCTGCACAGGGTGCACCTGAAGCTACCTGAAGAAAATTGGTGGCGTTCTTCTGATCCTATTAGTACCGCAGGCAGCTGCAGTATTTACAAGTTAGTGTAATGCGTCCTCTGCACAGTGGGCACCTAAAGCTACCTGAAGACAATTACTGTTGTTCTGATCCTATTAATACCACAGGCAGGCAGCTGCAGTATTTACAGTTAGTGTACTGTGTCCTCTCCACAGTGTGCACCTAAAGCTACCTGAAGATAATTGGTGGTGTTCTTCTGATCCTATTAGTACCGCAGGCAGCTGCAGTATTTGCAGTTAGTGTAGTGTGTCCTCTGCACAGGGTGCACCTAAAGCTACCTGAAGAAAATTGGTGGCGTTCTTCTGATCCTATTAGTACCGCAGGCAGCTGCAGTATTTAAGAGTTAGTGTAGTGCGTCCTCTGCACAGGGTGCACCTAAAGCTACCTGAAGAAAATTGGTGGTGTTCTTCTGATCCTATTAGTACTGCAGGCAGCTGCAGTATTTACAAGTTAGTGTAGTGCATCCTCGGCACAGTGTGCACCTAAAGCTACCTGAAGAAAATTGGTGGTGTTCTGATCCAATTAGTATCGCAGGCAGCTGCAGTATTTACAAGTTAGTGTAGTGCGTCCTCTGCACAGTGTGCACCTGATCACTGTATTAGTGTCAATTAGGTGTCAATTAGCACTGATCACTGTATTAGTGTCAATTAGGTATCAGCTTCGAGTTCGAGTCGAACCCATGTTCGACTCGAACATCGCATGTTCGACCGTTCATCGAATTGTGAACGATATGAGCTGTTCGCACCAAATTTAAGTGGCGAGTCACGGCCCATAATTCACTGTGGCATCACAGTGCACTGTTGGCTGACGATTGGCCTAGCATGCACTTTGACCCGCATGCTTGGCCAATCACAGTGCCGTCTGTACAGAGAGCTGTAATTGGGCAAAGCCAGGGTGGCTTTGGCCAATTATGGCTCAGGGGATTTAGTACATGCCCCACATTATATAAGGCCACCTGCACGTCGGCCCTGTGTAGTGTGTTCAGGCATTGAGAGAGAGAGAGAGAGAGAGAGAGAGAGAGACAGTGCCATTTGATTTAAGTTAGATAGAGTAGGCAGGCGAGTCAGTTAGCTGCACTTAAGGTGTATTGTGTATATATATGCATCCTAGGTGTTTTGTGTATATATATATATATATATATATATATATATATATATATATATATATATATATATATATATATATATATTGTATTCAGTTTAGCTAGATCCATTTCTGTTATTCTCTTCCTACTGACAGGCAGGCAGGTGTTTTTACAGTATTTACAGCTACCTGAAGAAAATTGCTGGTGTTCTTCTGATCTTATTAGTCCTATTAGCTACAGTATTTACAGTTAGTGCAGTGCGTCCTCTGCATGCACTACACTAACTTGTAAATACTGCAGCTGCCTGCAGTACTAATAGGATCAGAAGAAATTATGTAAATAATGCAACTGCCTGCGATACGAATTGGATCAGAACACCACCAATTTTCTTCAGGTAGCTTTAGGTGCACACTGTGCAGAGGAGGCACTACACTAACTTGTAAATACTGCAGCTGCCTGCAGTACTAATAGGATCAGAAGAACACCACCAATTTTCTTCAGGTAGCTTTAGGTGCACACTGTGCACCTAAACAAGTTAGTGTAGTACGTCCTCTGCACAGTGTGCACCTAAAGCTACCTGAAGAAAATTGGTGGTGTTCTTCTGATCCTATTAGTAATGCAGGCAGCTGCAGTATTTACAAGTTAGTGTAGTGCGTCCTCTGCACAGTGTGCACCTAAAGCTACCTGAAGAAAAGTGGTGGTGTTCTTCTGGTCCTATTAGTACCGCAGGCAGCTGCAGTATTTACAGTTAGTGTAGTGTGTCCTCTGCACAGGGTGCACCTAAAGCTACCTGAAGAAAATTGGTGGCGTTCTTCTGATCCTGTTAGTACCGCAGGCAGCTGCAATATTTACAAGTTAGTGTAGTGCGTCCTCTGCATAGGGTGCACCTAAAGCTACCTGAAGAAAATTGGTGGTGTTCTTCTGATCCTATTAGTACTGCAGGCAGCTGCAGTATTTACAAGTTAGTGTAGTGCATCCTCGGCCCAGTGTGCACCTAAAGCTACCTGAAGAAAATTGGTGGTGTTCTGATCCAATTAGTATCGCAGGCAGCTGCAGTATTTACAAGTTAGTGTAGTGCGTCCTCTGCACAGTGTGCACCTAAAGCTACCTGAAGAAAATTCGTGGTGTTCTTCTGATCCTATTAGTATCGCAGGCAGCTGCAGTATTTACAAGTTAGTGTAGTGCGTCCTCTGCACAGTGTGCACCTAAAGCTACCTGAAGAAAATTGGTGGTGTTCTTGTGATCCTATTAGTACCGTAGGCAGCTGCAGTATTTACAGTTAGTGTAATGTGTCCTCTGCACAGTGTGCACCTAAAGCTACCTGAAGAAAATTGGTGGTGTTCTTCTGATCCTATTAGTACCGCAGGCAGCTGCAGTATTTACAGTTAGTGTAGTGTGTCCTCTGCACAGGGTGCACCTGAAGCTACCTGAAGAAAATTGGCGGCGTTCTTCTGATCCTATTAGTACCGCAGGCAGCTGCAGTATTTACAAGTTAGTGTAATGCGTCCTCTGCACAGTGGGCACCTAAAGCTACCTGAAGACAATTACTGTTGTTCTGATCCTATTAATACCACAGGCAGGCAGCTGCAGTATTTACAGTTAGTGTACTGTGTCCTCTCCACAGTGTGCACCTAAAGCTACCTGAAGAAAATTGGTGGTGTTCTTCTGATCCTATTAGTACCGCAGGCAGCTGCAGTATTTACAGTTAGTGTAGTGTGTCCTCTGCACAGGGTGCACCTAAAGCTACCTGAAGAAAATTGGTGGCGTTCTTCTAATCCTATTAGTACCGCAGGCAGCTGCAGTATTTACAAGTTAGTGTAGTGCGTCCTCTGCACAGGGTGCACCTAAAGCTACCTGAAGAAAATTGGTGGTGTTCTTCTGATCCTATTAGTACTGCAGGCAGCTGCAGTATTTACAAGTTAGTGTAGTGCGTCCTCGGCACAGTGTGCACCTAAAGCTACCTGAAGAAAATTGGTGGTGTTCTGATCCAATTAGTATCGCAGGCAGCTGCAGTATTCACAAGTTAGTGTAGTGCGTCCTCTGCACAGTGTGCACCTAAAGCTACCTGAAGAAAATTTGGGGTGTTCTTCTGATCCTATTAGTACCCCAGGCAGCTGCAGTATTTACAAGTTAGTGTAGTGTGTCCTCTGCACAGTGTGCACCTAAAGCTACCTGAAGAAAATTGGTGGTGTTCTTCTGGTCCTATTAGTACCGCAGGCAGCTGCAGTATTTACAGTTAGTGTAGTGTGTCCTCTGCACAGGGTGCACCTAAAGCTACCTGAAGAAAATTGGTGGCGTTCTTCTGATCCTGTTAGTACCGCAGGCAGCTGCAATATTTACAAGTTAGTGTAGTGCGTCCTCTGCATAGGGTGCACCTAAAGCTACCTGAAGAAAATTGGTGGTGTTCTTCTGATCCTATTAGTACTGCAGGCAGCTGCAGTATTTACAAGTTAGTGTAGTGCATCCTCGGCCCAGTGTGCACCTAAAGCTACCTGAAGAAAATTGGTGGTGTTCTGATCCAATTAGTATCGCAGGCAGCTGCAGTATTTACAAGTTAGTGTAGTGCGTCCTCTGCACAGTGTGCACCTAAAGCTACCTGAAGAAAATTCGTGGTGTTCTTCTGATCCTATTAGTATCGCAGGCAGCTGCAGTATTTACAAGTTAGTGTAGTGCGTCCTCTGCACAGTGTGCACCTAAAGCTACCTGAAGAAAATTGGTGGTGTTCTTTTGATCCTATTAGTACCGTAGGCAGCTGCAGTATTTACAGTTAGTGTAATGTGTCCTCTGCACAGTGTGCACCTAAAGCTACCTGAAGAAAATTGGTGGTGTTCTTCTGATCCTATTAGTACCGCAGGCAGCTGCAGTATTTACAGTTAGTGTAGTGTGTCCTCTGCACAGGGTGCACCTGAAGCTACCTGAAGAAAATTGGCGGCGTTCTTCTGATCCTATTAGTACCGCAGGCAGCTGCAGTATTTACAAGTTAGTGTAATGCGTCCTCTGCACAGTGGGCACCTAAAGCTACCTGAAGACAATTACTGTTGTTCTGATCCTATTAATACCACAGGCAGGCAGCTGCAGTATTTACAGTTAGTGTACTGTGTCCTCTCCACAGTGTGCACCTAAAGCTACCTGAAGAAAATTGGTGGTGTTCTTCTGATCCTATTAGTACCGCAGGCAGCTGCAGTATTTACAGTTAGTGTAGTGTGTCCTCTGCACAGGGTGCACCTAAAGCTACCTGAAGAAAATTGGTGGCGTTCTTCTAATCCTATTAGTACCGCAGGCAGCTGCAGTATTTACAAGTTAGTGTAGTGCGTCCTCTGCACAGGGTGCACCTAAAGCTACCTGAAGAAAATTGGTGGTGTTCTTCTGATCCTATTAGTACTGCAGGCAGCTGCAGTATTTACAAGTTAGTGTAGTGCGTCCTCGGCACAGTGTGCACCTAAAGCTACCTGAAGAAAATTGGTGGTGTTCTGATCCAATTAGTATCGCAGGCAGCTGCAGTATTCACAAGTTAGTGTAGTGCGTCCTCTGCACAGTGTGCACCTAAAGCTACCTGAAGAAAATTTGGGGTGTTCTTCTGATCCTATTAGTACCCCAGGCAGCTGCAGTATTTACAAGTTAGTGTAGTGCGTCCTCTGCACAGTGTGCACCTAAAGCTACCTGAAGAAAATTGGTGGTGTTCTTCTGATCCTATTAGTACCGCAGGCAGCTGCAGTATTTACAGTTAGTGTAGTGCGTCCTCTGCACAGTTTGCACCTAAAGCTACATGAAGAAAATTGGTGGTGTTCTTCTGATCCTATTAGTACCGCAGGCAGCTGCAGTATTTACAAGTTAGTGTAGTGCGTCCTCTGCACACTGTGCACCTAAATCTACCTGAAGAAAATTGGTGGTGTTCTTCTGATCCTATTAGTACCGCAGGCAGCCGCAGTGTTTACAAGTTAGTGTAGTGTGTCCTCTGCACAGTGTGCACCTAAAGCTACCTGAAGAAAATTGGTGGTGTTCTGATCCAATTAGTATCGCAGGCAGCTGCAGTATTTACAAGTTAGTGTAGTGCGTCCTCTGCACAGTGTGCACCTAAAGCTACCTGAAGAAAATTGGTGGTGTTCTTCTGATCCTATTAGTACCGCAGGCAGCCGCAGTGTTTACAAGTTAGTGTAGTGTGTCCTCTGCACAGTGTGCACCTAAAGCTACCTGAAGAAAATTGGTGGTGTTCTGATCCAATTAGTATCGCAGGCAGCTGCAGTATTTACAAGTTAGTGTAGTGTGTCCTCTGCACAGTGTGCACCTAAAGCTACCTGAAGAAAATTGGTGGTGTTCTTCTGATCCTATTAGTACCGCAGGCAGCTGCAGTATTTACAGTTAGTGTAGTGTGTCCTCTGCACAGGGTGCACCTAAAGCTACCTGAAGAAAATTGGTGGTGTTCTTCTGATCCTATTAGTACCGCAGGCAGCTGCAGTATTTACAGTTAGTGTAGTGCATCCTCTGCACAGTGTCTACCTAAAGCTACCTGAAGAAAATTGGTGGTGTTCTTCTGATCCTATTAGTACCGCAGGCAGCTGCAGTATTTACAGTTAGTGTAGTGCGTCCTCTGCACAGTTTGCACCTAAAGCTACATGAAGAAAATTGGTGGTGTTCTTCTGATCCTTTTAGTACCGCAGGCAGCTGCAGTATTTACAAGTTAGTGTAGTGCGTCCTCGGCACAGTGTGCACCTAAAGCTACCTGAAGAAAATTGGTGGTGTTCATCTGATCCTATTAGTACCGCAGGCAGCTGCAGTATTTACAAGTTAGTGTTGTGTGTCCTCTGCACAGTGTGCACCTAAAGCTACCTGAAGAAAATTGCTGGTGTTCTTCTGATCCTATTAGTACCGCAGGCAGCTGCAGTATTTACAGTTAGTGTAGTGCATCCTCTGCACAGTTTGCACCTAAAGCTACATGAAGAAAATTGGTGGTGTTCTTCTGATCCTATTAGTACCGCAGGCAGCTGCAGTATTTACAAGTTAGTGTAGTGCGTCCTCTGCACAGTGTGCACCTAAAGCTACCTGAAGAAAATTGGTGGTGTTCTTCTGATCCTATTAGTACTGCAGGCATCTGCAGTATTTACAAGTTAGTGTAGTGTGTCCTCTGCACAGTGTGCACCTAAAGCTACCTGAAGAAAATTGGTGGTGTTCTGATCCAATTAGTATTGCAGGCAGCTGCAGTATTTACAAGTTAGTGTAGTGCGTCCTCTGCACAGTGTGCACCTAAAGCTACCTGAAGAAAATTCGTGGTGTTCTTCTGATCCTATTAGTACCGCAGGCAGCTGCAGTATTTACAAGTTAGTGTAGTGCATCCTCTGCACAGTGTGCACCTAAAGCTACCTGAAGAAAATTGGTGGTGTTCTTCTGATCGTATTAGTACCGCAGGCAGCTGCAGTATTTACAGTTAGTGTAATGTGTCCTCTGCACAGTGTGCACCTAAAGCTACCTGAAGAAAATTGGTGGTGTTCTTCTGATCCTATTAGTACCGCAAGCAGCTGCAGTATTTACAGTTAGTGTAGTGTGTCCTCTGCACAGGGTGCACCTGAAGCTACCTGAAGAAAATTGGTGGCGTTCTTCTGATCCTATTAGTACCGCAGGCAGCTGCAGTATTTACAGTTAGTGTAGTGTGTCCTCTGCACAGTGTGCACCTAAAGCTACCTGAAGATTGGTGGTGTTAGTACCGCAGGCAGCTGTAGTATTTACAGTTAGTGTAGTGTGTCCTCTGCACAGGGTGCACCTGAAGCTACCTGAAGAAAATTGGTGGCGTTCTTCTGATCCTATTAGTACCGCAGGCAGCTGCAGTATTTACAAGTTAGTGTAATGCGTCCTCTGCACAGTGGGCACCTAAAGCTACCTGAAGACAATTACTGTGGTTCTGATCCTATTAATACCACAGGCAGGCAGCTGCAGTATTTACAGTTAGTGTACTGTGTCCTCTCCACAGTGTGCACCTAAAGCTACCTGAAGAAAATTGGTGGTGTTCTTCTGATCCTATTAGTACCACAGGCAGGCAGCTGCAGTATTTACGGTTAGTGTACTGCGTCCTCTGCACAGTGTGCACCTAAAGCTACCTGAAGACAATTGCTGTTGTTCTGATCCTATTAATACCACAGGCAGGCAGCTACAGTATTTACAGTTAGTGCACTGTGTCCTCTGCACAGTGTGCACCTAAAGCTACCTGAAGACAATTGCTGGTGTTCTCATACTAATAATACTACAGGCAGGCAGTTGATTCTGCTAGCTGCAGTTGCAGTATATATATATATATACATCCCAGCTTTGTACAACTACATCTCACTGCAGGCCATTAGAATGTCTGGAAGGCCAACAAGGAGAGGCAGACAGTCACAAGCCAATAAAAGAGGGCAAGCAGGCTCTGTGTCTAGAGGCAACAGTGCTGGTCGTGGAGACGGTGCATCCTCATCAGCACATGGCCCTTTTTTTCGGCAGCTGGCCGTGTTGAGCCGCAATATGCGGAAGACTTGGTGGAGTGGATGACCAAGCCATCCTCATCCTCCTCATCCTCTCTCACCCAGGCTCAGGGTACTTTGTCTGGCAAAGCAGCTGCCAATGCGGCCTCTTCCCTCGGCTCAATGGCTTCAGTCACTCCTTCTCTAGCCCCACCATGTCCTCCTGAGGAATCCCCAGAACTGTTTGACCACAGTGTTGGGTACATGCTCCAGGAGGATGCCCAGCGTTTTGAAGGCTCTGATGATGGTACCCAGCTAGAGGAAGGCAGTAATGTGAGCCCAGAGGCCCAAGGGGGGGCCCAAGAGGGGGGCCCAAGAAGGACAGCAATCTGGCAGTCATGTTCCCCCAGCTGCAGCATACTGCCAGATTTGCTCCAGTGATGAGGAAGGAGGTGATGATGAGGTCACTGACTCCACATGGGTGTCTGATATGAGAGAAGAAGAGGAGAAGGAGGCACATCTCCAATGAGGCAGGATGCCCTCCAGGGGCCAGGTTAAGGGCAGCACACCGACTGCATCACACCGCAGAACTCCACATGTGCAGGGCGCTGCTGTCTCTGCGCGTTATTCCAAAAGTTCTTTGGTGTGGGCCTTTTTTGAAACTAGTGCATCGGATCCCACTGCTGCTATTTGCAACATATGTCTCAAGCGTATCTCGCGTGGCCAAAACATCACCCGCTTGGGCACCACATGCTTGACCAGACATATGTCGACCTGCCATGCAGTTCATTGGCAAGCGTACGTAAAATACCCACATCAAAGAACAAAGCGGACCTCTCCTTGCTCCTCATCAGCTGGGATCTCCACCCCACTATACCTTCAGTCCTCTCTGAAACCTGCACTGAGAGGAATGAAGGTGTAGAATTAAGTGTGTCACAGCCAAATACTTGTGGGCAATCTGCTATCGGTATACCGACGTCAGATTGTACCAGGCAAATTTCCCTGCCCCAGCTGCTGCACTGCCGAAAGAAGTTCGCTCCCAGCCATCCACATGCCCAGCGGTTGAATGCTAACTTGGCTAAATTGCTAGCACTTCAGCTGCTGCCTTTTCCGTTGGTAGATTCTCATGGTCTAGCAGGCATGGATAGGGATGTTACCTATCTTTCACCGTGCACTGGGTGACTCTTCTGGCAGCTGGGAAGGATGCAGGACAGGGTGCAGTAGTGTTGGAGGTTGTTCTGTCACCACGCCTCCAAAATTCTACTAGTGGTGATTCTGCCACACCTCTCTCCTCCACCCCCTCCTCTTCTTCTTCCTCCATGGCCTCTTCCTGTGCTGATTTGTCCTCAGAACTAGCGGTGCTCCATAAGCGTTCAAGGGGCTACGCAAGCACGCAAGCAAAAAGATGCCATGCGGTGCTTGAGCTGGAGTGCTTAGGGGACAGGAGCCACACTGGGGCAGAGATTCTGTCAGCTCTACAGGGGCAGGTGGTTGACGCCACGCCAGCTTAAGGCAGGTATGGTGGTTTGCGACAATGGCACCAACCTCCTCTCCACCCTCCGACAGGGACAACTGACCCATGTGCCCTGTTTGGCTCACGTCCTTAACTTGGTGCTGCAGTGGTTCTTGGGCAGGTACCCGGGCTTACAGGATGTCCTGAGGCAGGCCAGGAAAGTCTGTGTGCATTTCCGCAGGTCATATAATGCCAGTGCTCGGCTGGCTGACCTCCAAAAGGAATTTAACCTATCCAAGAACCGCCTAATATGTGACATGCCCACCAGGTGGAACTCAACAAAATAAGGATAATCTTGCGAGCCACAATAATCCAATGCTCAGTGTGCATAAAACGTGAAACTCAAAAAATAAAACATATAAAAATATATATATATATATGTATGTAAAATATCTAGCCGCAAACGCAGTTCACGCATTCATAATCGTGCAAAAAGTGTAGATAAGAGATGTTTGCGCTGCGCTTGATATTCTATTATAAATGGTGTCACAGATCACTAATAAATAAATATCAAATAAATGACAAATAAATACAACTTTCCACATAAGAACTTCCTATGTATAGTGTGCGCATTAATTTTTACATTGTGCATACATATCAAACAATTAAAGTGCAATGTGCATATACAGTAACGCCAAAGCAAACTTAATCCAGTGATGTATTAGACAACATGCAATATCTCGCATCTAGTGCAGCATGCAAAAAAATCAAATAGCATAAAAATGAAATAGCATAAAAGTGCTCAGTGCGTCTTAGACGCAGTCAATATAATCTGCGCTTAGTGATCTCCATATTATAGTGTCCATAAAATGTCCAAATCAAATGTGCATCTGTGTCCAGCAAAATCCAAAACATCCAGTGCAATGAATCCGAGTGCTGCAAACAACCGTGATGTATCCTGGTAACCCCCCAAAGTGATTGCGCTCACCTTAGAGCGTGTGACACAGTTGCTAGCTATGTCAAATCACGCTTGGTAGCCACTCATTGGGCTCTGCAGGTATGTTAGATGCGATCTCCACTCACTCTGGGTTGAAAAGGCTCCATAGACATCCAATCATAAAATGAAGAGAGACTACATAGTGTAATACTATCAAACACTATTTTATTAAGATATAAAACCACTTCCCACAGAGGGGTACTCACATTCTCCTGGTGCTGCTGTGCACCAGACAATAAAACGCAGTGTAAAACCGCTAGTTAGTATGCCGCAGGGTATGTGTTTCTCCCAGCTCAGCTGTGTGCTGTTGCGTCCGTCCTGGCCCCTCCCCTACGCGTGTTCGACACAGGGGGTCACGTGTCTTCATCAGGGGGATATAACTAGCGGTTTTACACAGCGTTTTATTGTCTGGTGCACAGCAGCACCAGGAGAATGTAAGTACCCCTCTGTGGGAAGTGGTTTTATATCTTAATAAAATAGTGTTTGATAGTATTACACTATGTAGTCTCTCTTCATTTTATGATTGGATGTCTATGGAGCCTTTTCAACCCAGAGTGAGTGGAGATCGCATCTAACATACCTGCAGAGCCCAATGAGTGGCTACCAAGCGTGATTTGACATAGCTAGCAACTGTGTCACACGCTCTAAGGTGAGCGCAATCACTTTGGGGGGGTTACCAGGATACATCACGGTTGTTTGCAGCACTCGGATTCATTGCACTGGATGTTTTGGATTTTGCTGGACACAGATGCACATTTGATTTGGACATTTTATGGACACTATAATATGGAGATCACTAAGCGCAGATTATATTGACTGCGTCTAAGACGCACTGAGCACTTTTATGCTATTTCATTTTTATGCTATTTGATTTTTTTGCATGCTGCACTAGATGCGAGATATTGCATGTTGTCTAATACATCACTGGATTAAGTTTGCTTTGGCGTTACTGTATATGCACATTGCACTTTAATTGTTTGATATGTATGCACAATGTAAAAATGAATGCGCACACTATACATAGGAAGTTCTTATGTGGAAAGTTGTATTTATTTGTCATTTATTTGATATTTATTTATTAGTGATCTGTGACACCATTTATAATAGAATATCAGGTGGAACTCAACGTTTGCCATGCTGCAGCGGCTGCACACGCAGCAGAGGGCAGCGCACCATCTCAACAGCCTTAAACCGCCCTCGGAAACTTTTCAAAATAGTCGCCCAGACTATGAACCCAACCTGCCTAGAGCCCCCAGCAAATGAATATTGCAATGAGTTATCGGACTTTTTCATCGACAAAATCGACAACATCCGGAAAACGATTCAACAGAAAAAAACAACCAACCTTAATCAACGAAAGCAAAAAGAGGAAATTGATACGAACATCACACAAGGATCGAAATTCTCGCTAATCCCAATCACCACTGACAGCACCAAAAACATCATCAGAAGCCTCAGAGACAGCACTTCACCAAACGACATCATTTCCACAAAACTTCTGAAAGAATGTTCCGACATCCTCGCTCCCAGTATAACACATCTCATAAATCAGTCATTCAAATAAGGGACTGTCCCGATCGCCCTCAAGCAAGGCATCGTCAAACCTCTTCTAAAGAAACCCAACCTCGACCCTAAAGACCCCAACTTTCGCAGACCAATAACTAGGGATGAGCCGAAAACCCCCCTGTTCGGTTCGCACCAGAACATGCGAATAGGCAAAATATTTGTTTGAACACGCAAACACCGTTAAAGTCTATAGGACTCGAACATGAATAATCAAAAGTGCTAATTTTAAAGGCTTATATGCAAGTTATTGTCATAAAAAGTGTTTGAAAACCGACGTTTTTTTCAGGAGCATTGATTTTAATAATGCTTAAAGTGAAACAATAAAAGGGTAATATTCCTTTAAATTTCGTACCTGGGGGGTGTCTATAGTATGCCGGTAAAGTGGCGCATGTTTCCCGTGTTTAGAGCAGTCTGACAGCAAAATGACATTTCTTGTACAAAGGTTTTTATTGAACAAATAAATCAACATGTCAGTACAAAAGATAATGAAAGACACATTTAGTGCACATAGTCCAGAAAATGGTAAGCTAACATTAATAATGATCTAGAAAATTAGAGTCTGACAGGACATCAAATTACATTTGGCTATATATGAAATCCGCATACACTGGCAACCGTAGTGCCAGGGTCTGCCACAATTCAAACATAATGGTAATGTATATAATACCAACTGAATATAAAATGAGAAATGTATAGAATATCTCATTAATGCGAAAATAAACAAAAAAAACAAAAACAAATGTTCACAAGATAAATCACATCATGTGGCTGAGCCCGGTAGGACAAGGCCTGTGGGCTATAAAAACTCAAAAAGGAAGGAGTAAAAAGAGAGAAATTACTGAAGATAGAACCCAAATAAAGACAAAACAAAAATATAGAATATAGAAAGTGGGGGAAGTATCAGAAAATGAAGAAAGAAAAAGAAAAGAAAAAAAGAGGGGGAAACGGGTAGTCCACGGGGTGGGGAGGACGGAGCCGTACTAAAGGGAGAGTAAAGTCGAATCAAACTGAGAGGGATGGGAATATGTTACCCATGGTTGCCAAACCCGAAGGAATTTATCATGCGTGTCTGATGCCACTGCCGTCAGTTTTTCATTAACCATAATATCATTTATGCGATTTTTAACTGCCTCTAAGCTGAGAGCCGGGGATTTCCAGGCCTTTTCTATGGTTAATTTAGTTGCTGTAAAAATGTGGGATGCCAATTGGCTTTCTGGTCTTAGCAACTCTACAATCGGTTTCCCCAAGATTGCTTCAAAAGGATCCCTTTTTATATTCGTATGGAAGAGGTTGCGAAGCAATGCATAAACTCTGACCCATAATCTACAGACCTTGGGGCACTGCCACCAAATGTGTGCCATTGTACCCTCCTGGGAACACCCGCGGAAGCATAAAGGAGTAAGTTGGGATAAAACTGGCCAATCTGGCTGGAGTGTAATACCATCTATACAAAACCTTATAAGTGTTTTCCAAAAAAAGTACGTTTTTGGAGCATTTGGACAATGTGGTAGTCATGACCTGCCAGTGCTCAGGGTCCAATCTCTTCCCCAATTCCACCTCCCACTGTAGGTGGTAAGGTCGCAGGGGTGGTCTTTTGGAGCGTATTATAGCCACATATATTAAGGAAATCAAACCCGAGGACTGGGGTCGCGATCTGCAAAGACTTTCGAAGGGAGTTAACATGTAGGGGGTGGGCTGAGATTTTATGAGGGTATGGAGGAAATGGGAAATTTGTACATGGCTGTAGTGCTCCCTAAGAGGGATATTGTGAGAGGAGCGCAGGGCTGCAAATGGGATTATCTTAGTGGGAGTAAGCATAGAGTGGACATCAATAAAATCATTCTCAATCCACCAAGGAAATTGCAATACATTATCTCGGCCTGGAGGAAATAGTGGACAATGAAAAAGGCGCAACAAGGAAAGGTGCGAAGAGATCAAGCCCGCCGAATATTTAATGGAGTCCCATAAGCGAAGAGAGTGAGCTAGGCACGGGTCGATAGTGGTTGGGCGGTGGGCTGGAGGGAGCCAAGGAAGGGAGGCTAATGATATTGGATATGTATCTACCAGATCAATAGTGGCCCATAATGGCAATTGCTGCTTTTCATGAAGATGAGATAATGGGGCATGCAGGTTGGGTACTGAAAGGCCACCATTGATCTTGTGAGCATATAACACCTGCCGGTTGATCCTAGGTTTTATGGAGCCCCAAATAAATTGCATGATTTTGCGTTGATGTACTCGAAGGACATATGAAGGGACCTGGACCGGTAAGACCCGAAAGTAGTATAGTAGCTTCGGAAGATATGTCATACGAATGGTCGCAATCCTCCTGAACCAGGATAATGGAAGGGTGGACCAGGAGTCAAGCATGGCCGTCAGTTTAGGAAACAGTGATGGGTAATTGGCTTGGTATAGATCAGTGTATTTTTGAGTGAGCCGGATCCCAAGATAGGGTAGCGCTTCCAACCATTGGAAGGGGAATGTGGATTGCAGAGTCCCTAACACAGAGGGGGATAAGTTGATAGACATTGCTCTAGACTTAGTAGAGTTAACTGATAGGCCCGAAAAAGTAGCAAAAGTGTCTAAGAGTGAAAGCAAATTCGGGAGAGAAATTAATGGTTTGGTGATGGTCAGCAGGATATCATCCGCAAATAGTGATAACTTATACGAAGTGCCTGCCACCTCCACCCCCGCTATGTCGGGGTGAGATCGGATGGCCTCCGCTAAGGGTTCCAGTGCCAGGATAAATAAAAGTGGGGAAAGTGGGCAGCCTTGGCGGGTACCCCTAGTTATGGGGAAGATAGTTGATTCAAACCCGTAATATTTCACCTTGGCTTGGGGAGAGTCATAAATGGCAGACACCCACTGCATAAAGGGGGTACCAAATCCATAACATTTAAGTACCTGTGTCAAATAAGGCCATGACAGCGTGTCAAAAGCTTTGTTGATGTCTGATGACAAAAACATTGTTTCTAGGGGCCTGTTATGGACAATATGCTGTATTTGAAGGAGGCGTCTTATAGCATCTCCAGCCTGTCGTCTTGGGACAAAACCCACTTGATCTTTTTTTATTAAACGTGGTAGGAAGGAGTTGTGACGGTTGGCCAGGATTTTGGTTAAAATTTTCATATCAATGTTGATTAGCGAAATTGGCCGGAATTTAGCCCACAATGAATGATCCCTGTCAGGTTTAGGAATCATTACTACGTTGGCAGTCAGCATATTAGATGTAAATGAGCGACCGTTCTTAACTGAGCTATACATATTAGTTAGGTATGGTGCAATGACATCTGCTAATTTCCTGTAATAAAGTGCCGTAAAGTAATCTGGGCCGGGTCTCTTACCCATCTTCAGTTCCTTAATACTTTGAAGGACTTCCGAGATTTGTATGTCTCGATGCATCAGAGATGTGTGGGTTTCAGACAGAGAAGGTAGTGATAGGTTTTTTAGAAATGCGTCAAGGCCTTGAGGGGAGGAACGCTCGGTTGCAGAGTACAGCTTAGTAAGGCAATACCGGAATTCTTCCAGAACTCGTTGGGGATTGCCTGTAAGAATATTATGACGGGTACATAATGTAATAGGAGCAAACTTAGGTGCCAATGTTCGCAATCTGTTAGCCAACATTGCGCTTGGTTTGTTAGCCTTAACATACCATTTTTGTCGAGCCCAGCGCAAAGTGTGTTCCGCCTCATCAGTCAAGCATAAATCAAGCTCTGTACGTGCCTTGTCTAAAAGTTTGCAGGGGTGGGGAATTGTTTGAATGTCGCTATCATAGGCTCCCATTTCGTCTCCAACTCATGACGAGCCCGTGCCCTCTCTCTTTTGCGTTTGGACGCTAGGCGAATAACTTGGCCCCGTAACACTGCCTTATACGCTTCCCACAGTATAACAGGAGAAGACACAGAGCCTGAGTTGAGGTCGAAATATTCTACCGAGGCCTTATGGATGTCCGCTAGGATTTCATTGTAGGACAACAGAGAGTCATTCATCACCCAGGGGGAGAATTGTGGTTTACTGAATAAAGAATCACAGACCGTAAGAACAGGGTCATGGTCCGACCATGGGGCCGCCAGAGGTTGATCTTATTAGGGGAAGGTGTTTGCGAAGAACGAACATGTGGTCTATCCTAGACTGTGAATGATGAGGGTGGGAGTAGTGTGTATAGTCCCTGCCCAAGGGATGAAATTCCCTCCAAACATCAACTAGGTCGCTATTTTGTAGCGAATGTGAAAATTGTTTAGCTGCTGGAGAGGGGGATTTATGATCCGAAGGGTAATTATCAAGGGAGGGATTCAATGAGACATTAGAATGCGTTTCCTGGAGACATGCAATGTCAATTTTTTGTTGTTTGAGGTATTTAAAAATCTTGACTCATTTCTGGGGGGAGTTCATGCCCTGCACATTCAGGGACAACCAATTAAGGGTCATTTGTGCAGAGGGAGGTTCGTAGCATTACTCCAACCAAACACCCCGTGGACTAAGGGAAAAGGAAAGAAAGAGGGGAGAGAAAAGCAGGGGAGAGAGAGAGCAAAACAGAGAAAAAAGATAATTACATTTTGGAGAGCTCGGATGAGAGCAAACCATAAGATTGTAGCAACTTTTCGTGGGTTGTATATCCCACAAGTGGGCGGGACATTGGCCGAGATTACTATCTCAGCCAAGTGCCGATACATGGGGGGGAGCAGTGATCCGACTGAACCACCGGCCTAGTTTGCAATATTATAAACATTTAAGATATATTGTGCACAGAGACTAAGAAGTGACTGGTAAAACAATAAGCTAAATACAGCATGAACAATGAAAAAAACCAGAGCCATCACCCGATTGGTAGACTTATATTATATCCCCTACTAACATACATGCACGACCCCCTTCCCCCACACTTTATAAAAAAAAACATTCACAAAAAGTAAAAAAAAAAATAACATAACATAAAAAGTCAGTTAGAAAACTTCAGGCTATCTTTGGTGTGGAGGGAGGGGTCAAACGGATCCACCAGTAACCCAAACCCAGGATGCGTCCTAGGAAAAACCACGAACACCCTTCACCGCCATCTCTCAATTGGGGCGGCCTATTGTAGGGTGGTTAATAATTCCTCTTGGGCGAGGGGCTGGATACAGATCAAGGTGCCAATAAAACAAGGGGGGGCAATCCAAGTGTTCCCAAATGGATAGGGTGATAGGCAGGTAGGTTTCTTGCCTCGGCTGAGGCCTATGGGCTGGCAGTAAGAGAGTTCCAGGACAACACAAATATGAGCCAAGTATCTTCAACCATTATTGGACTTTTTAAAGCTGTAAGTCCCTCAATGCCTGGGATCCTGGCTGAGAGCGCTGTGAAGATGGTCGCGGTGGCCTGCATGGTCCTGAAGAGGAGGCCGTCGCTTCCCTCTGGGACATGGGGGACATGGGGAGGTCCAGCTGGAGGTCCTGGAAATGCCGTTTTAAGTCTGATGAGGAGGTAGTATGGAACTGGCGGCCCAAGTGGGAAAAAGACAACTTAAAGGGGAACCCCCATCTGTATTTAATCTCCTGAGACTGGAGAACTTGAAGATAAGGTTTAAGTCCTCGCCTTCTGGCTATGGTGACCGGAGATAAATCAGCAAATAACTGGAGAGAGTTGCCTTGGAAGGAGAGGCTTTGTTGATTTCTTGCAGCTTGCAATAATTTCTCTTTGGTGCGGTAATAATGAAACTTTATGATGACATCTCGCGGGGGGCCCTCTGAGGGTTTGGACGCCAAGGACCTGTGAATACGATCAAATTCGAGCCTCTCCACTGGAATCTCAGGGGCCAATTCTTGAAAGAAGGCAGTGGCTGTGCTCTGTAGATTCGTGATTGTCTCTGGGATGCCACGTATGCACAAATTGTCCCTGCGGGCTCTATTCTCAGCGTCCTCGAGTTTATCCTTTAGGGTCTCTAACTCGGCCGACATTTTATCCACCTCCTCCTCATGCCCTTCCAGCACTGTAGTAGTAAGGGCCATGCGTTGCTCTAATTGATTGGTTCGGAGACCTATCTCTTTAAGGCCTCTCACCAGGTCTGAGGAGAGCTTACGAGAAGCTGCAGTTATTTCATCCCTCACTATACTGCGGAACTTCTCTAGCATGTTTTCTGGGTCTGTGGGGTATGAACTCCGCAGATCCGTGGGGAATTGATGTAAGCTATCCGCTGGGGACGCTGGATCCTCAGCTGAAAGCTGGGTGGCGTCATCCGACTCCGGAAGCTCTGACGCCATCTTGGATCTCCCTTTATTAGGGCCTGAGGGAAGTCTTTGGGGCTGCCGGCTCTTAGGCTTATTTTTAACAGATCGGTACATTACCAATCGCTGCCTGAGGAATTCCGGATTCCGGGGAGGTATGTGGAGTGCGTCCTCTCTGGGTCTGTGCAGCGTTCGGCCAGTCTTAGGTTCCGCTGGCGCGGAGCGAGTGGATTAAGCGGCCATCTCCGTCGCTCACGCGCATGCGCCCCCGCAAAATGACATTTCTAAAGGAATAAAAGTTATTTAAAACTACTCGCGGCTATAATGAAAAAGTTCATTGATAAAAACAGCATGGGATTCCCCCACAGGGGAACCCCGAACCAAAATTTAAAAAAAAAATGTGTGGGGGTCCCCCTAAGTTCCATACCAGGCCCTTCAGGTCAGGTATGGATATTAAGGGAAACCCCGTGCCAAAATTTAAAAAAAAATGGTGTGGGGGTCCCTCTAAAAATCCATACCAGACCCTTATCCCAGCACTCAACCTGGCAGGCCGAAGGAAAAGAGGGGGGACGAGAAAGCGCCCCCCCCTCCTGAACCGTACCAGGCCACATGCCCTCAACATTGGGAGGGTGCTTTGGGGTAGCCCCCCAAAGCACCTTGTCCCCATGTTGATGGGGACAAGGGCCTCATCGCCACAACCCTTGCCCCGTGGTTGTGGGGGTCTGCGGGCGGGGAGCTTATTGGAATCTGGAAGCCCCCTTTAACAAAGGGGACCCCCAGATCCCGCCCCCCCCCCTTCCTGTGTGAAATGGTAATGGGGTACAAAAGTACCCCTACCATTTCACAAAAAAGTGTCAAATATGTTAAAAATGACAAGAGACAGTTTTTGACAATTCCTTCATTTAAAGTCTTCTTCTTTCCATCTTCTTCGGGTCTTCTTCTTTCTTCCTTCCTTCTTCCTTCGGTTTCTTCTTCCATCTTCTTCTTCCTCTGGTTCTTCCTCCGTTCCTCTGCTTCTTGGTCCGGTGTTCTTGTCCGGCATCTTCCTCCACGGCGTCTTCTTCCCCGCTTCGTTCTTGGGCCGCTCCGCATCCATGGGAGGCTCCCGCTGTGTGACACTTCTCTTCTTCTGACACTTCTTATATAACGGATGGCGGGGCCACCTGGTTACGTAACGGGTGACCCCGCCCCCTCTGACGTCACGGGGAAAGCCATAGGGAAGTCCCCGTCAAGTCCCTGTGCCTCAGAGGGGGCCCCGCCCTCCATTATATAAGAAGTGTCAGAAGAAGAGAAGCATCATTCAGCGGGAGCCTCCCATGGATGAAGAACGGCCCAAGAACGAAGCAGGGAAGAAGACGCCACGAAGGAAGAACACTGGAGCAGGAAGCAGAGGATCGGAGGAAGAAGCAGAGGAAGAAGAAGATGGAGGAAGAAACCGAAGGAAGAAGGAAGGAAGAAGGAAGAAGACCCAAAGAAGATGGAAAGAAGACTTTAAATAAAGGAATTGTCAAAAACTATCTCTTGTCATTTTTAACATTTTTGACACTTTTTGTGTGAAATGGTAGGGGTACTTTTGTACCCCATTATCATTTCACACAGGGGGTGGCGGGATCTCGGGGTCCCCTTGTTAAAGGGGCCTTCCAGATTCCAATAAGCTCCCCACCCGTGGACCCCCCAACCACTGGGCAAGGGTTGTGGGGATGAGGCCCTTGTCCTCATCAACATGGGAACAAGGTGCTTTGGGGGGCTACCTCATAGCACCCTCCCAATATTGAGGGCATGTGGCCTAGCACGGTTCAGGAGGGGGGTGCTCTGTCGTCCCCCCCTGCCAGGTTGCATGCTAGGATAGGGGTCTGGTATGTTTTTTTCCGGGGACCCACACCATTTTTTTTTAAATTTTGGCATGGGGTTCTCCTTAATATCCACAGCAGACCTTCAGGGCCTGGTATGGAATTTAGGGGTACCCCCACACCATTTTTTTTAAATTTTGGTTCGGGGTTCCCCTGTGGAGAAATCCCATGCCGTTTTTATCAATTAACTTTTATGTGTATTGTCGGACCCTCAATTTATTAATAGCGGCAAGTAGTTTTAAATGACTTTTTTTCCTTTGAAATGTCATTTTGCTGTCAGACTGTTCTAAACACGGGAAACATGCGCCCCTTTACAGGCATACTATAGACACCCCCAGGTACGAAATTTAAAGGAATATTACACTTTTATTGTTTCACTTTAAGCATTATTAAAATCACTGCTCCCGAAAAAACTGCAGTTTTTGAAACTTCTTTTTGCATTGATACATTTCCCCTGGGACAGGACCTAGGTCCCCAAACACTTTTTATGACAATACCATGCATATAAGCCTTTAACATTAGCACTTTTGATTTCTCCTATAGACTTTTAAAGGGTATTCCGCGCTTTCGATTTTTCCGCGAACACACCAAATTGTTCGCTGTTCGGCGAACTGGCGAACAGCCGATGTTCGAGTTAAACATGAGTTCGACTCGAACTCGAAGCTCATCCCTACCAATAACAAGTCTTAACACCATCTCCAAGGTCATGGAGAAAGCAGTCGTACAACAGCTACAACTCCGCCTGGACACACATAAACTCTTGGACCCCCTGCAATCAGGCTTCCACCCAGGCCACGGCACGGAAACAGCACTCCTCAAAGTATGGGACGACGCCCTCGAAGCTGCAGATGATGGAGAATCTTGTGTTCTGGTACTGTTGGACCTCAGTGCAGCGTTTGATAGAGTGGACCACAACACCCTACTCATCCACCTCACAGAAGTAGCGGGAGTCACAGATTCAGAGCTACAATGGTTCACATCGTTCCTGGAAAATCGTTCTCAGACAGTGAAACTAGGAACCTTCACCTCTGAAACCCGGGCAATATCATATGGAGTCTCTCAAGGGTCACCTTTATCACCAGTCCTCTTCAACATCTACATCCGGCCACTCGTCAAAATCATCAGAAATTTGGACCTCCGCTACCACTCGTACGCTGACGACACGCAACTCTACTTTCGCATCACCGGACAAAAAGACCACTATCAACAACTAGAAAAATGCCTCACATTGATAGATGACTGGATGACCACTAGCTACCTCAAACTCAACGGATCCAAAACAGAGCTTCTTCTACTACACGCAAACCAAAATACAAAAAACAAGAACCCTTGGACACCGCTCACCTTCTTTGGACAGACCATCGCCCCAAGCACCAAAGTCAAAAGTCTTGGAGTCATTTTTGACTCAGAAATATCAATGGATGCACAAATTGGATCAGTAGTCAGCGGATCTCACCATCTTCTTCGCCTGCTACGCAGACTTATCCCCTTCATTCCAAAAGAGGACAACGTGGTAGTATTTGGAACTATCATTAACTCCCAACTAGACTACGCAAACTCCCTCTACACTGGACTACCTAAATACCAGATTGCACGCCTACAACTCATCCAAAACACTGCAGCAAGACTGATAACAGGAAAAAAAACCTGGGAATCCATTCCCCCATCCCTGAGGAGCCTACATTGGCTAACCATAAAGGATCGGATCAGATTCAAGACCCTCTGCCTCACCCACAAATGCCTACATGGAAACACCCCTCAATACCTATGCGAGAAAATAAAACGCTACGTACCTAATCGCAGTCTTCGATCACCCTACCAAAACCTCCTCCACGTTCCCAAATCCTGCTACTAATCAAAGGGAGAACGAAGATTCGCAGTCCAAGGACCATGGCTATGGAACACTCTACCGACCAACATCCGTATGGAAGAAAACCATCAGGCCTTCAGGAAGAAACTCAAGACCTACCTCTTCTAACAAGCTGGACCCACAGGATGGACCAAGCGCCTTGAGGCAATTCAGTTCGCATTTGCAGCACTATACAAGTCATTCATTCATTCATTCATCATTCATCAATGAGTACCTATGCGACTATGACACAAGGACAGGGTCAGGGGAGCTTGGTTTTTCTTCCCCATGCCAGTGGGCTATGATCAGGGATGCATGCACTGTCCTGTCACCATTTGAGGAGGCCATGAGGATGGTGAGCAGTGACAGTGCATGCATCAGTGACACTGTCCCTCTTGTCCACCTGTTGGAGCACGCGCTGTGTGGAATAATGGACAGGGCACTTAAGGCAGAACAGAGGGAGGAAGAGGAGGACTTCCTTACCTCATAAGGCCCCCTTTATCCAGACAGTGTTCCTGCGTGCCTACCAATCACACAGGAAGAGGACGAGGAGGAGGATTGTGTCACCATGCAGGTGGAGCCTGGCACTCAGCCTCAGCAGCAGTCTTCAAGGGATCATTTACAGTCCAAAGAAACCCATGGACTTGTACGTGGCTGGGAGGAGCTGGCTGCGGATCATGTCGTCCTTAGTGACCCAGAGGACTCTGGACCGAATGCCTCAGCAAACCTACGCTGCATGGCCTCCCTGATCCTGCAAAACCTGCGGAAGGATCCTCGTATTCGTGGTATCAAGGGGAGGGATGATTACTGGCTGGCAACCCTCCTTGATCCACGTTACAAGGGTAAGGTTGCGGACCTTATTCCTGCCGTCGCAGAGGGAGCAGAGGATGAAACATCTTTGGGAGGCCTTGCAGAAAGGTTTGTGCAACGCGTTTCCAGAGCCTGGGAGGTTACAATTTCGTGTAACCTCACAGAAGGAGCGGTGGAGAAGGTGGCCGTCTGACCGATGCGTTCACACAATTTTGTAGTCCGCATCCCAAGGTCTGATCGGTTCCAGCAACCATCACCAGCGTCTGATTCACATGGTGCAGGATTACCTAGGGGCAAAATCAGACTTGGACACCTTTCCCACCGAAAATCATCTGGGTTACTAGGTTTTGAGGATGGATCACTGGCCAGAGCTTGCACAGTATGCAATTGAGATACTGGCCTGTGCTGCTTTCGGCGTTCTTTCGGAACGCACATTCAATGCTGCTGGAGGCTTTGTAACCGATCACAGAGTGCGCCTGTCCACCGAATCGGTCGATCGACTGACCTTCATAAAAATGAATCAGTCTTGGAACACCAGCTACCAAGCACCTGATGCTGATGTAACCGAATGATTTTTTTTTAAATGTGAGATCCCTTCAAGACTGCCTATGCTGATGCTGAGTCACAATCCTCTTCCTCCTTAATTTTCATGCTGATAGCTTGTAAGAACATTTTTGGTTCTGGGCACCGCCACCAGTGCCCAAGGCCCAATTTTTCAGCCCCTGTTTAACAGGGGCATATAATTACAATTTTTGATACAATACTTTGCAGCAGCGCTCATTCCTGCGCTCCAACTATAGCATCTGTGAGTGGTTGCAGTATTGTGGCACCAGTGCCTAAGGCCCAATTTTTCTGCCCCTGTTCAACAGGGACATGTAATTACAATTCTTGATCTAATATTTCACAGCAGGGCCCATTCCTGCACCCACCAAGAGTAACTATGAGGACTTACAGTGTTGTAGCACCACCACCACCAAAGGTCCAATTTTTCTATCACTGTTCAACAATGGCATGTAATTACAATTCTTGATCTAATATTTCACAGCATGGCCGTTCCTGCACCCACCAAGAGTAACTGTGAGGGCTTACAGTATTGTGGCAACACCAACACCAAGGCCCCAATTTCTGCAGAGCATATAGGGCAGGCCCCTACTTTCAAACATCCAACTTACAAACGACTCCTACTTGCAAACGGAAGGAGACAACAGGAAGTGAGATTAAATCTACCCCTAGGAATGGAAATTCTCTCTTGTAAGAGTTAATATGGGAAAAAGTGTCTCTTCTTCACTGATGCTTTATCACCAATCCTTGTTTCACTAAAAAACCCACATTTTCAAAAAACATTTGTCATTGGGACAGAAAGTGAGGTGAAATCTTCTGAAGAGGTGCACAGACAGCAAAACAAAAGTTACAGGGGTGATAACCCTTCCCTATGTTTTCCAAAAAGCTTAAATATAGATTTTTTGGCTGGAGCTACACTTTAAAAATGTACCAGTTCAAAATTACAAACAGATTCTACTTAACAACAAACCTACAGTCCCTGTCTTGTTTGCACCGCCTGTATACTGCTGTTCAGAGTATATAGGGCTTGGGGGCCCCACGCCTTTCTTTTTTTCAATTTGGGTGCGGGGTTCCCCTTAATATCCATACAAGACCCAAAGGGCCTGGTAATGGACTGGAGGGGGTACCCATGCCGTTTGTCTCACTGATTTTCATCCATATTGCTGGGATCTGACATTACATTAAAGCCGCAAGCAGTTATAAATGACTTTTATTCCTTTAAAAATGTCATTTTGTGCAGGGACTGTTCTAAGTACGGGAAACATGCACCACTTTACAGGCATACTATAGACACCCCCCCAGGTACGATATTTAAAGGAATATTTCACTTTTTTTTTCACTTTAAGCATCATTAAAATCACTGCTCCCGAAAAAACGTCAGTTTTTAAAACTTTTTTTTGCATTGATACATGTCCCCTGGGGCAGGACCCGGGTCCCCAAACCCTTTTTAGGACAATAACTTGCATATTAGCCTTTAAAATTAGCGCTTTTGATCTTGAACGTTCGAGTCCCATAGACTTTAATGGGGTTCTAAAGTTCGTGCAAACTTTTGGTCCGTTTGAACGCTCTATTTGTGGGGAAAAAAGGGCATCATTTTGTTTGGGTATAGGGATTTACATTATGCAAGCTTGTTGCTTCTTTTTTCTTATCTGAGTGTCATCTAGGGATGAGCCGAACACCCCCCCCCCCCGGTTCGGTTCACCCAGAACTTGCGAACAGGCAAAAAATTTGTGCGAACAGCATTAAAATCTATGAGACATGAACATGAAAAATCAAAAGTGGTCATTTTAAAGGCTTATATGCATGTTATTGTCATAAAAAGTGTTTAGGGACCCAGGTCCTGCCCCAGAGGACAAGTATCAATGCAAAAAAAAGCTTCAAAAACTGAAGTTTTTTCAGGAGCAGTGATTTTAATAATGCTTAAAGTGAAACAATAATAATGAAATATTCCTTTAAATATTGTGCCGAGGGGTGTCCTTAGTATGCCTGTAAAGTAGCGCATATTTCCCCGTGTTTAGTACATTACCACAGCAAAATTACGTTTCTAAGGGAAAAAAATGAATTCAAAACTGCTGGTGGCTGTAATGAATTGTCGGATCCCAGCAATAAAGATAAAAATCATTGACAAAAATGACATGGGTTCTCCCCCAGTCCATTACCAGGCCCTTTGGGTCTGGTATGAATATTAATGGAAACCCTGCACCAAAATTTAAAAAAAATTGTGTGGGGATCCCCCCAAAATCAATACCAGGCCCTTCAGGTCTGGTATGGATATTAAGGGAAATCCAGTGCCAATTTTTTTTTTAAAAATGGCGTGGGAGTCCCCCCAAAATCCATACTAGACCCTTATCCGAGCACACAACCTGGTAGGCCGCAGGAAAAAAGGAGGGATGAGAGAGCGCCCCCCCACCTGAACAATGCAAGGCCACATGCCCTCAACATGGGGAGGGTGTTTTGGGGTCCCCCCCCAAAACACCTTGTCCCCATGTTGATGGAAACAAGGGGCTCTTCTCCACAACCCTTGCCCGGTGGTTGTGGGGGTCTGCGGGTGGGAGGTATCGGGTTTTTTTTCTCCGGTCGTCGGCACTGTCATCGAAGATGGAGTTACATCGCGAAACCCCAGTAATAATCAAATACCACCAAAAGAAAGCTCTATTTGTGGGAAGAAAATGATAAAAATTAGTTTGGGTAGAGTATTGCATGACCGCGCAATTGTCATTCAAAGTGTGACAGCGCTGAAAGCTGAAAATTGTCCTGGGCAGGAAGGGGCGTAAGTGCCTGGTATTGAAGTGGTTAAAGGGGGCTTCCAGATTCTGATAAGCCCTCTGCCCACAGACCCCCATAACCACCGGGCAAGGGTTGTGGGGAAGAGGCCCTTGTCCCCTTGTTTTGGGGGGACCCAAAAACACCCTCCCCATGTTGAGGGCATGGAGCCTGGTACAGTTCAGGAGGGGGTGAAGGGGTGCTCTCTCATCCCCCGCTTTTCCTGTGTCCTGCCAGGTTGCGTGCTTGGATAAGGGTCTGGAATGGATTTTGGGGGGACCCCCATGCCATTTTTTTATTTTGGCACAGGGTTCCCCTTAAAATCCATACCAGACCTGAAGCGCCTGGTATGGATTTTGGGGGGACCCCCATGCCATTTAAAAAAAAAAATTGTCACGGGTTCCCCTTAAAATCCATACCAGACCTGAAGGGCCTGATATGGATTTTGGGGGGATCCCCACGCAATTTTTTTAAATCTGGCACAGTGTTCCCCTTAATATCCATACCAGACCCGAAGGGCCTGGAAATGGACTGGGGGGGGGACCCATGCCATTTTTTTCAATGATTTTTATGTATATTGCAGGGATCTGACAATTCATTACAGCCACAAGCAGTTTTAAATTAAAATTTTTCCTTTACAAATGTCATTTTGAGGCTCTCATTAATAAAACTATGTACGGCTGCCGTGTAAGCAGCCTTACATAGTGTGGGGTGTGGATTCCTGGATGCACCCTGCCTTTGGCCAATCATGGCTCTCAAAGCAGGTCAGGTGCATGCTTTGGCCAATGAGCAGCCATCAATGCACTGCAATCTCTTCATTATAGAGCGTTCCGTGGGCGCTCAAATTTCCAGTGAACACCCCATAATTTTCGGTATTCAGTGAACGCCCGATGTTCAACTCGAACTTATGTTCAAGTCGAACATGAGGCTCATCTCTAGTGTCAACTGGTCAACATATGATTTCTGTGCATCCGGATATATGGGCTATTGGACTAATCAGTTTATGTAGAAAGTGTTTTGACCTTTCAAGACATTAAGAGCCACATTAATTCTGGTAATACATGTGTTTTGGTGTATGGAGCACTGGGTGTTTCACACATGAAAGTGTTCAAAGAGCACACTTTGTGGAAAGAGGAATATCACACTGGTGGATACAAACTTTTTATTGTTACGTGAACCTTTTTGCCTGATATATGGACTTTATGTGATGTCAATTGTTTATTTATGTTTAGCACTGTATTTTGCACATGATATTCTATGAGCACAGCATGTATTTATTAATATTCTACACTTACAAGGTATGTCCTGTACATATTATGTGTTTTCACTGTTTTGTATGCCCTTTTGCACGTTAATTGTTTTGTTGTTTCAGGTTTAAGTATAGCTAGTGTTTAACTGGAATTCTACTTTAAATAGCAATTTCAGTCTCAAATTTACTACAAAGAGTACAGTCTGGAGTTTTACTACATGATTTGAGATCAGCAGCACAGTGGTTAAGTGGTTAGAACTTCGGCCTAGTAGCACTAGAGTTGTTAGCTCAAATCCTAGCCATGGCACTACCTGCATGAGGTTTGCATGTTCTCCCTGTGCCTGTATGGGTTTTCCTGTGCCATGTGTGTATGTATAAATGTGAGTTAGGGTCCTTAGATTGTAAGTTCCTTGAAGGCAGGGACAGATGTAAAAGTACAATATACAGCATGTAAAAAAAGAGCTGTGTAAATTGATGGCACTATACCTGTAATAACTAAATACTGTAGTTTAAAATTAACCAGCAGTAGGACATTTTTAAACAGCATTTTTATGCCCAAATTTACAACAGACAAATTGTGCAGGTAGGGGTCCCATTACAATAATTAAGTTAGTAAAGCGGATAGAGCAGTGTAAACTTAGTTAATAAAAATTAGCTCAAAGTTTGGCATTGTGCTTTAGGATATTTGCCCGAACCTCTGACTTTTTACCTATTTGGCGGGAGCTAAGCTTATATATAGTGGCAGTATTTCTATAGCTACTTCCTATGATAGCTTCATATCAATGTTTGCTAAGGAAGCAGCAGGTGCTGCCACCCACCACATTCTTAGCAACCAGTGATGTCACCTAGTCCCATTAATTTACTGGTCAATAATCTCCGACTATGTGAACAACCAGCCCGCCTGGTTTTTCCCAAATATTCAGTGCCGCCAGCTATAGTGGGCAAAGCTGATAATTGTATTCTGATGGCAGGGAAGGCTCCCTGCTGTCAGAATACATTACCACAGCGGGAAGGATTCCCCAATTCACCTCGAAAGTGTGGATGTGGGAATCTGATAATTTTTTTTCATTCAGCCTGCTGGTTGAACGAAACAAAAAAAAGATCAATGTGTGGCTTGCCTTAGCCTATAAAATGGCAATTACTGTTTTTTAATATTCAAGATTCATTAACTGCAATGAGTTTTGATTTCGGCACCCAAACTCATGTTTGCCAAACCTCCCTCAAATTAAACCCAGATACATTCAGCTCATCCTTATTTTCCAGCAACAGGACAGTTTTAATCAGTGATAATAGGCCTAACTAATGTATGCCTAAATTTTATTGTATCTGTTTGATGAGGGGGGATGTGCATTGAGTGATAGTATGTGCAATGCTTTAGGCACACACTGTTCTTCCATCTAGTTTTATTTTCATTTCAATGAAGCATCATGCTGAAAACAAAAGGCAGTTTCAAAATCAAAACAAAAACCCAGCAATTTGAGAACCCCTAAAGTATAAACTAAAAATGTAAACATCCCAAAACATAAAATCCTAAAAAATGCAACCCCTCAAATGCCTTTTTTAGAGGGAAGCCCTGCAACAACAAAAAAACAGTTTAACCTAAAGGCCCTATCAATATAAGATAAAAAATATAATATATAAAATAAATGTAAACCAATAAATAATACCTCCTGAAATAAATGCCTACATTTTTGTATGAGAAACCTTGCACACTGATTCCTAAAATTCTTAGTACTTTCTCCAATGAGCCAGGACAATCCTATTATATCGCTTACATCCAACGTATCCCCCTATGTCCATAGACAAAAGTTAGGCGCATATTAGTTAGACCTATTATTCTGCTGATCAGTTTTAAACTGCTGAATCCTCTGCAGTATTTTAATTCTTCAAACTGAAATGAATCAGATTGAAGTGCTGCTGTTGTATATAAGCCAAGCTAATTGTAAAAGAAAAAATAAACAATTCCACAATTAAATATGCACTGCCAGTATACTCTGTTGCTGAAACAGTCTATGACAATTGTACAGCATTAAGGCTTCTCTTAAGCATTTTGCAGGGTTGTGCATTTTTAATGTTGCTCTCAAAGCTGCATAAAAGACCCTCTCCCCTCTGTCCTGTATTTTGTTAGCATTGGTACATGTACCCCACACCAGAAGTCAATACCATTCACACCTAAGTTCAAGATTGCAGAACTTGGAACAAGATGAGACAAACCCACGGTGAATCAAATCAGGACAGATTCATCCGTCGCTACTTTTACATCTCTATAACATAAAGGCTACCATTTTGCAGTCTTCATGACAATGCAAGATGTATGCCAAGGACACAGGACAGATCTGGATCTCAGATATGATTAACAGGTATTTTTTGCACTTATCAAACACATATACATAAAACCTACATATTAAACAGAACAAAATGTTGTTAATTGCGAGGGCTTATATAGACTTTAATATTTCTGTCCAGTTTGCAGAAAGTAAAGCCTGGCACGATAAAAATATATTTTTCTGTACTTGCAGATAATGTACTTAGCCTGAAAAAAAAATTAATGCAGCCACCACATCTAAGGACTGGTAAATTGTAATAAATTCAATGTTTATTTTTGGGTTTAGATACTCTTTAATCATCATTAGTTATTGCAATCACATACAATATTTTGTTGACTTTTGTCGAGTCTTAAAACATTAAAGCAAAAAAAAATACATATGGAGTGAAAGCTAGCAAACATTAGGTCAAAGAAAATGCTTGTTATATTCATTTGATGTATATAATGGTCATACGGTCATATCAGTGTCCCCCTGTAAAAAGAGTCAGGTGTCAGTTTGGTTACAGTAAGAAACCAGGTAACAGGTGCTGTGAAGCTGAAGAGGGTGATAGCAGCCAAATGTCATAACCCTTGGTATTCACTGGCCAATAGGTCATCTGAAAGGAACTCACATGCTGTATCCTTCAGTTACTTTAGATATGCAGATCTAAGTCTCTCTGTGGAAAAAATAATTATTGTGCCAGCTTTGTACGATGGAGGGGAGGGGTTCAAGATAAACTCTTATGCCGTGTACACACGAGCGGAATGTCCGACAGAAAAAATCCGAGGGGAGCTTTTCATCGTATATTCCGATCGTGCGTATGCCCCATCGGACTTTTTAAGTCGCAAATTCTGACGGAACTAGAAAGAGAACATGTTCTAAATTTTTATGAGGGAACCAATTCCTATTGGGAAAACCGATCGTCTGTGTGCTGTTCCAACGTACCAAAGATGACGCATGCTCTGAAGCAAGTACGAGACGGAAGCTATTGGCTACTGGCTATTGAACTTCCATTTTCTAGCCCCGTCGTACGTGTTGTACGTCACCGCGTTCTGGACGGTCCGAATTTGTTGTGACCGTGTGTATGCAAGACAGCTTGAGCGAGATTCCGTCGGAACTCCGTCAGAAAAACCTTCAGAGTTTATTCCGACGGGAAAACTGGTCGTGTGTACAGGGCATTAGTGATGTAAGCAAAGGTACAGCCAGTTTTTTTACACCTAAGCCATGGTGCTCACATGATATAGAACACCACAATAATATCAGCAAATGTAAGCAGTAATATGAAAGGGCTTTTGTCAAAGTAAACATATACCCCAGTGCCCATAGCAAGAAAAATGGGGGGAAAATCTTCTTATCCCTCCTATACCTGTTTACAAATGAGCCTGTCAGCTTTCAGTAATAGTGATCCCCTGTAGATCACCAACTCAAGGTTACCCAGGGTACAGAGCCCAAGCCCCAGCCTGCTTCTTCACCAGGGCCCCGATGGTGGGGATGGACTTACGGCAAACTGGTAGGAGATCACAGCCCTTAGGTAAGCCTAGATCAAGATGCAGAGACCAAACGCATGTGCAGAGTACAAACGGCAGGAGACAGAAGGAAATCAGGAAACAAGTCAAGGTCAGGGTGGGTGGCAGGCAGGCATGTACTGGCCATCGGGACTACCGGCAGTTTCCCGGTGGGCTGATGGCTCAGTGGACCGGTTTCAGTGACAGCCTGTCAAAGTAATGGCTAGGCGGCTCGTGCAGCTATTAATTTGAGCACCGATGTACTGCGCAGTGGCGTCAGTAGGGGGTGGCTTTTGGGGCTATAGCCCCGAGTCTGTCAGAGATGGCTGTGGCCTCTCTGCAGCTGGGCTGCGTGTGCAATGAGAAGCACTGGAGAGCGGGCAGGCATGACATCATCTCTCGCTGCCCGCCCTGCATCACCGCTGTTCCGCTTTCACTGTGCAGCTGCGGGCAGCAGAGAGATGACATCATCTCTCACTGCCTGCCCTCTCTCTTGGTGACCCTGATGTAAGGAGTGGTTCTCTGGGGACTCTGAGGTAGGGAGGGGCTCTCTGGGGACCCTGATGCAAGTGGGGGGCTCTCTGGGGACTCTGATGCAAAGGGGGCTCACTGGGGACCCTGATGTACGGAGGGCTCTCTGGAGACCCTGATGTAAGGAAGGGGCTCTCTGGGGACCCTGATATAAGGAAGAGGCTCTCTGGGGACCATGATGTAAGGAGTGACTCTCTGGAGACCCTGATGTAGGTGGGGGGTCTCTCTGGGGATCCTGATGTAAGTGGGGGAGGCTCTCTGGGTACCCTGATGTAGGGGGGCTCTCTGGGGACCATGATGTAATGAAGGGGCTCTCTGGGCACCCTGATTTAAGGAAGGGGCTCTCTAGAGACCCTGATGTAAGGGGGGCTCTCTGCGGACTCATATGTAAGGGGGGCTCTCTGGGGACCCTGATGCAAGTGGGGAACTCTCTGGGGACCCAGATGCAAGGGAGCTCGCTGGGGACCCTGATGTATGGGGGGCCCTCTGGAGACCCTGATGTAAGGAAGGAGCTCTCTGGGGACCCTGATGTAAGGAAGGGGCTCTCTGGGCACCCTGATTTAAGGAAGGGGCTCTCTGGAGACTCTGATGTAAGGGGGAGGCTCTCTGGGGACCCGGATGTAAGGGGGGCTCTCTGGGGACCCTGATGCAAGTGGGGAACTCTCTGGGGACCCAGATGCAAGGGAGCTCGCTGGGGACCCTGATGTATGGGGGGCCCTCTGGAGACCCTGATGTAAGGAAGGGGCTCTCTGGGGACCCTGATGTAAGGAAGGGGCTCTCTGGGCACCCTGATTTAAGGAAGGGGCTCTCTGGAGACTCTGATGTAAGGGGGAGGCTCTCTGGGGACCTGGATGTAAGGGGGGCTCTCTGGGGACCCTGATGCAAGTGGGGGGCTCTCTGGGGACCTAGATACAAGGGGGCCTCTCTGGGGACACTGAGATAAGTGGGGGAGGCTCTCTGGGGACCCTGATGTAAGGGGGGGACTCTGAAGTAAAGAGGGGCTCTCTGAGGACCCTGATGTAAGGGGGCTCTCTGAGGACCCTGATGTAAGGGGGAGGCTCTCTGGGGACCCTGATGCAAGGGGGGCTCTCTGAGGACCCTGATGCAAAGAGGGGCTCTCTCAGGACCCTGATGCAAGGGGGGCTTTCTAGGGACCCTGGTGTGAATAGGGGCTCTCTGGGGACCCTAATGCAAGGGGGGCTCTCTGGGGACCCTAATGTAAGTAGGGGCTCTCTGGGAATCCTGATGTAAGGGGGAGGCACTCTGGGGACCCCAATGTAAGTAGGGGCTCTCTGGGGACCCTGATGTAAGGGGGAGGCTCTCTGGGGACTCTGATGTAAGTAGAGGCTCTGTGGGGTCCCTGATGTAAGTAGGGTCTCTCTGGGAACTCTGAGATAAGGAGGGGCTCTCTGTGGACCCTGATGTAAGTGGGGGAGGCTTGCTGGGGACCCTGATGTAGAACATAGAACCCCCATTTTTTTAGCACCCTGGACGACCCTAGAGCAGTGTTTCTCAACCTTTTTCCAGTCGGGGCACCCTTAAAAAGTATTTTCAGTCTTGAGGCACCCCAGTCCAAGGCTTAGTTCACGTTACTGTGTGTCGCGGAACATGCGCAAAATCGCACTCGTTCCTGACACACAGACAAATGCTCTGCTCTTTAGGGGTGCCATTAATTCTTATTGGTACCTCACACATTGGAAAATGTGCTTTTGGTGCCGTGCAATTTAAAGAAAAAAAAAAGGTCGGGGATTTCCTTCCCTGAATTTTTGTGGTTAGGGAAGCCCATTGAGATGAATGGGCTGCCCTACACGCAGCCACACAGATGTGAACCAAGGGCTTGTTCACATGTCAGGTTGGAGGGGTGGTAAAAGCACATGGTTAAGCTGTTTTTACCACCCCCAACTTCTTCCCCTTTAGCTGCAGAGACAGCAGCTGGGGGTGTACACATGCTGTGGCTGCAGCTGGAGGTATACCCAGGGTGAATGGGGCTGCACTGCAATACCCTGCAACTGTGTACATTGCACGGTTTCGGTGTAGTGATGCTGCATTAAAACAGGTGGTGAGGAGGCAACATAATGCCTCTTTACCGTCTGTCAAATGCCTCTGAAAAGCGATCTGTGCATGGGTTGCTTTTCAGAGGAGAAGCAGTCCTTGCTGCTATCACAAACAAGACCTACAAAAGCAGTTCTGATGGTACAGGAATGGAGGGGGGGCGTGTCCGGATTAAAAGTAAGATATATACACACACACACACATATACAGACACATACATGTGCACACAGGCATACAGACACATACAGGCACTTGTACACACGCACGTGCACACACACACACATGCAGACACGTGCACACACACACATGCAGACACGTGCACACACACACATACAAACATACACACAGACACACATGTACAAACACACACACATACAGACACATGCGCACACACACACATACAGACACATGCGCACACACACATACAGACACATGCGCACACACACACATACAGACACATGCACACACACACACACACACACACACATACAGACACATGCATACACACACACATACAGACACATGCACACACAGATACATACAGACACATGCACACACACACACACACACACATGTACAAACACACATACAGACAGACACTCACATGCACACACACATGCACACACACACACATGTACAAACACACATATACAGACAGACACTCACATGCTCACGCACATACAGACACATGCACACACATACAGACACATGCACACACACACACACACACACATACAGACACATGCACATGTACACACACACACATATATACACATGCACATGTACACACACACACACATATATACACATACACACACACAGACACATGTACACACACACATATATACACATGTACACGCACACAGACAGTCAGACACTCACATGCACACACACACAGACACATGTATAAAGCCCTTTTAAAACAAATCTAGCTTGTAGCACAGTACTGTACCTTTCCAGTTTCCTCATTCAGCCAGGTACTGCACTGTAGGGGGAAGCAGAGAGCAGAGCACACTCCCCTGCACTTTACTTTCACTTTGCTGAGGTTGACGGAGCTTCTCACAGTGCCGATGTACAGTTCGGCAGGGGATCGGGAGATCGGGCTCATCTGACAGCCCTTCTCTCCCCTGATCCTGCGGCACACCTGAGAACCTCTGACGGCACACCAGTGTGCTGCGGCACACTGGTTGAGAAAGGCTGCCCTAGAGAATACATTTGCGGTCATTGCAACTTTTTTTTATCTCGCACAATATTTGCGCAGCAATTTTTCAAACACGTTTTTTTGGGGGGAAAAAAAAAACAGTAAAGTTAGCCCAATTTTTTTGCATAATGTGAAAGATGAAGTTACGCCGTAAATAGATACCTAACGTGGCACGCTTCAAAATTGCACATGCTCGTGGAATGGCGCCAAACTTCAGTACTTAAAAATCCCCATAGGCGACGCTTTAACATTTTTTACTGGTTACATGTTTAGAGTCACAGAGGGCTAGATTTATTGCTCTTGCTCTAACATTCGTGGAGACACCTCATATGTGTGGTTTGAACACCGTTTTCATATGTGGGTGGGACTTAGATATGCGCTTGCTCCTGCATGTGAGCACAAGAGGACAGGGGCACTTTACATTTTTTTTTATTGTTAATTTTACTTTAAATTTTTCAGTTTGACACTTTAAAAAAAAACCTTTTATTCCTATTATTATTATTCCTATGTAAACATCCCTTGTAATAGGAATATGGCATGATCGGTCCTCTTTACAGTGAGATATGGGGTCAATAAGACCCCACATCTCACCTCTAGGCTGGGACAGCTGAAATAAAAAAAAAACAAAGAAAAAAAGATCTCGGCTTCACAGCCGAGGCGGCCCTGTTTCTTTGAATGCAATATATATATACTCTGCATATATATACTCTGCATTTAGTGTAGCCTATATATACAGTGCATTTGGTGGTGTATAGTTTCTAATACACTTTAGGCAGTGTACACCGTATATAATACAGGGTGTACAGTTTCTAATACACTTCAGGCTATGTATTAATATATAAATACAGTCTAATATATACATATAATATACAGTTTCTAATACACTTCAGGTGGTGTACATAGTGTACACAGTACACTTCAGGTGGTGTACTGCAGCTTAGTTTTAGGGTCTTGGCAAACTTCGTATGGCCTAGGCCATCTTTATGTAGAGCAACAATTCTTTTTATCGGATCCTCAGAGAGTTCTTTGCAATGAGGTGCCATGTTGAACTTTCAGTGACCAGTATGAAAGAGTGAGAGCAATAATACCAAATTAAACACACCTGCTCCCCATTCACACCTGAGACCTTGTAACACCAATGAGTCACATGACACCGGAGAGGGAAAATGGCTAATTGGGCCCAATTTGGACATTTTCACTTAGGGGTGTACTCACTTTTGTTGCCAGTGATTTAGACATTATTGGCTGTGTGTTGAGTTATTTTGAGGGGACAGCAAATTTACTCTGTTATACAAGCTGTACACTCACTACTTTACATTGTAGCGAAGTGTGATTTCTTCAGTATTGTCACATGAAAAGATATAATAAAATATTTACAAAAATGTAAGGGGTGTACTCACTTTTGTGAGATACTGTATATACAGTCTATATATATATATATATATATATATATATATATATATATATATATATATATATATATATACTCTGCATCCAGTGTAGCCTATAGCTACAGTGAATTCAGTGGTGTACTGTTTCTAATACACTTCAGGCGGTGTATTAATATATATATATATATATATATATATATATATATATATATATATATATATATATATATATATATATATACAGTCTAATATATATATACATATATATATATATATATATATATATATATATATATATATATACAGTATCTCACAAAAGTGAGTACACCACTCACATTTGTTGGCATTCATGGTTCCCTCAATGAACTGTAGCTCCCCAGTCATTTCTTCAGTGTTGTCACATGAAAAGATATAATAAAAGCCGTCCTCATCCTCCTCACCCAAGCTCAGAGTAGTTTGCCTTCCAACGCAGCTGCCAAAGCAGCCTATTCTACCGGCTTCTCGTCCACAGTCACTCCTTCCGTAGCCCCACCATCATGCACGGAGGAGTCCCCAGAATTATTCGACCACAGTGGAGTGGAGAGAAAAAGGATGCACACCCATACAGTGCAATATCGACTTTATTAGTATCAAAAATGGATAAAAACATCCAGGCACGGACTGGCAAGAGATGGTAAGGTTGATGCGTTTCACAAGAAGTCATAATAAATAGTGGTATACAATAATCAGCAGACAAGACTATAATATCACACTAAAAACAGCGCTAATGTTGAGCTAAAACAAATATACATGTGGCCAACTTCACAAGCAAAGTCCTTTGAAAGAGGTGGGTAGTTGAAAAAGTGGTTCAGAAAGTGTTCATAGGTGATCATAGTATAGAAACTCAGTGTGCACCTTCCACCGGTCAATCCAATTCCACCATGTGAGAACACACTCCCCTCAGGGGGTTAAACTCACCAGAGCTTAATAGTAATAAGCCTCCAAGGAAAGGAACATCCAAGCCACAAGCCACTGCCAGCACCGCTCCGGAGGAATCTCAGATGATCAAGGCTCAGAAATAACCCAGCAACAAAAGAAAAGCGCACAAAAATCCTGTTTATTGATTAAAAGCCCATCACATCACACAAAGAACCCCCCCTTCAATAAATATACGTACATCAACACTGCAATCAACAGAGCACATCAAAGGAAGCATTTAAAATGTACACTTCACCATGCTAAACGTCAGCCGGCTCAACTTCCCAAGGAGCGATCTCTACTTCCTGGTTGTGAGTCAGGCTGTGGTGGAGCGCAAACGTCACTTCCGGCGTCGTGTAGGCCACGCCCTGACACATTTCGTCATATCCTGACTTCAACAGAGGGCGTGAACCCACCTCTTTCAAAGGACTTTGCTTGTGAAGTTGGCCACATGTAAATTTGTTTTAGCTCAACATTAGCGCTGTTTTTAGTGTGATATTATAGTCTTGTCTGCTGATTATTGTATACCACTATTTATTATGATTTATCCATATTTTTAAGCGGCTGCTTTTATACCATTATTTTTTAGTTTGCACCTCTTTGTACCTATTGTGACAGCAAATTGGTGTTATTTGTATTTTATCTTCATTATATTCCTGCTTCAGAACGACATCTGTCCCTGGCGCTGAGTGGTGTACTTTTGGGCCCGTAAGAACACCTTTATACGTTTCACAAGAAGTGTCTTGCTTTGTCAAAACCATATAGACATGCAATCTCAGAACCAATATATATAGGCCTCTCTCACTAACCTAGCAGCCAGAGCGCAGCACGAACAGAAAGTCTCTGCCATAGACTTGGGTAGAACAAAACTGTACGATCCTCTGCCACAGGACGTAGTAGTTTTAGATGAACAGCAACACAGTACTAGAACCTTTAAGCCGACCCGGCAGTACTATGTGGTAGGTTAACTTAAGATGCCTCTTCCAATTGAGTCACCAGGTCCCTCTCCAGACCAGCGCTCCGCATGATCCTTCCAAGACGGGTCCTCCCCTGGATTCTTCTCAACCGTCTGGCTTATTCCCGCAGGACAGACAGCACAGGACCATCTCTGGAGTGGGGAAGATGGTAGTTGCGCTGTGATGAAGGGGGGGGGGCTCTGAAGAAGTCACGTGACGTGACAATATGCATTAGGATTGGAGCACGGGACGCTGCCACAGACAAACAACAGGAGACAAGCTCGGCGCTCGTAGTTACTACACACTGCAGCATTGTTTTAAATGTAAGTTGATTTGACTTGTTTTTATCAAATAAATATACCTTTTATATGGGATCACGCTATGTGCGTCTCTTTCCCCCTCACACTGTACATCACTACTCTACCTGACGAACATTCAGGAGAGAGGCACGGGGACAAATTCCAGTTTCCAGGCACGGGGACAGATTCCAGATTGGTGTTACCCCTGGAGGCATACGAGCTCGGCGCTCGTGGATTGATGCCCACACTCACTTCATGAAAGTGAGTGCAACCTCCCCTCGTGTGTGTCCTTCCCCCCTCCACTGTGGTCGTCGCAAAGTTATTTTACATGCTGTATATTTTTTATTTTTTATATTTCGCTTGGCATGTTCATCATTGTCACTACCTTATACACGGAACGTCTACACCTGCGGGTCATTTGCAACACAGGCTGTACACCTTACAGCTGTAAGGTAAGCGGCTTGCAAACACGGAGGTGTCCTCACTGAAGATCCCCCTTCCCTTCACGATTGGAATTGTTTTGTGTTTCTCATCACGAGTTTTTGTTTTTGGACTGGATGATAGAACTAATATTCATGTTTGTCCTAGGAATTTGTCACTTGTAGTCCACCAGGATTTGGCACGTTTTTGCTAATGGGGCACTAGCCCACATGTATTTTTCTTGCATTATATATTTTTTTGCATTGTGTCATTATTTATCCTATTTGTGTTAGTATATGCAGTTTTGCTTTGCTATATTCAAGCAGTCACTGTTTCACAATTACCTTTATATATTAGGCTTTGTCTGCCTGTAACATTATAGTCATGTTGATCAGCTACGTTGCACTGCACTGCATCCTTACCATGTTCTTTTAGCATGTAGGATCCATTCATGCTTTGGCCCGTTTCTTTTTTAGTTCACTTTGCCACTTTAGTCATCTTTGTAGCTTCCCCCCCCTTATCACAGCGCAACTACCATCTTCCCCCACTTTTGTCTCATTTGTCCTGCTTTGGATCAGTACTTAGGTGTTGCAGCAGTGTCCTTTTAGCGTAAGCCCCCCTGACAGCGCAGGAGTTTCCATTTTCACAGGACCATCTCTGCAGTAGCTGTAGCAGGCCCAAGACAGACTTCTGGGCCCACCCACATGCTGCAGCATTGCAGTCCTCCTGGACCACGGGGTAGGTCTTCTAGCACATACCTGTCGGCCAGGAGGGCCAGCAGGTGGAAAGAAAAGAGACCAGAAATATGGCATCTGTCCCTTAAATACCTCTTCCCAGAATGCACCGCAGGGGTCAACCTCTGCCGAGTTACTTCTGAGAAAGAAGAGCACTCAATACACCTCAGTCTGTTGCTTTCCAGCTCCGGTCTGTAGTGACACCAACATCTACAGGCGACAGAGTGGAACTGCACGCAACACAACCAAAGCTAGAACAGAAACTAATTTAGCCATAGATTAAATCTGAACTATGTACAGAACAGATGACCCACTAAATTTACATATAAGCGGTAGAATAAAAATCTACCAGTGCTACAGCTGCTATTACTGATTTAGGCAGCGCGGAGCACTTATTTACACTGTATCTATAACCCACACTACGCAAACCACACACACCATGGAAGCAGTATAAGACACACACAAACACACGTTGGAAATCAAAAACACCTATAGACGTTAATCATAAAAGTGGGTAAGGTCCCACTCGAAGTTCAAGCCCTTAGGAATTTTAGTCTGCAAACTGAATATCCAAAAGGTCCCAAAACTTCACGTTTGCATAAGATCCTAAAGCTATTACCCCCTCTTCTCTGTGTACTTTTTCAATACCTTGTATTTGTATTTGATGTGTTTCTATTGTGCATCTCATTAAAATGCCTAGCAACATTAGTTGCATGTTCCTTCTCTGTGTCACGAACATGATAATTCAATCAATCTCTCAATCTTCCAGTGGTACGGCCCACATATTGAATACTGCACTCTTTAAACGTGATTAAATAGATCAAATTTCTGGTTTTACCATTAATAAATGTGTTGACACTATAAGATTTGCCACTAATGTTTGATGAAAACTTGTCCCCCTTAATAATACGTGTACAGCATGGGCATATGTTCGCTCCACATTTATAGTTGCCTAAAAAATCAAGCCAAGTTATTCTCTGAGTACGGGAACAAAAATCACTGGGTGACAAAGCTTTACTAAGAGAGGGAGCACGCAGGGATACAGTTTTAACTCCTTTGGACAGAATATTGACATAGACATCATCCTCATATAAAATGGGGATGTGTCATTCCATTATTCTCCTAATTTTGTTGAATTCCAAACTGTAAGGGGTAGAAAAAACTGAGGTACTAACTGGAGATCGCTTATCCTCCAATTGGGGTTTTCTCTCTATATTATCAGCAATGTTAACTGCCCTTTGAATGGTACCCAATTCATAACCCCATGACAGGAATTTCCCATTCATGAGCTGCTTCTCCTCTTCATACACCCTGTCTTCACTACATATTCTCAGCAGCCTAATCAGTTGCCCCATCGGTATGCCTCGTATAGTGTGTCTGGATGTCTGGAATCTACACGAAGCAGTGTATTAACAGACAGGGGCTTCCTATATAGGCTGGAAAATATGCGACCCTCCCTGCTGGAAAGCAATACAATGAGAAATGGAATCGAGTTAACGTCCATATGCCCAGTGAAATGCAGATTCAGATTATTGTCATTCATTTCCTGAGCAAATGAACAGCATCTCATCAATGTGTATCTTGATGGCTGAACAAAAATGGTTAGTATCACCAAAGATGCGGACCCTCTCCCACCAACCCATATATAGGTTGGCAAGAGAGGGTGAAAACCACGCTCCTATCGCAGCTCCGCAGCTCTGGAGATAAAAACTGCCATCAAACGAATAAAAATTGTGAGATAGCAGGTACTCCAAACATTAAAGAATGTATTCTTTATGTATTGGAGAATATCTGCTGTATAGATCCAAGAAAAACTAACTGCCCGTATACCCAGATCATGAGGAATTGAAGAATACAAACTGGATACATCACACGTAATCCATACATCACCTGGCTCCCATACGATCTGTTCTACAATGTTTAAAAGTTGTTTAGTATCTCTAAGATAGCTAGGAAGATGTTTTAACAAAGGCGTTAATGAGTAGTCAACCCAACGTCCTAATTGTTTGTTGAGTGACCCAATACCAGCCACTATTGGGCGTCCAGCCAAAGGGGTTAAACCCTTATGGGTTTTTAGGAGATGATGGAAAATGGACATAATGGGGGTATTGGGCACTATACTCTCACCCTCTTTTCTAGATAGCACTCCTCTAAAGTAAGATTATCCTGATGGATATATCCTCTATTGTTGGAACGCAAAGCAAGTCTAGTGAGCTCACTTTCAATGTTCTTTTGGAAAAGATCTAAACACTTGCCCCTAGAGTTAATCAGGTAAAACCAATCATTGCAAACAAGTTCAGAAGAATGTTTAGGGAGCCTGGTGGAATGGGCCTGTCTCCCCTGGTTAAAAGTTTACTCAGCTGGTATGTTCTCGTTTCTGATCAAGAAACGTCAGCTCCTGGGAAGCCAGTCCCATTCCACCATGGAACAGAGCCTGCACCCTAGACTCCACCAGAGGAGTATAGTAAATGGGTAATAAAACCTGAGGGGTGGAGTCACACACAGATCCATAAGGTAGAATGCAAACAAGGACAAGTACTCCCCAGATACCCAATGTACTTTCATGAGTATATACTCATTCATGCCATAGCAGGAATGGGTTTTGATGGGTCCTTCCTAGAGCATACCATCAGCCTCAATCCACACCCTTACAGCTTTCATACAGCTTATAAAGACATTGATGAAGGGTATCTACTAGATAGGCTTTGCAGACTTACATACTTGAGAACTAGTCCTAGTGAACGGGAACGAATACAGCGGGTGTTGCAAGATAGCTCTGATACCATACTGTATGTAACATATCACATAGATGAAGACATTGCTTTGTGTGAAGGGAATTGGGACCCCAAGGATATGGAATGCCTAGTCCCAGGAATTTTCCTGAGAGATCAAATAACAGTCAATCTACAAAGAAAATGTTTGTAGATCTTGATACCAAGACCTATAAAGTGTCCATAACAAACTTAACCACTTCAGCCCTGGAAGAATTTACCTCCTTCCTGACCAGGCCATTTTTTGCGACACGGCACTGCGATGCTTTAATTACGCAGTCATGTGACGCTGTACCCAAACAAGATTTACATCCTTTTGCCTACAAATAGAGCACTCTTTTGGTGGTATTTGATCACCTCTGCGTTTTTTTTTTTTTGCGCTATAAACAAAAGAAGAGCGACAATTTTGAAAAAAACACAATGAGGGTTATTTACGAAAGGCAAATCCGCTTTGCACTGCAAGCGCACTTGAAAGTGCACCGAAAGTGTACTTGGAAGTGCAGTCGCTCTAAATCTAAGGGGTAGATCTTAAATGAGTGGAAGCTCTGCTGATTTTATTATCCAATCATGTGCAAGCTAAAATGCTGTTTTTTATTTTCTTTGCATGTCCCCCTCGGATCTACAGTGACTTTACTTCCAAGTGCACTTTCAAGAGCACTTGCAGTGCAAAATGGATTTTCCTTTAGTAAATAACCCCCAATATCTTTTACTTTTTGCTATAATAAATAACCCTTTTTTAAAAAAAAAAAAACATTTTTTTTCCTTTGTTTAGGCCGATATGTATTCTTCTACATATTTTTTACAAAAAAATCGCAATAAGCGGATATTAATTGGTTTGCGCAAAAGTTATAGCATTTACACACACTTTACATTGTAGCAAAGTATATATATATATATATATATATATATATATATATATATATATATATATATATATATATAAATAGGGGATAGATTTATGGCATTGTTATATATATATATATTTTTTTTACTAGTAATGGCAGCGATCAGCGATTTTTATTGGGGCTGTGATATTACGGCAGACAAATCGGACACTTTTGACACATTTTTGGGACCAGTGACATTTATACAGCGTATATCAAATGGAAATACAGCGCTGTCTAAATGGCACTTCTAGAAGATGTGATATTGAGGTCCTGTTTGTTCTAGAGAATACAACAATTAGGGTCCTGCTGCAGTTTATAATGTGAGATACACACAATAAGTAAAATATCAAGGAAAAAAACTGCGCTATATGAGACCATATACGTGGTAATAATTCACTGCAAATGGTGTAATGACCTTATCCTGTAGGGACATATTTACTCCCTAGCAATAGGAAGAATCTAATACTTGGAGACAATAAATACATCACAGTAATCAATCCGAAATGTATTATACAAATAATCACATAATAAAATCATAAAAAGAGAAGTGAAGATATCGTTCACAAAAATTGTCTGAACTGATAGTGTTGCTGGTCACTGAATGGTCACATTAAAGATAGATATTAGTGACTTCAAACAGGAAAACACCGTAGGAAAAAGTGATGTGAGATAGAAAAGTCCTTCCACCTGGAAAATAACTGCCTCTTACCAGCTGCTCAGATCTCTTTTTTAAGGAGATCAGCTCTGCTTTTAGGCTTATAACCCAGCCACAGTCTCTCTGTGTAACCATCAGATGGCAACTCTCCTCCTCTCTTGTCTTTCCTGAATACCTCCCGGTCAGCAGTTAACCCAATGGAAAGGAGAAAACTACCATAGTGTAAAACTGTAAAACGTCTTTATTAATAATAAAAGTATTGCACTTATAGAATATGCGAAAAAGGGGCAAAGGTGCCCCTGGACGACATCACCTTTGATGAAACAACGTATGGAGGAGCGGCGTGCTGACGCCACCAACACAACGTGTAGTCCCGGAAGCTACGGGCGATCTTCTGAATGAGCCGGCCGGCTCGGATATTTTTCCTAGATGCCAAATATACAAACGCTGTCATCTTAAAAATTAGGACCAATGCTAAAAACAAACAGTATGAGGTCCTGGTTTTACAACCAAGACTGTCCATACATGCCTTTGTGTTGCAAGTAATGAGGGAGACTTGTGTCCCAGAAATAGAGGATCATTTTTATTGACACAGCCTATTGGCCCCCAAATTAGTCCTTGGCTTTCAACAGTCCAAACCCATGGAAGCGGGATGTCTTATGCAATGGTGTGGATCTGCCTAGTGTGAATGAGTGGATGAATGGAAGGCCAATGAATGAAGAAATGAGAGGCATGCATATGACTGTAAACTGGCAGGATCCCCAAGGATATAATCTGGGTGTAGACTTAAATTTAAATGGCCCATTTATGTGGCCATTCTGCAACGCATTTTATGAAGGCTGTTGGACATTTATGCAAATGACAAAGTTTAAGAGTGATTACATGTTCCTAGGAATAAATACCCCAGTTATTGATCCCAAACATTGGTATCCCTGGAAAGGGCGAGGAAAGAACCGTGTGACACTTGTAAGGGGACCCAATGAGATGGATGTTCCTATGCCGGCAAAAATTAGTTCAGACTCCTGTTAGGCTCCAATAGTGAAGGCAGCAGATCTAGTCATCTCTTTACTCCTCTTGCTGGACAGTACTAACAGAACACAAAACACAATTTATGTTATATACATGGAGGATAACCTTATCTCATTTCTGGGTTGATAAATGGGATCAACGGTGTGCAGCCTTCATTAGGAATCAGGTAAACATGTTGAAGGAGTGGCTGCAATATGGATATTCAGAATATTACCACACTAGAGCAAAGAGAGGCCTAAAAGAAGACTGCCTTAGGAGCAGGGGGTGTTGCCCTAGGTAGCCTAAACACAATGGATTTAGAGGTACTCAGAAACAAGTTAGGAGGTTTAGCACAACATGTTGGGGAAGGGGTAAAGGTGCAGCTAGATGCGAATCATAGCCTCGAAAATCTAGAACATGCTCACATCGATACTACTGCCTCACTATCTGAGGTAATGAAACAAAAATTCACAGGATTGATAGCAGCTTTATCCAAGGTACAGGAAGAAATCCAACTTTCTTTATCTTGCACCCAGGTACAATCAGAATTGTTCCAGGACCTCAGAGTAATGCTTGCCTCTTTTTCATCAGGACAATTTACACTAAATTTGAGAAAGCAAGCAGGTAGGGTAGTATTCAAGTTTGCTATGCGTCATATGGATTGGTGGATGATTCAGTTCCATGGCTGTCAAAACCTGACTTGCACTGTCTCGTTGCTGATTCCGGTCGCAGGTACTGAACATCGTGCATATACCACGGTCAATTTGGGTACTATCCTATCGGGCTCTACAGTGTTGCAACCCCGAGTCCATCCTGATCTGATGGTTTATGGGTCCGGACCACCTCAAATGATTGATACTGATGTGTGCTGGAGAAAGGAAGGAGTTATGTTATGCCAGGGGAAACAGGACAGGATCATGAGACTGCAATGATGGCACAAGGAAGGGTCATGTTTCATGGATGCCAAGGAATTGTCCCAACCTTATTTAAAATACCTGGGTCAAGGGTATTGATGCTAGTATCAAACGTCCAGTGATGCCTTATTTTCTGCATATGGGTTGAACTGTACTCAGCGTGGTCCACTACGTCAGGGAGTCTACTGTACATCTTCTCCTGTACTTTGAATAGATATAGCAGGGACACAAGGACATACCCCTATTACCCCAGAGAAAATACTGAATATCAAACCTGACACCCCCATACACCTACAGAAACTTCCTCTGGGATTTGGGGCTGAGTTAAAAGCTTGGCTATTAGATTTCGGTTAACAGCATGAGATTTTAAATGTGTTCAGAGATGCTGAGAAACAAGCCAAGCCATTATACGACTCACTCATGATCAATATAGAATGATCCAAGTATCCCACAAATTAGACGGAGAAGTGAAAGTTTCCTGGTGGGAAAGTTTATTCAGGATACAGTCCTAAAGCTACAGCTTTCCTAAACATTTTACTCCATCCTGATGTTGTCCTAATCTGTGTAGCCCTGTTGCTTTTCCTGATGCAATTAATAATGTGCATTACTTTCAGGAGAATGAACGCCAAAGCTATGAGAATGTGTAACTCAATGAGGTATCTCCTCAAGAGGAACATAAAGGCCACCAATTCAGAAACAAATCTCTGAAAAAGCCTAATCCAATCCAGACCAGTATAAAGAATTTGCGCATTTAAGAGAGGACCCTTGAACTATATATTTTTTTCTATTTTAGGAACAAGCCTCTAAAATGGAGTAATAAAGTGCAGTCAGGTTTACCTAAATTCTAAAAGTTTTTAATCAATTTTTTTCTCTCCTTTTTAAGATCTGTGTACCTGACCTGCAAATACACTGCTAATCACTAGTGTGGGAGAGGAGTTCCCTTTTTTGTTAAAGAACTATATATATTTTTTTACAGTCAGCAATAGTTTTCAGGGCAACTATGTATTAGTTTTTTGAATACAGATTTAATGCTCTGCAACAATCTAAAGTGGAATGTGTAAAATAAAAATCTTGGTTGGAGCAGCATTAAATCTGTAGTTTTTTTTCTCTTCTTTTTTTTTCTCTTTTCATTATTATTTTTACTATTCTTCTTGTTCATTTTCATTACTTACCTCTCTTTCGTTCCTTTTCCTTGTTTAAAATTATGCTCTCTAATTTGTTCTTTTGGATTCTATCTTCCTTAGATAATGTAAATAATTTAACAATTTTTATTTATCAAAACATTTAAAAAAAAAAATACACTTAATCAACTTATACTTATATACATCCATGTAACAAGACAATTTTTTCCATTATTTATCAAAGCATCATTCAAAATTACTTCTATATTTTAATTCTTCTTCCTTTTGAGTCAGGGATGTACATGCTATACTTAAAACCTGTTTACCTACCCATCTCCCCGCATTCATACCCATTCATACTGAGAAAAACAGAGAAAAAAAAAATAAAAGATTTATTATATTCTCTACTATTCTTATACTGTCCTCAAGAGTATTGAAGAGGCTCTAAACTCTTCCCATTTGGTCCAAATACTTTGTTTTGGGATTTTTGCCCTTTCTTCTATTATCATTCTTTCCTCCAGGGTACGCATCTCCGTCATCTCACATTCCCATTCTGCAATAGACGGTGCTAGTGTTTTTTTCCATTTTCTTGCTATTACCGTTCGTGCTGCTGTCAGAAAATATTTCAGAATTCCCTTTTTAATCTTTTTTATTGAACCTGGAATCATAGATAAAATTGCTACTTGTATTTCTGGATATATTTTTATCCCGGTCAATGTTCTATAGATTTCAAATATTTTTTGCCAGAATGGTTGGATTTCAGAGCAATAGTACCAAATATGTGACATTGTACCTTGGGTTAAGTGACATCTCCAACACCTGTCTGTGTTATCTGGGTTCATTTTATGTAAATCTACAGGGCATCTATACCATCTGGCTAAGATTTTATAGTTTCTTTCTTGATGTTTAGCCGATATTGAAAGTTTATGGGTCGCTATAAATGCTTTTCCCCATATTTCTCTAGGAAATTCTATTCCGATCTCTGCTTCCCATTTTTTTACATATGGTAGTATTTGTCTGTTGTTCTCTGAGATTAGATATTTATAAATTTTAGATAGGACATGGGTGGGTCTTAATTCTTGCACAAAGATCTTTTCTAAGTTTGTCATAGGTCTATCTATTATGGATTCTTTTGTTAAGGAATCTATATACCGTCGGAGAAGACCGTGTTGCATCCATTTATTTTTGTGTTCTATCCCTATTTTTTCTAATGGGAGCAGTTTATTTTCTTCCATCGTTTCTATTATTCTAGTGTCCCCATTTCTTTTCCATTTCAGGAACGTTTTAGCTGTGAGTGCCAGTGGGAATTCTGGATTGCTAAATAACGGGGTCATTGGACCTCTATAAGTAGATCCACTCCCTTTTTTATCATATTATCCCATGCTTTTAATGTTACTACCACTAGGGAGGGCATTTCTCTCTCCGGTGGTCTTTGTGCTTTCTTAATCCAAGGAAGGGACTTTAGCTTAAGAGTTGTAATATCCTCTTCTAGTTTTACCCATTGTTTATTATCTCTGTTATGGAACCAGTCTACCATTCTGGTTATCATTATTGCCCTGAGGTATGTACCTATATCCGGGAGAGCAAGGCCGCCGTCTTCTTTTGTTTTATTTAACACTGTTCTTTTAATTCTGGGTGTCCTGCCTCCCCAAATGAATTTTCCTATTAATCTGTGTAATTTGTCCATATTTTTTGTTGCAGGAAAAATGGGTATTGTCTGAAGGACATATAATATTTTGGGTAATATATCCATCTTTACTATGTTTATTCTACCTATCCAGGAGAACATTCCCTTTTCATAATTTTGTAGCGTTCTCGCAATTCTCTGTACCATTGGGACATAGTTATACTCCTGTAACTTATCCAAATCAGTAGGGATATAGGCACCCAAATATTTAATTGTATTCTCTTGCCATTTAAATGAGAAGTCTTTTTTAAGGAGTTCTACCATATCTCTTGATAGATTAATATTTAAGGCTTCGGATTTACTATAGTTTACTTTGAAATTGCTTAGTGTACCAAACCGATTGAATTCTGCTATCAAATTTGGTATTGATATCAATGGATTTGTGATGTACATTAGGATATCGTCTGCATACACAGACATTTTATATTCTTTATCTCCTGCTTTGATCCCCTGTACATCTAGATTTTTCCTGATCGCTATTAATAAATGTTCCATCACCAGTGTATACAGTATTGGGGATAGTGGGCAGCCCTGGCGGGTTCCGTTTGTTATGGGGATTATATCTGATAAATCCCCGTTCGCCCGTATCTTAGCTGTTGGATTCTTATATAGGGCCATTATTTTATCCAGAAGTATAGGACCCAGTCCCCATTGTATTAAAGTTTCTCTAAGGAAACTCCATCCCACCCTGTCAAACGCTTTCTCAGCATCAATCGTCAATAGGCAGGATGGGATGGAGTTCCTTTTTGCATGTTCCATCAGTGTAATTGTTTTTAGAGTATTATCTCTGGCTTCTCTTCCTTCCACAAACCCCACTTGATCTAAATGTATAGATATTGGCATTAGAGGAGCGAGTCTATTGGCAATTATTTTGGCATATAATCTCATGTCAATGTTTGTCAGAGAGATTGGTCTATAGTTTCCACATAAGGTATGATCCTTATCTGGTTTAGGTATAAGTGTGATATAGGCCTGCATACTTTGTGGACCAAAAGGTAATGATGAAGATATTGCGTTAAATGTTTGTGTCATAATGGGGATTAGTTCTTCCTTGAATATTTTATAGAATCTTGGGGTGAAGGAGAAAAGAAAAAAAAAAAAAAAAAAAAAAACAATTCTTATTTCTATATCCATATGCATTACCATTTCATGTGCCTAAATTTAACACTTATAAAAACTTTTATCTATCTATGAATATCTGTGAATATATTTATGTTTCTTTTAGTGCAATCAATACCCAGGGGAGAAAAAAAAAAAAAAAAAAAAAGCCAATTCTTATTTCTATATCCATATACATTACCATTTCATGTGCCTAAATTTAACACTTATAAAAACTTTTATCTATCTATAAATATCTGTGAATATATTTACGTTTCTTTTAGTGCAATCAATACCCAGGGGAAAAAAAAAAAAAAAACAATTTCATTTCTATATCTATATCCATTACCATTTCATGTGACTTAACTAATACTTATATACTTATAAAAACTTTTATCTATCTGTGAGTATATTTACGTTTCTCTTAGTGCAATCAATACCAGAAAAAAAAAAAAAAAAAAAAAAAATTTTTCTTTCTGTGTCCATAACATTACCGTTTCATATGACTTAGTTAACCTTTATAGCAGCTTTTATCTATCTAAAAAAAAAAAAAAAAAAAAAAAAAAAACAAACGTTTCTAATTCAAGACTATAGTTGAATTTCTTATCTTATCCTCTGCCCCCCCTCCCTCATCCTCCTCCCGGGCCCCATTATTTTTTTCCATATGTTTGCATATATTCTATAGGCCAGTCCGGCAATACAAGTTCCGTAATTCCTATAGTCGCTAAAACTTCCGGTAAGTCCTCCATATCTCTGAATAAGGTAGTCTGTCCTTCTTTTTGGATTTGCAACTGAAATGGATATTTCCATCTATATTGAATTTTCTTTTTTATTAGTTGCTCTACCAGGGGCCTCAATGCTCTTCTGCGATCCAATGTATATTTTGATATATCTTGAAAGAGCAGAAGAGGTTCTCCTTCAAATTGAATATTTTTGTTTTGGCGAGCTGCAAGCATGATTTTATCCTTAATATGAGCATAATGCATTTTGCAAATAATGTCCCGAGTTTTATTAATGTCTGGTTTCCTTATTCCTGCCGTCTGGTGTGCTCTTTCAATAATTAGATCTTTTATATCAATATCTTGAGTGATTTCCTGAAATATTTTTTGTAGTGTTGTTATAAGTTCTTTTGGGCCCACTGATTCTTTTAATCCTCTTATTCTTATGTTGGATCTTCTGCTTCTGTTCTCTTGTTCATCAAGGTTGTTTATTATTTGTTTTAGTTGAGTTTCTTGTTTCTGTGTTTTTTCCTTTATTTTTACCAGTTCCTGTTCTGTTTTTAACATTCTCTTATCGATATTGTCTGTCTTTTCTTGCATATTTTTTGTAGATATTTTAAGTTCTTGGATCTCTTCTTTATATGACTTTTCTAATCTATGTACATATTGGTCCATATCTGCCCTGGTGGGCAGCGAGCGAATATAGGCTCTTATATCCCCTTTTTCTTTATCTTCCTCTTTGTGTTCACTTGAGGACCCTGTTGTGTCCATTAATGAGCTATTTCTAGGGTGTCTTAATTGCTCTTCCCCTGATGATCTGGATGTTTCTATTGGTTCCATTATATTTAACAGATCATGTGATGATTGTAGCATTCTTTCCTGGGGAGGGTGTATCTGCAACTGTAATTGTTGAAAGAATTCTTTAATATCAGTTGTTTGTATAGATTGTGTCCCTGTAGTGTTTTTATTCGTGTCCTCTGCTTTGTCTTTTTTACTTTTTTGGGATTGCGGGGTTTTATTGCTCTTCTTAGGAGCCATACTTCTTTCCTTTCCTTTTTTTTTTTTTTCCTTTTCCCTTTCCGCCTCTTAACCCTTTTGTCTTCACCCTCTCCGTACTCCCCCCTCTTTTTTCCTTTTATTTTATCTCTTAGTCCCTGGGGCAGGGAGGCAGAGGGATATTATATGTTTAAAGTTTTTACCCCGTTCTTTATATTCCAGTATGAAACATATATTTCCAGAAACTCAAAAAAAACAACGACGGAAAAAAAAACAGCTCTTCAGGGAATAACATAGAAAACACTGGAGACAGGGCCCCTATATCATGCCTGAAGTTTCAGTCTTTCACTCCCTTTCAGTTCAGCAATTTCGATAATGTTCGACAAATTAATATCTTAATGGTAGTTTTAGTTTCAGAGATAGGCGGCTAACCTTTATGGTTTGGAGATCCTGGGGTCCTGGGTTTGGCTTCTCTCTGCCGTTCCGTGTCTGCCGGGGAGGACGCTCACCAGCGAGAACCGCTGCCGTCTGCTCTCGCAGACTCACAGGGGCTCCCGCCTTCCCGCGTCCGCTGTCTCCCTGCTCACGGTTCTTCCACGGCCTAATCTCTCGTTCCATCTCCCGCAGGTCTCCACAGGTCTCCGCTCCTTATGAGTCCAGGTATGCCTTTTTCGATCTGTGTTGCATTCGCTGCCGCCTTGTGCTGGTCGGTATCCGGATCAGGAGGGCATGTATGGAGAGATATACTCAGCGTAGATTCGATAGCATATCGGAAGCTTATCCCAGCTGGATGTCCGTCAGACGCTCTGTCTTAGCAGCATGTCAGTCCACGGTCTGCCTAGGCGGCCATCTTGGTCAGCAACTCCTCCCCCTCCTCCTCTGCTGCCTCTTCCAGTAATCAGATAATGTAAATAAGACCCCAGTCATATAATGAAACATACCAGTACCATATTTCACAAAACCAAAGTATCCCTGGATATCCAGGTCTGATGTCTTATTGTAATTCTACATCCCCCAGTCTGCCTACTGCTTTACCTGAGCCCCGTGAGAAGGTGTGGTGAACCCAGGGAGCTGGCAATAGCATGCAGTGTTGACTATCCCTACCTTCAGGGGCTCTAGTAGATACTAGCTGTTGCTCGAACTCCGTACCCTATGGGGATCCCACTTTACCCGTTCACATTACAACCCTTATAAGTATTTAGTCTTAATGACCAAGCCACTGCTCCTGTCTGGAATTCCTCCAATAACTGTACACTGATATTCTCCCTTTTCTTTTTTGTATTCATGCACAACTTTCTGGAGGCCCGCCCTATCACCACCTGAAGAAGCAACAGCAACCATGTCATATCTTGAGACAAAGGTGCAACAACTAGACTCTCCTGAACTTTCTTTTCCCATGCTGAAAAGTGCCATCTCGCGGTCCGATCCATACTTTGCAATCATTACACTGCATTCCCAAGTTACAGGACTATATATGTCAGAATCCCGCCATCGATGTTGGAGTTCCGCTCTTCTAAGGCAGAGGAGCGTGGAAACATCACAGCACATGGTCCGTATGTGAAGTCCCAAAGGCACCAGGATTTCTTTGCTGACTCAAGTCTACCTTGATGGGTTCTGTTGGTGGTGGGGAGGGTCGGGGCTTCTGGGCTGTTTTTGGGTGGGTGCTAAATCATTGAGGGAGGGCATAAGTTCAAGAATGGTGGTGCATACTAGCTCATTATGCCTTTGCCTTACAGGGTTTTTTTTGTGTGTGTTTTTTTTTTTCCATGTGCGGGTATACAACGGCTTTATGTGCCTCCTAGGATTGATTGATGAGTTAAATTCCATTCAAAAAGATTTTATTTTGAGGGGATTAGATTTGGTCTTGAACATAAATATTGTTGGTTTGGTGGGAAGTTCAATAGACAAGTCAAATGGTATGGAAAGGCACAAAGGAGAACTTATGTTTTTTTTTTCTTTGTCACAGCTTAACAATAAAAAATGTTGTTTTTTTTTAGTTAATAAAATGTTAAATTATAGCAGACATCCCACAACGATGATTTTTTTTTTATATGGAGCTGTTTGTTAAAGGGGACCGTTTGGCAACTATAACTTTTTTTCAAATACACTGACAGGAACAGTTTTATACCCCTATCCAGTTGGTATTATCCTGCATAGTTCTCAAACATCCTTAGAGGACAATTCCTCAGGATGAAGTGGATCAGCACGGATGAAGAGGATTTTTTGAAACAGTCAGATATACTGAAAAAGAGATTTGTACATAAAGATTATCAGGAAAACAAGTTTATTTGATTGTGATTTAGCCATTATTCTTGACTTCAATATCCAGTATAGACAAGTTGAATAGATTAAAAAAAAACACTGGGATATTTAAAATAAGATACATACCTTGGGAGCATCCCTCCAGATAAACCTAAAATTATTTATCGCAAGGCACCATCCCTTCGAAGTTCATCTGTATTACTGGATCCTTTAAACCCCCGTTTCAGGATTGGGTTGGTTTTCCATTCATGTGGGCGGTGCTATGCATGTAGGGAAGTTACTGGTAATGAAAAGAAAAAAAAACATTTTCTTATTCGAACTTCTAACAAGAGGGTTACAATCGATCAATTTATTTCATGTGACTCTGAGGAGGTGGGCTACATGTTACAATATCCCTGTGGCCTCCAATATGTCGGGAAGACCACCAGAAAACTAGCCACTCAACTCAGAGAGCATATCTACAATATTAAAAGGGGCTCCAAAGGACAAAATGGGGGTTATTTACAAAAGGCAAATCCACTTTGCACTTCAAGTGCACTGTAAGTGCACTTGGAAGTGCAGTTGGTGTAAATCCGAGGGGGACATGCAAGGAGAATAAAAAACAGCAATTTTAGCTTGCACATGATTGGATGATAAAATCAGCAGAGCTTCCCCTCATTTCAGATCTACCCCTCAGATTTACAGCAACTGCACTTCCAAGTGCACTGTGGATTTGCCTTTCGTAAATAACCCCCAATGTCTTTAAACACTTTAATTTATGTCACAATAGAGACCCCTGGGGTTTAACATTTTGGGGAATAGAGAAAACAATCAAACACTGGAAAAGGGGGAATTTTAAAAGATTATTATCAAAGAGGGAGACCTGGTGAATATATGAGGACAAAACTCTTGTCCTGTGTGGCCTCAATTTGTATATAGATTTAAATTGCTTTATTAGTGATTTGTAATCAATTTCCCTAGGCCTAGCCCTTTTTGGGACCCCCTCTATGTTCCTATTGTCAGTATTGTTTTTACCTTTTTTATTATATTTTTTGATTTGATGTTACCTGGCTCTGTACGTCCATATCACCCTGAATGCACCCAATGATGTCTGATTTTGGAGGCCAAGTAGGGTTGGGCCTGGTTAGTACTTGTATGTAGTTACTTTTTATTGCTGTTAATTGTGTTTCAATTTCTCTTTATTGAATTTTTTATAAAATAACACATACATTATCATTTATACAACAATTCATAAATATTACAAATGCATATAAATACCTACTATAAATGTTCTATAATCCTACCACATTCTATATTCATCTGTTCCTATCATCCATCCTAAATCTACTCATACCTCCAAACAAAAAAAAAAAAAAAAGAACGCGACCCCCCCCCCCCCATAACCTGTTCCCTTTCATCATATAAATTTCTTCACTTCCTTTGAGAGCCGAAACTCGTCCCATTTTTGCCATATTTCTGGCAGTTTATTTATTAAACATCCTTCTTCTCTTATCTGTTTTTCCATGTACTGAATTTCATTAATTTCACATATCCATTCTGCAATTGTTAGTCCTTTTTCTTCTTTCCAATTACGTGCTATTATTGTTCTAGCCGCAGATGTCATTAAGTGCAAAATGTCCTTTCTGGTTTCTTTTGTTGAATCTCGTGTTAGAGAAAATAAAGAGGTTTTTATATTTGGATTCACTACTGTTCCTGATACCTTCTGATAGATCGCGGAGATCTTATACCAAAATTCCCTCACCTTCTGACATCCGAACCAAATATGTTCCATTGTCCCTCTCTCCCTCTTACATCTCCAACAAGTCTCTGAGATTTCCTTATTCATTTTATTTATTGCTACTGGACTCCTATACCATCTCATTACAATCTTATAATTTCTCTCCTGATATTTACTTGCTATAGTCGTTCTGTCTATTATTTCAAAGATTTTTTCCCATTCTTCGTCCCCTATTGAAAATCCCATATATTTTTCCCATTTTTTCATACTTGATAGTTCTCTAGGGGGACCTATAGGGAGTAGTAGATCATATATCTTTGAAATTTTCTTAATTGGATTCTTTTCTTCTACTAATATTTTCTCTTATTTAGACAATGGTCTATTTATCATCGATAATTTCTCATCTATATATAATTTTAACTGCTGGTATTGCAGCCAGTTATTTTTATACTCCACACCTATCACCTGCAAATTTGGCATTTTCCCATCCTCTAATAATTATACCATCCTTATATCCTCATTCCAATACCACTTCATATATTTTGTAGCCTCCAAAGCTGGCGGGAACTCAGGATTGAAGAATAAGGGCGTCATGGGTCCAGTTTTAGTAGAAAGATTCCCCCTTTTTATTAGAGTATCCCATACTTTTAATGTAGCATTGACAAAAATTGTTAGTTCACTTTTTTTTGGTATTAAATGGGGGCTTGTCCATGGGAGGAACTTCAATTGTGGACCTACAATCTCTTCTTCTAGTCTGACCCATTGTTTAGTCTCTTTATTATGAAACCAATCAATAATACTAGTCAATGATGCTGCTTGTAGATATTTTACAAAATCTGGTAATGCCAAACCTCAATTTTTTTCTTTCTAATTAATATTTCTCTCTTAATGCGGGGAGTTTTGTGAGCCCAAATAAAGCTCACTACAGCTTTTCTTAACTTCAACAGGAGTCTTTTGGGGGGAGCTAGAGAAATTGTTTGGAAAACATATAATAATTTTGGAAGTATATCCATTTTAATTATATTAATTCTAGCCGTCCAGGATCAAGCTAATTTATCATATTTCTGTAAAAGCTTGATTAATTTACGAATTGTCACATCATAGTTCAACTCCTGTAGTAAATCCAAATCTTTCGGGATCATTATTCCTAAATACTTAATTGCCTCTTGTTTACATTTAAACTGAAAATCTTTTTGCATCAGTGAGTATGTTTGTTCTATTAATGATATATTTATTATCTCAGATTTATCATAGTTAACTTTAAAGTTACTTATTTCCCCAAATCTCTTAAATTCTTTTATTAAATTTGGAATTGTAATAATGGGATTAGTTACGTATATTAACAAGTCATCTGCATATACAGCAGTTTTGTATTCCTTATCTCTGATTTTTATGCCTTTGATATCTTTATTATTCCTTATTGCCGTAACTAGATGTTCCATTACCAATATATATAGCAATGGGGAAAGAGGACATCCTTGTCGAGTTCCATTTGATATTTCTATGTATTCTGATAAAATTCCATTTGTTCTCACTTTTGCTCTTGAATTGGAGTTTAATGCGACAATTCTATTAGACATCTTTGGACCCATACCTATTTGTATTAAAGCTTCCTTTAAGAACCGCCATCCCACTCTATCAAATGCCTTTTCTGCATCCACTGTCAGAAGGCATGTCTGGATGGCGGTTCTTTGAGCATATTCTACCAGTGTACATGTTTTTATGATATTATCCTTAGTGTCTCTTCCCTTCATAAATCCCGTCTGATCTGATTCAATATAGTTAGGTAAAATAGGCGTTAATCTATTTGCAATAATTTTTGAGTATAGTCTTATATCTATATTGGTCAGGGAGATTGGTCAGTAATTTTTGCACATTGTGTGATCTTTATCTGGCTTTGGAATTAATATAATATGGGCTTCTGTACTTTGTGATGTAAATATTTGTGTATTAGATATAGAGTTAAAGGTTTTCTTAAGAATCGGAATAATTAGGTCCTGAAATTTTTTATAAAATCTGGCAGTATATCCGTCGGGTCCGGGACTTTTCCCTAGGACCAGCCCGGCGATAGCTTGTTGAATCTCCTCTGTAGATATTTCCCTCTCCAGATCTTCAGTTATTTCTTTAGAGAATAGAAATGAAATGTAGCGTTAATGAAAGTAACCAATAATAAAAAACACATCAGTAATGGTAGCCATTAGTAAAGGCCCATGGCTTGGCGTGGTATAAGGTGAATAGTGACTAAGATATAATAATGTCCCAATGTGTGGCCATGGGTCAGACAATGAAAAGTCCAAGAATAAACTGTATACAGAATGTTGCACTGGTGCAGGAATCTTCTCCTCTGTGTCTCATAGATAATACGATCATATAATGGGAATAGATGAAATACGCTTACCAGAGGAAGTGGATTCGGATGCCGGTGACACCGAATCAAACAGGCTCAGAGATCCTTGATGGACGATGGTTGTTCGCAGGAACCCCAGATCTCGAGGGGGATCTTTCTTCTGTAATCACTGTCGTGGATGCCAATTCCAAGGACTGAGGAAGGGTCACGGCCACGGGAGAGTCTCCAGAGTATGGGTGGTTCCCAAAAAGATGTAAAAAACGCCAATAGTGTAGATCAAATGACGTTGTAAGAGAACTGTTGCGTCCCGGGTTCACTCGCGGGTACGCACGTTCGTAAAGGGCTCTTTACGCACGCATGCGTTCGGGAAGGTCTCTTCGGATCGCAGACGTGCCAATGCGCGTGCGCAAAGGAATGGGCGCGCCCACGGGAGCGCGTCCGCGCGGCCCTTTGGCGCCAGACGGCCTATTTAAAGGACACACTGACTGTGACAGGTGCTGACTGATCTTCAGCTGTTCCTGTATCTGTATCCTGTGTTACCTGCCTGCTTGATATCCGTTGCTGAACCTTGGCTCCCCTGACCTTGCTTCTGGACTCTCCCATATCCTGATTCACTGGTTCCTGATTTCGGCTTCCTACTTGACTTTGCTTCCGCCTGATGATTTGGTACCTTGCTGTCCGCCTGCTTCCGAACCAGGCTATTCCTGTGACTCCGCTCCTGTTTCCTGTTTGGCTCCAAGCTGCCTGTCAAGTCCCTGCATCTCGGCTCCTGCGATCCGCTGCGACTTCCTGCCTACCTAAAGTCGCATCATCTGCCTCAAGATTCCTGGGTTACTTCTACAGGCACTCGTGTTCCTCCTTTCCCTGGGGTCCCTCTGTTCCCACTCTCAGCGGGACCCGGGTTGGAGATACAAGGGAGGCCGACCTCGTCACTTCAGACTCCGATCAGGAATGTGACAGTATCAGTCAGCCAGCAATGGAGTCTGAAAGGGAGGCCTCACCTGTTATGGACATCTGCCGGGCAATTTCTGCACTAGCCCATACCGTACGGAATCTCCAAAAGACTTGGACCAGATACAAGATCGTCTACCGAATCTGCTTGTTGTCTCATCTGCATCTACTCTCCTTGCACTTGTAAATACGTCTGTACAGACTGACTTTTGCCTGCTCAACGAAACTTCTCTGCCTCCTGAACCCAGAGTACCCTTGCCAGAGCATTTTTCAGGGGATCGCAAATTGTTTCGCACTTTTCAAAATGCCTGTGAACTTTATTTTTCTTTGTTACCACAAACCTTCTCATCCGAGCATATTAAAGTGGGATTTATCATTACACTCCTACGAAATGAACCACTCTCCTGGGCTCATCACCTTAGAGAACACCATGATCCGGCCTTGTCTTCCGCTGACTCCTTCTTTTCAGCCATGTCCCAGCTGTATGCTGACCCCTTCCTCCAACAGACTGCTGAATTTACGCTGGGAAAACTCCAACAAGGCTTGAGATCCGTGGAGGACTATGTAACAGATTTCCGTGTCTGGAGTTCAGATACGCAGTGGAATAAAGCCGCTTTACATCATCAATTTCGTCTTGGACTCTCTGACCAATTAAAAGACGAACTTGCCCGAATAGGAGTGCCCTCATCCCTGGAAGATCTGATCCATCTTGTTATTCAAATTGACCGTCGATTGCGTGAAAGGCAATCTGAGAAAGCTAGTACCAAGCCAGCTACTCTCTCAAGAAGTATTGCTCCTGTTTCCACAATCACGTCCAGATTACCAAGGGGCCCCTACAAGAATAAGGAGCCCCCTGAGTTTCCCCGCAGAAGCTTTTCAAGACCACCACTATCTTCCTCTGAACGCCTCCGGCGAGTACATGATGGACTATGCTTTTACTGTGGAGGAGCGGGTCATTTCATCCAAGCTTGTCCCATAAGACCTGCCAAGCCCACTTCCACGCCACCTTACATGTTACATCTTCCTGGGAGGGATCTGCTACACCTCCCTCTTTCGCTCCAGTTTCAGTTGCCAGGGAGGACTATTCCTGTAACCGCAATTATAGACTCCGGAGCTTGCAGTTGTTTTGTGGACTCAGCCTTTGTTACCTTACATCAACTTCCTGTATGTACCAAGAGGCAGGAATTTACTGTGCATCTGGCAGATGGCTCTGGTCTCAAGTCTGGGCCTGTTACACAAGAGACTGTACCCATTCTTTGCCAAGCCTCTTCGGAACATCAGGAGCTGCTCCGGTTGGACGTCATAACGTCCCCCATGTTTCCTGTTATCCTGGGGTTACCCTGGCTAAGGGCCCATAACCCTCATATTGACTGGCTTACCGGAGATATCTCATTTTCCTCTAATTATTGTCAGAGACATTGTTACCCGAAAAAGTTTGTTAATCCTGCTCCTCTCCTCTGCATCCACTCGGACCCTGAAACTATGAAATTAGTACCCACAGTCTATCATGAATTCTTGGACGTATTTAATAAAAAGAGTGCAGAGAGCTTACCTCCCCACCGGACTTACGATTGTCCCATTGAACTTCTACCAGGGGCAGAAATTCCCTTCGGCCGAATTTACCCTCTCTCGGAACCTGAACTAGAGGCCTTACGTAAATACATTGATGAAAGTCTAGAAAAAGGGTTTATTCGAGCCTCTTCCTCCCCAGCAGGAGCTGGTATCTTTTTTGTGGAGAAAAAAGATCACTCACTGAGGCCCTGTATTGACTATCGTGATCTTAACAAAATAACTATCAAGAACCGATACCCACTTCCCTTAATTCCCGAATTATTTCAGAGACTACGCGGAGCACGAGTTTTTTCCAAGCTAGATCTAAGAGGTGCCTACAATTTGGTGCGAATCAGAAAGGGTGATGAATGGAAGACTGCCTTCAGGTCACGCTTTGGGCATTTTGAATATTTAGTTATGCCCTTCGGTCTCTGTAACGCCCCAGCCACCTTTCAGCATCTGGTAAATGATGTTTTTCGGGACTTTCTTGACCTGTTTATCATTGTCTATCTCGATGATATCCTTATCTTTTCTGACTCTATCGAGGTCCACCGTACCCATGTGAGAAAAGTTTTGAGTAAACTTCGTGAACATCATCTCTATGTCAAGGCTGAAAAGTGCGATTTTGAGAAACAGACAATTCAATTCCTGGGACTTGTCATCTCCGCTGATGGGATCTCCATGGATCCCCAGAAAGTCGCTGCTGTTTTGGAATGGCCAGCTCCTACAGATCGAAAGGCAGTACAAAGGTTTGTGGGATTCGCTAATTTCTATAGGAAATTTATTAAGAACTTTTCTGGTATTATTTCTGCTATCACCCTTTTGACCAAACAGCATGTTCCCTTCCGGTGGAGTACTGAAGCACAAACATCTTTTGAACAGTTGAAAGCCTTGTTCACCTCAGCTCCCATCTTAAAGCATCCCGACCCTTCCTTGCCCTATATTCTGGAGGTGGACGCCTCTGAGATCGCAGTGGGAGCCATATTATCGCAGCGACAGGGCCCCAAGTCCCTACTCCATCCTGTGGCATTTTTCTCCAAGAAATTGAATCCCTCTGAGAAGAATTACGATGTAGGGGACCGGGAACTGTTGGCCATTAAAGCTGCCCTCGAGGAGTGGCGCTACCTGTTAGAAGGAGCCTTGCACCCTATACTCATTTTCACCGACCATAAGAATCTCGAGTATTTGTGAACAGCTAAACGACTCAGACCTCGGCAGGCAAGATGGGCATTGTTCTTTTCCCGTTTCACATTCCACATAACCTTCCGCCCTGGTTCTAAGAATGGGAAACCAGACGCGCTGTCACGCATGTTCCATGATCCTGTTCATCCTTCCGAAGCAGACACCATTTTACCTGCCAAAAACTTTCTTCTTCTCCAAACCAACCTGACGTCCCAAATAAGAGCTGAGTTGTTGGAGCATCCCCCTTCCCAAGACTTATCTCTTCAACTCAAGGACGGGCTGTATTACCATAAGGAACAGTTCTTTGTCCCGGAGCAGTTCAGGGTTTCTGTCCTGAAGCGTTGCCACGATCATCCTTTGGCAGGCCACTTCGGGATTCACAAGAGTATCAACCTAATTTCCCGTTCTTTCTGGTGGCCAGACTTGATTCAAGACTGTAAAAGATACGTCAAATCCTGTGTGACCTGTCAACGCAATAAGACTGACCGAGCCAAGACTTGGGACCTATTAGAATGTCTTCCTGTGCCTAAGAAACCATGGAGTATGATATCCATGGATTTCATTGTGGAACTTCCCCTGTCTGAAGATTTTACCACCATATTTGTCGTGGTTGATCGCTTGACTAAAATGGCACACTTTTTACCCATGCAAGGAACCCCGTCTGCCGCTGAGACTGCATCCATATTCATCCGAGAGATAGTGAGGCTACATGGTATTCCCGATAATATCACTTCTGATCGAGGCGTACAGTTCACGTCCAGATTCTGGAGATCTCTCTGTGAAGTCCTGAACATCGAGCTCCGTCTGTCCTCTGCCTACCATCCTCAAACTAATGGACAGACGGAGAGAACCAACCAGACGCTGGAGCAATATTTGCGTTGTTTCTCCTCTTTCTCACAGGACGATTGGTCACCTCTGCTTCCACTAGCAGAATTTGCATACAACAATTCCATCCACTCTGCTACCAAGCAAACACCCTTTTTTGCCAATCATGGATACCACCCTTCCTTTTTGCCTGAATTACCTGTGGATTCTGCTGTGCCTGCTGTTCAAGACAGACTGAGTTGGTTCATCTCCAACAATAAAGTGCTTCAGGACACCATTTCTAAGGCTCAGGCTAATAACAAAAGATTTTTTGACAGGAAAAGGAGGGGTAACCTGAATCTGAATCCAGGAGACAAGGTCTGGCTATCCACTGCTAATTTAAAACTTAAGTGTCCCTCCAAGAAACTCGGTCCAAAATACCTGGGGCCCTTTGCTGTGAAGAGGAGGATCAACTCTGTGGCCTTTGAACTTACCTTCCCAAAGAATCTCAAAATTCACCCTGTTTTTCATATTTATTTGTTGAAGACATCAGTACCCAATCCCTTTTCTAACTGGGATCCAGAAAACCCTCCTCCACTGCTCGTTGAGGGTAGTGAAGAGTTTGAGGTAGAAGCCGTTCTCGACTGCAGAACCAGGAATGGCCTAACACAGTTTCTGATTAAATGGAAGGGCTACGGCCCTGAAGACAATTCCTGGGAACCAGCTTCTAACGTACATGCCCCGCAAAAGGTACGAGCATTTTTTCAGCACCATCCAGAGAAGAAGCCCCTGAGGGGCATCCGGAGGCTGCCCGTAAGGAGGGGGCAATGTAAGAGAACTGTTGCATCCCGGGTTCACTCGCGGATACGCACGTTCGTAAAGGGCTCTTTACGCACGCATGCGTTCGGGAAGGTCTCTTCGGATCGCAGACGTGCCAATGCGCGTGCGCAAAGGAATGGGCGCGCCCATGGGAGCGTGTCCGCGCGGCCCTTTGGCGCCAGACGGCCTATTTAAAGGACACACTGACTGTGACAGGTGCTGACTGATCTTCAGCTGTTCCTGTATCTGTATCCTGTGTTACCTGCCTGCTTGATATCCGTTGCTGAACCTTGGCTCCCCTGACCTTGCTTCTGGACTCTCCCATATCCTGATTCACTGGTTCCTGATTTCGGCTTCCTACTTGACTTTGCTTCCGCCTGATGATTTGGTACCTTGCTGTCCGCCTGCTTCCGAACCCGGCTATTCCTGTGACTCCGCTCCTGTTTCCTGTTTGGCTCCAAGCTGCCTGTCAAGTCCCTGCATCTCGGCTCCTGCGATCCGCTGCGACTTCCTGCCTACCTAAAGTCGCATCATCTGCCTCAAGATTCCTGGGTTACTTCTACAGGCACTCGTGTTCCTCCTTTCCCTGGGGTCCCTCTGTTCCCACTCTCAGCGGGACCCGGGTTGGAGATACAAGGGAGGCCGACCTCGTCACTTCAGACTCCGATCAGGTACGTGACAGACGTATGTTTATTGGGTATCACCAATAATCAACAAACAATATAAAAAGCGTGATCACGTAAAAAAGGTAAAAACAAGTGTAGGGAGGAGTAAGGCTCGAGCGATACGTCATTTACGTCATTTGATCTACACTATTGGCGTTTTTTACATCTTTTTGGGAACCACCCATACTCTGGAGACTCTCCCGTGGCCGTGACCCTTCCTCAGTCCTTGGAATTGGCAGCCACGACAGTGATTACAGAGGAAAGATCCCCCTCGAGATCTGGGGTTCCTGCGAACAACCATCGTCCATCAAGGATCTCTGAGCCTGTTTGATTTGGTGTCACCAGCATCCGAATCCACTTCCTCTGGTAAGCGTATTTCATCTATTCCCATTATATGATCGTATTATCTATGAGACACAGAGGAGAAGATTCCTGCACCAGTGCAACATTCTGTATACAGTTTATTCTTGGACTTTTCGTTGTCTGACCCATGGCCACACATTGGGACATTATTATATCTTAGTCACTATTCACCTTATACCACGTCAAGCCATGGGCCTTTACTAATGGCTACCATTACTGATGTGTTTTTTATTATTGGTTACTTTCATTAGCGCTACATTTCATTTCTATTTTCGTGTATAATATTGGTCATATTTATGTAGCTGCTTTTCTTCGGTGATTGGGTTAGCGCAGTGTTACTTTTATTTTCTTTAGAGAACCTAGGCAATGCTGTCTCTTCTATGTATTCATTTATTTTCTCGCAGTCCTCCTCCCTTTCCCTATTGTCTTGATTTGATCTAATATTGTACAGTTTGGAATAATAAGTATGGAACGATTTAGATATCTCCTTAGGGTCATAAGTCAATTCTCCATTAGCTTTTAAAATTTTTACTATAGAAGTCAGGGATTGTTGTTCCTTTATTGTTCTTGCTAATAATTTCCCCTTTTTTTTTACCATACTGATACCATTTTGCTCTATTTTTGTCTCTTATCCGAAGGGATTCTTCATCGAGCACGGCTTGTAACTCCATACGTTTATTTTTTAAGTTTATTTTATCTATGAAGTTAAAACTCCGCTTATGTTTTCTCTCTAATTTTTCAATTTCTGACAGCAGCTGGAGTTTTTTTTGTTCCTTTATTTTTTTTAATCGTGAACCGTGCTTGATGAACACTCCCCGCACAACGCATTTTAATGCTTCCCATTGTATGGGGATTGCTGTTTAATCATTTTCATGAATTGTTAAAAATTCCTTTATTGTTTTATCGATATCCTCTTCGCATTCTTTATCCCCTATTAAATTATCATTCAATCTCCATGTCTCTCTTGATCTTTCATGTTCTATTGTTCTGAATTCCACATATATCGGGGCATGATCTGATCATAAAAAAACCCCTATGTCTGTTGAAGGGGTCATCATCATTCCAAGATGGTTAATAAAAAAATTGTCTATTCTATGATATGAATCATGTATGCTTGAATAGTGTGAGTAGTTTTTTTCATTTTGGTGCTGAGCCCTCCATACATCCACTAATAAATGTTTTCCAAATAAGTCCCTAAATTTCTTTAGGTGGCTTTTTTTTCTATACGTCTGGGTATTAGTTGTATCCATATCAGTGTCCATTAAAAAATTAAAATCTCCCCCCAAGATGATTACACCTTCCGCCTTCTCCATTGCACCTGATAGGACCTTCACCCCATTCTTTATTTGATCTTGATTTGGCAGATACAGATTGACAATTGTGAAGATTTTCCCATATATCATTACTTTTACCATCAGAAATCTGCCATCTTTTCCTTGTTCAACCATCATTATTCGATGGGGGATGTCTCTATGAAGTGTGATAGATACGCCTCTTGATTTGGAATAAGAGAATGTATCGTGTACCCAGGTGACATAGTTCCTACTGTTCAATTTCGGAATGTGATCTGAGCGAAAATGCGTTTCTTGAAACAGTATAATGTCTATTTTTTGTTTATTAAATAAATTTAAAATTTGATTTCTTTTTGAGGGAGAGTTAAGGCCTCTTGCATTAAAGGAACATAATTTAATCCCACCGATAAAAAAAAAAAAAAAAAATCAAAACACTCACAAATCTATTAACCACCTCTCGCACCCCTTATTAAATATCACACCAACAACTCTCTTACAACCGCACTCTGTTTCCAATCTATCTCTATTTTATTTTTTCTATTAAGTCTGTCTTAAAATCGTAAGTTCCCTACTGAGGGGGGGACTAGACCTGCTGCTTCCGATCTACCGCCCAGTGATCTGCCACATGCCACATTTTTCTTTTTTTTTTAATTTATTTATTTATTTTCTTCTTTATTGCTGTTAATTGATATGCTATGATTCAATGTTTTATATTGTATTTTATCATGACTTTGCCCACTGGAGTAGTTTTTCAGCTTGCAATACCTCTCCCTTTTTTTATAAGGATAGACACCAGCTGCAATACTGCTGCCTACAATGGCCTTTTCTACCACAGACCAGAGCCTGTTTGTGGCAATTAGAGAGCGGCATATCAGCTCTCTGTTGTGTCCAGTATGTCTGCTCTGAGTGGGTCCGCTTGCCTGCTGTAGATGAGAGATTTGATCCCAAGCCTATCAGCAGCAGCGGGGGCGGAGTATGGGTGTCCAGTGTATATATATCTCTCGCCCAGACTATGATGGGCTGTGTACCCTGATAACGTCACAGCGACAAAACATGTGGGGCAGATCTTCACGATTGTGGAGAGAGAGTATTCACATATGGTGAGCTGCTGGCTTCTGTTACCTTTCCCCACAGTACGGCTGTGTCTATGCTGACTAGAGAAGTGAGAGGAATACTTCTTTGTGTAGCTACTCTGTCTCCTTAATGTGAGTGCAATTTATGCTCTTAATCAATAAAATTAGTTTTATGGGTTTTCTTCTGTTTTTTGAGTTAAGCTTTGGTTTAAAGTGGAATATCCTGTCACCTGCTGTGAATACCTGCATATCCATCGGATACACACCTGTGGCAGCCATTTTGGACCCCAGATTGTTTTGAGACTTCATAGCCTTTGTAATAAGGGCCTAGCTTTGGGGATTTCTGGTGGTGGTCCTATGTGTGCCTTTCCTGATTAATATTTCTCCTTGGAATTTTAAATCCAACTTTGGTCATGGATAAGTTGCATGGATGAATAAAAGAGGTTTAATGTTGATAAATGTAAAGTTATGCACTTTTGGGCTAAGAATATGCATGCATCATACATACTAGGGGGAGTACTACTGGGGAAAATCAATGATAGAGAAGGACCTGGGTGTTCTGGTAGATCATAAGCTTAATAATAGCATGCAATGCCAAGCTGCAGGTTTCAAATCAAGCAAAGTCCTTTCTTGTATTAAGAGTGGTATGGACTACAGAGAGATAGATATAATTTTACCACTGTAAAGACCTCATCTCCTTTTCTGGAATATGCAGTTCAGTTATGGGCACCAGGTCACAAAAAGGATATTGTGGATCTGGAGAAAGTGCAAGCAACCAAACTGATAGGAGGCATGGAGGAGCTTAGCTATGAGGAAAGCTATTAGAGGAACTGAATTTATTCTCTCTTGAGAGAAGGAGATTAAGGGTGGATATGATAATTATGTATAAAGTGGTCCATATAGTGAACTTGGTGTTGAGTTATTCACTGTAAGGTCATCGCAGAGGACAAGAGGGCACTCTTTACATCTAGAGGAAAAGAGATTTAATCTCCAAATACGGAAAGGTTTCTTCACAGTAAGAGCTGTGAAAATGTGAAATTGACTCCCTCAAGAGCTGGTTCTATCCAGCTCAGTAGAGTTCTTTAAAAAATGCCTGATTTATTTCCTAAATGTACATAATATAACTGGATACTACCATTTATAGGTAAAGTTGATCCAGGGAACATCCGTTTGCCTCTTGGGGGATCAGGAAGGAATTTTTTCCTCTGCTGGAGAAAATTGGATCACTCTTTTCTAGGGTTTTTTTTTTGCCTTCCTCTGGATGAACTGTGGGTATGGGATTGTGTATATAGGATTGTAAACATTTTTTTTGTTTTGCCCTTTTTATTGGTTGAACTAGATGGACTTGTGTCTTTTTTTTAATCAGCCTAACTATGTAACTATGTATGGATCATGAGTGAACATTAGGGATGAGCCAAAAACCCCCCTGTTCGGTTCGCACCAGAACTTGCGAACAGGCAAAAAAATTTGTTCGAACACGCGAACACTGTTAAAGTCTATGGGACACAAACATGAATAATCAAAAGTGCTAATTTTAAAGGCTTATATGCAAGTTATTGTCATAAAAAGTGTTTGGGGACCTGGGTCCTGCCCCAGAGGACATGGATCAATGCAAAAAAAAGTTTTAAAAATGGCCGTTTTTTTGGGAGCAGTGATTTTAATAATGCTTAAAGTGAAACAATAAAAGTGTAATATTCCTTTAAATTTCGTACCTGGGGGGTGTCTATAGTATGCCTGTAAAGGGCCGCATGTTTCCCGTGTTTAGAACAGTCTGACAGCAAAATGACATTTCAAAGGAAAAAAAGTCATTTAAAACTACTCGCGGCTATTAATGAATTGCCGGTCCGACAATACACATAATAGTTCATTGATAAAAACGGCATGGGAATTCCCCACAGGGAAACCCCAAACCAAAATTTAAAAAAAATGATGTGGGGGGTCCCCCTAAATTCCATACCAGGCCCTTCAGGTCTGGTATTGATATTAAGGGAAACCCCGGCCAAAATAAAAAAAAAATGGTGTGGGGTCCCACTCAAAATCCATACAACCTGGCAGGCCGCAGGAAAAGAGGGGGGACGAGAGTGCCCCCCCTCTTGAACCAAACCAGGCCACATTCCCTCAACATTGGGAGGGTGCTTTGGGGTAGCTCCCCAAAACACCTTTTCCCCATGTTGATGGGGACAAGGGCCTCATCCCCACAACCCTTGCCCGGTGGTTGTGGGGGTCTGTGGGCGGGGGGCTTATCAGAATCTGGAAGCCCCCTTTAACAAGGGGACCCCCAAATCCCGGCCCTCCCCCTGTGTGAAATGGTAAGGGGGTACCCCTACCATTTCACAAAAAAACTGTCAAAAATGTTAAAAATGACAAGAGACAGTTTTTGACAATTCCTTTATTTAAATGCTTCTTCTTTTTCTATCTTCTTTCTTCTATCTTCTATCTTCCTTCGGTTTCTTCCTCTATCTTCTTCTTCTTCTGGTTCTTCTGGTTCTTCTGTTTCTTCTGGTTCTTCCTCCGGTGTTCTCGTCCGGCATCTTCCTCCGCGGCATCTTCTTCCCTTCTTCTCCTCGGGCCGCTCCACATACATCAAAAAAGAGAACAAATCAGCGCAAATATGTATATAAAACACAGCAGCTGGACACCAAGGTCAAAAATCAAATCCCTAAGCAACAATAAAAAACAGAAGGTGCAGCGCTCAAAATAAAGAAACAATGAAAGTCCATAAAAATACAATCAATCCGATCATTCAGGTGTAGTGTGACTTCATGCTGACATCTCAGTGACTTTCTGTGAACCCTCCACCAATGTAAAGGATGGCCTCTCACCTTATAACAGGGACCCTTTGATTATAGAGGGTCAAAAGTACTTTCCCTTACGGGTCATATGAGGATGGTGCACAGCAGATCCAGATTAGTCAGACAGCAGGACAAAGGCAAGCATATGGCAGCACATGGCGCTCTCCCAGCGTTTAATGTTTAGGTGCGCCTAAGCCGGCACCAAGCTAATACAGCAGTATATGTGGAGAGTGGAGTCTCAATCTGTCCTAGTGTCTCCTCACAGCGGTGTGCATTCCAAACCTCACACCCGTATGATCGGACGCGGTGGGGAAGTCGCCAGCAGCCTCTACGTGTTACGCAATAGGGTTTGCGTCATCAGGAAGCATTTGCAGGTACGAAATTTAAAGGAATATTACACTTTTATTGTTTCACTTTAAGGATTATTAAAATCACTGCTCCCAAAAAAACGTCAGTTTTTAAAACTTTTTTTTGCATTGATCCATGGCCCCTGGGGCAGGACCCAGGTCCCCAAACACTTTTTATGACAATACCATGCATATAAGCCTTTAAAATTAGCACTTTTGATTTCTCCCATAGACTTTTAAAGGGTGTTCCGCGGCTTTCAAATTTTCCGCGAACACCCCAAATTGTTTGCTGTTCAGCGCACTGGCGAACAGCCGATGTTCGAGTCGCACATGAGTTTGACTCGAACTCGAAGCTCATCCCTAGTGAACATGAACTTATATGAACATGATTTTTATTGATATTTGTCATTATTTAGTGTTTGGTTGTGCACATTGTGTGACTGTATTTTTTATATTGATGGTTCACACCTAAGTTCACAGGGATCACAAATAAATATCAATTTATATGTTCTTTATTTATGTTTATTGTTGTTCATCAATTGGTTGTGTATATTGATCGCACTGCTTTACAAGAATTGTTTTTTATCGATTGTACTTTGCATTTGCACTGACTTCAATTTTCACACATTGTCTGCATTTTTGGACAGTTTGCACCTTAACAGAGTTCATTTGTTTGAGGACACATTTATAAGTTTTTTTTTTTATTATTAGTACAGTACACTTTATACACAATGCTTATAAAGTGTTAGCTGCAGTTTGGCTTCAATTTGTTCGTGTATTTAAATCTGCTAGTCCATCTAACACTACCTTCTCCCAGGACTGACGATGCTGTTGTTCAAATGTGCCCTCTGTGTTCCTTCATGCAGATTGGGGGACACTCTAACACAGGGGGTGTGTTACTGGCCAGATCACCAGATAAAAACAGAGGGAAAGAAGCAATACATTACACTATTGGTTTGTGGTTTAATAGCTCCCTGACTATTAGAAACAGAAACCATAAATGGTACATAGTGATATATTCCTCCTGCTTTTTCCCTACATACAAAGATGAAAGTTCCTTATTCACCTGTCAGATTGCACACCCCTGCTCCAACCCATAAAGCACTGTTGGTACACCTTTGGAGATGGTTGTTGTGTGAGATAGGAGCACAGTTAACAATAACATTTTGTGTGTACACCTTTGCAGAAACCTATCTTCATCTACAGTAAAGAGCCCAGCTCTTCTCCCTGTAAAGCTGCTCTTTACCTGCTCAGTGTCTGCTTAGTAAGCCCCCTTCAATCACTCACATGTCCAGGGAGACAATCCCTTTTAGCTCCTTTTTCCATGCCCTGAACATTATCACAGCTTAGGCCATTTCTGTTTTATTGGTTTGCGTACAATTCTCTATGCTTCCCATTAATAATGGCCTAAATTCACCAACCCATGCCTCCCCAAGACTTTGCTGTTAAAAGACAGGCAAACTGTATGCAAAACATATTGTTGCATAAGTTGTGCCTTTCTGTTGCAGCCTGTCTCAGTCTATTCATACTGCCTGTTATTATCACAAAATTGCCTACTTGACTCCTATGATACTATACACATATACGGTCAGAGTTTTGCATGCCTAACACAAGCCATGGCCTAGGGTGGCACGGGAGGTACAAAGCTAGCCACACAACATGTTTCTAGCCGGCAATATCACAATTGGGTTTATGATAAAATATTTAAGACTGCCTTTCTGCCTATCACTTCAGTCCCATGAAGTCCACGCTGTTACTGTCCCCATTTATGTATAACCTAGGGTTGCCACCTGTCCAGGATTCACCCGGACAGTTCGGGTTTGGAATCATGTGTCCGGGTTTCAGACTACCTGAAACCTGGACATTTTATTTAGACTGGACTATGGCTTCCCAGCGGGATTGCTGGCTGCAGTTGTCTAAGCTTAGAGTGTCTGTTACACTCTTTCACACTGCCCAAAGCCAGCACTAACAATTCCCCCCCTCAAGCACACACACAGACGGGCGAGGAGAGAGGGCTCGACCTGCACCTCTTCCCCCCACCCCTACCCCTCTGTGTCTGCCCACACTCCAATCCCCGGAGCTGTGCCTCAGAAAAGGAAAGTTAGAGCCGGAAATTTGGAGTCCAGCAGCCTCAGATACATCTGGATGAGAGGTGCCAAGGGGTGAGTGAGCTCACCATCCATCCCTGTCTGTGACTGAAGTATCCCCCTTCTCTCTCCCACATCTGGGTAAGTACACTAAGGCAAATCAGGGTTCTCGGAGCACCCCTTACATCAGAGTTCCCCTTTACGCCAGAGGCCACAGTGTTTCCCCTTACATCAGAGTTCTCAGTGTCCCCCCTTTAATCAGGGTTCCCAGAGCATCGCTTATGTTAGAGGCCCCGCAGTTCTCCCTTACATCAGAGTCTGCAGAGTCCCCTCTTACAGTGAAAGGGAACTCTGCGAGTTCAGATGTAAAAGGGTAACTCTGTGGACTCTGATGTAAAGGGGGACTCTTGTTATTAACTTCATATGATTAGAAACGTTATTTAATAGCAAAATATATGTATAGTTTATACTATAAAAAAAATTGCTGTGCGCCGTTAAAGTGTTCGGGTTTGACTTGAAGAAAACGTGGCAATCCTAGTATAACCCCAGATCCAAAAAAGTTGGGATGCTGTGTAAAATCTACATAAAACAGAATGCAATAATTTACAAATCTCATAAACCTTTATATTGTATTCAGAATGGAAAATAGAAAACATATCAAATGTGTAAACTGAGAAAATGTACCATTATAAGAAAAAAAAGGTAATTTTGAAATTGATGGCAGCAACACATTTCAAAAAAGTTGGGACAGGGCAACAAAAATATTGGGGTAATGCACATAATTAATTTTGTACTCTATAATTAGGTTGCCTAGTATTCTTAATTTTGTGTTACAAGTAATCAGAAGCTCATACTGGTCAGTTCAAAGAAATTGTAAGTTACTTGCACTGTGTTTATTATTTTATTTCATGTTGTTTTTTTTTATCACTGAACATGTTTTTATTGCTTATGAATCTTCAATGTACCTAAAAAAAAGTACTGAAACAAGTGTTCTAATTTTAACATTTTAACTCTATTTCTGACTCAGCAAAAACTTAAAAATTAGGATTTTGCATCACTTTCAGACCCAATGACAATGGACATCACGGCAATTAAAGAAGGTAAAGTACTATAGCAGAGATACAAACAGCAATTAAAACCTAAAAGGGGTTGTAACCCTTCCCTACTCTCTCCAAAATAATAAATAAAGTCTTTGACTTAACACACTTTAACCACCTCCTGTCCAGCCTAATATAATAATAGGGCCGAGCGGAAGCACCATTATCCCAGGTGGAAATCATATGACATCCTCTCACTTGTGCGCCTCGTGCGCAACATAGGGGCTGTGCATCAATGTGATGTGTGACCCGCTATGTCCACTCGCTGTACTATGCCAGCCCTGGTACCATGTGATCACTGTGACCAATTACAAAGATCACAAGTCATTTGTACACAAAGAATAAGGCCTGGAGATAGATGTGCAGCATAGGCGGGAGGCCGGGCATGACTGGGTTTGCAGGATAGGTGCAGTAAAGCATGGGTTAAAGATTTAGTTGTGGTTTAAGCCAGGTCCCCTTCCTGATTGGAGAAAGCTAGGGTGGGGCAGGGTGGAGTCAGTGTAGGAGTAAAGGGGTGGTCCTTATTCCTTAGAGTCTGTCAGAGCCAGGACAGCATGTAGGAAGAAGCTTCTGACTAGGTGCTTGGTCAGTTTGCGGTGATGCAGAGCAAGATGGGTTTTGGTGGCACACGAAGTGGTGAAAAGTTCTTTTTATTGAGCATGGATGTGAATAAGAGCACAATATGCACATTGAATTCATATGATAAACGGAAGTGGACTTTGGGGATTATTGTAAAATACCTCTGTTCTGGGATTTCAATATTTTGCACTTGATAATTTGTACTCTATATTGACCCATTGACACGTTGCACTTTACAGCTTATAGTTTTTTTTTATTGTTAAGGTTTGTATACAAGGTAAAGACAGCGTTTTAGTGGTAATATTGCACTAGCACTTTTGGATCAGCACAGTTACATTTTCAAATATATATTTTTTCCTAATCTATGGTATAGGACTTTTTAATTGCAGCAGATCAAATTTTCGGTGACACAATTTTCTATTCATGATTGGAGAAAAATCACCGGAGTAGTGTTCCCCCCTTTTTTGCTACCTGGACTCCATCAGTGAGGCTCAGCAGGTGAATGGGGTAGTTTCTTGGTTGCGCTATGACAAAAAATGTGATCAGCGCAAGCGGTGAGGCCGGCTTTGAGATGGGACCACAAGGACATTAGCTTGTGGATGAAGCTGATGACCCAGGCCAAAGGAGCCAGCTCACCCTTTCAGAGTGGGGTTGGGGGTGCCTCATCCTCAACACCTTCAGCCACAAAGCAAAAAGGTTATTGCTGGCAGTATAATGAGGGTTCCTGCAAATTTGGGGGATCATGCCGATTTAAGCATGAATGTTCAGGTTGTAGAGGTGGGCACCCATCGTTCAGATGTTTCAAGCAAGGACGTGGTAAGAGTTCCGACGCTGGAAAAAGGGAGTGAGAGTGGAAAAAATGGGCTAGTTCCTAAGTAGGTATCCTAATAGGAAAGTGGCACAGCTACTGTTGAACAGGTTTTCTGATGGTTTCCGGATCCCTTGTACTTTGTCATTTGTCCCCCCCCGGGACAAATTTGGGTGGGATGGCAGGCCCCTTTTCTTCTCCTCTGTTGGTAGACCTGGTGGTGTCCCCGAATAAGGAACCTAATAAGTTCCGGCTTATCCACCACCTTTCGTATCCCCAGGGTTGTTCGGTCAATGATGCCATTGACCCGGGGCTGTGTGCGGTGTCATATGCCTCATTTGATAAAGCGGTGTCCTGGGTGCCCAGGTTTGGGAGGGGTTCACTCATGGCCAAGACAGACATTGAGGCTGCCTTTCGCCTGTTACCAATACACCCGCTGAGTTTTCATTTGCTGGGCTGTTTCTGACAAGGTGAGTATTTTGTGGATTGTTGTTTTTCTATGGGTTGTGTGATTTAATGCTCCCTGTTTGAAACGTTTAGCTCATTTTTGGAATGGGTTATTAGGGATGTTTCTGGTTTGTCTTCTATTTTCCATTATCTGGATTTTTTTTGGTGATTGGTCCTCCTGGGGATTTGACTTGCGTGACATTGTTGGTTATGATACAGCACATGTTCTCCTCTTTTGGGGTGCCCCTGGCTTCGGATAAAAGGGAAGGTCCTTGTACGGAATTAAGGGGGCGTTGGGTTGTAAGAAACTCCAGCTGCATGCTCTACAGTCTCTGCTTAAAAATTTAACTTTGCCTGCCGCATAATACCTATGGGGCTGGTGTTTTGTCGCCGGTTGGCTGCTGCCACGGCCGGTGTCAAGTCCCCTCATCATTACATTAGGTTGCCCAAAAATTTTCATGATGATCTGAAGGTTTGTGAGATGTTTTTGGCAACATTCAATGGTCGATCATTGTGGTTGGACGAGCCTGTGTCTAACTTTGATTTGGAATTGTATACTGATGCGGCAGGCTCAGCTGGCTTTGCAGGGTACTTTCAGGGTCAGTGGAGTGCTGGGAGGTGGCCTGATTCGTGGAGAGGATCGGATTGTATACGTAACCTTGTGTTGTTGGAGTTGTTCCCCAATGTCTTGGCCATGAAATTATGGGGTTCGGACTTTCGGAATAAGCGAATGAAATTTAATTGTGACAATTTGGGGGTGGTTCGGGCCATTAACAGCATTACTTCTTCCTCTCCTGCGGTTATCCGCTTGCTTAGACATTTGGTGTTGAAGTGCTTGCAATTGAATTCTTTTTTCTATGCTGTTCATGTGTCGGGGGTTACTAACACTGTGGCTGATGCTCTATCTTGATTCCAGTGGGAGAAGTTCCATCAGTTGGCACCAGAAGCGGGGCAGTGCGGAATCCCCTGCCCCGAGCATTTGTGGACCATTGCCTTCCCACAGTAGCTGGCTGGTTTAATATACAATTCAGTAAGTGATAGGGATGAGCCGAACACCCCCCTGTTCGGTTCGCACCAGAACATGCGAACAGGAAAAAAGTTCGCTCGAACATGCGAACACCGTTAAAGTCTATGGGACACGAACATGAATAATCAAAAGTGCTAATTTTAAAGGCTTATATGCAAGTTATTGTCATAAAAAGTGTTTGGGGACCTGGGTCCTGCCCCAGGGGACATGGATCAATGCAAAAAAAAGTTTTAAAAACGGCCGTTTTTTCAGGAGCAGTGATTTTAATAATGCTTAAAGTCAAACAATAAAAGTGTAATATCCCTTTAAATATCGTACCTGGGGGGTGTCTATAGTATGCCTGTAAAGGGGCGCATGTTTCCTGTGTTTAGAACAGCCTGACAGCAAAATGACATTTCGAAGGAAAAAGAGCCATTTAAAACTACCCGCGGCTATTGCATTGCCGACAATACACATAGAAGTTCATTGATAAAAACGGCATGGGAATTCCCCACAGGGAAACCCCGAACCAAAATTAAAAAAAAAAAAAAATGAAGTGGGAGTCCCCCTAAATTCCATACCAGGCCCTTCAGGTCTGGTACGGATATTAAGGGGAACCCCGGCCAAAATTAAAAAAAAAAAATGACGTGGGGTTCCCCCTAAATTCCATACCAGACCCTTCAGGTCTGGTATGGATTTTAAGGGGAACCCCGCGCCAAAAAAAAAAAAAACGGCGTGGGGTTCCCCCAAAAATCCATACCAGACCCTTATCCGAGCACGCAACCTGGCAGGCCGCAGGAAAAGAGGGGGGGACGAGAGTGCGGCCCCCCCCTCCTGAACCGTACCAGGCCACATGCCCTCAACATTGGGAGGGTGCTTTGGGGTAGCCCCCCAAAACACCTTGTCCCCATGTTGATGAGGACAAGGGCCTCATCCCCACAACCCTGGCCGGTGGTTGTGGGGGTCTGCGGGCGGGGGGCTTATCGGAATATGGAAGCCCCCTTTAACAAGGGGACCCCCAGATCCCGCCCGCCCCGTGTGAAATGGTAAGGGGGTACTTACCCCTACCATTTCACTAAAAAAGTGTCAAAATAGTTAAAAATGACAAGAGACAGTTTTTGACAATTCCTTTATTTAAATGCTTCTTCTATCTTCCTTCATCTTCTTCTTCTTCTGGTTCTTCTGGCTCTTCTGGTTCTTCCTCCGGCGTTCTCGTCCAGCATCTCCTCCACGGCGTCTTCTATCTTCTTCTCCTCGGGCCGCTCCGCACCCATGGCATGGGGGGAGGCTCCCACTCTTCTCTTCATCTTCTTCTTCATCCTCTTCTCTTCTTCCTTCTTCTCTTCTTAATTTTCTTCTCCGGGCCGCTCCGCATCCATGCATGGAGGGAGGCTCCCGCTGTGTGACGGCGTCTCCTCATCTGACGGTTCTTAAATAATGGGGGGCGGGGCCACCCGGTGACCCCGCCCCCCCTCTGACGCACAGTGACTTGACGGGACTTCCCTGTGACGTCACGGGGAATGCCACAGGGAAGTCCCGTCATGTCCCGTGCGTCAGAGGGGGCGGGGTCACCGAGTGGCCCCACCCCCCATTATTTAAGAACCGTCAGATGAGGAGACGCCATCACACAGCGGGAGCCTCCCTCCATGCATGGATGCGGAGCGGCCCGGAGAAGAAAATTAAGAAGAGAAGAAGAGAAGAAGGAAGAAGAGAAGATGATGAAGAAGAAGATGAAGAGAAGAGCGGGAGCCTCCCCCCAATGCCATGGGTGCGGAGCGGCCCGAGGAGAAGAAGATAGGAGACGCTGCGGAGGAGATGCTGGACGAGAACGCCGGAGGAAGAACCAGAAGAGCCAGAAGAACCAGAAGAAGATGAAGGAAGATAGAAGAAGCATTTAAATAAAGGAATTGTCAAAAACTGTCTCTTGTCATTTTTAACTATTTTGACACTTTTTTAGTGAAATGGTAGGGGTAAGTACCCCCTTACCATTTCACACAGGGGGGGGGCCGGGATCTGGGGGTCCCCTTGTTAAAGGGGGCTTCCAGATTCCGATAAGCCCCCCGCCCGCAGACCCCCACAACCACCGGCCACGGTTGTGGGGATGAGGCCCTTGTCCTCATCAACATGGGGACAAGGTGTTTTGGGGGGCTACCCCAAAGCACCCTCCCATTGTTGAGGGCATGTGACCTGGTACGGTTCAGGAGGGGGGGTGGCGCACTCTCGTCCCCCTCTCTTTTCCTGCGGCCTGCCAGGTTGTGTGCTCGGATAAGGGTCTGGTATGGATTTTAGGGGGACCCCACGCCGTTTTTCTTTTGTTTTTTTGGCGCGGGGTTCCCCTTAAAATCCATATCAGACCTGAAGGGTCTGGTATGGAATTTAGGGGGAACCCCACGTCATTTTTTTTTAAATTTTGGCCGGGGTTCCCCTTAATATCCATACCAGACCTGAAGGGCATGGTATGGAATTTAGGGGGACTCCCACATCATTTTTTTTTAAATTTTGGTTCGGGGTTTTCCTGTGGGGAATTCCCATGCCGTTTTTATCAATGAACTTCTATGTGTATTGTCGGCAATGCAATAGCCGCGGGTAGTTTTAAATGTTTTTTTTTTCCTTCGAAATGTAGTTTTGCTGTCAGACTGTTCTAAACACAGGAAACATGCGCCCCTTTACAGGCATACTATAGACACCCCCCAGGTACGAAATTTAAAGGGATATTACACTTTTATTGTTTGACTTTAAGTATTATTAAAATCACTGCTCCTGAAAAAACGTCAGTTTTTAAAACTTTTTTTTGCATTGATCCATGTCCCCTGGGGCAGGACCCAGGTCCCCAAACACTTTTTATGACAATAACTTGCATATAAGCCTTTAAAATTAGCACTTTTGATTTCTCCCATAGACTTTTAAAGGGTGTTCCGCGGCATTCGAATTTGCCGCGAACACCCCAAATTGTTCGGTGTTCGGCGAACTTGCGAACAGCCAATGTTCGAGTTGAACATGAGTTCGACTCGAACTCGAAGCTCATCCCTAGTAAGTGATTCCACACGGAATGCGTATGAAAAAGTTTGGGCTGCTTGGCATGATGTGGTAAGTTTTGCGGGGGGATGATGACAGATTACATATTTTGCTTTACTTTATTGGGCTTAACTTTGAGGAAGGGGTTTTGATGTCTTCACTGAACCGCAAGCTGGCTGGTTTGGCATTTTTGTTTAAGATGTCTGGGTTGTCTGATGTTACCAAGCATTTTTTGGTTAAAAATGTCATGCAGGGGTATAGTAAGGGTAGACGGGTTCCTGATTCAAGATGCCCTGTCTTCTTTGCGATGCTGGGGCAGATTTTGGAACAGTTGCCTCTCATCTGTTCCATTTCCTATAAAGCAGTGCTTTTTAAAATGGCATTTATTCTGGCCTTTTTTGGGGCTTTACGCATAGGTGAGTTGGTGAGCACCTCCAGGCAAAGTGTGGGAGGTTTGGAGTTGGGTGATGTGCTGGTGCGGGAGGACAAGGTACACCTGTGGATCTGGAAGTCCAAAACTGATCAGTTGGGACGTGGGGCTCACGTCAAATTGGGTAGTGTTCCCCAGGCTGCAGCTTGTCCTGTGGGTACAGTGCACGAGTGGTTGCATGCCTGGCCTATGGGCCCTGGGTCTTAACTGGTAAATGCAGATGGATCTAGGTATCAGTTTTTTGTAAATGTTTGTCATCAGCTGGCTTCCAGGCAGGGGAGTATTTGTCTCATTCTTTTAGAATTGGTGCCATTCTTTTAGAATTGGTGCTACTACTGAAGCGACCCGTTGGGGTTTGAGTGAGCAAGCTCTTAAGCGCATTGGTCGCTGGGAGTCTTAGAGTTTACGCTTGTATATACGTCCTCACCTGTTGCAACAATGAGTGGATAGCATTGGGGGGTATGGGGTATTATCAGGATGGTGAGGTTGGAGACGTGAAGTTCCTATTGTTGTGTTGTGTTTGTCTGTCTTCGATGTATGTTTGGTGGAGAGATGGCCTCTCCATTTGCTGTGCAAGTTTTACTTATTTTATCTTTTAAGCTCGTCAGAATGCTTGGTCTTGATCCTCGGGCACTCATATGTCTTTTGGAGTGCCAAGAGGGCAGATGTCAGACAAGAGGGCCGACAGTTGGGTCTTTTTTTAGAAGGGAAGCCAAGGTGCCGTGGATTGGTATACTGGGAATGTTGTGGTCTCGGTTTCTGCCTGAGGTTCACCGCTATGCCAGGTTCGATAGAACCCCTGATGTGCTCCTGTTGCATGCTGGGGGGAATGGTTTGGGGATGCAAGCTTCAAGGGAATTGGTCAGGGACATAAAGTTTGACTTCTTAAGGCTGAGGTAGTTTTTCCCTGAGACCATGCTAGTGTGGTCGGACATTGTGGCCAGGACAAGTTGGCGCCAGGCTCGTTCCATTGATAGCATCAATAAAGCAAGTAACAAGGTCAATAAGGTGGTGGCCCAGTTTTTCGTCAGGGACTGGGGGCATAGTGGATGTATCTTAGGGCTGATGGTTAGAGCTAGAGCAGAACATTGGATGTATCTTAGGGCTGATGGAGTTCATTTGAATGCTGTCGGTATAAACATGTAGTCGTTAGGCCTTCAGGCGTGCCCTGCAGGTGTGGAGGACCACCCAAGCATAAGGTTTCATGCTAGGGTGTTTCTGGCAGGGGTCTCAGGGTCTTGGAAGGCAGTGACGGATTAAAGTTTAAAAAAAGGAGGGGTGGAGCCCATCTCAGGTATGGGTGTACCTACCCCGGTAAATCTAAGCCAGTAATGATTGAGGCATTTGGCTGTATTGCGGGTATCTTAATGGTAGTAGTCCTTGAGCTGATGTAGTTGCGGCTGAGGACCTGGAAGTCTATTTTGATGATGATACAGCCAGTTGGTGGAATATAAGTTGCCTTCCAGGATCCTAGACCATAATTAACTTAGTTACTGCACTGAGATTGGGTTATTATTGTTCAGATATGTAAATGAAGGATAATTTATATGTTGAGCATAAAGTTGTATTTTATTGGTTTAAGAAAAATGGCTTCTATGGTCTTTAAAACCCATAAAAGGGAAAACTGTTGTCGTCTTTCTTTTATGGGGGGGGGGGGTTATAACGTTAAGATCGGGGTAAAAGGTATAAGCAGCCGTAATATCTGCAAATACCTCAGTCATGACTTTCATTCATAGCCAATTCATTGTGTACTATTGTGATCTCTTTGATCACATGGTACAGGACCAATCACCTGTACCATGCGATAGCTGTGGCCAATCACAGTTATCACAATTATACACAATGGCATATGAATGGATGCCATTCATAAAAATGATTGCTTATATAGTGATCATCACTGTAATAAGCAATCATAGTGTAAAAAAATCCTGATCACTTCCCAGAGCAATACAGTGTAAAAAAAATGTAAAAACAAAAGATTATTTATTTGCAAAATTTTATAACAGAAAGTCAGAAACTAAGAAAAACATATTTATTTTCAAAATTTTTGGTGTTTAAAAAAATAAAATAAAAACTCAGTGGTGATTAATACCACCAAAAGAAAACTGTTATTAAAAATTTATTAAAAAAATTATAAAAATTTAATTTGGGCACAGTGTTGCCATTCAAAGTGTGACATTGCTGAAATCTGAAAATTGCCCTGAGCAGGAAGGGGGTGAAAGTGTCTGCTATTGAAATGGTTAATGGGAATATATTAAAGCGGAGCTCCACCCAAAGAAGGGCGCCCTGCTTGTCTGCCTTCTCCCCCCCTCCTCTGCCACATTTAGCATCTTTTTGGGGGAGTGGGTACCTGGTTTTGACAGGTACCAACTCCCACTTCTTTCTGAGTTTTTCACAGTCCCCCTCCTCCTTCCTCTGCACTTGGGCCCTTCACAAAGAGCAGCGCGCTTTGCGCGGTTGACAAATGGCTGTGAAGCTTCAAGGTTTTCCCTTAGCCGAGATGGCGGCGGCAGCACCTGAGAGCTGTTCAAAAAATCGGCTCGGGTGAGGACACTGCTGGAGTCGTGGACAGGTAAGTTCCCTAATATTAAAAGCCAGCAGCTATAGTATTTGTAGCTGCTGACTTTTAATTTTTTCTGAAGGAGCTTGAAGCTCCACTTTAAGACTGGAGCAGCCAGAATGTGAAAAAGCTGCGCATGGCAACCAATCAGCTTCTAGCTTTCATTTTCAAAGCTTAAAGTGATTGTAAGTCAGAAGGTTTTTTTTATCTTAATGCATTGTATGCATTAAGATAAAAAGCCTTCTGTGTGTAGAAGCCCCCTCAGCCCCCCTAATACTTACCTGAGCCCAGGGATGTTGCAGCAGTGTCTTGACTGCCATGGACTCCTCTTCTTATTGGCTGAGACAGCAGTATGGCACCATTTGCTCCAGCTGCTGTCAATCAAAGTCAGTCAGCCAATGAGAAAAGAAAGGCGGAGTCGGGCTGCGGCTCCATGTCAGAATGGACACACAGAACTGTGACCTGTGGGGGCACTCAACAGGAGGGAGGGGCCAGAAGCACTGAAGAGGGACCTGAGAAGAAGAGGATCTTAGCTGCTCTGTGAAAAACCAACTGCATAGAGCAGGTAAGTATAACATGTTTATTTTTAACTACAAAAAAACTGAGACTTTACAATCACTTTACCTGAACAAGCTGAACTTAGAAGCTGATTGGTTACTATGCACAGCTGCTCCAAATCCTGTCTGCACCAGTTTTATTAAACCCTCCCCCTTTTTGCTCCACTGCACAAACTCTTCAGTGTCCCTTTACACATTCTACATGTGTTTTACAAGCATTTTCCATTTTGCAAGTGAAAGTAAATGTGAACATTATCAATTGCATCGTGGAAAAGAAAGAGGATCACACATGACACTGCATCAAAAGCAATTATTATTATCACCATTTTTTAAATTTAATTTTTTTTTTTTTACAAAAAAAGGTTTATTTTGATGTGTACATAAACAATAAACTTAAAAGAGGCATTCAGCAATGTACAAAATTATATGAACTTAAAAGAAGAGCCAGTATAAAAGTAAATCAGGAACAAGTTAAGCTAATATCATAATTTTTTTTTATACAGTATGGTACCAATAGTTTGTGTGGTACTCTACAAACTACAATAAGGCATAACATTAATTTAACATTGGGGGCAGTCTCTAGTAACACTGGGCACAGTCTTTCGGAACATAGTAGCAGTAAAAATAATTGTGAGTAGACCTTTTTTCACAAATCCTTTTTTACTATGAGAGGAGCTGTACTATGCATAAAATATGTTGTAAAATGTACTTCGGAATAGAGCATGTTGGAAACAGTTTTGATACAGCAAGATTGCTATTTAGCTATTTTTATAATGAACTTCTGTTCCCGAAAGCCAGATCATTTTATTAACAGATATCAGAATATCATGTAATGCTAGTAGCACAGCCAGTCTATGTACTAAGCTCTTGCTAAATAATGGCATGTAATATGGTAATCTATGAGGAACATATTGAATTACCAGACAGAGGATTTCAACAGAGGAAGTAAGTAAAAACCCCAATGACAAAGCTTAATGTTTTGTCTAGACTAAATTAGAGTGATTTGAATGTGCTAACCACTTATGACACAATGAATTAAATAAGCAGCTTTTACGTCCCTGTCTGATTACTGGTTATAGATCTGAGCCAGATACTTATGATGTCTAATGCCCCGTATACACGGTCGGATTTTCTGATGGAAAATGTCCGATCGGAGCGTGTTGTCGGAAATTCCGACCGTGTGTGGGCTCCATCAGACATTTTCCATCGGATTTTCCGACACACAAAGTTGGAGAGCAGGAGATAAAATTTTCCGACAACAAAATCCGTTGTCGGAAACTCCGATCGTGTGTACACAAATCCGACGGACAAAGTGCCACGCATGCTCAGAATAAATAAAGAGATGAAAGCTATTGGCCACTGCCCCGTTTATAGTCCCGACGTACGTGTTTTACGTCACCGCGTTTAGAATGATCGGATTTTCCGACAACTTTGTGCGACCGTGTGTAGACAAAACAAGTTTGAGCCAACATCCGTCGGAAAAAATCCTAGGATTTTGTTGTCGGAATGTCCGAACAAAGTCCGACCATGTGTACGCCCTATAAGGGAGCACTACTCCACTGATCACCAATGTGTGGGAAGCCTTCTCTCTTGGTCAGTAATGTAAGGGTTTTATTTTTATACTGATATACTGATACACTAATGTACTATGGCATTTATACTGAAAACTAATGTAAAGGGTCCTTTATATGGCTTTCCTGATCCTTCCTCTGGCCACCAATATGAAACTTTTATTAGGGTGTTGTCCACGAACCATCAATGAGAAACAGGTGAAATTAGGAGGAGTGTGTAGGCTATCACAGAGCACCAGTAAATAGAATTTCCAATGAAATATAGGTCCTTGACCACCAATGGTAATGGACATAGCAATTAGGGAAGTTACATGGCTGGTGTCACAAACACTTTCCAAGTTTTGGGGTAGCCCATTTACATTTTAGAGAGTCTGGTATGGATTTTGGAAGGGAACCCAGGCTGTTTTTTTTTGGAGGGGGGGGGATTACTCATACATTCGTAACCAGATCCCTTAAAGGATTAGGGTCTGGTATGGATTTTTAGAGGAAACCCTGTTTTTTTTTTTTGTGGGGCACCTCTGACAATCTATAACAGACTATTATCTAGGATAATGGTCTGGTATGGATGTTAAGGGGAATCCCAGCTGTTTTGTTCACAAACAGAATGAAATGGCAAGAAAATGTACTTTATTTGCAATTTAAATGGTATTTTTGTAAATGTCACTTTTTCTTTAGCACATCGTATAGGCGTGCCGCTTCACATGAAGGTTTAAGGCATCCCCCAAGTATGTAAGTTTAGAGAAATGTGTATTTTTAATATTACCCTTTAAGGCTTATGAAGGTCCTTTCAGTCAGGAGTGCCCTGCTTTGTTCAGCAGGGGATCTGTGAGCAGATCCTCTGCTGAATCAGAGCTGGACAGGTCAGAAGTCAGTTTTGTGACATCTTTGCCTGTTCAGTTTTTGTCTGCATTTTGACAACAGACTGTGGTGGACCTTTGATGGTTCTATAGGCAGCTGGATGTCTTAAAGGAGCAGTTTGTTGTGCACTCCTGTGACCCGTTTTCAGCTAACAGTGGGCTAAATCCAGCTATCAGCTGACATCACTGAGCCGGCCCAGGCTGGGGAAAGATCATGACCAATTTTCGTTTTTCGGATATTCGGATGTATTAGAATTTCCGAATTACAATAGTACCGAATTTCTTTGCATCCAAAATAACAGAAAAAAATAATTTGAATGGAATTCGAATTCCATGCCCACCAGGTGGAACTCAACATTGGCAATGCTGCAGCAGCTGCACACACAGCAGAGGGCCATCAATGAGTACCTGTGTGAGTATAGCACCAGGACAGAGTCAGGGGAGCTTGGCTTCTTTTCTCCACTCCAGTGGCTACTGATCAAGGATGCATGCACTGTCCTGTCACCATTTGAGGAGGACATAAGGATGGTGAGCAGCGACAATGCATGCATCAGTGACACTGTCCCTCTAGTCTTCCTGCTGGAGCACACACTTCGTGGAATCATGGACAGGGCACTTGAGGCAGAACAGTGGGAGGAAGAGGAGGCCTTCCTTTCCTCTCAAGGCCCCCTTTATCCAGATAGCGTTCCCATGGGTCCGCCAAACACACAGGAAGAGGAAGAGGAGGAGGATTGTGTCAGCATGGATATTGAGGATAACATGCAGCAGTCTTCAAGGGATGGTTTTCAGTCCCCAGAAACCCAAGGAGGTGTACGTGGCTGGGAGGAGGTAGTTATGGATAATGTGATCCTTAGTGACCCAGAGGACTCAGAATCGAATGCCTCTGCAAACTTACGCTGCATGGCCTCCCTGATTCTGCAAAGCCTGTGAAAGGACCCTAGGATTCGTGGTATTAAGGAAAGGGATCATTACTGGCTGGCGACCCTTCTTGATCCACGTTACAAGGGTAAGGTTGCAGAACTCATTCTGCCTTCGCAGAGGGAGCAGAGGATGAAACATCTTCAGGTGGAGTGATGGCCGTGTGACCGATGCCTTTAAAGAATTTTTCATTCCTTAGCGCCAAGGTCTGATAGGTTCCAGCAACCATCGCCAGCGTCTGCATTATATGGTGCAGGAATATCTAGGGGCAAGAGCAGACTTACAGACCTTTCCAACAGAGCATCCACTGAATTGCTGGGTCTTGAGGTTGGACCACTGGCCAGAACTTGCTCAATATGCAATTGAGCTACTGGCCTGTCCAAAATTCAGCGTGCATTCTGAACACATATTCAGTGCTGCTGGAGGGTTTATAATGGATCAAAGAGTGTGCCGGTCCACAGACTCCATTGATAGGCTCACATTTATAAAAATGAATCAGTCCTGGATCAGCAGCTATCAAGCACCTGATGATGATATAACTGATTGAATTTGCTATGGATCTGGGATCCCTTGAAGACTGCCTATGCTGCCTATCCTATTCCTCCTCAATCATGATGATGCTAGCTTCCAACAATATTTTTGGTTTAGGGCACCACCACCACCCAAGGCCCAATTTTTCTGGGGGGAGGGTAGTGTTAGATGAAGTAGCAGATTTTGATACACCAGCACATTAAAATCAAACTCCAGCTTACACTGCAGTTATTTTTTTTTCTTTTAACCACTTGCCGACCACCTCATGCAGATATACTGTGGCAGAATGGCACGGGCAGGCAGAGTAACGCATGGGTACATTACTCACCCCCCCGATGCCCAAGGCAGTCGGCATTGCTTCAGGAGCGATCTGTGCTGAGGGGGAGGCCACTGATTCATGGCCACCCCTTCGCGATCGCTCCTGGCGAATGGAATGCTTCCTGTGCTTCTGTAATGTAAACAGAAGCAGAGGAAGTGATGTCATCGCTCCTCGTGAAGCCCTTTCGTTCCGGGCCTACCGGGTAGTTAGTGGTAGGCCCCTTTAGGTCTAGGGTACCCCCCAATAAAGGTTTAACCCCTTGATCACCCCCCAGTTAACCCCTGTCGCCAGTGTCACTAAGAAATCTTTTTTCTGATCGCTGTATTAGTGTCACAGGTGAAGCTAGGTAGCCAAGTAAGTATTTAGGTTCACCGTCAGCTTTTTATAGCGTCAGGTACCCCCATATACTACCTAATAAAGGTTTTAACCCCCTGATGGCCCCCTAGTTAACCCTTTCACCAGTGATCACCGTATAACTGTTACGGGTGACGCTGGTTAGTTAGATTGTTTTTTATAGTGTCAGGGCATTCGCCGTTTATTACCTAATAAAGATTTAACCCCCTGATCACCCGGCGGGTGATATCAGTTAGGTTTTAGGGTCAGATAGGGTCTGCGTCACCCCAGGCAGCATCAGGTTAATGCCAGTATTGCTAACACCCACACACGCACCCACACACGCAGCATACACCTCCCTTAGTGGTATAGTATCTGAACGCATCAATATCTGATCAGATCTATACTAGCGTCCCCAGCAGTTTAGGGTTCCCAAAAATGCAGTGTTAGCGGGATCAGCCCAGATACCTGCTAGCACCTGCGTTTTGCCCATCCGCCCAGCCCCGCTCACCCAAGTGCAGTATCGATTGATCACTGTCACTTACAAAACACTAAACACACATAACTGCAGCTTTCGCAGAGTCTGGCCTGATCCCTGCGATTGCTAACAGTTTTTTTGGTAGCGTTTGTTACATTTGCTGACAGTCCCATAATGGCAAATCCCAAAATGGCAAACCGAAGATACAGTAGTGAAGAGGCCTACACATTTCTGAGCATGACAGATAGTGAAGAGAAAGTCACTCATCTGTCAGATTCAGGCTCAGAATACGATCCTGTAGACAACAGCGGCTCCATGACAGATAGCTCTGATGACGGAGTTGTGGTCCCTGCCAAGATCAGGCGTACCAGACCCTGATCTTCTTCTGTTGTTGAGGTGCAAGAACCACAGGGCTCTTATATGGAGCAGAGAAGTACTAGCGCCGTTATTCCTTCTGGTGAACTGCCAAGCACCAGCGGCCTAGTACACCCTGGTCGTAGTCAAACCAGCACAGCAATAACACGTGGTGACGTGGCGAGTCCCATAAGTGCAGTTCAAGCTGGTGAGGTGGCAAGCACAAGTAGTGTCCCGCTGCCACCAAGAAGAAGACAAACAGCCCCGTCGAGCCCATAGTGCCCTTCCTGCTGCATTCGCCAATCCTAATTGGGAATCCACCACTTCTGCAGCACCCGTACTTCCCCCATTCACTGGCCAACCCGGCATTCAGGTGGAAACAGTTGATTTTACGTCACTTGATTTTTGTTCGCTGTTTTTCACCAAAGATCTCTATAGATCTATTGTGGACCAAAGCAATTTGCATGCTGGTCAATACATCGCCGCTATTCCCCAGTCCTCCCTTGCCAGAGATTGGCTTCTGAATTTAAGATCTTTCTGGGCCTATTCCTCCTCATGGGCATAACTAAAAAGAGTGAGTTGCAGTCATATTGGTCCACTGACCCAATTCACCATATGCTTGCCTTGTTCTCTGCCTCCATGACCAGGGCACGATACGAGCAGATCTTGCGGTTCATGCATTTCAACAACAATGAAGTCTGTCGTCCTCATGGAGACCCTGGATACAATTGGCTGTACAAAATTCGGCCCCTTGTGAACCACTTGAACCAACGTTTTGCAGACTTGTTTACTCCCCATCAAGTTGTCTGCGTTGATGAGTTCCTGATTAAGTTTTCTAGCCGCTTGTCTTTCAAACAGTATCTTCCCAGCAAGCGTGCCAGATACGGTGTCAAGATGTATAAGCTCTGTGACAGGGCCACAGGTTATATATGTAGTTTTATGGTTTATGAGGGAAAAGATAGCCATGTACAGCCGCTGAACTTCCCAGATTACATAGGGAGTGCTGGCAAGATTGCGTGGGACTTGGCGTCACCCTTATTCGGAAAGGGGTACCACTTTTTTTTTTCCTTCTCTTTATTAAGGTTTTTATTTTTTTATTTTAAGACAAAAAAAAAACATTCATACAAAACAAGTTCAGCCTAAGCTGGGTTGCCACCCCGACCCTGCTATACATATAAAAATAGTCTCAAAATTACAACCTCCCACCCCCCAACCTCCCCCCACCCCTATCCACCCCCAAATCTCTCCAAGTGCCTTTCTATAATTCAGCCCTCTCCCCTTAACTCACACTACCTTCCCTCTACCATCCTTTTGGCCTATCTCGGTGAATGCTTATACTTTTCCCAATCTTTCCATCTCCTTTTGAACCCTTCTTCTCCTATTTCGTCACTAAACCTTAGAAACTCCATATTATAAATTTTGTTAATTTTACCTAGCCAATGCTTCAATGAAGGGCTCTCGGGGTCCTTCCACTGTCGGGGGATTACACTTTTTGCTGCATTTAGAAGATGGGGCAGCAGTGATCTCCTATATTGTTTGATGGACATACTAACCCCATGGAACAGACATACCCATGGCTCTTCAGGTATTTTAGTGCCAGTGATTTCTTCTATTATTAATAATACTTCTTTCCAGTAGACTTTTATTTTAGGGCATGTCCACCAGACATGGAACATAGTTCCAATTTCTGCACATCCCCTCCAACATAAATTAGAGGTCTCCCTTTAAATTGATGTAATTTACTTGGAGTTCTATACCATCGTGTCAAGCACTTGTAGTTCATTTCTAACAAACTACAATCCGGTGATATAGCATGTGTCAACCTTAGTATTTTACAAACGTCTACCTCTGTGCCTCTTGTTCCCATCTCTTCCTCCCATTTTTTAATAAATGGCGAGGGGATTAATATTTTTAATCCATTTAAGATTTTGTAAATCCTCGAAATCCTTCTCCTACCGTCTGTTGCCAGGCACAGCCACTCAAATGGAAGCAGGCTGTCCTCCGATCTAATCAGCTGGGGGAGGGATTCCACAAAGTGTTTCAACTGTGCATACCTCCACCTATTTATTTCTAAAACATCTTTTTTATTAATCAGTTCTTGAAAAGTACATATTTTACCATTGAGTGTAATATCTTTTAATTGTATATCTTTATGCTTATTCCACCTACCAAAAAACCTCTCTTTCCCTGGTGCAAAATAAAAAGTGTCGCTTAGTGGTATCAGTGGGGAATTATACCCCCACTTTTCTCGTTTTTGTATCCCGTCCCACATTGCCATAGACAACAAATCTCTTATGTGTGTCGGGATCCATATCACTTTCCCGAGAGTGACTTTACTAATCATACTTTCCCATTTAACCCACCTTTTTTCTTTATTTTTTTTTACTTATTCAACCACTCGTGCCATAAGAATTGCGTTGTAGTAAGTTTTAATATCCGGTACCCCCAATCCTCCTTGTGCCTTATCCCTCATAAGTACCTCTAAACTTATACGAGGCTATTTATTTTGCCAAATAAACCTACGTAGTAGCGCATTCAATTTTCTAAAATATATGTCTGAGATTGCAATCGGTAGCATTTGCATTTTATATAATATTTTAGGTAGGATTACCATTTTGAAGCTGTTTATACTACCAATCCAAGACCTTTGTCTGGAAGCTATTTTATTTAAATCAGTTTTGATATCGTTTAACAGAGGGATAAATTTTTGTTGGAAAATGGTTTCGTGTGAAGGTGTTATTTTGACTCCTAAGTACTTTAGCTCGGTGTCCCTCCATATAAATGGGAAGTCCTGTTTATAAATTCATTCCTCCTGTGGCATAACGCTTATATTAAGTGTTTCTGATTTTGAAGGGTTCATTTTAAAATTTGCTACCTCGCCGTAAGTTTTTAGAGTTTTCAATAGGTTGGGGAGGGTTATCCTAGGGCTGGTAATATAAAACAAAATATCATCGGCATAGGCCGCCACTTTGTGTACCTCATTATCAATCTGAATCCCCCTAATATCGGGATTTTGTCTTACCTCGGCCAGCAGTGGTTCTATTGAAAGGACAAACAATAATGGGGACAGGGGACAACCCTCACAAGTCCCATTGTACATTTCAAAGGACTCAGATACTGTCCCGTTAATTTTGACCTTCGCTGTAGGGTGGTTATAAAGAGCATTTATCCAGCGAATCATCCTAGGGCCCACTCCACATGCCTCCAGTGTGTTCTGCAAAAATCCCCAGTCTACTCTGTCAAACGCTTTTTCGGCGTCTATAGACAGTAGTAGCCCTGGGGATCTACTCTCTTTTATCTTTTGTACTAATAGAAGGGTTCTAATACCATTATCCCTACTTTCCCTACCTGGAATAAAGCCCACTTGATCAGTGTGTACCAGGTCATTCATTACTGTCTTCATTCTGCTGGCTAAAATCTTTGCGAGCAACTTCAAGTCGGCATTCAATAGGGAGATGGGCCGGTAGCTTGAGCACAGCGAGGGGTCCTTTCCTTCCTTAGGGATGATGGTAATCATGGCCTCAAGTACTTCCCGTGATATCTCCCAATTAACACCTATCCCGTTCATATAAAGCACATTTTGGGCACTAAAATGTCACTTTTTATAGTATACGACCGACAGCCGATCGGGACCTGGGCTTTTCCCGGCTGGTGACTCCTTTAAAATTTTAAGTATCTCCTCTTTCGTTATGGGATCCTCTAGGAGGCTAAATTTATCCAGAGGTATTCTTTTAAGGCCAATTTCATTCAGTAGGGCTCTAGTATTGTCTCGCCTCTTTTTTACCCTATCTGGGGGATCATTTTTGGTTATTGAGTATAGCTTCCCACAATACTCTTGAAAAGCACGAGCAATGTCTGGAGTTGAGTATACCTTCTCCCCGTTGCCGGTATGTATACTTTCAATAAAATTGGCCCTTATTTTCCTTTTTAGTATTTTAGATAAGTATTTACTAGACATATCTCCCCATTGGTACCTTTCTTTCTTAAACCGATAGAAGAGCACTCTGTTTTCCTGTTCAATAAGATCCTTTAATTCCTCTCTCTTTATAGTTATTTCCAATTCTGTACCATGGTCACCTGTATTTTTATAGCTCTGTTCAAGGTCGTAAATTTCTTTATATAGCACTTCACCTTTCTGCCTACTCTCCTTTTTTTTGCTGCTCCTATTGCAATCAAGATCCCCCTGATATAGGCCTTGTGAGCCTCCCATACTGTGGCTTCTGAGGTAGTATCTGAACTATTTGTTGTAAAATACCATTCTAGCTCTTTTTTTAACCTGTCCACGACCTCTGCATCCTGTATCAGATCTTCATTCAGTCTCCATATATTAGTCCTATTATGTACACCCTCTATCTTTAATTTTATTGATACTGGGGCGTGGTCCGAGAAAGTCCCGGTTTCTATATTTGAGCCTATCACCACATTCAACATTCAACATGCTCTACTAGAAACAAATCAATTCTCGAGTACGTCCCATGTACAGCGGAGTGGAACGTGTAGTCACGTGTTTTGGCGTGTTGAATTCTCCATACATCCATCAATTGATGTTGGTGTAATTTCTTTTTTAGTGACTCCCCCCGAACCATCCCAGGCCGCCGTGCACGGGACGTACAGTCCATTCCAGAATCCATGCAGATATTAAAGTCCCAGCCATGATTGCCCCCCCATCTTAAACTCCATAAACTTCTCCACCACCCCCAACAAAAATTTTGTTGGGTTTCTATTGGGATATTTGCTATGGAGTACTCTACTTCATTTATTCTACCCCTTAGAAACAAATAGCGCCCTTCCGGGTCCACCATCCTCTCTTCCGGGGTGAACTGTACTCCTCTGGCAAATCCTATGGCGACACCCTTAGCTCGTTTAGTTGGAGAGTCCCCATAGTACCATACTGGGTAGTCCCATGACCAGATTTTAAGATTTGAGTCCTGAGAGATGTGTGTCTCCTGTAGTAGAACAACATCAGCTTTGAGGTACTTCAATTCGCTTAAAATGTTGGCCCTTTTAATTGGGGTATTAAGCCCTCGTACATTGTAGGATACTATTTTTAGTATGGTCATCCTATATCCTGGCCATCCCACATCCCGCTTCCGTCATTATATAATCTTCTCATCGTAAGAATCCCCAGTGTTTGCCTATCTTCGATGTTAACTGTCTGTGCTGAACATAAACATTGTAATTTTGACTCTTCTAGGCATTGGTATATTAGGACTTCTAGTAACCCTTTTACTTTAAATTGGAGAGAAATCCCACCAATGCCCACCCGACCTCCCAACCCCCTCCCTCATCCTGTTGCCCCCTCCCTCCCCACCACCTATCACCCACCCCCCCAACCCCGCTCCCTGTGGGGGACTTTTGCCTTCAGAAGGCCCTGGGATCCGTGGCCTACCCAATCCTTCCTGGCCACCGGATCCCCTCCCCAAAGGTTGAGCTCCATCTATGGTGCCCACAGCGGGCCACCGCCCCCCAATTTGGGGTGCCCCTCCCCGTCCCACCCCCTCCCATGCAGCACTCTCCCTCCCCCAACCCCCAGCCCGACCCCCACATCCAGTCCCCTTTCTCCCTATCATCTTCTCTCTGGCTTCTTCTTGAATGGTTTCTTCTTTTTTTCAGATGAATGCCACAGTTTTTGATCTGCGGCGTTAGATGTTTTCTCGTGAGCTTCCCACCAGCCTGGTATCTCCACTAACGGAATGTCCAATTTATTACAGAATTTTTCCATATCTTCTGAAAATTTTAATGTTGCCGACCGGCCCTCTTTCTTACCTATGAGGCAGGCTGGGAAGACCCAAGACTATTGTACATTGTTAGTCTTTAGCAATTCCAGCAGGGGCTTCAGCAACCTTCTCCTTCTGAGGGTTTCCAATGCCAAATCAGGATATACTTGCAGTGGAAACTCATCGTATTTAGCTGCTGTTGTTTTAAGTTTTGTCAATATCTGATCCTTGTCTTTATAATTGTGAAATCTTACAACCACATCTCTTGGAGTTTCACCTGCCAACTCTGCTGGTTTTCTAATCCTATGAATTCTCTCAAATTCAATCTTTACTGTGTCTTCATTCCCCAGCAGAGGGCCAAAAACTCTATCCATTTTTTCTTGTAAGTCCTCGCCTGACAACTCTGGTAACCCTCTAATCCTTAAATTTTTCCTCCTGCTGCGATTTTCCTGGTCATCCATTTTGTATCGTATATACTTTTGTTCTCTCTGCATTTATTCCAACCGTTCCTTGAATTCTGTCATGGCAACCGCCTGAGAGTCCAGTTTTTCTTCTGCTTCTTCAACTCTTTTGAGTACATGGTTCATGTCCTCGTGCATGGTCACCAATTTCCCCCGTATAGACTCTTCTAGCCTTGCAAACATCTCAACCATCTCATCTTTTGTTGGTAAATGATTATCAGATCTTGGTTCGTGTTCACTGTCATCAATCATTTCTTCGGTGACTTGTGATGGAGTATTGGTGTCTACTAAGGATCTTCTCATCCTTGTTTTAGGCGTTGTTTCTGGTCCTTTACTTTCAGTGCCAGTCCTTTTGCCCGGGCTGTCTTTGCCATTCTCCTGTGTCAAGTATTTCTTAATCGTGCCGGGACTAGCGCTTACTTTGGGGGGGTTCACACCTGCCCCCTTCACCAACCTTCCCCTCATTCTATAACTGGACTAGGGGTTTGCATGAGATACTCAAATGGAAAGGGAGAGAAAAAAAAATATATATAATTATCTTTATTCTCTCACTTCCCTATCTTCCTCTGCTCCTCCACCCGGCAGTATATTAAGCACAGAATAAAGGAAAATTTATTGTCAAATACTTACCGTAATTTTCCTTTCCTGATGGACTTCATGGCAGCCTACGTGTGGGTTAACCCCGCCTCTTCTCCAATGCTATAGGACCCCATTCCCATAAATGAGCATTCACCACTAGCTACTGCGTTCCGTAACTAGCCTACTCTTTGACCAATGGGTGGGAACTCCGTCTGCCATGGAGTCCATCAGGAAAGGAAAATTACAGTAAGTATTTGACAATAAATTTTCCTTTTTCCTGACAGACTCCATGGCAGCCTACGTGTGGGAAATAACTAGCCAACCACACGGGTGGGTATGCTGAACAAATCATAATTTTAATTTGTCCTATCAACCGATAGGATTCTCAAACCAAAGTTTACAGAAGACAGTGAAGCAGGCTCTATGCAGTATTGAGACATAAATGTGTTAATAGAGGCCCAAGAGGCCGCCTTGCAAATAGTGTCTGGAGCCACATATCGGGCCGCCGCCCACGAGGCTGCCATTCCCCTGGTGGAGTGAGCTGTCACCGCCTCTGGAGGAGCCAAGCCCTTAGCCCTGTATGCTTGTTGGATGGTCTGCACGATCCAGGCTGCCTGGTGTCCTGGTTGAGGCTTTCTTCCCTTTATTGCTGCCCGAGCGTAACACAAAGAGATGATCAGAACATCTAAAGGGAGAAGTAACTTTCAGATATTCTTTAATAGATTCTCCTACATCCAGAGGATGAGTTTTGGAGCACCTCGGGGACCTAAACGTAGTTAGGACGATCTCCTGATTCTCGTGGAACACCAAAGACACTTTCGGGTTAGAACCCAGCATAGGGATGAGAACTACATGGTCCGGGAAGAACGTCAGGAAGGGTTCTTCATGGCCCAGTGAACTGATTCCAGAGACCCTTTTAGCCGAGGTGACGGCTACTAGGAAAGCGACTTTTGCTGAGAAGTCCTTGATAGAGAGCGGGGAGGGCCCCGTAGTACTGAGTCCAGAGATTGAGTCATGGACTAGTGGAAGGTCCCACTTGGGAAATCTGGATTTCCTTTTGGGCTTGAGTCTTGATGTCCCGCGAAAAAATTGCCGAATTAATGGATGAACCGCCCTAGAAGAACCAGAGAAGGCCGATAGTGCAGATACCTGGACTCTAAGAGAGCTGATGGATAAGGGTAGATCTAGGCCTGTTTGAAGGAAGCTGAGAACATCTTGAACTTCTGGGTGTCTAAAAGACCTGCCCTTAGAAGAGCAAAATTCCACGAATTTAGACCAAATTCCACCATAGACCTTATTTGTCCTAGATCTTCTTGAACTCATGAGGGTGGAGATCACTCTAGAGTCACAGCCAAGGGATTGTAGCCTCTCCCTCTCAAGAACCAGACCATCAGTCTCAGCACTGCCGGACAAGGGACAATGGGCCTGAGAGGGAGAGGCACTGGGTCCCGGAAACTGAGTTGGACAAGGAGAGGGAACCAAGGCCTTTTCGGCCAATATGGAGCTATTGTCACCACTTCGACTGCTTCCACTCGGAGCCTCTGCAGGAATCTCAGGAAAACTGGAAGTGGCGGAAAGGCATATGCCCTCCTGAACCTCCACTAATCCGTCAGGGCGTCTGTTCCGAAGGCCTGGCTGCAGCGGCCCCTGGTATAAAACTTCTTCAGCTTGAAGTTGTAGAGGGAGGCGAACAGATCTACTTCGGGATCGATTCCCAGTGACAAGATCCACTTGAACATCTGCACATGAAGGGACCACTCATTGTTGTCCAACTCGGTAGGTGATAGGAAGTCCACTTGAGTGTTTTGGACTCCTGGGACAAAGACTGATGAAATGTTGGAAAGGTTCTTCTGTAGGGATGAGCTTCGTGTTCGAGTCGAACCCATGTTCGACTCGAACATCGGCTGTTCGCCCGTTCGCCGAATTGCGAACGATATGGGCCGTTCGCGCCAAATTTGTGTGGCGCGTCACGGCCCATAATTCACTGCGGCATCGCAGTGCATTGCTTGCTGATGATTGGCCAAGCATGCACTATGATCCGCATGCTTGGCCAATCACAGCGCCGCCTGAACAGAGAGCCATAATTGGCCAAAACCAAGGAGGCTTTGGCCAATTATGGCTCAGGGGATTTAGTACACGCCCCACACTATATAAGGCTGCCTGCACGGCGACCCTGTGTAGTGTGTGTTCCGGCGTTGAAAGAGATAGACAGAGAGACAGTGTCATTTGATTTGAGTTAGATAGATTAGGCAGAACAGTCAGTCAGTTAGCTGCACTTACAGTGTATTGTGTATATATATGCATCCCAGGTGTTGCATATATATATATACACTGTATTCAGTTTAGCTAGATCCGTTCCTGTTATCTTCTAGACTATTTACATTTAGTGCAGTGCGTCCTGCTCACAGTGTTCAGCTAGATCCGTTCCTGTTATCTTCTAGACTATTTACATTTAGTGCAGTGCGTCCTGCTCACAGTGTTCAGCTAGATCCGTTCCTGTTAAATTCTAGACTATTTACATTTAGTGCAGTGCGTCCTGCTCACAGTGTTCAGCTAGATCCGTTCCTGTTATCTTCTAGACTATTTACATTTAGTACAGTGCGTCCTGCTCACAGTGTTCAGCTAGATCCGTTCCTGTTATCTTCTAGACTATTTACATTTAGTGCAGTGCGTCCTGCTCACAGTGTTCAGCTAGATCCGTTCCTGTTATCTTCTAGACTATTTACATTTAGTGCAGTGCGTCCTGCTCACAGTGTTCAGCTAGATCCGTTCCTGTTATCTTCCTACTGACAGGCAGGCTTGTCTTGTTACAGTATTAACAGCTACCTAAAGAAAATTACTGGTGTTCTTTTGATCCTATTAGTACCACGGTCAGGCAGCTAGACTATTTACATTTAGTACAGTGCGTCCTGCTCACAGTGTTCAGCTAGATCCGTTCCTGTTATCTTCCTACTGAAAGGCAGGCTTGTCTTGTTACAGTATTAACAGCTACCTAAAGAAAATTACTGGTGTTCTTTTGATCCTATTAGTACCACGGTCAGGCAGCTAGACTATTTACATTTAGTACAGTGCGTCCTGCTCACAGTGTTCAGCTAGATCCGTTCCTGTTATCTTCCTACTGACAGGCAGGCTTGTCTTGTTACAGTATATAAAGCTACCTGAAGAAAATTACTGGTGTTCTTTTGATCCTATTAGTACCACGGTCAGGCAGCTAGACTATTTACATTTAGTACAGTGCGTCCTGCTCACAGTGTTCAGCTAGATCCGTTCCTGTTATCTTCCTACTGACAGGCAGGCTTGTCTTGTTACAGTATATAAAGCTACCTGAAGAAAATTACTGGTGTTCTTTTGATCCTATTAGTACCACGGTCAGGCAGCTAGACTATTTACAGTTAGTGCAGTGCGTCCTGCTCACAGTGTTCAGCTAAACCTACAAGTTGGTGGGGTGCGTCCACCTCACAGTGTTCAGCTAAAGCTACCTGTAGAAGGTTGGTGGTGTTCTCATACTACAGGCAAGCAGTTGATTTTGCTAGCTGCAGTATCAGTACATATATATATATATAGATATATATATCCCTGTCTGCCTCTCCTTCTTGGCTACAGGCCAAGAAGGAGAGGCAGACAGTCACAAGCCAATAAGAGAGGGCAAGCAGGCTCTGTGTCTAGTGCTGGTCGTGGAGACGGTGCATCCTCATCAGCACGTGGCCATGGGACATGCTTGGCCTTTTTTTCGGCAGCTGGCCGTGTTGAGCCGCAACATGCGGAAGACTTGGTCGAGTGGATGACCAAGCCGTCCTCATCCTCCTCATCCTCTCTCACCCATGCCCAAGGTGCTTTGTCTGGCAAAGCAGCGGCCTCTTCCCTCGGCTCAATGTCATCAGTGACTCCTTCCCTAGCTCCACCATGTCCTCCTGAGGAGTCCCTCGAACTGTTTGACCACAGTGTTGGGTACATGCTCCAGGAGGATGCCCAGCGTTTGGAAGGCTCTGATGATGATACTGAGCTCAATGAAGGCAGTAACATGAGCACGGACAGAGGGGGTGCCCAAGAAGGACAGCAATCTGGCAGTCATGCTCCCCCTGCTGCAGCATACTGCCAGGTTTGCTCCAGTGATGAGGAGGGAGGGGATGATGAGGTCACTGACTCAACGTGGGTGCCTGATAGGAGAGAGGAGGAGGAGGAGGAGGCGGCACATCACCAACGAGGCAGGATGCCCTCCAGGGGCCAGCCTAAGGGCAGCACATTGACTGCATCACACCCCAAAGCTCCACATGTGCAGGGCGCTGCAGTCTCTGCGCGTTATTCAAAAAGTTCTTTGGTGTGGGCCTTTTTTGAGACGAGTGCATCAGATCGCACCGCTGCTATTTGCAACATATGTCTCAAGCGTATCTCACGTGGCCAAAACATCTCCCGCTTGGGTACCACATGCTTGACCAGACATATGTTGACCTGCCATGCAGTTCGTTGGCAAGCGTATCTAAAAGACCCACACCAAAGAACAAAGAGGATCTCTCCTTGCTCCTCATCAGCTGAGATTTCCAACCCCACTAGACCTCCAGTCCTCTCTGAGACCTGCAGTGAGAGGAATGAAGGTGTAGAATTAGGTGTGTCACAGCCAAGTACTTGTGGGCAATCTGCTTTTGGTACACCGACGTCAGATTGTTCCAGGCAAATTTCCCTGCCCCAGCTGCTGCACCGCCGAAAGAAGTTTGCTCCCAGCCATCCACATGCCCAGCGGTTGAATGCTAGCTTGGCAAAATTGTTAGCACTTCAACTGCTGCCTTTTCAGTTGGTAGACTCTGCCCCCTTCCGTGAGTTTGTGGAATGTGCGGTTCCTCAGTGGCAGGTACCCAAACGCCACTTTTTCTCACGGAAGGCGATTCCGGCTCTCTACCGGCATGTGGAAGGCAATGTCCATGCCTCGCTGGACAGGGCGGTCAGCGGTAAGGTGCATATTACCGCTGACTCATGGTCCAGCAGGCATGGACAGGGACATTACCTAAGTTTCACGGCGCATTGGGTGACTCTGCTGGCAGCTGGGAAGGATGCAGGACAAGGTGCAGTAGTGTTGGAGGTTGTTCCGCCACCACGCCTCCAAAATGCTAATGATTGTGACACACCTCTCTCCTCCACCCCCTCCTCTTCTTCTTCCTCCATGGCCTCTTCCTCGGAACCAGCGGTGCTCCGTAGTCGTTCAAGGGGCTACGCAAGTACGCAGGCCAAAAGATGCCATGCGGTGCTTGAGCTGGTGTGCTTGGGGGACAGGAGCCACACTGGGGCAGAGGTTCTGTCAGCTCTGCAAGGGCAGGTTCAGAGGTGGTTGACGCCACGCCAACTTAAGGCAGGGATGGTGGTTTGCGACAATGGCACCAACCTCCTCTCTGCCCTCCGACAGGGACAAATGACCCATGTGCCCTGTTTGGCTCACGTCCTTAACTTGGTGGTGCAGCGGTTCTTGGGCAGGTACCCGGGCTTACAGGATGTCCTGAGGCAGGCCAGGAAAGTCTGTGTGCATTTCCGCTGGTCATATAATGCCAGTGCTCGGCTGACGGACCTCCAAAAGGAGTTTAACCTGCCCAAGAACCGCCTAATCTGTGACATGCCTACCAGGTGGAACTCAACGTTGGCCGTGCTGCAGCGGCTGCACACGCAGCAGAGGGCCATCAATGAGTACCTGTGCGACTATGGCACCAGGACAGGGTCAGGGGAGCTTGGTTTTTTTTCCCCACGCCAGTGGGCCATGATCAGGGATGCATGCACTGTCCTGTCACCATTCGAGGAGGCCACGAGAATGGTGAGCAGTGACAGTGCATGCATCAGTGACACTGTCCCCCTTGTCCACCTGTTGGAGCACACGCTGCGTGGAATAATGGACAGGGCACTTGAGGCAGAACAGAGGCAGGAAGAGGAGGACTTCCTTAGCTCTCAAGGCCCCCTTTATCCAGACAGTGTTCCTGCGTGCCCGCCAATCACACAGGAAGAGGACGAGGAGGAGGAGGAGGAGGAAGATTGTGTCAGTATGGAGGTGGAGCCTGGCACTCAGCATCAGCAGCAGTCTTTAAGGGATCAGTCCCAAGAAACACATGGACTTGTACGTGGCTGGGAGGAGGTGGCTGCGGACGTTGTCGTCCTTAGTGACCCAGAGGACTCCGGACCGACAGCCTCAGCAAACCTACGCTGCATGGCCTCCCTGATCCTGCAAAGCCTGCGTAAGGATCCTCGTATTCGTGGTATCAAGGAGAAGGACCAATACTGGCTGGCAACCCTCCTTGATCCACGTTACAAGGGTAAGGTTGCGGACCTTATCTTGCCATCGCAGCGGGAGCAGAGGATGAAACATCTTCGGGAGGCCTTGCAGAAAGGTCTGTGCAACGCGTTCCCAGAGACTGGGAGGTTACAAACTCCTGTTTCTGGACAACGTGTTGCTGAGGCTTTGGTCAGTCAAAGAAGGAGCGGTGGAGAAGGTGGCCGTCTGACCGATGCGTTCAGACAATTTTTTGGTCCGCAGCCCCAAGGTATGATTGGTTCCAGCAACCATCGCCAGTGTCTGTTTTACATGGTGCAGGAATACCTAGGGGCAAGATCAGACTTGGACACCTTTCCCACCGAAAATCCTCTGGGTTACTGGGTCTTGAGGATGGATCACTGGCCAGAGCTTGCACAGTATGCAATTGAGCTACTGGCCTGTCCTGCATCCAGCGTTCTTTCGGAAAGCACATTCAGTGCTGCTGGAGGCGTGGTAACCGATCACAGGGTGCGTCTGTCCACCGACTCGGTCGATCGACTGACCTTCATAAAAATGAATCAGTCTTGGATCACCACCAGCTACCAAGCACCTGATGCTGATGTAACCGAATAATTTTTTTTGAAATCTCAGATCCCTTCAAAGACTGCCTATGCTGATGCTGAGTGACTATCCCTGAGTAATTATCCTCTTCCTCCTCAATCATCACGCTGATAGCTTGTAAGAACATTTTTGGTTCTGGGCGCCACCACCAGTGCCTAAGGCACAATTTTTCAGCCCCTGTTTAACAGGGGCGTGTAATTACAATTTTTGATGTAATACTTTGCAGCAGGGCTCGTTCCTGCATTCCAACTAGAGTGTTTGTGAGGGGTTGCAGTGTTGTGGCACCAGCACCAGTGCCTAAGGCCCAATTTTTCTGCCCCTGTCTAACAGGGGCGTGTAATTACAATTTTTGATGCAATACTTTGCAGCAGGGCTCGTTCCTGCGTTCCAACTAGAGTGTCTGTGAGGGGTTGCAGTGTTGTGGCACCAGCACCAGTGCCTAAGGCCTAATTTTTCAGCTCCTGTTCAACAGGGGCATGTAATTACAATTCTTGATCTAATATTTCACAGCAGGGCCCTGTGAGGGCTTACAGTGTTGTGGCCACAGCAACACCTAAGGCCCAAATTTCTGCTGAGTATATAGGGCAGGACCCTACTTTCAAACATCTAACTTACAAACGACTCCTACTTGCAAACGGAAGGAGACAACAGGAAGTGAGATGAAATCTACCCATAGGAAGGGAAATTCTCTCCTGTAAGAGATAATATGGGAAAACAATTTCTCCTTTCCACTGATGCTTTCCAATCCTTGTTCCACAAAAAAACCCAAATTTTCAAAAAACATTTTTCATTGGGACAAAAAGTGAGGTGAAATCTTCTGAAGAGGAGGAAAGACAGCAAAGCAAATGTCACAGGGGTGATAACCCTTCCCTATGTTTTCCAAAAAGCTTAAAAAAGATTTTTTGGCTGGAGCTAAACACGTTAAAAATGTACCCGTTCAAAATTACAAAGAGATTCTACTTAACAACAAACCTACAGTCCCTGTCTTGTTTGCACCGCCTGTATACTGCTGTTCAGAGTATATAGGGCATTTCCTTATTTTAATTTGGGTGCGGGGTTCCCCTTAATATCCATACAAGACCCAAAGGGCCTGGTAATGGACTGGGGGGTACCCATGCCGTTTGTCTCACTGATTTTCATCCATATTGCCATGACCCGACATGACATTAAAGCCGCAAGCAGTTTTAAATGAGATTTTTTCCTTTAAAAATGACATTTGGTGCAGGGACTGTTCTAAACACGGGAAACACGCGTCACTTTACAGGCATACTATAGACACCCCCCAGGTACGATATTTAAAGGAATATTTCACTTTTTTTTTTTTACTTTAAGCATCATTAAAATCACTGCTCCCGAAAAAACGGCCGTTTTTAAAAGTTTTTTTTGCATTGATACATGTCCCCTGGGGTAGGACCCGGGTCCCCAAACCCTTTTTAGGACAATACCATGCAAATTAGCCTTTAAAATGAGCACTTTTGATTTCGAACGTTCGAGTCCCATAGACGTCAATGGGGTTCTAACGTTCGTGCAAACTTTCGGTCCGTTCGCAGGTTCTGGTGCGAACCGAACCGGGGGGTGTTCGGCTCATCCCTATTCTTCTGTGCCCGGGATAGAATGGGCTCGACTTCCCGAAGGAGAGTGGAACTCCGTGTACCCCCTTGCCTCTTCACATAAGCGACCGCCGTGGTGTTGTCCATCCTTAACAACACTGACTCCCCTTTCAGAAGGTGAGAGAAGGACTGTAGGGCACACCAGGCCGCTCGAAGTTCCAGGACGTTCGACCCTGGGTCAGGGAGGCAGGTATCCCACTTGCCCTGAGCAAGGTTTGATCCACAGAGAGCTCCCCAACCGGTACCGCTGGCATCGGTCTTGACCCAAGAGATGGGAGCAATGGAGTGGCAAGTCAGAAGGTTTTTGCCCTGAAGCCACCAGAAGAGGCTGTTCCTCATTGTCGATGTTATGTGGATAACTTGATTCTTGTCCCCTGTCTTCCATTGCTGCAGGAAACCTGACTGGAAGGGACGTAATCTCCACAATGCCCATTTGACCATGGGAGTCGTGGAGACCATCGTGCTGACAATTTCCAGATACTGGGAAGCTTTTAGGTGCAGGGCATGTAGGGCCCGAGAAATTCTGTCTCGAACAGCCGGGATTTTCTGTAGTGGAAGGGAGATGGTGCTTTCCACTGTGTCGAACTGAGCTCCTAGGTATATTAGGCATTGAGCTGGGTTTAGATGACTTTTTGCTAAGTTCAGGAGCCACCCGAAGCTGGACAGGGTGGAGATCACTTGTTCCCGGTGGGCCAGCAACTACTCTCTGCTTTGAGACAGTACTAGGAGGTCGTCGAGGTAATGGTAAAGACGTACCCCCTTTAATCTTATGAGAGCTACTGTGGCTAAGAGAACCTTTGAAAAGGCCCGGGGGGACGTTGTCACCCCAAAGGGGAGGCAGATAAATTGAAGATGATCTTGCCCGACTTGGAATCGGAGATATTTGTGCAACTCCTTTTCTACTGGGACGTGGAACTAAGCGTCCTTCAAGTCGATGGAAATCATCCAATCGCCTGGGTGTATGGCTCGCTGGATGGTTGACAGGGTTTCCATTTTGAATTTCCCGTGCTCTATAAATTTGTTGAGGTAGGTCAGGTCTATGACTGGGCGCCAAGAGCCACTCTTTTTTTGAACTAAGAAGAGAGGGGAGTATATCCCCTGGAACCATTCGTCCTTCGGGACGTGTACCACTGCTCCCTGAGTCTTCAGAAGGTCCACATAGGACAGCAACACTTGTTTCTGTTCCTCCGACTGAGGAAGAAGAGTGGAGACAAATCTGGGGGGAGGAGTACTGGAGAAAGTCCATCTGTGACCTGACGAGACTGTCCTTATTGCCCAAAAGTCTGAGATTGAGGCCACCCAGATGTGTCGGAAGAGGAGCAGACGAGCCCCCACCCGACCCGCCTGGGCGGGCGCAATCTCAAAAAGACTTCGCCTGCTCACGACCGCTGGATGTCTAGCCTTTAGCGGGCTTACGAAAGGATGCCTGCCCTCTGCTCCAATTTTTCCTGAAGTCTCGACCGGGCTTGTATGAGCATGCTTCCCTAGAGCACTCCGGAGTGCGTCTTCTGAACTTGGGTTTCTTCTGTCCGTGTTATGGCATCGTCTAACTTGTTGCCAAACAGTGAAGATCCCTCAAAGGGGATTTTACACCAGGCTTGCTTGGAAACCGGGTCAGCGAGCCAAGGACGTAACCACAAAGCCCGTTTGGCCGTGACAAATGACAACATAATTTGTGCCAATAGGCAGATCTAATTGATGGATGCTTCCCCCAGCAAGACCGCTGCTAGTTTCAGTTTCTGCAGCTGCTGAACTTCCAGCTAGCTCCTCAGAAACACCCTTAAGGAAGGAATCCACATTCTCCGTCCAGGCCTCCATGGCCTTCAACATAGCCGCAAGTGCCAGGGCTGGTTTACAGGCCGTGCCGGCCAGCCCGTACATTTTCTTCAAATCCTGGTCTATCCTTCTTTCAAGACCATCCTTGAAGGACACCACATCTTCCAAAGGGAGAGTAATATGTTTGGCCAGACGCATTAAGGCTGCGTCCACAAGAGGAGCATTTTCCAGATACTTCACCTCCTCTGACTTGAGAGATATAATCTGGAGGTTTTATTTGACATGGAGGACTTCTTGTCCGTCTTACTCCATTCCTCATCTATAATGTCTTTTAGCTCAGAAAGGAGCGGAAAATTTGAGTGTTCTTTTCCCAGATGTTTAAAGAATTTTTTCTGTTTGGCTGGGGGGGGGGGGGGTGGAGGGGTCTTCCCACTTAAGGGCCTCCTTGATTGCCTTTATTAATGGCGAAACCATACTGAAGTCAAAGCCTCCGATTTCCTCTTCTTCCTGAGGATCATCATCCGAAGAGTCAAGAGAAGCAACGTAAGGCTGGGAAGTGTCCAGATCATCACGGGCCTCGTCAGCCGGAGGGCCAGATAAGGTAGTAGGCTGGCTCAGCGTGTGGGGTGTCTCCATCTCTTTCAGGGATTGTTGCACCACACATTTTACAAGAGACTCCAAACGCTGGTTCTCCGTCTCTTTTTCCCTGACCGCACGGGCATAACAACGGTCACACAGTGGCTTGCCCTCCGGAACTCGTGTTCCACATCCCCACTTCGATCAGAGCGGCTGTCATGGCGGTGGGAGCGGTGTCTGGAGGAGGAATGAGAACATCTCCTCTGGTGGCTTCCAGACTGAGAGTCTCGTCTGGATCTTGAAGATGATTGGTATTGTGGCCTGGCAAGATCCCTGTCATTCTGGACCATGATCTGAGGGTCTGATCTAGGAGGGCTGGAAAGAAAACAAATAAGGGGGAGGGGAAAGGCGAGACATGACATCAGAAAACGCAAGCATTTGTGACTGAACCTCAACCCCTCTCCTCACAAGCACATACCTTGTGCGTGAGGGCTGGCCACTTAAAGGCGGTGACTTGTCCATGACCTCTGGACGAAGAGCGACACAGTACGGGTGGTCTGCAGACCAAGCATGCCCTGAAAAAGCCAAGGCACCAGTGAGGGGAATTATAAAATAATCTTGCCCCCAGAATAAATATATGTGCACATGCCTATATAAATTAATAAATCAATTTAAGTTAAGTTCTATAATATACTATATAATTAATTATATGCATGTATTTAAATATTTTTATATATTTTTCTCCATATGTGTATATATATATATATATATATATATATATATATATATATATATATATATATATATATATATTTTATATATTAATAAATAGGTTTTTTTTCTTTTCTTCTTTTTTTCTTTTTTTAAATAATACATCTTGGCTTAGTATAGGCAGGCAGGCAGGCACTCACCTATAGACCAGGACTAGGTTTGGGAAAAACCGCTCCACTCCCACTCACCACCAGGGAACTCCCATTATGCAGGAGCTAGGAACGGAATTTAAATTCCCCGCCCGTGACGTCATCGCCCCTACCTCGCGCCTGCACCGTAGGGCGGCGACCGTACTGCGCATGTGCGGCCGCCGAGTGATCTGCCGCTCTGCGCACGCGCGAGCCAAGCCTCGGTCCCAAAGAGGCTACTGCGCATGTGCCAAGTGCCAAGGCGAGCTGGAACGCAGAAGCGCTCCAGCCGCCATGAGGGGTAAAACGGCCGAAGAACGGCGACACAATTCTTTGTACGATCTGGGAAACTTTGAGGGAAAGACAGACCACACAAACAACAACTGCCATGGAGAAAACGAACATTGTAGCCGACCTTGCCAGCCGTTAATGCGTCCATCCATCCGGCATACAGAGGCGACCATCCCTCCACCACAGGGGTATTACTCCAGCCTCTTAACGCTACTCGCCCGCCCGTGGCTGGGCCCTGAGCTGCACCGCATGAGGTATGCCACCATCTTGGATCCATAAGATCGGACGCGAACATCATATGTAGGTCCATTGGAGGAGGACAAAAAAGGAATGCAGTAGCTAGTGGTGAGTGCTCATTTATGGGAATGGGGTCATATAGCATTGGAGAGGAGGCGGGGTTAACCCACACGTAGGCTGCCATGGAGTCTGTCAGGAAAAACGGTTTATTCAGGATGTCAGAATGTTGTTCAACAGTGTTCAGCAGTAAGTCAGTTCCTTTCATGCAAATAGCTTGGCCTGTGATTATCCAAGCCCCGGTCACTTTTAAAAGCTCCTTTAAGGAAGTGTCTCCTCTCCCGGTAGCCTCACCCCTAAGAAACCTATATATGGTATCAGTATCTTTGTGTCTTAGTGTACTTACAAAAGCACTGAGCGTTTTCATAAGAACCAGTTAGCAGTCCTTTTATAGTCCTTTTATAGATCCCAGATGTAAGATATACTTTTACGCTATTGGTCAACCTTAGTTCAATATATTCCAGTAGTTCTGCTTATTTCACCATCGGTATATATATATATACACTGTATTCAGTTTAGCTAGATCCATTCCTGTTATTCTCTTCCTAATATACTTACAGGCAGGCAGCTGCAGTATTTTCAGTCAGTGTACTGTATCCTGTGCACAGTGTGCAACTAAAGCTAACTGCAGACAATTGCTGGTGTTCTCTTCCTAATAATACCACAGGCAGGCAGCTGCAGTATTTTCAGTCAGTGTACTGTATCCTGTGCACAGTGTGCAACTAAAGCTAATGGCAGACAATTGCTGGTGTTCTCTTCCTAATAATACCACAGGCAGGCAGCTGCAGTATTCTCAGTCAGCGTACTGTATCCTGTGCACAGTGTGCAACTACAGCTAACTGCAGACAATTGCTAGTGTTCTCTTCCTAATAATACCACAGGCAGGAAGCTGCAGTATTTTCAGTCAGTATACTGTATCCTGTGCACAGTGTGCAACTAAAGCTAACTGCAGACAATTGCTGGTGTTCTCTTCCTAATAATACCACAGGCAGGCAGCTGCAGTATTTTCAGTCAGTGTACTGTATCCTGTGCACAGTATGCAACTAAAGCTAACTGCAGACAATTGCTTGTGTTCTCTTCCTAATAATACCACAGACAGGCAGTTGATTCAGCTAGCTGCAGTATATTAGTGTACTGTATACTGGGCACAGTGTGTAGCTAAAGCTCACTGCATACAATTTCTGTTGTTTTCTTCCTAATAATACTACAGGCAGGCAGGCCATTCAGCTAGCTGCAGTATAATCAGTATATATATACATCCCAGCTTTGTGCAGCTACATCTCACTGCAGGCCATTCCTTGTGTACCTATTCCAATACATCAAAGACAGTATGTCTGGAAGGCCAACAAGGAAAGGCAGACAGTCACAGGCCAATAAAAGCAGGCAAGCAGGCTCTGTGTCTAGAGGCAACAGTGCTGGTCGTGGACACGGTGCATCCTCATCAGCACGTGGCCATGGTGCATGCTTGAACTTTTTCTCGGCAGCTGGCCATGTTGAGCCACAGTAACGTGAGCCCAGAGAGAGGGGTTGCCCAAAGAAGGACAACAAACTGGCAGTCATGTTCCCCCAGCTGCAGCATACTGCCAGGTTTGCTCCAGTGACGAGGAGGAAGGGGATGATGAGCTCATTGACTCTACGTGGGTGCCTGATAGGAGAGAGGAAGAGGAGGCGGAGGAGGAGGAGGCGGAGGAGGAGGCACATCTCCAACAAGGCAGGATCCAGCTTAAGGGCAGCCAACCGACTGCATCACACCGCAGAGCTCCACAAGTGCAGGGCACTGGTAACTCTGCACGTTATTCCAAAAGTTCTTTGGTGTGGGCTTTTTTGAGACGTGTGCAGCAGATCGCACCATTGCTATTTGCAACATATGTCTGAAGCGTATCAAGCATGGACTAGACAGCAAGCGCTTGGGCACCACATGCTTAATCAGACATATGTTGAGCTCCCATGCAGCTCGTTGGCAACACTACCTAAAAGACCCACACCAAAGAACAAGGCGGACCTCTCCTTGCTCCTCCTCATCAGCTGGGATCTCCACCCCACTATACCTTCAGTCCTCTCAGAAACCTGCACTAAGAGGAATGAAGATGTAAAATTAGGTGTGCCACTGCCAAGTACTTGTGGGCAATCTGCTAATCCCGTGACGTCACAGGGAAGTCCCGTCAAGTCACCGTGCGTCAGAGGGGGCGGGGTCACCGAGTGGCCCCGCCCCCCGTTATTTAAGAACCGTCAGAAGAGGAGACGCCGTCACACAGCGGGAGCCTCCCTCCATGCCAGCATGGGTGCGGAGCGGCCCGGAGAAGAAAATGAAGAAGAGAAGAAGAGAAGAATGAAGAAGAGAAGAGGATGAAGAAGAAGATGAAGAGAAGAGCGGGAGCCTCCCCCCATGCCATGGGTGCGGAGCGGCCCGAGGAGAAGAAGATAGAAGACGCCGCGGAGGAGATGCTGGACGAGAACGTCGGAGGAAGAACCAGAAGAGCCACAAGAACCAGAAGAAGATGAAGGAAGATAGAAGAAAGAAGAAGCATTTAAATAAAGGAATTGTCAACTGAAAAGACAGCAGTTGAAGTGCTAGTAATTTAGCCAAGCTAGCATTCAACCGCTGGGTAGGGAGGAGCCGAACACCCCCCTGTTCGGTTCGCACCAGAACATGCGAACAGGAAAAAAGTTTGCTCGAACACGCGAACACCGTTAAAGTCTATGGGACACGAACATGAATAATCAAAAGTGCTAATTTTAAAGGCTTATATGCAAAATGTTAAAAATGTCATTTTTAACATTTTTGACAGTTTTTTAGTGAAATGGTAGGGGTAAGTACCCCCTTACCATTTCACACAGGGGGGGGGGCGGGATCTGGGGGTCCCCTTGTTAAAGGGGGCTTCCAGATTCTGATAAGCCCCCCGCCCGCCGACCCCCACAACCACCGGCCAGGGTTGTGGGGATGAGGCCCTTGTCCTCATCAACATGGGGACAAAGTGTTTTGGGGGGCTACCCCAAAGCACCCTCCCAATGTTGAGGGCATGTGGCCTGGTACGGTTCAGGAGGGGGGGGGCCGCACTCTTGTCCCCACCTCTTTTCCTGCGGCCTGCCAGGTTGTGTGCTCTGATAAGGGTCTGGTATGGATTTTTGGGGGGACCCCACACCGTTTTTTTTTTTTTTTTGGCGCGGGGTTCCCCTTAAAATCCATACCAGACCTGAAGGGTCTGGTATGGAATTTAGGGGGAACCCCACGTCATTTTTTAAAAAAATTTGGCCGGGGTTCCCCTTAATATCCATACCAGACCAGAAGGGCCTGGTATGGAATTTAGGGGGACTCCCACGTCATTTTTTTTTTAATTTTGGTTCGGGGTTTCCCTGTGGGGAATTCCCAATGCCGTTTTTATCAATGAACTTCTATGTGTATTGTCGGCAATGCAATAGCCGCGGGTAGTTTTAAATGGGTTTTTTCCTTCCAAATGTCATTTTGCTGTCAGACTGCATTATTAAAATCACTACTCCTGAAAAAACGGCCGTTTTTAAAACTTTTTTTTGCATTGATCCATGTCCCCTGGGGCAGGACCCGGGTCCCCAAACACTTTTTATGACAATAACTTGCATATAAGCCTTTAAAATTAGCACTTTTGATTATTCATGTTCGTGTCCCATAGACTTTAACGGTGTTCGCGTGTTCGAGCAAACTTTTTTCCTGTTCGCATGTTCTGGTGCGAACCGAACAGGGGGGTGTTCGGCTCCTCCCTACCCAGCGGTTGAATGCTAGCTTGGCTAAATTACTACCACTTCAACTGGTGCCTTTTCAGTTGGTAGACTCTGCCCCCTTCAGTGAGTTTGTGGCATGTGCGGTACCTCAGTGGCAGGTTCCCAAACGCTACTTTTTTTCATGGAAGGCGATTCCGGCTCTCTACCGGCATGTGGAAGGCAATGTCCATGCCTCGCTGGACAGGGCGGTCAGCGGTAAGGTGCATATTACCGCTGATTCATGGTCCAGCAGGCATGGACAGGGATGTTACCTATCTTTCACCGTGCACTGGGTGACTCTGCTGGCAGCTGGGAAGGATCCAGGACAGGGTGCAGTAGTGTTGGAGGCTGTTCTGGCACCACGCCTCCAAAATTCTACTAGTGGTGATTCTGCCACACCTCTCTCCTCCACCCCCTCCTCTTCTTCTTCCTCCATGGCCTCTTCCTGTGCTGATTTGTCCTCTGAACCAGTGGTGCTCCATAGGCATTCAAGGGGCTACGCAAGCACGCTGGAAAAAAGATGCCATGAGGTGCTTGAGCTGGTGTGCTTGGGGGACAGGAGCCACACTGGGGCAGAGATTCTGTCAGCTCTGCAGGGGCAGGCTCAGAGGTGGTTGATGCCACGCCAGATTAAGCCAGGAGTGGTGGTTTGCGACAATGGCACCAACCTCCTCTCCGCCCTCCGACAAGGACAACTGACCCATGTGCTCTGTTTGGCTCATGTCCATAACTTGGTGGTGCAGAGGTTCTTAGGCAGGTACCCAGGCTTACAGGATGTCCTGAGGCAGGCCAGGAAAGTCTGTGTGCATTTCTGTGGTTCATATAATGCCAGTGCTCGGCTGGCGGACCTCTAAAAGGAGTTTAACCTGCCCAAGAACCGTCTAATCTGTGACATGCCCACCAGGTGGAACTCAACGTTGGCCATGCTGCAGCGGCTGCACACGCAGCAGAGGGCCATCAATGAGTACCTGTGCGACTATGGCACCAGGACAGGGTCAGAGGAGCTTGTTTTTTTTCCCCACGCCAGTGGGCTATGATCAGGGATGTATGCACTGTCCTGTCACCATTTGAGGAGGCCACGAGGATGGTGAGCAATGACAGTGCATGCATCAGTGACACTGTCCCTCTTGTCCACCTGTTGGAGCACACGCTGCGTGGAATAATGGACAGGGCACTTGAGCCAGAACAGAGGCAGGAAGAGGAGGACTTCCTTACCACTCAAGACCCCCTTTATCCAGACAGTGTTCCTGCGTGCCCGCCGATCACACAGGAAGAGAATGAGGAGGTGGAGGAGGATTGTGTCAGCATGGAGGTGGAGCCTAGCACTCAGCATCAGCAGCAGTCTTCAAGGGATCATTTACAGTCCCAAGAAACCCATGGACTTGTACGTGGCTGGTAGGAGGTGGCTGCGGATCATGTCGTCCTTAGAGATGAGATGGCCACTCCAGAACCTTCATTTTATTCTGTTGTAGCCAATGACAGGTCGACTTGACCTTGTGTTTTGGATCATTGTCATGTTGGAATGTCCAAGTACGTCTCATGCGCAGCTTCCTGGCTGATGAATGCAAATGTTCCTCCAGTATTTTTTGATAACATGCTGCACTTATTTTGCCATCAATTTTGACCAAATTTCCTGTGCTTTTGTAGCTCACACATCCCCAAAACATCAGCGATCCACCTCCGTGTTTCACAATAGGAATGGTGTTCCTTTCATCATAGGCCTTGTTGTCTCCTCTCCAAATGAAGCGTTTATGGTTGTGGCCAAAAAGCTCAGTTTTGGTCTCATCACACCAAATGACTTTATGCCAGAAGGTTTGAGGCTTGTCCCTGTGCTGTCTGGTGTATTGTAGGCAGAATACTTTGTGGCATTTGCGTAGTAAAATCTTTTTCTGGCACGCAGCCCATCTTTCTTCAAGTGCCTCCTTATTGTGCATCTTGAAACAGCCACACCACGTTTTCAGAGAGTCCTGTATTTCACCTGAAGTTATTTGTGGGTTTTTCTTTGCATCCCAAACAATTTTGGCTGAAATTTTTAGTTGGTCTACCTGACCATGGTTTGGTTTCAACAGAACCCCTCATTTTCCACTTCTTGATTAGAGTTTGAACACCGCTGATTGGCATTCTCAATTCCTTGGATATCTTTTTATATCCCTTTCCTGTTTTATACAGTTCAACTACCTTTTCCCGCAGATCCTTTGACAATTCTTTTGCTTTCCCCATGACTCAGAATCCAGAAACGTCAGTGCAGCACTGGACAAAAGATGCAAGGGTCTGTCAGGAGTCCAGAAACTCATTGGCCTTTTATACACACACACTAATTACAAGCAAACAGATCACAGGTGAGGATGGTTACCTTTAATAGCCATTCAAACCCCTTTGTGTCAACCTGTGTGCATGTTATCAGGCCAAAATCACCAGGGTATGTAAACTTTTGATCAGGGTCATTTGGGTATTTTAAAAGAGTAAACACAGTTCATTAATAGTAAATGGCTTCAGCCAAACACTAACCATGAGTGAAAGAAAAGTTTTTATGTTATCATTCATATTCTCTGAAAAATGGCCAAGAAATCATAAATTCTGCCAGGGTATGTAAACTTATGAGCACAACTGTATTTTTTCACTTTAAGCATCATTAAAATCACTGCTCCCAAACAAACGGCCATTTTTAAAACTTTTTTTGCATTGATACATGTCCCCAGGGGCAGGACGCAGGTCCCCAAACACTTTTTATGGCAAAAACTTGCATATAAGCCTTTAAAATGAACACTTTTGTTTTTCCTCATTCGTGTCCCATAGACTTTAACGGTGTTCGCGTGTTTGAACAAATTTTTTGCCTGTTCGCATGTACAATACTTTGCAGCAGGGCTCATTCCTGGGGCAGGACCCGGGTCCCCAAACCCTATTAAGGACAATAACTTGCATATTAGCCTTTAAAATTTGCACTTTTGATTTCTCACATTTGAATCCCATAGACTTTAACGGGGTTCGAAAGTTCGTGCGAACTTTCGGTCCGTTCGAATGTTCTGATGCGAACCGAACCGAATCCCTAGTTTTGAACGCTACCATATTGTTACATAGTTACATAGTTACATAGTAGGTGAGGTTGAAAAAAGACACAAGTCCATCAAGTCCAACCTATGTGTGTGATAATGTGTCAGTATTACATTACATATCCCTGTATGTTGCGGTCATTCAGGTGATTATCTAATAGTTTCTTGAAGCTATCAATGCTCCCCGCTGAGACCACCGCCTGTGGAAGGGAATTCCACATCCTTACCGTTCTTACAGTAAAGAACCCTCTACGTAGTTTAAGGTTAAACCTCTTTTCTTCTAATTGTAATGAGTGGCCACGAGTCTTATTAAACTCTCTTCTGCGAAAAAGTTTTATCCCTATTGTGGGGTCACCAGTACAGTATTTGTAAATTGAAATCATATCCCCTCTCAAGCGTCTCTTCTCCAGAGAGAATAAGTTCAGTGCTTGCAACCTTTCCTCATAACTAAGATCCTCCAGACCCTTTATTAGCTTTGTTGCCCTTCTTTGTACTCGCTCCATTTCCAGTACGTCCCTCCTGAGGACTGGTGCCCAGAACTGGACAGCATACTCCAGGTGCGGCCGGACCAGAGTCTTGTAGAGCGGGAGAATTATCGTTTTATCTCTGCAGTTGATCCCCCTTTTAATGCATGCCAATATTCTGTTTGCTTTATTAGCAGTAGGGATGAGCTTCGTGTTCGAGTCGAACCCATGTTCGACTCGAACATCGGCTGTTCGACCGTCCGTCGAATTGCGAACGATATGGGCCGTTCGCGCCAAATTCGTGTGGCGCGTCACGGCCCATAATTCACTGCGGCATCGCAGTGCATTGCTGGCTGATGATTGGCCAAGCATGCACTATGACCCGCATGCTTGGCCAATCACAGCGCCGTCAGTAGAGAGAGCTGTAATTGGCCAAAGCCAGGGTGGCTTTGGCCAATTATGGCTCAGGGGATTTAGTACACACCCCACACTATATAAGGCCGCCTGCACGGCGGCCCTGTGTAGTGTGTGTTCCGGTGTGCTGAGAGATAGAGAGAGAGAGAGACAGTGTCATTTGATTTGAGTTAGATAGATTAGGCAGAACAGTCAGTCAGTTAGCTGCACTTACAGTGTATTGTGTATATATATGCATCCCAGGTGTTGCATATATATATATACACTGTATTCAGTTTAGCTAGATCCGTTCCTGTTATCTTCTATCTAGACTATTTAGTGCAGTGTGTCCTGCTCACAGTGTTCAGCTAGATCCGTTCCTGCTATTTACATTCAGTGCAGTGCGTCCTGCTCACAGTGTTCAGCTAGATCCGTTCCTGCTATTTACATTCAGTGCAGTGCGTCCTGCTCACAGTGTTCAGCTAGATCCGTTCCTGCTATTTACATTCAGTGCAGTGCGTCCTGCTCACAGTGTTCAGCTAGATCCGTTCCTGCTATTTACATTCAGTGCAGTGCGTCCTGCTCACAGTGTTCAGCTAGATCCGTTCCTGCTATTTACATTCAGTGCAGTGCGTCCTGCTCACAGTGTTCAGCTAGATCCGTTCCTGCTATTTACATTCAGTGCAGTGCGTCCTGCTCACAGTGTTCAGCTAGATCCGTTCCTGCTATTTACATTCAGTGCAGTGCGTCCTGCTCACAGTGTTCAGCTAGATCCGTTCCTGCTATTTACATTCAGTGCAGTGCGTCCTGCTCACAGTGTTCAGCTAGATCCGTTCCTGCTATTTACATTCAGTGCAGTGCGTCCTGCTCACAGTGTTCAGCTAGATCCGTTCCTGCTATTTACATTCAGTGCAGTGCGTCCTGCTCACAGTGTTCAGCTAGATCCGTTCCTGCTATTTACATTCAGTGCAGTGCGTCCTGCTCACAGTGTTCAGCTAGATCCGTTCCTGCTATTTACATTCAGTGCAGTGCGTCCTGCTCACAGTGTTCAGCTAGATCCGTTCCTGCTATTTACATTCAGTGCAGTGCGTCCTGCTCACAGTGTTCAGCTAGATCCGTTCCTGCTATTTACATTCAGTGCAGTGCGTCCTGCTCACAGTGTTCAGCTAGATCCGTTCCTGCTATTTACATTCAGTGCAGTGCGTCCTGCTCACAGTGTTCAGCTAGATCCGTTCCTGCTATTTACATTCAGTGCAGTGCGTCCTGCTCACAGTGTTCAGCTAGATCCGTTCCTGCTATTTACATTCAGTGCAGTGCGTCCTGCTCACAGTGTTCAGCTAGATCCGTTCCTGCTATTTACATTCAGTGCAGTGCGTCCTGCTCACAGTGTTCAGCTAGATCCGTTCCTGCTATTTACATTCAGTGCAGTGCGTCCTGCTCACAGTGTTCAGCTAGATCCGTTCCTGTTATCTTCCTACTGACAGGCAGGCTTGTCTGGTTACAGTATATAAAGCTACCTGAAGAAAATTACAGGTGTTCTTTTTGATCCTATTAGTACCACGGTCAGGCAGCTAGACTATTTACATTTAGTACAGTGTGTCCTGCTCACAGTGTTCAGCTAGATCCGTTCCTGTTATCTTCCTACTGACAGGCAGGCTTGTCTGGTTACAGTATATAAAGCTACCTGAAGAAAATTACAGGTGTTCTATCCCAGCTTAGTGCAGCTACAGGCCATTAGTATGTCTGGAAGGCCAAGAAGGAGAGGCAGACAGTCACAAGCCAATAAGAGAGGGCAAGCAGGCTCTGTGTCTAGTGCTGGTCGTGGAGACGGTGCATCCTCATCAGCACGTGGCCATGGGACACGCTTGGCCTTTTTTTCGGCAGCTGGCCGTGTTGAGCCGCAACATGCGGAAGACTTGGTCGAGTGGATGACCAAGCCGTCCTCATCCTCCTCATCCTCTCTCACCCATGCCCAGGGTGCTTTGTCTGGCAAAGCAGCGGCCTCTTCCCTCAGCTCAATGTCATCAGTGACTCCTTCCCTAGCTCCACCATGTCCTCATGAGGATTCCCTCGAACTGTTTGACCACAGTGTTGGGTACATGCTCCAGGAGGATGCCCAGCGTTTGGAAGGCTCTGATGATGATACTGAGCTCGATGAAGGCAGTAACATGAGCACGGACAGAGGGGGTGCCCAAGAAGGACAGCAATCTGGCAGTCATGCTCCCCCTGCTGCAGCATACTGCCAGGTTTGCTCCAGTGATGAGGAGGGAGGGGATGATGAGGTCACTGACTCAACGTGGGTGCCTGATAGGAGAGAGGAGGAGGAGGAGGAGGAGGAGGCGGCACATCACCAACGAGGCAGGATGCCCTCCAGGGGCCAGCCTAAGGGCAGCACATTGACTGCATCACACCCCAAAGCTCCACATGTGCAGGGCGCTGCAGTCTCTGCGCGTTATTCAAAAAGTTCTTTGGTGTGGGCCTTTTTTGAGACGAGTGCATCAGATCGCACCGCTGCTATTTGCAACATATGTCTCAAGCGTATCTCGCGTGGCCAAAACATCTCCCGCTTGGGTACCACATGCTTGACCAGACATATGTTGACCTGCCATGCAGTTCGTTGGCAAGCGTATCTGAAAGACCCACACCAAAGAACAAAGAGGATCTCTCCTTGCTCCTCATCAGCTGAGATTTCCAACCCCACTAGACCTTCAGTCCTCTCTGAGACCTGCAGTGAGAGGAATGAAGGTGTAGAATTAGGTGTGTCACAGCCAAGTACTTGTGGGCAATCTGCTTTTGGTACACCGACGTCAGATTGTACCAGGCAAATTTCCCTGCCCCAGCTGCTGCACCGCCGAAAGAAGTTTGCTCCCAGCCATCCACATGCCCAGCGGTTGAATGCTAGCTTGGCAAAATTGCTAGCACTTCAACTGCTGCCTTTTCAGTTGGTAGACTCTGCCCCCTTCCGTGAGTTTGTGGAATGTGCGGTTCCTCAGTGGCAGGTACCCAAACGCCACTTTTTCTCACGGAAGGCGATTCCGGCTCTCTACCGGCATGTGGAAGGCAATGTCCATGCCTCGCTGGACAGGGCGGTCAGCGGTAAGGTGCATATTACCGCTGACTCATGGTCCAGCAGGCATGGACAGGGACGTTACTTAAGTTTCACGGCGCATTGGGTGACTCTGCTGGCAGCTGGGAAGGATGCAGGACAAGGTGCAGTAGTGTTGGAGGTTGTTCCGCCACCACGCCTCCAAAATGCTGATTGTGACACACCTCTCTCCTCCACCCCCTCCTCTTCTTCTACCTCCATGGCCTCTTCCTCGGAACCAGCGGTGCTCCGTAGGCGTTCAAGGGGCTACGCAAGTACGCAGGCCAAAAGATGCCATGCGGTGCTTGAGCTGGTGTGCTTGGGGGACAGGAGCCACACTGGGGCAGAGGTTCTGTCAGCTCTGCAGGGGCAGGTTCAGAGGTGGTTGACGCCACGCCAACTTAAGGCAGGAATGGTGGTTTGCGACAATGGCACCAACCTCCTCTCTGCCCTCCGACAGGGACAACTGACCCATGTGCCCTGTTTGGCTCACGTCCTTAACTTGGTGGTGCAGCGGTTCTTGGGCAGGTACCCGGGCTTACAGGATGTCCTGAGGCAGGCCAGGAAAGTCTGTGTGCATTTCCGCCGGTCATATAATGCCAGTGCTCGGCTGACGGACCTCCAAAAGGAGTTTAACCTGCCCAAGAACCGCCTAATCTGTGACATGCCCACCAGGTGGAACTCGACGTTGGCCATGCTGCAGCGGCTGCACACGCAGCAGAGGGCCATCAATGAGTACCTGTGCGACTATGGCACCAGGACAGGGTCAGGGGACCTTGGTTTTTTTTCCCCACGCCAGTGGGCCATGATCAGGGATGCATGCACTGTCCTGTCACCATTCGAGGAGGCCACGAGGATGGTGAGCACTGACAGTGCATGCATCAGTGACACTGTCCCCCTTGTCCACCTGTTGGAGCACACGCTGCGTGGAATAATGGACAGGGCACTTGAGGCAGAACAGAGGCAGGAAGAGGAGGACTTCCTTAGCTCTCAAGGCCCCCTTTATCCAGACAGTGTTCCTGCGTGCCCGCCGATCACACAGGAAGAGGACGAGGAGGAGGAGGAGGAGGAGGAGGAAGATTGTGTCAGTATGGAGGTGGAGCCTGGCACTCAGCATCAGCAGTCTTTAAGGGATCAGTCCCAAGGAACACATGGACTTGTACGTGGCTGGGAGGAGGTGGCTGCGGACGTTGTTGTCCTTAGTGACCCAGAGGACTCCGGACCGAATGCCTCAGCAAACCTACGCTGCATGGCCTCCCTGATCCTGCAAAGCCTGCGTAAGGATCCTCGTATTCGTGGTATCAAGGAGAAGGACCAATACTGGCTGGCAACCCTCCTTGATCCACGTTACAAGGGTAAGGTTGCGGACCTTATCTTGCCATCGCAGAGGGAGCAGAGGATGAAACATCTTCGGGAGGCCTTGCAGAAAGGTCTGTGCAACGCGTTCCCAGAGACTGGGAGGTTACAAACTCCTGTTTCTGGACAACGTGTTGCTGAGGCTTCGGTCAGTCAAAGAAGGAGCGGTGGAGAAGGTGGCCGTCTGACCGATGCGTTCAGACAATTTTTTGGTCCGCAGCCCCAAGGTATGATCGGTTCCAGCAACCATCGCCAGCGTCTGTTTTACATGGTGCAGGAATACCTAGGGGCAAGATCAGACTTGGACACCTTTCCCACCGAAAATCCTCTGGGTTACTGGGTCTTGAGGATGGATCACTGGCCAGAGCTTGCACAGTATGCAATTGAGCTACTGGCCTGTCCTGCATCCAGCGTTCTTTCGGAACGTACATTCAGTGCTGCTGGAGGCGTGGTAACCGATCACAGGGTGCGTCTGTCCACTGACTCGGTCGATCGGCTGACCTTCATAAAAATGAATCAGTCTTGGATCACCACCAGCTACCAAGCACCTGATGCTGATGTAACTGAATAATTTTTTTCAGATCCCTTCAAAGACTGCCTATGTTGATGCTGAGTGATTATCCCTGAGTAATTATCCTCTTCCTCCTCAATCATCACGCTGATAGCTTGTAAGAACATTTTTGGTTCTGGGCGCCACCACCAGTGCCTAAGGCACAATTTTTCAGCCCCTGTATAACAGGGGCGTGTAATTACAATTTTTGATGTAATACTTTGCAGCACGGCTCGTTCCTGCATTCCAACTAGAGTGTCTGTGAGGGGTTGCAGTGTTGTGGCACCAGCACCAGTGCCTAAGGCCCAATTTTTCTGCCCCTGTCTAACAGGGGCGTGTAATTACAATTTTTGATGCAATACTTTGCAGCAGTGCTCGTTCCTGCGTTCCAACTAGAGTGTCTGTGAGGGGTTGCAGTGTTGTGGCACCAGCACCAGTGCCTAAGGCCCAATTTTTCTGCCCCTGTCTAACAGGGGCGTGTAATTACAATTTTTGATGCAATACTTTGCAGCAGTGCTCGTTCCTGCGTTCCAACTAGAGTGTCTGTGAGGGGTTGCAGTGTTGTGGCACCAGCACCAGTGCCTAAGGCCCAATTTTTCTGCCCCTGTCTAACAGGGGCGTGTAATTACAATTTTTGATGCAATACTTTGCAGCAGTGCTCGTTCCTGCGTTCCAACTAGAGTGTCTGTGAGGGGTTGCAGTGTTGTGGCACCAGCACCAGTGCCTAAGGCCCAATTTTTCTGCCCCTGTCTAACAGGGGCGTGTAATTACAATTTTTGATGCAATACTTTGCAGCAGTGCTCGTTCCTGCGTTCCAACTAGAGTGTCTGTGAGGGGTTGCAGTGTTGTGGCACCAGCACCAGTGCCTAAGGCCTAATTTTTCAGCTCCTGTTCAACAGGGGCATGTAATTACAATTCTTGATCTAATATTTCACAGCAGGGCCCTGTGAGGGCTTACAGTGTTTTGGCCACAGCAACACCTAAGGCCCAAATTTCTGCTGAGTATATAGGGCAGGACCCTACTTTCAAACATCTAACTTACAAACGACTCCTACTTGCAAACGGAAGGAGACAACAGGAAGTGAGATGAAATCTACCCATAGGAAGGGAAATTCTCTCATGTAAGAGTTAATATGGGAAAACAATTTCTCCTTTCCACTGATGCTTTCCAATCCTTGTTCCACAAAAAAACCCAAATTTTCAAAAAACATTTTTCATTGGGACAAAAAAGTGAGGTGAAATCTTCTGAAGAGGAGGAAAGACGCAAAACAAATGTCACAGGGGTGATAACCCTTCCCTATGTTTTCCAAAAAGCTTAGAAAAGATTTTTTGGCTGGAGCTAAACACATTAAAAATGTTCAAAATTACAAAGAGATTCTACTTAACAACAAACCTACAGTCCCTGTCTTGTTTGCACCGCCTGTATACTGCTGTTCAGAGTATATAGGGACCTTTCCTTATTTTAATTTGGGTGCGGGGTTCCCCTTAATATCCATACAAGACCCAAAGGGCCTGGTAATGGACTGGGGGGTACCCATGCCGTTTGTCTCACTGATTTTCATCCATATTGCCAGGACCCGACATGACATTAAACCCGCAAGCAGTTTTAAATGAGATTTTTTCCTTTAAAAATGACATTTGGTGCAGGGACTGTTCTAAACATGGGAAACACGCGTCACTTTACAGGCATACTATAGACACCCCCCAGGTACGATATTTAAAGGAATATTTCACTTTTTTTTTTTTACTTTAAGCATCATTAAAATCACTGCTCCCGAAAAAACGGCCGTTTTTAAAAGTTTTTTTTGCATTGATACATGTCCCCTGGGGTAGGACCCGGGTCCCCAAACCCTTTTTAGGACAATACCATGCAAATTAGCCTTTAAAATGAGCACTTTTGATTTCGAACGTTCGAGTCCCATAGACGTCAATGGGGTTCTAACGTTCGTGCGAACTTGCGGTCCGTTCACGGGTTCTGGTGCGAACCGAACCGGGGGGTGTTCGGCTCATCCCTAATTAGCAGCAGCTTGGCATTGCATGCCATTGCTGAGCCTATCATCCACTAGGACCCCCAGGTCCTTTTCCATCCTAGATTCCCCCAGAGGTTCTCCCCCCAGTGTATAGATTGCATTCATATTTTTGCCACCCAAATGCATTATTTTACATTTTTCTACATTGAACCTCATTTGCCATGTAGTCGCCCACCCCATTAATTTGTTCAGGTCTTTTTGCAAGATTTCCACATCCTGCAGAGAAGTTATTGCCCTGCTTAGCTTAGTATCGTCTGCAAATACAGAGATTGAACTCTTTATCCCATCCTCCAGGTCGTTTATGAACAAATTAAATAGGATTGGTCCCAGCACAGAACCCTGGGGAACCCCACTACCCACCCCTGACCATTCTGAGTACTCCCCATTTATCACCACCCTCTGAACACGCCCTTGTAGCCAGTTTTCAATCCATGTACTCACCCTATGGTCCATGCCAACGCACCTTATTTTGTATAGTAAACGTTTATGGGGAACTGTGTCAAATGCTGTTCTGCTCTTTTTTACTGTATTCTATTCTGCAATGTTTTATTGTTATGATGTTTTATCATGTTTGCTTTTCAGGTACGTAATTTTTTTATACTTTACTGTTTACTGTGTTTTATTGTTAACGATTTTTTTGTTTTCAGGAACGCCATTCAGCTGCAGAGCGGATTTATCTATCTTGACAGCAACAGCGTTTGCTCCCACGATACATAAAGCCGTGACTCCAGCGCTGTCGGAGGTGATTTCACCACCACAGGGGCAGCAGGGGCGGAGGAGCGATTTGCTCCTAACTTTTTGCCCCCATGCTTCGGCATATATATATTTTAGGCACAGATTGCGTTAAAAAATGTTTTATTTTTTACTATGTTTTTTTTTGTATTTGATTTGCAGGTATGGTATGTCTTACTGTTATACTGTAATGTTACTTTGTTTTACTGTTAACCATCATTTGCTTAGCAGGTACGCCATTCAGTTGCAGCGCAGATTTATTTATCTTGACAGCAACAGCGTTTGCTCCCACGATACATAAAGTCGTGACTCCAGCGCTTAGTGATAGAAATCCTGAAGGTGGTGCTAGTTTTTGGGGCCCCGTACGCGGCTAGGCTCCCAAAAAGTCCCACACATGTGGTATCTCCGTACTCAAGAGAAGCAGCAGAATGTATTTTGGGGTGTAATTCCACATATGCCCATGGCATGTGTGAGCAATATTTCATTTAGTGACAACTCTGTGCAAAAAAAAAAAAGTTTGTAATTTTCCCGCAATTTGTGGCAAAATATAAAATATTCCATGGACTCAACATGCCTCTCAGCAAACAGCTTGGGGTGTCTACTTTCCAAAATAGGGTCATTTGGGGGAGTTGTGCCATCTTGGCATTTTACGGCCTTCAAAACTGTGATAGGTAGTGAGGAGTGAAATCAATAATTTAAGCCCTTAGAAATCCTGAAGGCGGTGCTTGGTTTTTGGGGCCCTGTACGCGGCTAAGGTCCCAAAAAGTCCCACACAGGTGGTATCCCCGTACTCAGGAGAAGCAGCAAAATGTATTTTGGGGTGCAATTTCACATATAACCATGGCATGTGTGAGCAATATATAATTTAGTGACAACTTTTTGTAAAAATTTTTCTTTTTGTCATTATTCAATCACTTGGGACAAAAAATAATTAAATATTCAATGGGCTCAACATGCCTCTCAGCAAACTAAACTAAAAGCTGTGTAAATTCCAGAAAATGTACCCTAGTTTGTGGACGCTATAACTTTTGCGCAAACCAATAAATATACGCTTATTGACATTTTTTTTGCCAAAGACATTTGGCGAAATACATTTTGGCATAAATGTATAACTAAAATTGAGTTTATTGGATTTTTCCCATAACAAAAAGTAGAAAATATCATCTTTTTTTAAAAACTTTCGGTCTTTTTCCATTTATTTCGCAAAAAATAAAAAATCGCAGAGGCAATCAAATACCATCAAAAGAAAGCTCTATTTGTGGGAAAAAAAGGGCGCAAATTTCGTTTGGGTACAACATTGCATGACCGCGCATTTACCAGTTAAAGGGACGCAGTGCCAAATTGTAAAAAGTGCTCTGGTCAGGAAGGGGGTTAAACCTTCCGGGACTGAAGTGATTAAGTTAAACGTTTTACATGAATTAATAGAAGTTGATCATTGTAAGCACCCCTGTCAGTAGTAAATGGTTTGTCTCAACACTCTTAACAGATACATTTGCAGAAAAACTTGTCCTGTTGATAAACAACAGACTTGCTGGCAAGATCACCAGATAAAAATAAAGGAAAGAAAGCCTAAAAAAGAAAAGTAATGCAGCCACTACATCTAAGAATTGGTAAGCTGCAACATAATAAATATTTGCTTTTGGGTTTATTACTGCTATGAAATGAACACATTTCATATCCCATTATGGATGGCCTAATTTTTGAGTAGGGATGAGCTCCATGTTCAGTTCAATGGACATATTTATGGACATGTCCATATTAGTTCAATTATCTCACCTGGGAGACCCTGCCCTTTTGTTTACATTTAGCAGTAGGGGCTGGGAACTGTGATCAGTGATGGGCTAGGAGGGTTGCAAGCCCCTCACTTCACCCCTCATAATTCTGGCCTAATTTAACAGGAGACCTGGAAAACTACAAAAAGAACAGACAGGAAGGTGCAAGCACCTAGTGCATTACCAAAAATGTATTGAAAGATATAAAAATGGATACTCACAAAAGTACAACATGTAAGAGTGTGTAAACCAGAAAATGCCATGCAGTGCAGTTTACATGTACTCCAACAACAACCTGCTATGTTGGAAAACTGATGTGTTTTGGGGGCTCAGCTCCTTCCTTAGAGCTAAACTAACCAGCCCGTGCATGTTCAGGTGCATAAATGCAGACTCGCATGCATAGCCCCTCCTCAAAATGGGAAGGGTAAAACCAGAGTCTCAAAACTGGTAAAAGGAAAGTAACAAATCACAAAATAATTAAAAATAAATAAATAAAATAATAATTACAATAGAGCTATAAATGCATATATATGCAGTGTACCGCACACTCTGACAGCTTAAGGGGACATGTACTCGTATGGGATTACGACAAGCAGAGTGGTCTATTGATGAAAAGTTTTCTAGAGAAGAGCTATGACCAGGCTCTCATTGATGAGGCGTATACCAAGTATTAGCAGTTATATGCTGATGTGGTGAGTGATGTGCCTCATAACAGTGAGGGCATGGGTCCTAGGAGTGGAGCAGTTTCATCTAGAGATAGGCCCAAAATCACAAGTCAGCAATTTGACATCATTTTGGGCTCCACATTTTCCATCGGATTTTCCGACACACAAAGTTTGAGAGCAGGCTATAAAATTTTCCGACAACAAAATCCGATCACGTCAATTACGATCGTGTGTGGCCAATTCCGACACACAAAGTGCCACGCATGCTCAGAATAAATTCCGAGACGGAACAGCTCGGTCTGGTAAAATTAGCATTCGGAATGGATATAGCACTTTCATCAGGCTGCAATGTTTTAAATAGTTTAATGCAGCGCACTCTCTTCTTTATAATGCTAGAAGAATGAAGTAGTTTTGCTGCTGATATTCACACAGACTTCTCACAAACTTCTTTCTTTATTATTTATCGTGATTTCATCAATATAATATTTGTATTTGTCACATCTGATTCAAAATTTTCTTTTTTATTTATTTTTTTTGTTTAGTATTTTTTTCAAGCCTGATCTTTTTTTTTTTTTTTTACTCCAGAATATTTTTGGGTGTGTTTTGTGTGTCAAGTTACCACAACACCATTATTATCTTGTATTATTTAATGTCAAGGAGATTGTTTGGTGTTGATGTCTCTTGTTAATTTCACATTGTATTTTTGAAATGTACCTGCCTCCTCACAAACAAACTGTCGTTTTTGAAGGAAAACACACATAGGCAAGTATAATTTTAAAAAAAAATTCCTTTATTAAGGGCTCATAACCAAACAAAGAGGGAGGCAACGCTGGAGAAACAGCAGAAATTGGCAAAGCCTTTGGCCCCCAGGGCACACATCAATTATTTCCAGGCAAACTTGGTGGCCTGAGGAGTCCATATATAAGGGAATGCAGTCTGGTCCAGAATTCCAAGAGATCCTGAACAGCTGCATATGACATGTATGTCCCCAGGCTGTGGTCATACAAGAGCCTGCATCTTTTGTCAGACCAGACTGAACCCAGGTCATCAATCTCTGGTCTTCCTTCCACACTTCCTTCCACGCTGTGTCTGTGGTGGTGGAGTTTTGGCAGGAGGAGGAGGATGGTCCAACTCACACAGGTGGGTTTTGTGTGTGATTTCGCCCTTCACCCCCTTAGTTAGTGTTTTGTAAAGAAGGTCCTTACACATGAGGCGTTGACCCTCCTGCATGCCCTGCAGTTTTGTGGCAGCCATGCAGGCAAAGGCCTCTTCAGGAGTGGGGGTGGATCTGAGGGACACAGAAGCCTCCTGAATCAGCCTGAGCGCTGAATTCTGCACGTTACTCCCCTTCCTTGGTCTTTTGTTTGGAAGGCGGAGGGGAGGAACCTGCGATTCGGTCAGGCTCCTACTGGGCCCGGCCTTCTCCTGGCTGCCACTTAGCTCCGCCTCCTCCTGGCTGCCACATACCCCCGCCTCCTCCTGGCTGCCACATTCCACAGCCTCCTCCTGTGTGCCACATTCCACAGCCTCCTCCTGGCTGAGGTCTTCCTGTGTATGAAAAAGGGACATAGTTTTAGTTTTGTCTTCATCAATCACACACAATTTTCACCTCATGACTGTTGCAAATTGAATGTTAATAAATATAACAGACTATCATTCTTAACCCAGCATTTTTCGTTCTTGTCCCAATTATTTTTGCCCACTACTGTCTATTGATATGTAAAACACTTTCTTAAATCATCAATTAGTGATCAATAATAACATCTAGTAAACATCATTTATTTATTGACCAGAAATCTGTAGAACAATGCTATACCTGGCTCCAGCTGGGCTCCTCCACTTCTTCCTGGCTGGAAGTCCCAGGTTGGACATCGGAAGCCTTAGCTGGGGTGGAAGATAGGGTGGAAGGAAGAGTGGAAGGAAGGGTTGAGAGGGATTCCCTGACATCAGTCTGGTCTGACAGAAATCGCAGTCTCTCATAGTACCACAGCCTGGGGACATAAATGTCATCTGCTGCAGCTCCGGATCTCTGGGAATCTGTGACCTTCTTGTGCTCCCTAAGATAAGTGCTCCTCAGGCCACCAATTTTGGCTTTTAAATAGGGGATGGTTGCCGTGGGGACCAACGGCTTCACCAACTCCAGCAGTTTCTCCAGCGCTGACTGCCTCTTTTGTTTATTATTGTATTGGGGGTGTTTCACCTGCCACAGACAGGGCAGCTCCCTGTATTTGTCTATGAACAGGGGGAGGAAATTGTGGTCATTGAAGCCATTCATTTTATCTGCAAGACACAAGACAAACCCTAATGTCAGGCGAAACTCTCCTAATCTTGTCACAATATAGGCCTCAATCTAGAAGCAGTATAGGCCCAAGTTTAAATCTTACCTTCGTTATCACGATCTGCGCCTCCGATACTCCTTCCTCCTCTCACAGATCGTACGTACTACGCACGCGTGTTACGCTTTATATACACCGCGCATGCGTGAAACTCCGCCAACCCCTGCCGTTCTTTCTAGTCTATTCCCCGCCCCTTCTCGTTCAGCGCAGTGGGGGAAGAGCACATGGCGGAGACACAGCAGGTGCGTGCTAATTACACCAACGAGGAGGAGGAGGAGGAGGAAAGCCCAGAGCCAGAAACGTCCAGATCCCGAAAGAGACGATTTAAGGCCTCAAATATGTCCTTTGGGGAGATGTTGGAGATGGTCGACATACTGAAGACGGCCGACTATGACGGGAAGTATGGACCTTACCCCAACCCCAATGTCAAAAAGGCCAAGATCATGGCAAAAGTTGTGAAGAGTCTGCAAAAGAATTTTGGGGTACGACGATCCAAGGATCAACTCAGGAAGCGGTTCAAATTAAGGGAACATGAGCAGTACAGAAGGATCAGGAGAGTGCTGCAAAAAAGTAAGTAGTTGTCCTGTGTTCCTAATCGTTATTTTTATTACATTCGTGCTGCTCCATGTGCTTTTCTTTACTGTTGTACAGTTTAAAATGGCCACTTTTATGTTCATGGGCACATTGTTCGTTCGTATGAAACATTGTTCGTTCAGCATAGAAAACACCATTGTTTTGGCCATATGCATTTGAATACATTTTTGCTAGCCTTCTTCTCTTAAAATAATTTTGTTGCGTAGATGGGTTTGTAACTAGACTAAAATGCAAACTAGATTCTGTGTAAGGAGAGGACACTCAGCAGCTGTTTACACATCTGGACACTGGAGCACTAGTGTGGGACACAAGAACACCCTTTTTATTAGGGGGCCCACACAGGTGCTCCAATGTATACTATAGGGGTGTCTCCATCTATGAAGCTTGTACAAAACAGGTAAGTATTCAAGCTTGACAAAGGACAAAAATATTTCTTCATCTTGGAACTCTGCCAAAATAGACAATTGTACCCCACTTCCAAGCAATGTTTCATATTCCTACTTCTGCCATGAAATATCTGTGTGCTAAGTATACCAATTTTTTTTACATAGGGGAGAAAAGACTCGGAGAACACCACTCATCCGAGGAGACCACAGACCCCCCACCTCAGGAAGAAGGTGAAATCCCCCAAAGCCAACAGGAGGAGGAGGAAGGAGACATAATCGAAATAGTCACCACAACAGGTCAGTGTCTGCGACCACAGGCTCAGGTAAGAGATGGATGCCGGCATATTTATAATACATGGTGTGTTTTTGTTTCTATATTTTTAGGTGATCATGATGTTGTGGATCCAGGTCATTTCACCAGTGAAAGTGCACAGATCCTGATCGGGGAGATCATGGGGTGTAATAGGGACTTGGAAAACATCCAGAGAAACATCAATGAAGTTAAAAACAAAATGAAGAACATCATTGATGTTTTAGGGAGAGTTTAATACAACTCCAAATCTCTTCCCTTTTGTTGTGCTTTTTGGAATCTAAAAATTTCCCACATTTTTGTACAGATTCTCGAAAAGTCAAATTTTGAAGATGCACACAGTGTGTCAACATGTGCTATCTGCCATCACGGGAGATCAATGTATGCGTTTTGGGGGTGCAACCCCTTCCTCAATAATAAAGTAGCTGAGAGGAAGGGGTTACACCCACAAAACATGTCCCTTGATCCCCCATGATGGCAGCTAGCACATGTTGACATTTGGCAATTTGTGTGCAGCTTCAAAATTTGGCTTTTCCAGGGGTGACTTCATCCCATCTGAACGCAATATCAAACACATTTTTTAAATACTCATGTCTGATATTGCCTTCAATTTATAACAAAGTTGAACTTTGTAAGTTCCAGATTTGTGTATTTCTTGTTGGTTTTAAACATGCCTGTTTTACCTTAAATGGACATTTCTACTTTTATTAATGTGACCAAAAAATTGTTATACAACAAACATGTTGGTTTGTTTTAAAAAACCTTTTATAAATGCACATGTGACTGTGCTGCTATTAAAAAGATTGATAATCAAGAATGTGTGGATTATTGTTTCAATGCTCAAAAAACTTTTTTGGTGGTTAAATTGTGGTTTTCTGTGACAATGGGGGTTATTGCAAATCCAGAGCAAATCCAGAGCAAAGAGCAAATCCACTTTGCACTACAAGTGCAGTTTCAGTGCAGTCTCAAGTGCACTTGTAGTGCAAAGTGTCTTTGCCTTTAGTAAATAACACCCAACAGTGCTTTTGAATGTTACACAATCACGCCATTTTCAGGACTACTCACGTTTCAGTCAGGGTCAGCTTAAAGAAAGACAAGCAATAATAAATGTCAGCAAATATTTTAGTAGGTAAACTATTTTTTTATTTAAAAAAGGCCCAGACATTGTCTGGCACATCCATGGCCCCCCTACCCGCAAAGTATTCAAGGTATCTTAGACGGACCTCGCGGGCACTCAGGGGGGGGCAAGCCAGGACAGCCAGCCTCAAGCACCGTCAGGTTTGGTTCATTTCCATGAATTCCGGCCTCAGGCCCCACTGAGGCAGCGTAGTTGGCAGAATTTCGCCTTAAAAAGTTGTGGAGAACACAGCACGCCAGGATGATATGATTCAGTTTATACTCCGCCATGTGTATGGGTGTAAGAAATAGGCAGAACCGGCTGGCCATGATTCCAAACGTGTTCTCCACCACTCTTCTGGCTCTGGCCAGCCGGTAATTAAAAACCCTCTGGTCCGGGGTGAGGGTCCTCATAGGGAATGGCCACATAAGATGGTCCCCCAGCGCAAACGCTTCCTCCGCAACAAAGACGAATGGGAGTCCTTCCACATTGTCTTCTGGAGGTGGCAAGTCCAAGCTGCCATTCTGGAGACGCCTGTAGAACTCCATCTGGGCGATGACTCCACTATCTGACATCCGGCCATTCTTCCCCACGTCCACATGCAGGAACTCATAAATAGCCGACACAACCGCCAACATCACAATACTATTGAACTCCTTATAGTTGTAATAGTATGACCCCGAGTTGGGTGGTGGGACGATGTGGACGTGTTTCCCATCAATTGCCCCTCTGCAGTTAGGAAAGTCCCACCGCTGGGAAAAGTGGAAGGCCACAGTCTGACATTCCTGTGGGTTGGAAGGAAACTGTGGAGTCAAACAAGAAAAATAAATTAATCATTTTGCACATAAACATGGAAAGCAGATTAGACACAAACATTCTTGGCCAACATCAGTATAACATTTATTTTAGGGAGTATTTAAAGACAAAGGTATAAGGTCCACCTATCAGATTCCTCCTCCCCCCTCTCATGGGCCATTTTATAAATTTTATGGGGGGGAGATGTTTTGGACAGGTAACCCTCTCCACTTCATTGAGAGATGAATGCCTAAATAATGTGTATTAGTTTGGCCAGCCCCTCCTTACTTACACTATTGGCAGCCCACTGGACAGGTAAGAAGTGTCATAATACAAACAGATAAATACACACTGTACACAATTAAGCACATTTTGACATTCTGCTATTACCTATCAAGATAATAATAGGATACCAAAACTTTAAACAGTACCATTTGAAAGTATTCAGGCAGGCCCTTGCACTACATGCTTTGGGGAATTCATCCATAAATGTGACCACAAAAGAGGTGGGTATAGTGTGTATGGGTTTGGCAAAGTCGGCAGATAGAGGATTGGTATCAGCTGAGTTAGCAGCTGGGGGGGAGGGAGGGTTCCAAATGATTTTGGAACACAAAAAAAAAGCCTCTGGCACTCTGCCTGAATTTAAAGCACACATCACAAATGTACACATTTTAGGGGGTGATTAGGGTAAAGCACTACTATGGAGCTGACAAAATACATTGTTAAGTGACACATGAGGTGAATATAGGCCCAGGAGAGCATGCTGGGGAGGTAAGTGAAGGTAAATATGTATGAAGGACAAAAAAAATTACCTAAAAATCCAGCATGCATGAGGACAAAGGGGACATTCACAGCATTTTACAATCATGGTAATTAGGGAATGAGGAAAGAAATACAATATATTATCAAACATTAAATACAATACAATTTGATATTAAAGGATAAAAATCTTACCTTAATATACTCCTTCTGCAGGACCTGGATGATGGCACAACAGGTCTCCGGGATAATGATCCCCAGAGCCTGGGGGGAGATGCCTGTCGAGAACTTAAGGTCCTGCAGGCTTCTCACCGTCGCCAAGTACCGCAGGGTGGCGACTAGCCTCTGCCCTGGAGTGATGGCTTGCCTCATGTAGATATCCTGCCTGCTAATATAAGGGGTCAGCAAAGCCAACAAACGGTGAAATACGGGGTCCGTCATCCGGAGAAAGTTCCTGAAATCGTCAGGATTATTCTCACGGATCTCACTGAGCAAAGGCATATGACAGAACTGGTCACGCTGGAGCAACCAATTCTTGGTCCATGAACTCCTCCCCACCCTGTTCATGGACTGGACTTGTGTCAAGGTAAGGACCCCAACACCAAGCTCCCGCACAGCAAGAACTCTACAAGGAGACAACATGGCTAGAAAACGGTCGGCTGCTCAGAACGAAGTAACAGAACGCACTGAAGAACAGCAAGGCCTGTGAAGAGCGACCTGAAAAACAGTAACAAACGAACAAGAACACAATGACAGAGTCAAGGGTAGCTCGCTGCATGCACTGAGGACCAGATACAAACCCACAAGCACAAACTGAACATCAGACAACGATCTGAATACCACGAGTCTGAAAAAGCGCGAATCGTCTCTCACCAAACTTTTACTAACACGAGATTAGCAAAAGGAACCCAAAGGGTGCCGCACTTGGTTCTGAACTGCCCTTTTATAGTCTCGTCGTACGTGGGGTACGTGACCGCGTTCTTGGCGATCGGAAATTCCGACAACTTTGTGCGACCATGTGTATGCAAAACAAGTTTGAGCCAACATCCATCGGAAAAAATCCATGGATTTTGTTGTCGGAATGTCCGATCAATGTCCGATCGTGTGTACGGGGCAAAAGAGCGGCAAGGATGTGGAATTCCCTTCCACAGGCAGTGGTTTCAGTGGGGGGCATCGATAGTTTCAAAAAACTATTAGATAAGTACCTGAACGACAGCAACTTACAGGGATATACAATGTAATACTGACATATAATCACACACATAAGTTGGACTTGATGGACTTGTGTCTTTTTTTAATCAATAGTTTTTATTGAGTTTTTAAATGTGTTACAAGAATGATTGGGATTGGCATTGTGTGCATAGCCATTTGGTCGGGCCGATCCTATCTATTTGTTAACATTCAATTTGCAACAGTCATGAGCTGAAAATTGTGTGTGATTGATGAATAAAAAAATAAAACTATGTCCCTTTTTTATACACAGGAAAGCCTCAGCCAGGAGGAGGGCGTGGAATGTGGCAGCCAGGAGGAGGCTGTGGAATGTGGTAGCCAGGAGGTGGCAGGGGGTATGTGGCAGCCAGGGGGTGGCAGGGGTAAGTGGCAGCCAGGAGGTGGCCCGGCCAAGTAGCCTGACCGAATCCCAGGTCCCTCCCCTCCGCCTTCCAACCAAAAGACCCAGGAAGGGGAGTAACATGGAAGAGGCAGCGCTTGGGCTGATTCGGGAGGCTAATGCTTCCCTCAGAACCATATGTATTATTATATGTACCTTTATGGTACATATAAACCCACTCAAAGATGGCCACCAGCAAGGCCTGAGGAAGGAGCACGCATGCACCGCCCGCTGAGCTTGCACCCGGAAGTGACGTTGTCGCTTCCTACCGTCGATCCACAATTCAGCTATCTGGAAGCGCTGTGAGCTAAAAGTGCGACCAGATCGCAGCCAGATCATGGACCTCCACCACTAGCCAGTGACGCCAGGCATAACCCCGAGGCAAGTGCGGACGAATACTACTATATACACAATGCTGGAAAAAAAAGCTCATTTGTGAGTGTTTTTATGGTTATTTTTATTCATTCAATACTAAACTTGCTACACTGATGCCGCGTACACACGGTCGGACTTTTCGACAACAAAGGTCTGATGGTCTTTCCGACGGACTTTCGACGGAGTTACGATGGACTTTCGACGGACTTTCTAATGACCGGACTTGCCTACACACGATCACAACAAAGTCCGACGGATTCGTACGTGATTACGTACGACCGGACTAAAATAAGGAAGTTGCCAATAGCTGCCCTAGCGTCGGTTTTTGTACATCGGACTAGCTTACAGACGAGCGGATTTTTCGACCGGACTCGAGTCCGTCGGCAAGATTTGAAGCATGTTCCAAATCTAAAGTCCGTCAGATTTTCGACAGAAAAAGTCAGTTGCAGGTCTGATGAAGCCCACACACGGTCGAATTATCCGCCGGACTCGGACCGTCCGCTCGTGTGTACATTAGAAGGCGCTGCTCTTTGTCCCTTTCTATGTTCCAGAGTCTCTTCTAACTTTTGAGCTGGCAGCCTCCCAAGGACAGAATATTGTTCTCCTTACACGGACTTATTGGTTTATATGGGCTTTTACTGCCCAGTTTGTTAATTTCCCCCATACCCATCTGTTAGTAATACTTAGCCATATCCAGGATGCGCCATATTACCCCACTGTTTGTATGCAGTATACATGAGGCCTTAGGAAAGAATTCAGGCATTTTATAAATATATAATATGTGAATAGGGATGAGCCGAACACCCCCCTGTTTGGTTCGCACCAGAACATGCGAACAGGAAAAAAGTTCGCTCGAACACGCGAACACCGTTAAAGTCTATGGGACACGAACATGAATAATCAAAAGTGCTAATTTTAAAGGCTAATATGCAAGTTATTGTCATAAAAAGTGTTTGGGGACCTGGGTCCTGCCCCAGGGGACATGGATCAATGCAAAAAAAAGTTTTAAAAACGGCCGTTTTTTCAGGAGCAGTGATTTTAGTAATGCTTAAAGTCAAACAATAAAAGTGTAATATCCCTTTAAATTTCGTACCTGGGGGGTATCTATAGTATGCCTGTAAAGGGGCGCATGTTTCCCGTGTTTAGAACAGCCTGACAGCAAAATGACATTTCAAAGGAAAAAAAGCCATTTAAAACTACCCGCGGCTATTGCATTGCCGACAATACACATAGAAGTTCATTGATAAAAACGGCATGGGAATTCCCCAAAAAAAAAAAATGAAGTGGGAGTCCCCCTAAATTCCATACCAGGCCCTTAAGGTCTGGTATGGATATTAAGGGGAACCCCGGCCAAAATTTAAAAAAAAAAATGACATGGGGTTCCCCCTAAATTCCATACCAGACCCTTCAGGTCTGGTATGGATTTTAAGGGAAACCCCGCACCAAAAAAAAATAAAAAAAAAACGGCGTGGGATTACCCCAAAAATCCATACCAGACCCTTATCCGAGCACGCAACCTGGCAGGCCACAGGAAAAGAGGGGGGGACGAGAGTGCGGCCCCCCCTCCTGAACCGTACCAGGCCACATGCCCTCAACATTGGGAGGGTGCTTTGGGGTAGCCCCCCAAAACACCTTGTCCCCATGTTGATGAGGACAAGGGCCTCATCCCCACAACCGTGGCCGGTGGTTGTGGGGGTCTGCGGGCTGGGGGCTTATCGGAATCTGGAAGCCCCCTTTAACAAGGGGACCCCCAGATCCCGGCCCCCCCCCTGTGTGAAATGGTAAGGGGGTACTTACCCCTACCATTTCACTAAAAAAGTGTCAAAATAGTTAAAAATGACAAGAGACAGTTTTTGACAATTCCTTTATTTAAATGCTTCTTCTTTCTTCATTCATCTTCTTCTTCTGGTTCTTCTGGCTCTTCTGGTTCTTCCTCCGGCGTTCTCGTCCAGCATCTCCTCCGCGGCGTCTTCTATCTTCTTCTCCTCGGGCCGCTCCGCACCCATGGCATTGGGGGGAGGCTCCCGCTCTTCTCTTCATCTTCTTCTTCATCCTCTTCTCTTCTTCCTTCTTCTCTTCTTCTCTTCTTAATTTTCTTCTCCGGGCCGCTCCCCATCCATGCATGGAGGGAGGCTCCCGCTGTGTGACGGCGTCTCCTCATCTGACGGTTCTTAAATAACGGGGGGCGGGGCCACCCGGTGACCCCGCCCCCCTCTGACGCACGGTGACTTGACGGGACTTCCCTGTGACGTCACGGGGAATGCCACAGGGAAGTCCCGTCATGCCCCGTTATTTAAGAACCGTCAGATGAGGAGACGCCATCACACAGCGGGAGCCTCCCTCCATGCATGGATGCGGAGCGGCCCGGAGAAGAAAATTAAGAAGAGAAGAAGGAAGAAGAGAAGACGATGAAGAAGAAGATGAAGAGAAGAGCGGGAGCCTCCCCCCAATGCCATGGGTGCGGAGCGGCCCGAGGAGAAGAAGATAGAAGACGCCGCGGAGGAGATGCTGGACGAGAACGCCGGAGGAAGAACCAGAAGAGCCAGAAGAACCAGAAGAAGATGAAGGAATATAGAAGAAGCATTTAAATAAAGGAATTGTCAAAAACTGTCTCTTGTCATTTTTTAACTATTTTGACACTTTTTTAGTGAAATGGTAGGGGTAAGTACCCCCTTACCATTTCACACAGGGGGGGCCGGGATCTGGGGGTCCCCTTGTTAAAGGGGGCTTCCAGATTCCGATAAGCCCCCCGCCCGCAGACCCCCACAACCACCGGCCACGGTTGTGGGGATGAGGCCCTTGTCCTCATCAACATGGGGACAAGGTGTTTTGGGGGGCTACCCCAAAGCACCCTCCCAATGTTGAGGGCATGTGACCTGGTACGGTTCAGAAGGGGGGGGCGCACTCTCGTCCCCCTCTCTTTTCCTGCGGCTTGCCAGGTTGCGTGCTCGGATAAGGGTCTGGTATGGATTTTTGGGGGGACCCCACGCCTTTTTTTTTTTTTTTTTTGGCGCGGGGTTCCCCTTAAAATCCCTACCAGACCCTTCAGGTTAGGAATTTAGGGGGAACCCCACGTCATTTTTTTTAAAAATTTTGGCCGGGGTTCCCCTTAATATCCATACCAGACCTGAAGGGCCTGGTATGGAATTTAGGGGGACTCCCACATCATTTTTTTTTTTAATTTTGGTTCGGGGTTTCCCTATGGGGAATTCCCATGCCGTTTTTATCAATGAACTTCTATGTGTATTGTCGGCAATGCAATAGCCGCGGGTAGTTTTAAATGTTTTTTTTTCCTTCGAAATGTCATTTTGCTGTCAGACTGTTCTAAACACGGGAAACATGCGCCCCTTTACAGGCATACTATAGACACCCCCCAGGTACGAAATTTAAAGGGATATTACACTTTTATTGTTTGACTTTAAGCATTATTAAAATCACTGCTCCTGAAAAAACGGCCGTTTTTAAAACTTTTTTTTGCATTGATCCATGTCCCCTGGGGCAGGACCCGGGTCCCCAAACACTTTTTATGACAATAGCTTGCATATAAGCCTTTAAAATTAGCACTTTTGATTTCTCCCATAGACTTTTAAAGGGTGTTCCGCGGCATTCGAATTTGCCGCGAACACTCCAAATTGTTCGGTGTTCGGCGAACTTGCGAACAGCCAATGTTCGAGTCGAACATGAGTTCGACTCGAACTCGAAGCTCATCCCTATATGTGAATATACAATATATATGTACATTCAACTGTTGTACAACCAATGTTAGATTAAACAAAATTATGTATTATAATGACATACCCAAACTAATAAATGCATATCCAATCAGGCAGGCCCATGTACTACATAGTTGTTGGCAGAGCTAAATGAGGTTGTGCAACCAGATTTTAATGTGTGGTGAGCTTTAGGGGACATACACCACTGAACACTACCAATAGGGTTGCCACCTGTCTGGGATTCACCTGGACAATCCAGGTTTTAAATCATGTGTCCAGGTTTCAGTCCACCTGAAACCTGGACACGTTATTCAGACAGAAATGTGGCTCGGAAACAAGGTTTGACAGGAGGGTGAGGGGTCACCACTATGTGCGCCGCATTACTATTCTCTTTGGAGTGCCCAAAGGTGTCCCAGGTCTGTTACAATCCTATGGTGTATACTAAAACAAACAACAATGTACTGTGAGCTGTTAAAGTGTTTGGGTTTGGCTTAAAGAAAAAGTGGCAACCCTAACTACCAATGGGGCACACACCCCAGACTACTTAGCAGAAAAGTTCAGTGATGATTAGTGGGTGAGAGTCTAGGAAAGTAAAGGATTTCATATATACTGCAAAAGATCTGACATCACCCAGTTCCCAGTTCCAACTATTCATGATGCAACAGTAAGTACTGTCAATAATACTTATCCCTTGGCATACTCACACCATTCTCAGCATGCAACTAAACACAAAAGCAAAACTTCCCCTGCATTACGTATTCGAAAAGCAATGAGAGGTATGAAAGGCAGAGACGAGGGTGCAAGATTATTTTTGCTTCTGAGCCATATGACATGTCAGGCTAAAATGGACAGACAAGTGAACAACAAGGTCAAAAGACTCTCTTACTAGAGAGCATGCTAAGCTTCTTCTTTAGAATGGAAGCTGGATAAGCTTCTGGGGTTAGTGGTGCAAATAGTTAGATGTCATTTTACACAAACAAATACCTGGGCATATTAGAATAAGGCCTATGCTCAGACTAATGACATTGTGAACATAATGATGCACAATTACCAAAAGCAACCAAATAGAATTTGTTTTTCGGTTTAGAACTCTCAAATCAATTAAATGTAATTTCTTAATAGCTCATGTGGTTTGTTTGTACTACAGATTGTATATTAAATTTTGTGTTAAATAATTGCCTGTTTGTTTTAATTTACCAAGGGGGTCTATTCAATTAAGTATTTGCATAGCTATTCTTCTGTTGACAGGGTGTTTTCTCCTCTTGTCATATGTTCTTAAGGATATAAATATTGTAACTCAGCAGGCACTTGCTTTAACTTGCAGATGAAATAAGCTTCAGTGTATTTTGAATATTTATGTCAATTCTGAGATTGGTAATACTGTGTGGTAGGTAGATACATTAGTCACTGTGGCACATATAAATAATGTTGCAAAACAGAAAAAGTAAATATACTCACTAATCTGATGATCCTTGCAGTCAGGAGGATAATGGTACATTTATGAAATATCCAGCAATATTTCATTTGTGCTGAGGTATCTATCATAGGTGAATAAACCAAACAACCTCCTGCACTCAAGATGAATTTTCCAGCACTAGAGGACCTTAGGTCTTTGACATCTTGAAGCAAACTGAGGACTGGGGAAGCCCAAAGAGACCACTGGAAAAACAAAAAAACAGAGGGTACACCAGCCTTGCGTATTACCTAAACAAAAAAAAAAAAAAAATGAAGAAATTAAACAGTTACAGTATCTCACAAAAGTGAGTACACCCCTCGCGTTTTTGCAAATATTTTATTATATCTTTTCATGTGACAACACTGAAGAAATTACACAATGCTACAAGTAGTGTGTACAGTAATTAGTGTACAGCTTTTATAACAGTGTAAATTTGCTGTCCCCTCAAAAGAACTCAACACACCATAAATGTCTAAACCGCTGGCAACAAAAGTGAGTACACCCACAAGTAAAAATGTCCAAATTGGGCCCAATTAGCCATTTTTCCTCCCCCGGTGTCATGTGACTCGTTAGTTTTACAAGGTCTCAGGTGTGAATGGGGAGCAGGTGTGTTAAATTTGGTGTTATCACTCTCACGCTCTCATACTGGTCACTGGAAGTTCAACATGGCACCTCATGGCAAAGAACTCTCTGAGGATCTGAAACAAAGAATTGTTGCTCTACATAAGATGGGCTTAAGCTATAAGAAGATTGCTAAGACCCTGAAACTGAGCTGCAGCACGGTGGCCAAGACCATACAGTGGTTTAACAGGACAGGTTCCACTCAGAACAGGCCTTACCATGATCAACCAAAGAAGTTGAGTGCACATGCTCAGCATCATATCCAGAGGTTGTCTTTGGGAAATAGACGTTTGAGTGCTGCCAGCATTGCTGCAGAGGTTGAAGGGGTTTGCTGAAGACAAGCAGACTAAGGACACGGAATATGTCCTATGGTCTGATTGGACCAAGATAAACTTATTTGGTTCAGATGGTGTCAAGTGTGTGTGGTGGCAACCAGGTGGGGATTACAAAAAAACAAGTGTGTCTTGCCTACAGTCAAGCATGGTGGTGGGAGTGTCAAGGTATGGGGTTGCATGAGTGCTGCCGGTACCGGGGAGCTACAGTTCATTTAGGGAACCATGAATACCAACATGTACTGTGACATACTGTAGCAGAGCAGTATATCTCTGTGTTGCACACGGTATTACCATACTGCTAACTCCTGTTAAGCTGACTGCTGAATCAGCATTATCTAGTCTTCTGAGATAATTACCTGATTGGATGAAGAGACTATCAGGTGGTTGATTGATTCTGTGTATTAAAGAGCTTTATACTGACCATCATACCTCATTTCTGATTAGCCTCCAACTTCATCCATCCTTGTCTTATGTTGGCTCTGTTTACTTAATGAGTATATCTGATTACTTATGAACTGCAGATTCGATGGAATATATCACTTTGCTATCACATTTATACTAGTCTACTAGTACTTCCCCATTGGACCTAATCCTTGTCCATGTCAAGTCCTATGACCCAGGATACTTACCATTCTTGCCACACGATATGACCTCAATTCCCAATGAGGGAATCTCAGTCTTTCACCTATAAGGCATTGCTGTAGTTGTCAATATTACCACCCTGCAGTTCTCCACTGACGTTGTCTGAGATGCATTGTATCCATTGATCCAATTTACATCTTGATCCAATACTGTTATACTCTATCAACTGTTTTCCATTCCTGGATCTAGCTTAGAAATCCTCCAGCACGCTGGGCAACAATCTGGATTGTTTTTTTATCATGTCTTTATGTATGTAATGTTTTAAATTTTTCCATATTGGAAGGTGGTATTGTGTGAAATCTGCACTATATTTGTTCTACCAATAAATTTTGGAACTATACTGCATGGTTATTATTGCCTACTTTTTGACAGTATGTTCTTTATTAATGTCGTCCCCCCTTTTTTTTGCTCTTGCTTTTTAGGTATAACCACACCCTACTGGTGAGTCAGTGAGTTATTAACCCCTCACACAACGGCTGTAAAGTCTTTCTTTTGCAAAACCTTATTGAGCATCTGTGGGCCATCCTCAAACGGAAGGTGGAGGAGCACAAGGTCTCTAACATCCACCAGCTCCGTGATGTCAGCATGGAGGAGTGGAAGAGAACTCCAGTGGCAACCTGTGAAGCTCTGGTGAACTCCATGCCCAAGAGGGTTAAGGTAATGCTGGAAAATAATGGTGGCCACACAAAATGTTGACACTTTGGGCCCAATTTCAACATTTTCACTTAAGGGTGTACTCACTTTTGTTGCCAGCGGTTTAGACATTAATGGCTGTGTGTTGAGTTACTTTGAGGGGACAGCAAATTTACACTATTATACAAGTTGTACACTCACTAATTTACATTGTAGCAAAGTGTCATTTCCTCAGTGTTGTGACATGAAAAGATATAATAAAATATTTACAAAAATGTGAGTGGTGTACTCACTTTTGTGAGATACTGTATGTACTCACAAACAGCACATAATATAAAACTCCTCAATATCCAAACACACAGTCTGGTCCATCGTGCCAATCCCAGCATAGGTAAGACACTTCCAATGGTTGGCCAATTTCGAGGGTAGGAACCTTCTTCTTCAGAGCCAAAAGCTGCTTTAGGCTTGACTCACTACTGTGATACGATTTTGACATGATTTGCAGTGCAATTATGTCGTGTGAATCACACCAAAGTAGCACAGGATCTGTCATATACCTGAGAGGTGACTGAAATGACGAGGTTGGCCTCTCTTGTATCTCCAGCCCAGGCCCCACTGGGAGTGAAACAGAGGGTGCTGAGGGACAGGAGGAACACGAGTGCCTACAGATGTAGAGCGGGAAACTTGCAGCAGGAGAAGCAGTTCCACGGCAGCAGGGAACCATCAGGCCAGGAACAGTAGCCATGCACAGTAGTTTAGCTGAGGTTAAGGAAGTACTCCACTTGCGCTGCGGGGCCAGACTTGCAGCAGGAACATTCAGCAGCAGACAACCAGACACACGAATGGGGTTGTAAGCCAAGATCAGAGACAAAAGCGTGGTCATAGGATTAGCCAGGGTCAATAACAGGCAGGCAACGAGGTACCAAATTAGAAGCAGAGCCAAAGTCAGGAACGAGCCAGGTCAGGAACTAACGACAAGACAAAAGCAGGATCTGAGATCAGGTCAGGAGTAAGCCGGGTCAGCGACCAAGGGAACAAATTGGAGGTACACAGGACACAGGGAACAGCTGAAGACAAGTCAGCATAGAGCACAGGCAAAGGCATCCTTAAATGGTCCGTCTGGTGCCAACATACACCGTGCGCGTACCCGTTTGCGTCTGCGCATTGATTGGAGGCAATGTTTCCATTTTCATGTGATTCAATGCAACCCAAGTTGCGTCTGAAATCACATCATTGTGAATCAAGCCTAATAGAATTATACAGTGATGCTTACAAGAATCATTTGCATTTCTTGAAAAGAAACTTTGGTCATTTAAAAATAATTAAAAATCAGCAGCTACAAATACTACTTTTGCGCTTGTGCACAGGGGACAGGGGTGCTTTATTTTATTTATTTATTTTTTAATTATTCATTTTGCTTTTTAATTTATTTCTACTCTATTTCTGTCCTTTTAATTTTTTTGAAATCATTTTTATTGCTATCACAAGAATTTAAATATCCACTATGATAGCAATATGTAGTGACAGGTACTCTTTTTGAAAAGTGTGGGGTCTATTAGACCTAGTTCTCTCCTCGGCCCTTAAGGCATCTGACCACAACAAGATCGGTGTGATAAGATGCTTTCCCAATTTCCCAATGGCGCTGTTTATATCTGGTGAAACAGAAGTCATGAAATGCTCGTAGCTTCCGGTTTCTTAGGCCATAGAGATGATTGGAACCATTCTGGTCTTCGATTAGCTCTATGGTAAGCTGGCAGAAGCACCGTCTGCATTCTCGGGTTCCCTGAGGGGACAGGAGAGCCCAAGAAAACCATGGAAGACGGCGGGGGGGGGGGAACTTTCTCTCCCACTGCTTGTAAAAGCAGTCTACGGCTAATTCGCCGCTAGGATTGCTTTTACATGAAAGCCAACTGCTGGCTGAAAAGAACAATACCAAGATGATACCAAAACTTGCAGGCATCATTCCGGTATAACCACTCAAAGTCCAGAAACATACCAGTATGTCGCTGGTCCTTGTTAGGCATATATTGTAATGTTCTTTTTTTTTATGCAGACTGTGGGTTAAATAAAAAAAAAATCAATCGGTGGTATGTCCACCATTAGAATACCACCCTGCATCTGCCCACTTCTAATGATGGACATACATGCACCGTTCTTTTTTTAACTGTGGTGGTGAAATCACCTTCTACAGCACTGCTGCTGATTTACATATCATGAGAGCAAACCCCGTTGCTGTCAAAATAAATAAATCCGTGCTGCAGCTGAATGGCATACCTAAAAAGCAAACAATCACCCCTCCACCCCTGCCCCCATGTTTCAGCATATATACTCTTTTTTTTAACTGTGGTGGTGAAATCACCTCCTACAGCGCTGGAGTCGCTGATTTACGAATCGTGAGAGCAAATGCTGTTGCTGTCAAGATAATTAAATCAGTGCTGAAGCTGAATGGCATACCTGCAAAGAAAATAATGGTTAAAAATAAAATACAGTAAACAGTAAAGTATAAAAGAATGACATACCTGCAAAGCAAACATGATAAAACATAGTACCAATAAAACTTTGCAGTTTAGCATAAAATACAGTAAAACAGAGCAAAACAATAGAGAGAGAACAAGAAAATTACAACTATTTTTGGCTTTTTTATTTTATTTAATTTTTTTTATTTTTTTACTTTTTTTTAAACTTTATTTATTTATTAATTTGTTTACACTTTCATTTGTAACTGTAACTGTAAAGTTTCCAGGTTCGGCTCTCTCAAAATGCGATTGCATCTTTGGAGACCCTGTGAAAGTGTGCCATAGAACTGTGCAGTGCTGTACCCTATGCTAATACTCCACTAGTGTGTGGTAATGACAGGAACATTCAACAATGCAGAGACCAGGTTGATCAGGACAGAAGGGACAATAAAAGCGCGTGTCACACCTATATCCTCGCTTGAAATAGACACAACATCTTCTTTCGGGTGTTCTTTGGGTAGGAGTACCAGGGAGGACATCCAGAAAATGTCTCTCATGCAGCCAGCTTACTGCATTTGCACTGGGAAGTTGGGGCACAGCACAGTCTGGAAAGAGAAGGGCTTTGATGATCTCTTCCTGGAATTTAAGGAAGGATCCAGTTCATCCTGACACTTTGTATAGCACATAAGCGTTCAGCAGAGTCAATTGAAATAGATATGGGCAATTAAGTGCGGCACCATCAACTGGTCGTTGAAGTCCACCCCTCCCATGTTAAGGTTGTAATCGTGTACACAGTGGGGCTTCTCAACAACACCAGTCGCCATTGCAATTTGGACTGTCGTATCTGCGTACATGGAGGGCAGAGCGAAAACATTCCGGTTATCCCTCCACTTCACTGCAAGCAAATTATTACATCTCAAGAAGTTTCTCTCCCCCTGTATGTTGGGACACTACAAGCCATTGGGGGAAGCCCTGACGATTAGATCGCGTGGTGCCACATGTGCCAATTTCACAATCAAAAAGGTGACTAAAAATTGGCACGCTTGTGTAATAATTGTCCACGTACAAGTGGTACCCCTTTCCGAATAAGGGTGACACCAAGTCCCAAACATTCTTGTCAGCACTCCCTATGTAGTCTGTGCAGTTGGGGGGCTCCATGTGGCTGTCTTTTCGCTCGTAAACCATGAAATGATATGTAGCCCTGTGGCGCCGTCACAGAGCTTATACATCTTGACCCCATATCTGGCATGCTTGCTTGGGAGATACTGTTTGAAAGACAAGCGGCCAAAAAACTTAATCAGGGACTAGTCAACGCAGACAACTTGATCGGGAATAAACAAGTTTGCGAACTGTTGGTTGAAGTGGTTTATGAGGGGCCGAATTTTGTGAAGCCGATCAAATCCAGGGTCGCATCGAGGATAACCGAGTTCATTGGCATTAAAATGCATGAACCACAAGATGTGCTCGAATCGCGTCCTGGTCATGGAAGCAGAGAACACAAGCATATGGTGAATTGGGTCAGTAGACCAATATGACCACAATTCACTTTTTTTAGTTATGCCCATGAGCAGGGATAGGCCCAGAAAGGTCTTACATTCGGAAACTGTAATAGGTTTCCATTCTCCGGCAAGGGTCAAATGGGGATTAGCGGTGATGAATTGACCAGCATAAAAATTGCTTTGGTCCACAATAGATCTATAGAGATCTTCCGTGAAAAACAGTGAATAAAAATCAAGTGACGTAAAATCAAATGTTTCCACCTGAATTCCGGGTTGGCCAGTGAATGGGTGAAGTAAGGGCGCTCCAGAAGTGGTGGGCTCCCAATCAGGATTGGCATATGCAGCGGGAAGGACACTATGGGCTCTATGGGCCTGTCTTTGTCTTCTTGGTGGCTGCGGGACACTACTTGTGCTAGCCACTGCACCAGCTTGAACTGCACGTATGGGACTCGCCATGTCACCAAGTGTAACTGCAGTGCTGGTTTGTCTACGACCAGGATGTAATAGGCCGCTGGTGCTTGCCAGTTCACCAGAAGTATGAGCGGCACTAGTACTGGCTCTCTGCTCCATACGAGATTATGTTCACTAACAGCTAAATTTGAAAGAAATTCAATAGTTAGTTCTTATTAGTTAGTTATTATTTCAGATTTTCCGATTTTCCAATTTTCAAATTTTCGGTTTTCTAAATTTCAGATTTTCATTCTTATTTTCGGATTTTTGTTCTTTTGAATTTTCGGATTTGCATTCTTATTTTCGGATTTCCGAATTTTTGGATTTTCAAATTTACGAATTTCCAAATCTTCGAATTTACGAATTTCCGATTTTCGAATTTTCAAATTTTTGGATTTTTTTTTTTAGTTTTAGGAAAAATTTGTTAAACACTTTTTTGTTAATTCTTATATTTCAGAATGAACAAATTTGTTGAATTTGTTAGAAAACAAATTCATAATGAAACAAATTGCAGACGTCTAGTAAATACAATTACTTTTTTTCCACCTCCTAGTTTTTTTAAGGCACTGCTGATGTAACCCTGGCCTTACAGCTGCATCCTGGAAAGTTCCTGTCACATGTTCCAAGAGGTAGATCCAGAGTTCTAGGCTGAGTTCCAGGAAGTAAAGGAAGATAGATTTTTCTGCCCTTAGTAAAAATGGCTACCTTAAAGAGGAAGTAAACCCTGATGGGTTTACATCCTCTTTGTTTCCCTGTAAAGGTAAAGCATAATGGGCTACTGTGCATCGCATAGTAGCCCATTATGTGTCACTTACCTGACACAGGAGCCTGCAATGTCACTGCTGTCCCCTCTGCTATGGAGCGTCCATCTTCTTTCCGGGTATCATGGCTCCGGCGCTGTGATTGGCCGGAGCCGCAATGACACCACTCCTGCGCATGCGCAAAGGGAGCCGCCACTAACGGCATATCTCAGTACGCCTATACAACAAGGAACCCTGAACAGGAAGCCGTCATATTAATGGTAGTAATGCTGCTTCTAAATATTTGACTTCACCTTGCAGCTGGAGATTCGATCGGCAGAACACCCAATCGTTTGACTTTTCACACAGGAATCACAATAGACTGTAAACAGTGCTGAGATTTCTCTCACGGTATTTCCCCTGCTGGCCATATTTTCTTAGCCTATAGTGTTAAGCTATATTCTCTATTGGTGATTTTTTTTTTAACTCTTACGGTCAAATTATTAAGTTAACTAATTAAGTAACAACAGCGCTCACTGACCCTTCGTTCACACCTATGTGCTTTTTAGTGCATTCTGCATTTTGCAGGAGCACACTACAGACCATTTAACATGGTTTCCTATGGATGTAGTTCACATCTGTGCCTTTTGCGGTGCTGCATTTGTTTAAAAGGGTTTAAAAGGGTCAGGGACTTTTTTCCCGCAGCAGATTGCGTTTTGTGTGTAATAGACTTCAATGGAGTCACACCAAAAACGCAAATGTTGCGTTTTTGATGATTTCTGTATAAAGCTGGTTACTAAGGAGCAGGCCAGGAAGCTGGCCGCCACGTCCTTAACAACCGATCAGCTGTCAGCAGTGTTGCCCGCTAACAGCTGAATGTAAAAAAAAAAAGAATTGCCGGCAAAAAAAAATTGTGAAAAAAATCATGTGGGGTCCCCCCTCAAATCTATACCAGGACCATATTCTGCCCTCCCCAATGTGAATGGGTATTGGTTACATTGTACCCCTACTCATTCACCAAAAAAAGTGTCAAACACAGTTTTTGACAATTCCCCCTATTAAAAATCCAAAAATAAAGTCCCCCGATGTAGATCCATTGTCAATCACGCCGCCCACCGGACCCGAACAAAAAAAATAGAAGAAAGCTCTGCACTCTTTGAAGGCTAACCACAGACTGCCCGATCCTCCATTTGACAGTTCTTAAATAGGTAAGGGGTGGGGCCATGCGTTGATGTCACCTTGTGGCCCCGCCCCTTGTGAAGTCACTGCCCCAGCATGCACCCACATCCTGGGAAGAAGTCCTTGGTGCAGTGAAGTTTAATATGCAAATTCTTGCCACCCTCATAAAATCACATAGAATAAACATACAGTATATACTAAGGAGAGTTTAGTCAGAAGCCAATATACCTACCAGAATGTTTTGAGAAAGGCAGGATTCCCTGAATGAAACCCATACCAACACAGGGACAATCTACAAACTCATTGCAACTCAAAGCATGAGTGCAAACCAATGCTGACCATATATGATTCACGGAAGTTTGGAAAAAAATTCTGAAACACAGCTTTTGGAAAAAATATTATGTTAAGTTAAAAGCAAAACATTTCAGTGGATACCACAGGCTTACATTAATATAACAGGCATTAGCTACATGAAATTCTTTGCTGCCATGTATAATTGCCAATGCCTTTCTATTAGAACTTGATCCAGTAGTGACATTTAATACTCCAACAAAATCTCCCACTGTGTTCCAGCAGTCAGCGAAGATTATACAGTATCGGGTGCAATACTTCATTTCTCCACAATGAAACATAATATACAGCTTGCCCATTCCAGCAGATTACCATTCTGCAAATCTGAAGAAATCAGAGTTAGGCCTGCAAATACGCTTTGCAATTAATTCCTTCCTGCATGTTCTACTAATTTATTAAAGGGAAATTATCTTTGTATTCATTCTTGATTTCTTTAAATTCTGACAGATGTATTCAAATATAGAGGTTATTGCTCTGTTGCAAATGTCTCTTTTACCCAAAAATATTATCTTTAGGGCATTATTAAAGTGGTAATAAACCCACTTACTTAAAAAGTACTGACATGCAGGGTTTTTATGACAGAAGAGACCTTATCAGCCTCTTCTTCCGTAAAGGCTTCTTCCTGGCTGTCAGCTGCCACGTTCACTGAGCCACGAAATTCTAGCTCTGCAAACATGCATGGCACCCGATCTGTGCCGTGGTGATGTGATTCCCATGCACATGTGCTGGTTTGATTTGGTCACGGCCTGGCCATTCAAGGGGCCGAACAGGTGGAACCTGGATGTAAGACTGGGTAAAGCTAGATGTGCCAGAGCACTGACATTGCAGCACTGGAACACTTCCTGTAACAGGAACTGACTGGAGGGGACTTGTGTTAAAAAGTTAGCTAGACTTGTATAAAAAAGAGTGGTTTATATATTTCAGGTGAGGATTTAATCCACCTATTTACAGTTGTGCTCATAAGTTTACATACCCTTGTAGAATTTATGATTTCTTGGCCATTTTTCAGAGAATATGAATGATAACACAAAAACATTTCTTTCACTCATGGTTAGTGTTTGGCTGAAGCCATTTATTATCAATAAACTGTGTTTAAGTCATAATCACAACAGTAACTAGCTAAATGACCCTGATCAAAAGTTTACATACCCTGGTGATTTTGGCCTGATAACAGGCACACAAGTTGACACAAAGGCGTTTGAATGGCTATTAAAGGTAACCATCCTCACCTGTGATCTGTTTGCTTGTAATTAGTGTGTGTATAAAAGGTCAATTAGTTTCTGAACTCCTGACAGACCCTTGCATCTTTTATCCAGTGCTGCACTGACATTTCTGGATTCTGGGTCATGGGGAAAGCAAGAGAATTGTCAAAGGATCTGCAGGAAAAGGTAGTTGAACTGTATAAAACAGGAAAGGGATATAAAAAAGATATCGAAGGAATTGAGAATGCCAATCAGCAGTGTGACATCAGAGGAAGGCGTGGTCACCCGTTTACATCACGGGGTAGCCCCGCCCTCAGCTATATAACAGCTGTCATTACAAAGAGACTTCAGTCAGTGGGAGGCTCCCATGGAGGCGGAGTTGTTGCGTTTTTTAAATGTATTTTTCTCGGGTCATCGGACACTGTGATCGAAGATGAATAGACATCAAGGGCACTCATGCTTTCTATAGCTAACTCATGTAGTTCTAGCTGTTTTCTAATTGCTCTAGTTTCTATGTTTAACATAGCAATCTCATCTGAATTCCTCTCCATTATCTCATCCAATATACTTGAATAATTGTTCAACCTTTTCATCATGTCTATACCCCATCCTGTCCAAGAAGGAAACCATGCCCAGGCCATAACTTGTTTATAGAACAATTCCCTTTTGTTGCGGTGTTTGAGGGGGTATCTGGGGTGTATACTGGCCTCTAGGGGATGTCCCCCTTTATCATCCCCTACCACTCCCATGACAGATACCAAGGATGCAAGATAACCTCATCCCTTAACATGGAGGGGCACCCAGGGATAACACACTTTCCCACAACATACATAGATACTTTGTCCCAGTGCAAATGGCTTCTTAGCGACAATCTCGTGAGTGTACTTGTCCGGTGTTGCGATTATAAATTGGCAAAATATATCACGTACATTATCAGAGAGGGAGGAAAAGTTATGCAAAGCACGGTTTAGCTTCGGGTCAGATACATGAAATAGCGAGCAGGCATCCTTGGATCTGCCCCTGCATTCGCACATGGAGATGTTAAATATTGACCTGCTACAAATGGAGGAGTTAGTCTGTGTCTCATTCCCTAAATTAAAACACCAATCAGGGGAATGACTTTTACCTGCTATTGGAAAGGTAACAGTGTTGTTTATGTACAGAGTGGATATGTTAGTTAAGAAGACAGGAGGAGTTTCGTTGAGGAAGGAGGAAATATTTAAAGGTACAGCCAAAAGGGGAATTCGGGCAGTGCTAGGATGTAATTTGCTACATATCCAACATTCTTCATACCCTGATTTGTGAGCATAAGCATACTTACATTTTAGCAAAAGCATCTTATCAGTAAAACTCTCCAATCTCCAATCTCTCTCTTTGTTCTAGCTTGTGTCACTGAAATGTTCTCTAGTGTGTGTGTGTTCCCACAGATACTTTTAATTGCACCCAAATCTTCAGGGTGGCAGGAACACTATCAGAGAGATCAGGATCAGGAGGCAAAATGCCTTGCCAGAAGTCTGTGGTGAAAAAAGCGAGGTCATCTTCTCTGGCCGGACCTGCTTTCCCAGGAACTCCTCCTTCGTCCGCTTGGACTTCTGCTTGAGGGTTTCCTTTATCCAAGGTCTCCTCCCTGCTCATAGGGCTTTGGGCAACCTTTTTTACTCGGCTGGTATGGATCCAGGACTGGCAGTTTTCCACCAGGATAGCTGTTCTGGTCACTGCAACCACTGTGGTAGGAGGTCCAAAGGGATACTCTTGCTTCTTATTTCTGTTCAGCTGTTGGACCACCACGGTGTCTCCCACCTTGAAGGGGTGAGTAGCTTCCTGTGAAGAAAAAGGAGAGGTGCGAGCAACATTTCTTTCGACTATCCAATGTTTCAACCAGTTTTCTTACATATTCTTCCTGTATTAAGTCTAAATCTCCCTTTTCTATCATTAAAGGTGCTCTGGCCCATGGGGTGGGGAAAGGTCTACCCATCAAAACTTCAAAAGGTGAATACCCTGTTGTTTTGGAAGGGGTCATTCTAATTCCTGCCAGGACTGCTGGGAGGACCTTTTTCCAGTTGGCAAAGGTTCCTCCTGTGGCCTTTCTTATCTTGTCTTTTATTGTTCTGTTTATTCTTTCTACTATCCCTGAGCTTTGAGGGTGGTAGGGAATGTGGAACTTCCATTCTATCTTGAGAGTTTTTACCAAGTCCTGGCAGACCCTGGCCATTAAAGCTGGACCGTTGTCTGAGTTTATTTGAAGTGGGCATCTCCATCAAGGAATGATTTCCTGAGTGAGGATCCTCACTACTGTTTGTGCATCTTCTTTTGTGGTCACAGAAAGTTCGACCCATCTTGAGAACATGTCCACAATTACCAAAAGATATTCCTGTCTTTTGCCTAGTTTGGGCATGTGTGTGAAGTCAATCTGCAAATGTGTAAAAGGAGTTGTTGAATATATGAGGTGTTCATGTTTGGTCTTGTGTGTGATGTTTGGATTGTTCCTGATACATGTAATGCATCTTGATACATAATCCTTTACCAGCAAGATGCATTCTGTACTCAGAAGATCAGCCGTGACCTGTATACCTGCGTGACATATTCCGTGGTACTGTGAGATGAAGAGTGATGCACTTGCCGCTGGTATACATGGTTTCCCCTCTTTGCAGAGAAGTCCAGTTTTTGGATCTTTCTGCACACTCTTTTTATCCCAGTCCCTTAACTCATAATTTAAAGCATAATCCTGGAGATCTGCGAGTGACTGTTCAAATGGGGATAGGTCAGGTATCAGCATAGCCATTTGGATGTCTGCTGTCTGTGAGATAGCAGCTTGTTTAGCAGCGAGGTCAGCCAGAGCATTTCCCCTGGCTATCTCTGTCTGTTGGCCTGTATGTGCTCTGCAATGTACTATAGCCAGTGTTTAAGGTAGCTGGATAGCTTTTAGCAGTGACATTACCAAAGAGGAATGTGATATGTTCTTTCCATCTGCTGCCACGAAGCCACGCCTACTCCATATCACACCGAAGTCGTGTACCACGCCGTACCCATACTTCGAGTCAGTGTAAATGTTTACGTACTGACCTTCAAAGAGCTGGAATGCTCTAGTGAGTGCAATTAATTCAGCAGCCTGTGCTGATTGATATGGGATAGGCTTGGCCTCAAGTATAGCATCTGGAAGCTGCACAACTGCATACCCTGCATGGTATGTGTGATCATTTGGCCTAGAGCAAGAACCATCCACAAAAACATTTTGTGTGTCTGGTAGTGCTGTGGAAGATAAAACCTGGGTGATGTGTCTTGGTGAATGAGGTTTATGCAGTCATGTTGTGGCACGACCTCATCCTGTTCTCCTTTTAATCAATCCTAAAAGGGCGTTTAAAATTGGTGCTGGGCCTGCAGTAGGAGAAGCATATTTGATGTGCAATTTTGGATTGGACAGCAAAATTACCTCATATCTGCTCAACTTCTGAGCAGACATGTGCTGTGTATGTACATTTTTCAACAGGATTGACACATTGTGTGTGGTGTGAAGTGTGGTGGCGTGTCCCAGAGTGAAAGAAGTGGCCATCTCAACCACCATCGCACAGGACGCTAGAGCTCTGAGACACGCGGTCATGCCTTGAACCTGCACCAGGACCATCTTTGAGACAAAAGCTACAGGGCGCAGTCTCCCACCATGTTCCTGGGCCAGTACTCCCGCTATGGTTCTGCAATTTTCCCTGGCAAACAAGTGAAACATCTTGCCATATTCAGGGAGGCCAAGGCTCGGGCTGGTAACAATTGCACATTTCAACATAGCAAAAGCATTTAACATTTCATCAGACCATTTTACAGTATCAGACATTTCAGAGAGGGTTGCTTGTCTCAATATATTGTCATAGAAAGAACAGTCAGGTATCCATTGGCGGCAGTAACCAATCATTCCAAGAAAGGTAAGCATTTCCTTCTTGGTAAGTGGGCGGGGCAGACCCACAAGAGCAGCAGCTCTTTTCTGACTGACTTTCCTAACTCCCGGAGACAGCACAAACCCTCCCTAGGTACTCAACCTCCTGTTTACACCAGTGTAACTTTTTCTTAGACATTTTGTGACCACATACATGTAACCATTTCAATAAAGATAGGCTATCATCTTGGCAGTCCTCCTCTGAAGAACTACAAATCAAAATATCATCAACATACTGCAACAGTATAGAACCATGAGGGGCAGTCCAAGACCCAAGGGTGGCTTGGAGTACTATAGAATAGACCACATGTGAGTCTATGTGACCCTGTGGCATTCTACACCAGGTAAACTGACTTTTTTTAAAGCAAAATGCAAAGATTGGCTGTGTCTGCTCATCCACAGGGACGCTAAAAAATGCATTTGATAAATCAATCACTGAAAAATACTCTGCATCGGATGCTATGGCGGTAAGTATTGATGGCACATCAGGCACTATTGGAGCAATCGGTACCACTAGGCTATTGATGGCCCTTAGGTCTTGTACAAACCTATAGTCACCATTTGCCTTCTTTACTGGGTTAATGGGAGTATTGTAGGGCGAGACAATTTCCCTTAAGATTCCTTTCTTTAAGAAATCCTCGACTATTGGATGTAAGCCATCCTCCTTTTTTTTTATATGGGGTATTTTCTGTGATATACAGGCTGGGCCCCTGGTTTTAAAGTGGCTTTGTAAGGTGTACAAGGGATAAATCCCACAATCAGTGAATTTTCTGCCCAAACTGCCTCATCTGTTCCTCCTTCAATAACATCTTCTGTCAAGGAGATGGATGGAAAAAGGGTGAGGATGTTTATCCTATCAGATTCTACATATAAACCTCCTTGCTTTGTGACTTTCATTGTAATTCCCAGTTTTCCTAGTAAATCTCTGCCCAAGAGATTCACCAGACAGCCAGGTATTATTCTGAAACAGTGTTGAATCACTGATCCCGTTCCAGTCGGATCAATGATTGTAAGGGGTGGTGTTTTAAAAGTTTTGGTCAGTACCCCATTTATTCCCATTGATAGCTCAGCATTTGTGACCTCTCCTCTAAAAAAATCCTTGCTTATTGTACTACACGTAGCTCCAATGTCTAGTACATAAAGGGCTAATTTTCTATTCAAATACAGTGAAATGATTGGCTGCTCTTGATAAGAGTGAGAGATAAGGGGAAATGCTGGAATACCACCTTCTGGGCAGCTTCATTGTTGTTGTTGATGTTGTTGCCAGGTGATGGGATACTTTGCATTGTGTTGTTGTGAATTCTGCTGTTGTTGTGTACCGGAATTTTGTGAGGCTGCATGTGAGGCAGGGAGTCCTGTTCATAGTAAAGACACTGTATCTTCCAGTGTCCAGGGTCTTCACAATTGAAACACCCTCTTTGTCTTTGTGTGTAACTCCCTCTTTGTCCTTGCCCCCTCCGTCTGTATCCCCCTCCTCTGTTCTGTCCTCTTTTTTTTTATAAAAGTTTCCCCTTTGATTTCCTGAGAAATCATTTTGATAATGTGTCAGCACTGGTGTTTGTTTAGGAATGTCAAAACATCCTGCAGCATCCTTCTCTGTCAGCTTCTTGCAAAAATCAGTTACAGTGCTTGTAGCCCAATCTGATATTTGCTGTCTTACTGTAAGTGCATGTTTAGGGCCAAGGTTGCTGAGGTATGTCTGTATTAACCACTTAAGGACCAGCCTCGTTTTGGATTTTAGGTGTTTACATGTTTAAAACAGGTTTTTTTCTAGAAAATTACTTAGAACCCCCAAACATTACATATGGTTTTTCTTCTAACACCCTAGAGAATAAAATGGCGGTCGTTGCAATACTTTTTTTTGCACCGTATTTGCGCAGCGGTCTTAAAAGCACACTTTTTTTGGAAAAAAATCACTTTTTTGAATAAAAAATAAGACAACAGTAAAGTTAGCCCAAGTTTTTTTTTATATTGTGAAATATAATGTTATGCCAAGTAAATTGATACCCAACATGTCATGCTTCAAAATTGTGCCCGCTCGTGGAATGGCGTCAAACTTTTACCCTCAAAAATCTCCATAGGCGACGTTTAAAAAATTCTACAGATTGCATATTTTGCTGTACAGAGGAGGTCTAGGGCTAGAATTATTGCTCTCGCTCTACTGGTCACGGCAATACCTCACATGTGTGGTTTGACCACCGTTTTCATATGTGGGCGCTTCTTGCGTATGTGTTCGCTTCTGCGCGCAACCTCGTCGGGACGGGGGTTTTTAAAAAAATTTTTTTTTATTTTTATTATTTATTTTACATTATTTTATTTATTTTTACACTGTTTAAAAAAAAAAAATTGTGTCACTTTTATTAAAAGTAAACATTTATGTAAAAAAAAACATGACAGGACCTCTTAAATATGAGATCTGGGGTCAAAAAGACCTCAGATCTCATATTTACACTACAATGCAATAAAAAAAATAAAAAATAAAAAAAAAGTCATTTAAAAAAATGACATTTGAAAAAATGTGCCTTTAAGAAGCGTGGACGGAAGTGATGTTTTGACATCGCTTCCGCCCAGCAGTCTCATGGAGACGAGTGGGCACCATCTTAGCCTCACTCGTCTCCAGGCACAGCACGGAGAAGGATGCGATCGCCTCCACCGCTACCGACGACTCCAGTAAGTGGCGGAGGGCACCGGATCACCTCGGGGGGGCCCTCTCCCGCCACTGATAAAAGTGATCTCACGGTGAATCCGCCGCAGGGACCACTTTTATCTGAAAGCTGGCCGCCGCACGAAAACAGGGATACCGGGGTTATGGCAGCTAGCTGCTGCCATAACAATGATATACCCCTTCAAATTTTGGACGTACATCGTTGTGCGGCGGTCGGCAAGTGATTAAGAGACTGTGCATGTTATCCTGGACACCAAGTCCTGTCTCTTGTGTCCAAACTTCTATAAATCTTTTGCAGAGTTCTAACACAGATTCTGCTGGCTTTTGTTTGCAAGCTACGGCCGTGGGTAGGGAAGATTTATTAGTGAATGCTCTCTTCATTTCAGCCTCTACCTCTGTCCACATATTGACCCGCCCATCTTTGGTATTTAATTTGTAGTCTGCGGCCTTTGTGGTGGTGGCCTCTACTGTGTTAATAGTGGGCACTTTTGTCCAGTCCCAAGGGGAGGTGGTCCCTACCAAGTTGTCTATAATGAGCCTTATGTCTTCTTGTGTGTAATTTCTGCCAGTGCAAGCTTTCTTTAGATAACTTATAGCACCTGCAGCTGATGTTGTGGGTTAGGGACAGTGTTTTATAATGCGGTTAATGTCCTCAATGTCAATAGCCTTCATTACCAAAACATCACCCACAGTCATAAATAAGAACTGTTGGCCAACTAGTTGCATGTTTTGTTCTCCTTCAAAGTTGTCTTTCACTGTTTCTACTACCTCTTTTTGCTGCGTGTCCTAATGTGATGAGGTCTTTCGTGCAGCTTTTGATCTGGTTGTTGGGGGACTTATTACAGCTACGGCTGAACCCGAAGGCTGTGTAGGATCATGTGGGTGCTCAGTACCTGAGGTGGAAGAGACATCCTGTCACGAAGGACAAGTCACCTCCGTTCGCCGGGCTGCGGGGCGCATGCGCAGGGGGTTGTTATTGAGAAGTGCACCCGTTCGCGGCCTGATGGTGCGGCGCGCGCGGGTGCACGGCGGCCCACGTGTGCGTGCCGTCGCCCGTGCGGGTGCCCGGTAGCGCATCATGCTGACGCGCTCACTGGGAGGTTACTTTAGACGACACCAGCACCCAGTCGGGTTGCTGGTTTGTCGTCAGCTGTACCCTGCCTTGTGTTTTGAACTCCTGCTTCCTGTCCCTAGTTAAACCGACCTTCTGCTTGTATCAATGACCACTCTCTGCCTGCTGGATACCCTGACCTTCTGCCTGTAGAACGACCACTCTCTGCCTGCTGGAAACCCTGACCTTCTGCCTGTACAACGACCACTCTCTGCCTGCTGGATACCCTGACCTTTTGCTTGTTAAACGACCACCCTCTGCCTGCTGAATACCCGGACCCTCTGCCTGTTTAAAGGATCACTCCTGACCTGCTGGATATCCGGACCTCTGCCTGTGTTTTCAACCATACTCTCCACGGGGCTGACACCCCCTGATCCCCTCAGTCATAAGGACTTCCGAACTACCAGTTTAATACCTCTTAACCTTTGCTCCTTGCACTTTCAGGCACTCCGCCAGGAGACTTCCCACCATCCAAGCCATCCTGAGCCTTCCCACAGCTTTTATCGGAGACCCGTGCCTCCGCGTGCCTCCGATCCCCTGTCTCACTCTCAGGGGTTCGGGTGAGCGTGGTCGTAAGGGCAAGCCGCTCTCGGCATCTCGGCCTCGGTGAGTATTGACTTGACAGTACAAACCAGCCAGATGTCCGAGGCCGACAGAGCGCGCTCTCCCTTGGAGATCTTATGCCAACAAGTCTCCGCCTTGGCAGATTCAGTGCAGAGGCTACAGGAGGGATACACGCAAGTTGATAGCCGTCTCCAACAACTGAGGGGGGCACTCCCCCCTGCCGCCGCAGCTCCCGCACCTAACAATGAAGGCCCGCTCCCTCAGGCCACTGCCAGTCCTACAGTAGTAATGGCACTTCTGGAACCTAGGGTCCCCACGCCGGAACGGTTCTCAGGGGACCGTAAGAAGTTCCGGGCATTTAAGAATGCATGCACCCTCTACTTCGCGCTGCAACCCCGAACCTTCGCATCAGAAGTGGTCAAGGTGGGATTTGCGATTTCTTTGCTGTCAGAGGAACCTCAGGCTTGGGCACACGGTCTGATGGAATCAGGGAGTCCGGTGCTTAATACTATTGATACATTCTTCGAAAGTATGTCCCAGCTGTATGATGACCCACAGCGTATGGCTACCGCCGAAGCTATCTTGCACCACCTAGTCCAGGGAAGGAGACCAATTGAGGATTACACGGTGGAATTCCGGAAATGGGCGGCCGACACTAACTGGAATGAGCCAGCCCTACGCTATCAGTACCGCCAAGGTCTGTCAGAGCTCCTCAAGGATGAGTTAGCCAGGATGGAAACCCCCGCATCTTTGGAGGAGTTAATTCAGGCAGCTACCAAATTAGATAGACGCTTGAGGGAACGTCGGTCAGAACGATTCCAAAATCCCCGCCCGGCATGGACAACTTCAAGACTCCAACCCATTCCAGTATCTTCACCCATTACAGCTAGGCCTACTACACTTCCCGATTCCGAACCTATGCAGCTTGGCTTAGTACGCCCACCACTAACCTCAGAAGAGAGACAACGTAGACGGCAGTCCAACTTGTGTCTTTATTGCGGGGGAGCCGGTCACTTCCTGCGCAACTGCCCGATAAGGCCTAGTAAGTTTTTTCAGCCCAAAACAATGACTTACCAAGATAACAATACCTCTAAGTCTTACGTGATGTTGTTTATCTCGTTACAGCTACCGGAAGGGGAATCCCGCCTGCCGGCGATCATTGACTCAGGTGCATGTAGCTGCTTTATGGACGCTGCCCTGGCCCGAACCTTGCATGTGCCTTTACAAACTAAAACGCAACACCTACAAGTCCACTTGGCTGATGGGTCCCTTCCCAGCTCAGGCCCAATCACCCAAGAGACTCAACCTATTCTAGCAACCACCGATTCGGGACATCAAGAGCTCCTACGCCTGGACCTCATTCACTCTCCCATGTTCCCAGTCATTTTAGGCTTACCCTGGCTACAAGCCCATGATCCTCTTATCCAATGGAGTTCTAAGGTGGTCTCATTTCCCTCTTCTTACTGTTCTCAGCACTGCCGCCCTTCGAAACCCAAGATCTGTGCTACGATCTCAGCTCCCTCAGTTAACCTCCAACATGTCCCTCAGGAGTATCATGAGTTCCAGGAGGTCTTCAGCAAACAAATGGCCGATTGCCTCCCACCTCATCGACCGTACGACTGCCCAATCGACCTATTGCCAGGATCAGAGATTCCTTTTGGTCGCATCTTTCCTCTTTCCGAAACGGAGCTGGGGGCTCTCAAACAATATATAGACGAGAACCTGGAAAAGGGGTTCATCCGTCCCTCATCTTCACCTGCCGGAGCAGGTATCTTCTTTGTCGGGATGAAGGACGGTTCCCTTAGGCCCTGTGTGGATTACCGGCAGTTAAATAACATTACTATCAAGAATCGGTATCCTTTGCCGCTCAATCCAGAGTTGTTCCAACGTTTTCGGTCAGCTAGAATCTTCTCCAAATTAGATCTCCGGGGGGCATACAACCTTATCAGAATCAGAGCTGGAGATGAATGGAAGACGGCCTTCAGATCTAGGTTCGGGCACTTTGAATACTTGGTGATGCCTTTTGGGCTCTGTAACGCTCCGGCTACGTTCCAACACCTGGTGAATGACATTTTCCACAAATACCTAGATGACTTTCTTGTAGTCTACCTGGATGATATTTTAATTTTCTCTTCTACACTTGAACTTCACAGGGATCACGTCAGAACAGTTCTGACCATTCTGAGACAGCACAAGCTTTACCTAAAAATGGAGAAGTGCGAATTTGAAAAATCAGTCGTGCAATTTTTAGGGTTCATCATTTCGGCAAATGGAGTAGAGATGGATCCTCAAAAGATACAGGCTATTCAGGAGTGGCCAGCTCCTTCTGACAAAAAGGGGGTCCAACGCTTTATAGGATTCGCTAACTTCTATCGGAAGTTCATCGTTGGATTTTCTACCATAGTGGCACCCATCACTCAGTTAACCCGCCGGCATGGTTCATTCCAGTGGTCCCAAGCAGCACAAGAAGCTTTCATGAAGCTAAAGGATCTGTTCAGTTCCGCTCCTATTCTCCGGCATCCTGATCCTTCTCAACCGTTCGTACTGGAAGTGGATGCATCAGAAATAGCCACAGGAGCAATCCTTTCTCAGAGACAAGGACCTAAGGCCATCTTACATCCAGTTGCATTTGCTTCTCGGAAACTTAGTGCGGCAGAATTAAACTACGACGTAGGTGACAGGGAGCTGCTGGCCATAAAATTTGCCCTGGAAGAATGGAGGTACTTACTTGAGGGGGCACTTCATCCAGTGATGATTTTCACAGATCACAAGAATCTTGAGTACCTCCGAACAGCAAAACGCCTCAAACCCAGACAAGCTCGTTGGGCCTTGTTCTTTTCGCGCTTCAACTTCCATATCTCCTACAGACCTGGCATAAAGAATGGGAAAGCAGACGCCCTTTCCCGGATGTTCTCAGCAGACCTCCAGACTTCAGAACCAAGCACAATTCTTGCACCTCAAAATTTTCTTGGGTTGACACAGACAGATTTAATGTCTTCTATCAAGAGATCGTCCAATACATGTACTGATCCGGAGGTACAATCCCTGAGGAAAGACGAAGGTCTCTTTTGGGTCCGGGGCAAAATTTTTGTACCCCAACAGACTCGGTTAACCGCTCTCAAGATGTGCCACGACCATAAATTGGCCGGCCACTTCGGAATTAGGAAGACAGCTGACCTGATCTCTCGCTCTTTCTGGTTGCCGGGTTGGAGACAGGATTGCAGGGAATATGTGGCCTCTTGTCTCCTGTGTCAACGCAACAAGGGCCAAAACACCAGATCCTGGGGTTTACTTAGACCACTACCTATTCCAGAGCGACCATGATCCGACGTATCTGTGGATTTCATTGTGGATCTACCAGCCTCAGAAGGCTACACTACCATTTTTGTTGTGGTCGACCGTCTGTCCAAGATGGCCCACTTCTTACCCATGATAGGTACTCCTTCCGCAGTAGAAACAGCCAACGTTTTCCTGAAAGAGGTCATAAGACTTCACGGGGTACCAAGGAATATAGTGTCTGACAGAGGCGTGCAATTCACGTCCAAATTTTGGAAAGAACTCTGTAAAGCCCTGGATATTAAAGTATGCCTCTCATCAGCCTACCACCCTCAGAGCAATGGCCAAACGGAGAGGACAAATCAAACTTTAGAGCAGTATCTCCGTTGCTTCTGTTCAGGATCTCAGGATGATTGGGCAAAACTTCTTCCATACGCAGAGTTTGCGTATAACAACTCAGTTCACGCGGCTACCAACCAAACGCCCTTTTGGGCCAACTGCGGGTTTCATCCCACGTTCTTGACTAAGGACACACCTGAGATAACAGTTCCTGCAGTACAGGACAGAATAACATCCTTGCAAACTAACTTCCAAGAAATCCAAAGCATGCTACAGAGAGCTCAAAGGGCCTACAAGGAGCAGTATGACCGAGGCAGGAAGGAGAATCCAACATTTAACATAGGGGAAGAAGTTTGGTTGTCCACCTCTAATCTCAAGCTACAGTTGCCATCCCGAAAACTGGGACCTAAATTTATTGGCCCTTTTCCTATCAAAAGGATCATCAACCCTGTGGCCATGGAGCTAGCCCTGCCTAAAACGTACAAGATCCATCCTGTCTTCCACGTATCTCTATTGAAACCTGTTGTATCCAGTCCGTTTCCAGAAAGAGGAGAGGTTCCTCCCCCACCAATCAGGGTGGACGGGGAGAATGAGTTTGAGGTGGAGGCTATCCTGGGTTGTAGAAAGAAGGGCAGACAACTACAGTACCTGATCCAATGGAAAGGATACCCACCTGAAGACAATTCATGGGAGCCTGCGAAGAACCTACATGCCCCTTGCTTGATTCAAACCTTTCATCAAAACCATCCGGAGTTGATGTCTAGCCTGGGCGTCCAGTGTCCGCCCTTAGGAGGGGGGCACTGTCACGAAGGACAAGTCGCCTCCGTTCGCCGGGCTGCGGGGCGCATGCGCAGGGGGTTGTTATTGAGACGTGCACCCGTTCGCGGCCTGATGGTGCGGCGCGCGCGGGTGCACGGCGGCCCACGTGTGCGCGCCGTCGCCCGTGCGGGTGCCTGGTAGCGCGTCATGCTGACGCGCTCACTGGGAGGTTACTTTAGACGACACCAGCACCCAGTCGGGTTGCTGGTTTGTCGTCAGCTGTACCCTGCCTTGTGTTTTGAACTCCTGCTTCCTGTCCCTAGTTAAACCGACCTTCTGCTTGTATCAACGACCACTCTCTGCCTGCTGGATACCCTGACCTTCTGCCTGTACAACGACCAGTCTCTGCCTGCTGGATACCCTGACCTTTTGCTTGTTAAACGACCACCCTCTGCCTGCTGAATACCCGGACCCTCTGCCTGTTTAAAGGATCACTCCTGACCTGCTGGATATCCGGACCTCTGCCTGTGTTTTCAACCATACTCTCCACGGGGCTGACACCCCCTGATCCCCTCAGTCATAAGGACTTCCGAACTACCAGTTTAATACCTCTTAACCTTTGCTCCTTGCACTTTCAGGCACTCCGCCAGGAGACTTCCCACCATCCAAGCCATCCTGAGCCTTCCCACAGCTTTTATCGGAGACCCGTGCCTCCGCGTGCCTCCGATCCCCTGTCTCACTCTCGGGGGTTCGGGTGCGCGTGGTCGTAAGGGCAAGCCGCTCTCGGCATCTCGGCCTCGGTGAGTATTGACTTGACACATCCACTGCCTGCTGGGGAGCAGACGGCGGTGGTCTTTGGGCTACGGGGGCTTGCTGTTGGGCTTGTTGTGCTTGGGGGGGTTGTTGTGAAATGGAAGGCAGCGCCGGAGCTACTGCTGCAACCTGTTGTTGGGCAGGGGGTGGTGTTCTATTTACTTGTGGACCTGTCGCTGCAATGGCGGCAAAAAATTCCATGTCCTCTTTCGAGAACGAGGAATATATTTGTTTATATGGCCCCCTTGAGGCTGTGGAATGTAAGGGGGAGGAGGCGGTACAGGCATGGAGAAGGTTGATTTAACCCTTTTCTCACAAAAATGTACAGTGGGGCAAAAAAGTATTTAGTCAGCCACCAATTGTGCCAGTTCTCCCACTTAAAAACATGAGAGAGGCCGGTAATTATCTTCATAGGTATACCTCAACTATGAGAGACAAAATGTGGAAACAAATCCAGACAATCACATTGTCTGATTTGGAAAGAATTTATTTGCAAATTATGCAGGAAAATAAGTATTTGGTCACCTACAAACAAGCAAGATTTCTGGCTCTCACAGAATTGTATCTTCTTCTTTAAGAAGCTCCTCTGTCCTCCACTCATTACCTGTATTAATGGCACCTGTTTGAACTTGTTATCAGTATAAAAGACACCTGTCCACACCCTCAAACAGTCACACTCCAAACTCCACTATGGTGAAGACCAAAGAGCTGTCGAAGGACACCAGAAACAAAATTGTAGACTTGCACCAGGCTGGGAAGACTGAATCTGCAATAGGCAAGCAGCTTGGTGTGAAGAAATTAACTGTGGGAGCAAAAATTAGAAAATGGAAGACATACAAGACCACTGATAATCTCCCTCGATCTGGGGCTCCACGCAAGATCTCACCCCGTGGGGTCAAAATGATCACAAGAACAGTGAGCAAAAATCCCAGAACCACACGGGGGGACCTAGTGAATGACCTGCAGAGAGCTGGGACCAACGTAACAAAGGCTACCATCAGTAACACACTACGCCGCCAGGGACTGAGATCCTGCAGTGCCAGGCGTTTCCCCCTGCTTAAGCCAGTACATGTTCGGGCCCGTCTGAGGTTTGCTAGAGAGCATTTGGATGATCCAGAAGAGGATTGGGAGAATGTCATATGGGCAGATGAAACCAAAGTAGTACTGTTTGGTAGAAACACAACTCATCGTGTTTGGAGGATAGAGAATGCTGAGTTACAACCAAAGAACACCATACCTACTGTGAAGCATGGGGGTGGCAACATCATGCTTTGGGGGCTGTTTCTCTGCAAAGGAAATAGGACAACTGATCCGTGTACATGAAAGAATGAATGGGGTCATGTATCGTGAGAGTTTGAGTGCAAACCTCCTCCCATCAGCAAGGGCACTGAAGATGAAACGTGACTGGGTCTTTCAGCATGACAATGATCCCAAACACACCGCCCGGGCAATGAAGGAGTGGCTTCGTAAGAAGCATTTCAAGTTCCTGGAGTGGCCTAGCCAGTCTCCAGATCTCAACCCCATAAAAAACCTTTGGAGGGAGTTGAAAGTCCATGTTGCCCAGTGACAGCCCCAAAACATCACTGCTCTAGAGGAGATCTGCATGTAGGAATGGGCCAACATACCAGCAACAGTGTGTGACAACCTTGTGAAGACTTACAGAAAACGTTTGACCTCTGCCATTGCCAACAAAGGATATATAACAAAGTATTGAGATGAACTTTTGATATTGACCAAATACTTATTTTCCACCATAATTTGCAAATAAATTATTTCAAAAATCAGATAGATGTGCTTGTCTGGATTTATTTCCACATTTTATCTCTCATAGTTGAGGTATACCTATGATGACAATTACAAGCCTCTCTCATCTTTTTAAGTGGGAGAACTTGCACAATTGGTGGCTAACTAAATACTTTTTGCCCCACTGTAATCCTGGAGCTTCTTTGTCCCTTAAATTAGGTGTCCTCTTTTTCTGCTTTTTATCTGTCCTTTCATACCAGTGGGGAGCATAAGTTAACCAGTTCTCTCCTCCCTTTCTCATATATGTCATGTCCCATTGTGGATCAGTCGAATAGTATGGAAACGCCTCTTTATCTCCAAGGCACAAACCCTTTATCATATCCATATGGAATGTATCGTTCTCCCCATTACGGGGGAACGGACTACTGCTACCCATAGCCTCTGTCCATCCTGCCAAGTTGTCCACCCATTGGTTAATATACACATAGTCCGTTCCACACATACGCACTACATAATTTTTACAATTTTCTCCCACATCCGATGGTGGCGGGACATTTTTTCCATTAACCCTTCCCATTATAACACAGTGCAAATTTGTAGTTACTGAGTCTTCTTTTTTTTTTTTTTTCTTGGCAAAATGCCAATAAGCACTCCTTATTGTCAGAGGTTCCCCTGATCACAAGCAAGCTTTGCACGTTATTACTTTTCTTATGATTATAACCTAACAATTTTTATTTACATTTCCAATTTTTGGCAGAGTGCCAACAGGTTCAAACAATGCCTTCAAGTGCTGTAGTACTAATGCCACAAACAATTCCCCACTATTTATTACGGTTAGTGAGATATTAGCACTTGAACCCAGTCGGCAAAAAGCCAAAAATCCAAATTTTGCACCTGACTTCCCCTTTACAAGAGATGTCAGTAGCAAAAGGAATTATTCAAATAGCATGTTTTGATCAAAAGTTAGCCTCACCAATTTATGTATTACCTTAATAAAGTGTTATTAACGCTCTACCCATATTTTAATTGGTAAAAACGTCCCTAATGTCACAATACTTCAAAGACCTGAGACAGACATGATAAGTAACCCCTGCTCTTCGAATAAGTGATATTACTCCATTCACTGTCAACCCTTCTTGAAACAAAAATTTGTTATGTAAATTAAACCTTAAAACTTCAACCCGTGGTTTGCCTTCTCTAAATAAGGGTCCCTTTCCTAGTTTAAAATGATAAACTCCCGGGACACTGGCTACAAGATATGTCCGAGGACCAGTATAACATAATAACAAAACAGTAATACAATCAGGACACTTTTGAGACATTTCTTAGTACATAAAAAGAAATTAACCTGGATACTCAACAATCCAGGGTTCCTTATAAACTCTAAAATTCTTATTCAACTCACATTCATAAATATATCAGCAGAAGCTAAACACCAATAGGCCTTAAAGCAATAATTTCAGTATAAGACTTCTGTCAGACCACCCAATATTTTATTTCTCTTTTTAGTTCTTTCCCTAAGATGACACTGAACGTCTGATTACGGCAAGGAAAAGAAAATATTTCTACTCACTGAATCAACGCCAGAGTCATCCTGCCGACTACAATACGATACAGGTTATATCTTATACTTTAGAGTCAAAGCATTCATATGTAAATCATGTAAAGTAAGCATCAATACATCACCGGCTATTGTAGCATCACTCTACGTTTCATTATAACACAGTGCAGTGGAAAGGTGTCACCTTACCTTACGACACCTGAAAAATTCCACACAGACAAACAGATTACAAATCGTCTTATGACAGCTACGCAATAGGAAGATAAAGCAAAGAGATCGGGTTTTGTCTGGAACACCTTATCAGACGTTTTCTTATAATTACAGTACGTATAAATCATAGATTTCTCAGAATCTATGAACTTCACAGAGCCCTTAAACTCTCCCGCAGTTTTTTTTTTTTTTTTTTTACTGTTTACCCGAAACAGTCGCTGCAGTCTTATTCTATGGACTTCTTCTCAAAGTCCTTGAAACCCTCCCAGGGTTTATCTTGCTGCTAACTCAGAACAGCCTTATTATTGCTTCTCAGAGCAATTAAACTTATCGAGTTCTAAAAATTCATTACAGGTCCCTTTAAAGGAATCGATCTCTAAATAAATCACGGCAAGAGAAAAATAGATATAAATTTAGCTCACCGGATGTATTATGATCAATCCTGTAAACGAGCACCCAACTGTTAGGAAATGTAGATTGTCTAGGGATATTTTTAGACCCTCGATAACTCTGCATAAGGTGTACCTTCCAATCCCCACAGGCCTGTGAGATTAGCCCATTGAGACAATGATAAAAAACAATGACAATAGTCTCTCCGAGCAAATCTAAGAATCTTTATTCTGTCTCAATTAATATAAAGGGGGCTTTCAGAAAGCACAGCCCCCCTGAACATTATCCAATATTATCCAATCAGATACAAAGACATTTTATGACGAAAGCGAAACTCAACAAAAATATTCATTGCAACCTCATTTCTAAGAAATCACGTACCACATTCTCTGTAAGTAAAAAGTATGGTCCATGAAATAATAAAAAAACAATCAGAGATAGGTACATTGTATTGTATACACATGGTAAGTAAGTACCTTAGAGTCAAGTGCTTGCTTTTTAAAAGGGGACTTAACTCAGTGCTTAAAGTGTCCCTGTCAGAAAAAATTGTTTTAAAACTGCTGTTCCCAGTAAAAGAAGACAGTATTTGCATTGACCTTTGCCCTCTGTTTTTTTTGAGTGTGGGTCAGTTCTAAAAATTAGAGTTGTCCTCAGTGGCGCAACCACACGAAAAGATGAGTATTTACTGTCTTTAGCTGTTTTATGGGTACGTGGGATGCTTGAGAAAGTGAAACAGCGCTCCAGGTGAGTCTCCACTGTTCCTACTGCCACTGCACACTGATGGATGCTGGCCCTATTTGTCAAAGGAATCACAATGTGAAGAAAGTCTGGCTGGCCGCACTGTCATAAAATCACGTTTATTGATGCAGAAATTTCACAACGACAATCCACAATGTACAAATGAGGGGTATGGGACACCGCTAACGCGTTTCATGCCATTTTTGGTGCTTAATCATAGCTCCGAGCTGTGTGCTATACCCCTGATTTGTACATTGTGGATTGTCGTTGTGAATTTTCTGCATCAATAAAGGTGTTTTTTGGAAGTGTGGCCAGCCAGACTTTCTTCACATATATGGGATGCTTGCCGAGTTTCATGAAATATCAGTTGTTACGTCTGAATGAATTACCATTTTACCCACCTACCCCAGCAGGATGTGCAGGGCCCTGTAACTCCATTATCTATTACCGTCAGCCTCTGGACTACTAGACATTACAGGGGGAAATAAACTATAGCTTCTGCCTGGTTTCCATGCAAAGTGGGACTGTGCTTGATGGATCGGTCGTGACTGGGCTAGCTAGCTGTGAACAGGTTCAGTACCCCCCTATGTCAGAGTAAAGGCTCGTACACACTATAAGAAAATCACTATAAGAAAACATTTTCATCCAAAGAATTTTCGTACAATTTTCGTATAGTGTGTACACAACTTTCGACAGCCCATTCTGAATTTTCATACGAAAATTCCCGATGGGACAAACTCCAAAATGTTTTCCCGTACGAGAACAGAACGAACGATTTTTGTTTAATGTGTACCGTTTCCATACGATTTTCGGACAAGAAAAATCAGAACAGAAAGACTGCGCATGATCAGAAACAATAAACAACCAAAAAAGCCTTTGTCGTACGAGAATATTCGTAAGGATTGTCGTACAAATTTTCTTTCAGCGGTTCCAATTTGCTGTGAAACATCAAGAAAAATCGGATGAACGTACGCACTGATTTTCTTATAGTGTGTACCCCACTTTAGTGTGCAGGCCACTGAAGGACACAAGAGCATGCAGCAATAACCTTTGCCCCAGTCACATTGAGGGACTTTGTCCAGAGAGACTCGCCAGTACTGTTAATCTAGTGGAGTAAGTTTGCTCTCAGCTGTGCGGTCTACACTTCAAGAGACTTTGTTAAAGGGTAACTCCACTTTCGTGGGGGAAAAAAATAGCAAATAAACAAAAAGTAATATAGAGTGTACATTTGCGATATCATATTGTAGATGAATGTTATTAAAAATTACCTTTCCTTTTCAATCTGCAGCCACTGTCATTTTCTATAAATGCAATGCAATATGGATACATGGAGTGGTTCTGTACACAGAGTGTGTAGTGACCACTCCCCAGAAATATCATTTCCTGCTTGTGTGATCGGATCACTAATTTTCCCAGAATTCTGCCTAAGATACAAGTCATCCCCTGCAACATAAATGTAATTTTTGGTGAGATATTTCCAATAGGAACACATCTAAAGGGATGGGACAGCTTTTCTCATTAGTGCTCTCCAGGTACATAGCTCAGACTGATAATTCTGAAACCCCTCCCATTAGACCCACTCAGAACAGAGGCACAGACAAACACACATGGGGGGTTATTTATTAAAGGTAAATCCACTTTGCACTACAAGTGCAATTCAAGTGCACTTAGAAGTACACTGCAAGTGCACTTGGAAGTGCAGTGGTCGTAGATCTGATGGGGACATGCAAGGAAAATAAAAAACATAATTTTTGCTTGCACATGATTGGACAATAAAATCAGCACAGCTTCACCTCATTTCAGAGCTTCCCCTCAGATCTACAGAGATCTACAGCGACTGCACTCACAAGTGCACTTCCAAGTGCACTTTCAGTGCACTTGTAGTGCAAAGTGGATTTACCTTTAGTAAATCAACCCCATGGATTACTTCAGAATAGCAAAAGATAGGAAGACTGCAACAAAGGTTGTTATAATCCTTGCAATGTACATAGATCACCCAGGGGGGAATGTTTTTTTCTTAAGAAAAGTGGAGTTATGCTTTAACTGATAATGTGTGCTTCCCTTGTGTTCTTTACTGTAACCTAGTTGATATGTGAAACATTTCTAGCTTATCTATTACTTTGTATAGATTCTCTCCATCCATTACTTTGTCATCTGTTTCATACCCATTTTAGCAACCAATCTGTTTTGTCAGTTATCGTGCATCCTGCCAGTAAATACCAAACTGCCCATATCAGTACATAGATGGAATACATACAGAATATGGAAGCTGTTTTTCCCTTCAAAAGGATTTGTGAATCTGCCTATCCAGTTTTGAGATTTACACAGCTCAGTCCTGTTTGGCAGGGAAGGAGACATGATTTTCTTTTTCTCTGCTGCAGTCAAAGAAGAACTATAATTAACACTTATCCCTGCTTCAAGACCTTGGTTTGCGAAGCTGGTATCTCTAGAATTAGGGTAACATCATTTTATTTTTCAAATCTAGTAGCAATATTGTAAGAACAAAAAATCAGCTCTAGACTTTTCAGTAAATATTGGTGTAGCAAAGCCCAGGTCCCCTTTGGTCTAATGAGAACCTCCAGAGTTAGGGACAGCTGACATCCTTCTGTGTAAAGTGGGTTACAAGGCATAGTGGGTGTAATGCAAGGTAGATTCATGAGTGCCAGACACTTCTTGAATGCAAAGAGATTTATTTTCTCTTGAACAGAACTGTGGGAGAGAGGGTTTAGGACCAGGACACCCTTTAGTAGATGCAATAGGAATTAGCAGGCTCCAAGACTTCTATAGGTAGACAGCCATGCAGGGAAAGGCATCCAGCAAGACACCACATCTGCATGTGTAGGATCCCTGTCTCCTATGGCAACAGTAACAGTTTCTAACACAAGTTGTAACGAACTTCTGTACTTCCTCTACAATCACTTCTTGTAGATCTTCACTCCACTGAACTCCCAGTCTCTCCTCACTAGACTTGCTGATCCACTGCCACTGGATGTCCTGAGCTCTTCCAACCTTCTTCCTCAAGCGTCACCCCGTGTCCCTGCTGGGTCCCTAGCTTGCCACTCACAGATACTCATCAAGCGTCACCCCACTGGCCTGCTCGGTCCCTTGGTTGGCACACAAGACTGCTCTGCAAGCGTCTCCGCTGGCTGGGTCCCTGGCTTGACACCTGTTGAAGTTTCCCAATTCTTCACCGTTCCCGGTTGGTGAGAATACTGCTCCAGTACCTGCTTCAGCTACTCACTGTGGTCCCTGGTAATGAGGTGGTTGGTCCCTTAGTGGCCACAGCTTCCACTCTACCTCCGACCATGACAGGTTCTCTGGCCGGCAGAACCGTCACTTATGGTTGGAATGCAAGCCGCAGTCCCAACCCTATGCTGGTCTATTGCTTCTGGATAGGCCCTCAGACAGCCTAGCAGACAGGATAAGCCTTAGGCTCTGGTCTAGCCGACAACACATGTCCACCCAGACAGCCATCCAGGTGGTACAGAACTCAGATCACCTGACCTCACCCAAATAAATCTCCCGGCAGGCCAAGGGACCCAAGAAGACCCCTGCCCATTGGCTGAGATACCCTATCTATTCGTAACCTTGCAATGCCCTTGTCTTATCTAATGTCACCAGATATTCAGCCACCTAGTGACAGAAAATAGAAGTGCAGCAATTCCAGAATTAGGGTGGAATCAATTGATCTCCTATCAATTGGTCAAGGCACCTATACCAGCAGATAGATTTACTAGCAACCCTGCCTAACCATCAGGGTGCTACATCGGTGTTCATTGTCATTGTAAGAGTGCTCCTTTTAAGGAAACATTTCACAGGAAAAACACAAAGGGATCTATTTACTAAAGGCAAATAAACTGTGAACTTTGCAAGTGCAGTTGTTCCAGAGCTTAGTGAATTAAGTAAAGCTTTACTTTGCAAAGAGTACCCAATCACGTGCAAGGAAAATACATGATTAGATGATGGAAGTCAGCAAAGCTTTTGCTAATTTACTAAGCTCTGGAGCAACTGCTTTTGCAGAGTGCAGCAGCACTTTGCAAAGATTATTTGCCTTTAGTTAATCAATCCCAAAGGTTCATCTGACTTCATTAATTGAGCTCACCAAGTCATAACAAGTATGCCAAACTGGATCATCCACAAGGCAACCTAGGCAGGAGCTTAAGGGATGTCCAGGTCCTAAGCTGCAACATTCAAGTTCCTACAGTATATCAGGAGGATTGTTTAATTGGTCAAAGCTGAACAAGGGGGCGTGACCCGATGCAGGAGAGAGCGAGCGTGTGAGAGTGAGTGTGCAGGGTGTCTCCTCTCTGCTCCTTATCTTCCCCACGATCCTGAGGTGCCTGGCGCGCCGAGGAGGCTGGTCCGAGGCTTGCTTGCTAGCAGCCGTGGCGAGACTGTCAGTGTCTCCCCTTGATTCTCCCTGGAGATTGCCGCTGTGCTGTGTTGGGCCCCGCGATTGGTGCTGTCTCTCTTCGTCTTCTTGGATCGGATGTCGGACGGGAGCCGAGATTGAACGGAGAGTCGGGCTGCATTCGGGATTTGCGGGAGGAGTCTCGGACCACTCCCCGCTGGTGTTGACAATAAATACAGGGGATAAAGCCCATTCTAGAGAATGGAGGATCAGTCCCTATTGGTTGGAATTGATTGGCAACCCTGGAGATATGGTGACTAGATTAAACTAATTTTGCAGATCAATGCAGGCACGGAATCAGCCGGAGTGGTCTAGGACTCCCTGAAGGCCTATCTTAGAGGTCTCTTGATCCAACAAGTGGCAAGAACCAAGGGGAAATCTAGAGAGTGGGAAAGAGACATCAGGGATGAGATGATACAGGCAGAGAGGCGATATGTTGAAGACCCAACTTCAGATAGGCAAAGGGAATGGCTAGATAAGCAAGAAGTCTACAAAATGGCCACTACAAAGAGGGTGGAGAACAGACGTATATTTCAGAGGCAGAACCATTTGGAGAAGGGGAGAGAGTGGGCCGTATGTTGTCCCTCTTGATTAAATCTAATACTACCCCTTATTCTGTTCCAGCAATTAGGTTACCAAATGGGGAGATATCCACTGATGCGATAGCAATAATGTATACATTCAGTGAATATTATAAATATTTGTATAAATCCAAGAGGGGAGCTGAGAGTGCAAGAACAGACGCTTTCCTTCAGGGTATATCAATCCCGACTTTATCAGAGAAGGATAGAACAGATATAGAAGCACCGGTGACCCTTGAGGAGTTAAAACGAGCAGTGGCTAGGATGTCCTGCCTAAAATCACCAGGCCCAGATGGGCTCCCAGTAGAAATATACAAACGATATGGTCAGGTACTACTCCCAGCATTGTTAAAAACATTAAAATGGGCATTAGCCAATGAGAGACTCCCCACTTCAATGTCGGAAGCCGCCATCATCGTAATACACAAGGAGGGGAAAGATCAATTGGATGTATCCTCTTATCACCCAATTTCACTACTATGTCCAGATGTAAAATCTTGGCTAAAGTTCTAGCAAATCGTCTAAATGGATGTATTCAAAAGTTGATACACCCTGACCAGTCGGGTTTCATTCCCAACAGATCAACTAGTACCAACATCAGAAGAGTCTTTTTAAACATGCAGATTCCAACAGACATTGCAGGCTCTATGGCCATATTGGCCTTGGATGCTGCTAAGGCCTTTGACAGCCTTGAATGGAACTATTTATGGAGGGTGTTAGAGAGATTTGGGTTTGGCCCCTCCTTTATCAAGTTGGTGAAAATACTCTATAGCGAACCAAGAGGTAAAATAAAAATTAACAATGCATATTCAGAATTATTTCAGCTGGAGAGAGGGACGAGACAGGGCTACCCTTTGTCCCCTCTATTGTATGCTCTTGCAATGGAACCACTAGCAATTATGACTAGATCACGGGTAGATATACATGGGTTCCGGCGGCAAATGGAGGAGGACAAGATAGCACTGTATGCAGATGATGTTCTGTTTTTTCTTGGAGATGTTAATACCTCATTAAACACAGTGATACAAATGGTTACTGAATTTGGGCGATTCTTAGGTCTGGTTATCAACTGGGACAAATCGGCTTTGTTACCGATTGACCCACTTGGTAACAAGATATTGCCTGGTGCTCCCCACTGGGAGGTGGTTACCAAATTGAAATACCTTGGGGTCTGGATTATGAGTGATATAAACCAGAGCATTAATGATAATTTAGTCCCACTATTACTTAAATTAAAGCAAAGAAATATTTGGATCAGAATCCTTCTATCTATAGCAGGGCATTGTTATTTAATAAAGATGATATGGCTACCGCAGATTCTATACTTGCTCCATAACTCTCCCATATGGATTGGTCAGAAGTGGTTGAAGAGAACAGAATCCCTTTTTAGGGAACTAATTTGGAGGAAGGGACAATCTAGGATTGGATTGCGAACCATGCAATTACCGATTAAAGAAGGGGGTATGGTGGTTCCGCATCCGAGATCATATTTCCTGGCATCCCAGTTACAACATTTAATGGGCTGTGGAGACCTGAGAGGGGGGAACCCTTGTAATAAAATGATGATAATGGGGGCCCCACATAGTGTATTGGTAGAGGTGTTAGAGGTGGACTCATTTATTTACAGATGCCCAACGATAAAATTAGTCAGTAAAGTATGGCAGGTAAGGAAGGCATTATTAGGATATAATGGGGTAACAGAATAAAACGGGAATTTCATATATCAAATAAGACATTTTATAAATATCTGCAGATTAGGCACGCCATCCAAGCACAGTTTAGGTCACAAAACATTGAGTGGATTCAGATCCCCACACTTTTAAAAATAATTAAACCAGTCGCAACTAAAGGATTAATTTCTGAGTTGTATGCTAGATTGGGGGCTAGAATAATAAGTGGAGCAGGGCCATCCAGGAGTAAAGAGGGATGGGAGAGAGATGTGGGGACAATGACTATGGAACAATGGGATAAGATCTTAGAACGAGGAGACTTTGTCTGGATTTCTCCCTCGCAGAAGGTATCCCATTTGTTCCTAATTCATAGAGTCTATTATACCCCCCAAAAAATGTTTAAATTTGGACGGAGACAAAATAAAGTAATTAAAAAAAAAAAAGCTGAACACATGTCTGTCACTTCACAAGGGTGAATATGATGTACATGTAGGCAATTGGTGTCTGATAGGGTGGCTCATAGCAATACGTACACACAATACAGATGGAGTGGCTTTCCTGTGGCTATTTCATTTTATTTTAATGTCAGTAAAAGAAGGATGGAGACCAGAGCTACCTTGCGTTTGGACCATTTTGCCCTAATCCATCTCTGCACACAAGGACTTTTGACTTTACCTTGGCTTTCTGGATCTGGATACAGGTTGTTCAGAATAACAGCTAAGCAACAAACATCTTAAAAGGTGGTCAGCAATGACAGCCCCTGTACTTCACGGTGCCAGTATATGGTCCTTTTTGACTCAGTTCCAAAAGTTGATAGGCTTCTCAGTGTCCCCACGTGCAGGATGTGGCAACCAGCACAAGTTGGCATCCTGCATGTGGAGACACTGAGATGCATATCAACATTTGCACTGTGTTTAAAGGCCCCTGTTATGGCACAATGAGTTTCCACTGAGGATATACACAGGATACCATCTATATGCTTCAATCCCATCTGTCTCTCCTAGTGAACATACTTGCTGGTCCTCGGATGAGGGTAATGGATAGAATATCCAAAAATTACGCAGCTTCATAAGCGGATTATAGTGCTTCCTTTTTCACAACCAGTTCCCCTTCCCTGTCTGCATCTAATGTGCCCTTGCGCTTGCCCCTAGAAAACCCATGGTGTAGTATATTTTATATGCAGGATTCTGTATTCAAATGTCATTTGCTGCTTTCTCTCTCCCTCTTGAAGAAGTGGGCTGCATCCTGTGAAACGCTTTGAGGCAACACAGCCCCCTTGGATATTCCAATATTGCTATACAGTGGCATGGTCTATATACATAAATAGAAGGAAAATTACAATTGAACGCTGAATGTTTAGTATCACTTTAACCACTTCAATACCAGGAACTTTTACCCCACTTTCTGCCCAGGCCAATTTTCAGCTTTCAGTGCTGTCACATTTTGAATGACAATTGTGCAGTCATGCAACACTGTACCCAAACAAAATTTTTATCATTTTGTTCACACAACTAGAGTTTTTTTTGGTGGTATTTAACCACCACTGGGTTTTTTATTTTTTCCTAAATAAATGAAAAAACACTAAACATTTTAAAAAAATAGCACACATTTTTTTGCTTTGTTTCTGTTATAAAAGTCAGAGTAAATTGTTTAGTCTGTAGGAAAGTTAAAGCGTCCACTATGGTATATATCTGAAAATTGATCAATCCTGATGTACTGACGGACAATCTCATTTCTTGACGCCCTAAAATGCCAGGACAGTAGAAATACCCCACAACTGACCCCCCTTTTGGAAATTAGACAGTCCAAGTAAGACGCATGGTGTTTTTTTTGAAGTTGTCATTTTTTATCTTTTCTTTTGGAAAAGTAAAAAAAATAAAAATTCACAATTTTCTTTTCTTTTTTTTTTTACATACTGTCACCAGTGCAGTACAGTGTAATCATATAACTGGTGTGGCAGTGTTTGGGGACACTGACTGGTGACAGGACAGAAAAAGTTATAATATATATTTTTTTTATCATATTATTTTTTTTTTTGTACAATTTTTTTAACACACTGTGACCATATCAATAAAATTTTACCATATTAACATTGTACTACTCTGGGGAAGTAATCAGGATTTTTTTTTTTAGACAATATTTTTGCTTTTAGCAGTGAATTACATTGCTATAAGCAAGCATTTTACTGAATAAAACCTAATTATTCAGTTTGTTTTGTTGTGATTAGCTGTGATTGGTCAAAGCTAATCACATGGTACAGATGGGCTGTGATTAGCCCTGTCTGTACCATGTGATCAAATTGACCAATCACAGCTAGCAACACAATTGTACACAATGGGTGGCATGAAAGGAAGCCATTCATTGTGTACAACTGTCATGTGAACTGCTGGGATTGGTCATGGCGGTCACATGGTACCGGCAGCTATCTGGCACTCTGGTCAGTCATCAGCTGTGTCCTGTGAACACAGCCAGTGACAGATCGCGCTGCTGCGCTGCTGCATCCAGTCAGGAGGGGAAACAACCGCCCAATCATCAACTGACTATATTGTGGGCTTAAAGTGGTTAAGGATGGGAGTTTGATTGCTTACCCTTGCCTCTAGAAGAAGCTTCCAGAGCTTAGTGAGGGTAATGCAAATAACCAATCTGAATATTTATTATGCTCCAGCCAATCCCAGGAGACAATTATACAGAAGGGGGCTGGAAAGGTGATAAATAGCCTGAAGCACCGGAAAGCTGGTTTCCTTCTCCCCAGGAGAGTTACAGAGCTTGGGGGTCTGCTACCCTCAGGCAGCCCATGAACAGTACAGCTGTTCTAGAGGCCTCAGGGGTGTCAGGCCTGAGGACCTCAATGGATCTGCTTAGAAGCTGATTGCAGGACCTCATTATGAGGAATCTGGTCTGGAGAAGGACTATCCGACTCATGATACCGAGTCCAGAGGAAGCCGGAAAGTGGCAGCTGTCCTGGGGACTCGTGAGTAAAGACCCTAAATTGATCTCTGTGACTGTGCAGTGTTCTGGAAATCACATTGTCTACCAGTAGTTGTGCATAGGCGAAAGGTAACCAGATACCAAAAATCTTGCCTCTCCAGCTGTGAGGTCTTAGCCTGTTCAAAAAGTTACCACATGATCTTCAGCACGGGGGGTTTAGATTGTCCAACAGTCACATCTACATAAGAAGAAGAGTGTCCTCTAATTGCTATGTGCTAATTCTTTTGGAGTATCCCATGCCCTAATCCCTCTCCTGTTTAAAGTTTCTTTAAGCAATAAATCTTAAAAAGACATCCCCTAGATTATGTTATTGGAGCTGGTGTGAATGTACTGGTGCTTGTGGGGACAAACAGCCTCTGTACTATTAGAGAAGAACCAGTTAATGCCAGCAGCCCCTGCGGGGATAACATTACAAGTGTCTTTAGCATGAGCGTCACATTTTATAATTGCTACCTCAGTTAGGAACTTTTTCAGTACATTCAGCATGTATTATAGGCTTTTACACAATCATAAAGCCTCACAACTTCCCCACAATGGCAAAATTCATAATATATGCCAGAGGCAGTGTTCCAGTCTACAGTATTTTCGTTTCTTTCCTAGTGTGCAGTTGTAAGAGCAGTTAGGTATGCCACCTAGACTGACTGTTTTTTAGATAGCGTTCCTTGAAAAAAGATTTTACCTGACAGATTTTTGAGAAACCTAGTGTCCCTCTTCTGTGTAGAAATGGGAACTCTCTACATAAAACAGTAAGGTCAGCATCTTTGATAGGGCAATCCTTCATCCTCTCTGCTTCCTATAAAATACATAATGTGAAATAGGTTCTTTAACCATTTCAGCTCTGGAAGATTTACCCCCCTTCATGATCAGGTCATTTTTTACGATACTACAATGCGTTTTCTTTAACTGACAATTGTGCGGTTGTGCGACAATGTACCCAAATAAATTGTATGTCCTTTTTTCTCACAAATAGAGATTTATTTTGGTGGTATTTGATCCCCTCCGCTTTTTTTTTTCTTTTGTGCTATAAACAAAAAACAACCTGACAATTTTGAAAAAAAACCACATGCAATAAAAAATGTAAAAAATACTACCTAATTTCTTCATCATTTTAGGCCAATATGTATTCTGCTATATATTTTTGGTTATTAAAATCACAATGATTGGTTTGTACAAAAGTTATAGCGTCTACAAACTACGGGATATATTTATAGAATTTTTATTTATTTATTTATTTTTACTAGTAATGGCGGTGTTTGGTGACTTATAGCGGGATTGAGATATTGCTGTGGACAAATCCGACACCTAACTGACACTTTTGACACTTTTTTGGGGGCCAGTGACATTATTACTGTAATTGGTGCTTAAAGATATGCACTGTCACTGTACAAATGACACTGGCAGGGAAGGGGTTAACATCAGGGGTGGTCAAAGGGTTAAATGTGTGCCTAGCTGGTATTTCAGTTTAGTCGGTGAGGTGATTTTTTTAGTGGAAGACATGGATCGGTGTTCATGCTTTACAGGAACGCAGGATCCACGCCTTCTGTACTGACATAACGACAATCTCCCTTGTTTACCAAGGCAGATTGCCGTTCTGCCTGTGTACAGAATGATCAGCGGGTGCTGGCGGACATCAGGTCCGTGGCACCTGCTGATAAACTCATGTTGTTTACATTCACAGTGGGAGCGAGCCTCTGGCAGGGGCACTCGCACCTGATACCCAGAAGTGCAGGATCACTTATATATACGTGATCCTGCGCAGTGCGACCGCTCTGTAGCATTAAATGTGCTATAGGGCGGTCGCCGGTCGGCAAGTGGTTAAATCTCTATATCTTTATTTCTTTTCTCGGACATCACGGGACACAGAGCCACAGTAATTACTGATGGGTTATAGGGTATCACTAGGTATTGGACACTGGTCACACCCTAATCAGGAAGTTCAACCCCCTATATAACCCCTCCCCTTCCAGGGATACCTCAGTTTTTTACGCCAGTGTCTTAGGTGTTGGACGTGCAAGGATGTCCTGTGCTGAAGCTCCAAAAGGAATATCCTAAGATCCTATACTGGGGCAAGCCAGGCGACCGGATCCATTCAAAGTGTCTTTTCATGGCCGAATTGGATGGTACCCGGGCCTCGTGTCCGAAGAAACAAGGTTTTACCTGTAACGCTTCTCTTTTTAGAGAGCTGGACCCGCGGATCAGAAAATGGCTTTAAACTTCCTAATTTCTGGCGAGGTGCTTTACAGGCCCAGAACTGAAGGATCCCCCTACTGATGGGGGCCCCAGTCTCTGACGGTTTTTCACAAACGGAGCCCACTGTGAGAGGTGAAGGTTGGGTCTGTGTAAACTGAACCCTGCGGCTGGATAAGGTAAGAGGAGATTCCACAGAATTTTAATTCTAGTGGCTTTTCTCCTTTAAGGTAAATGCATGCTGTGCCTATTGTGACCACCGGGGGCTGCCAAGAGCACAAACCTTCTCATGCTTGATTCTGTCTCAGCGTCCGCTGCACAGGCTCTCCCTCTGGCTCCAAAGGTAAGATGGGGGGGGGTTTTCTCTGCTGGGATGGTCCCCCCAGGCTAGGGAAAGGCTCAGGTATGCTGGAAGGCGGGTGAGACCGCACTGTCACAGCCGCTACCGCCGCCGCCACCGAAGCCGCATTGCAATGCAGGGCCCATCACTGCCGGCCTCCTCCTTATTCCCCCACCCCCAGCCTTCCTTCCGGCTTGTCAGGAAGGGTCGGCTCGCGCGGGAAGCGCTAGTTTTTCAAAAACGAGGGGCGGGGCGTCAGCACAGCGTCAGCACAGCGTCAGCGTGCTCAGACGCCCACAGTGCCACAAAGCATGGCTATTTAAAGCACACTGTACAGGTGCTCTGAGCCTTAGAGGGACACAGAGCTGACAGTCGCATGTAAGGTGGGACACAGGCATTCCCCTGGGCTGCATTTACTAAAGAACACCGGATTGGGCATTTGGTAGCAAGGCTTTTAGCCAGACTACATCGCTCAGCAGTCAGTGTTCATTTGATACCTCACACCTTGTTGCTTTGCACTATGGGTAGAAGAGGTTCAGGTACCCCAAGAACCAGAGGCACTAGGGGGTCTCGTTCAGGTTCTGAGGACCCCCTGTCTGCTACACCATCCCCTCCTGAGGGACCAGGGGCAGCTGAACAGGGAGAGCCATTGGGGTTAGGGGCTACACTTGCTGCTGGCACTTCAGCCCCTGTGTACATTACACAAGAAGTTTTTTCCTCAACCATTACTGGATTAGAGAAAAGACTAATGGCCGTGATTACATCTTCACTTAGTGGAAGAAAACGCACAAGGCCTTCCTCTGCTCCCCAAGACCCTCAGACAGAGGAGCTCTGGGATAAAGGAGATGAATCCCTTTCAGAGGATCGGGATGGGACGGATGATTCCTCTTCGGAGGATTGAGGTGGAGAGGGACCCTCTGCGACTTCCCAAGAGGAGAAAGTCTTAGTGCAGATCCTCACTGGTTTGGTCCGCTCCACATTTAAGTTGCCCATACCTGAAACTACTACAGAAACCTCTTCTGCTTTGGGGTCACTGAAACCTTTCCAAGCAGCACATGCTTTTCCTGTTCATAATTTACTTGAAAAGCTGCTTTATTCTGAGTGGGAACACCCAGATAAGCGATTTCTTCCGCCGAAAAAGTTTTCTACACTTTATCCTATGGAAGAAAAATTTATTAAGAGGTGGGGAATACCGGCCATTGATGCGGCCATTTCCTCTGTAAATAGTAGTCTGACTTGTCCTGTAGACAACGCTCAGATGCTCAAAGATCCTGTGGATAAAAAGATGGACTTCTTATTGAAAGATGTTTTTTCCTTAGCAGGATCAGTGGCCCAACCTGCAGTAGCAGCGATTGGAGTCTGTCAATACTTAAGAGACCATGTTAAGCAGGTCATCAAAGTATTACCTGAACAGCAGGCCCAGGGGTTGGCTAACCTTCCTGCGGATTTATGCTATGTTGTTGACGCCATCAGAGATTCTATCATGCAGACCTCTCGCCTCTCGCTTGGGTTGGTGCATATACGTAGAATCTTATGGTTAAAGAACTGGTCAGCCGAAGCACCATGTAAGAAGCTCCTGGCTGGGTTTCCCTTTCGTGGTGAAAGGTTGTTTGGAGAGGACTTGGATAATTATATCAAGAGGATCTCCTGTGGGAAAAGTACTCTCTTACCTGATAAGAAGAAGAGTAACCGTCCCTCTTTTAAACAGACTCTTTCCCCAGCGCCAGGGGCATCAGCCTCCAGGCAGTCACGACGGTCTCCTCCGTCTGGGGCAAGAAACAAGAGTCAACCCCAGGGACACAAGAGATCCTGGGGGAAGAAGTCTTCTAGACAAGACACTAAGGCCTCTTCATGAAGGGGCGCCCCGCTCGCTCGAGTGGGGGGAAAGACTGCTGCAGCTCTCAGGGCCCTGGCAGAAGGACTTCCAGGACAGATGGGTAATCTCCACGGTAACCTTAGGGTACAGTCTGGAGTTCCAAAAATTTCCCTCTCCTCGTGTCCTCAGATCCGGTGTTCCCAGAGAACCAGAAGAGAAGCAGTCGCTCCTTCTAGCGATAGAGCGACTTTTGTCGCAAGAGGTCATTGTGGAGGTTCCCACAAAGGATCAAGGATTGAGACTCTACTCCAATCTTTTTATGGTCCAAAAACCAAATGGGGACGTCAGACCCATTTTGGATTTAATAGATCTGAATTGATTCCCGAGGATGCAGTCCTTCCGTTTGGAATCAATTCGGACAGTAGTCTCCATCCTGCAGGGAGGAGAATTTCTGACATCAATAGGCATCAGAGATGCAGGCCTACCTGGGCCCATTTTTCCTGCTCAACTGAAGTGTCTGCAGGCAAAGATCACTGCTCTAAGGGAGCTGATTTTGACAGTCAGGACCAAGAAGGGTCCTTCTGTCCGCCTTTGTATAAGGCTGCTGGGGAAGATGGTGGCTTCATTCGAAGCAGTTCCCTATGCGCAGTTCCAGGCAGGACTGTTGCAACACAGTATTCTGTCGGCCTGGAACAAGGAGGTGCAGGCATTAGACTTTCCAATGCACCTGTCGCATGCGATGCGTCAGAGCCTCAGTTGATGGCTCATACCCGAAAACCTGCAGAAGGGGAATTCCTTCCTACCGGTTGCCTGGGATCCTCTTGCAGGCAGGACGGATGCGTTGGTGATCCCGTGGCAGCGGCTCTCACTAATTTATGCATTCCCTCCTATTCTGCTACTGCCACGGCTCCTTCGCAGGCTCAGGCAAGAAGGGAAGTCAGCACTTCTGGTGGCCCCCATGTGGCCCAGAAGAACTTGATAAGCAGAAATAGCAGGGATGACGGTGGGTTCCCGGTGGACCATACCGGTACGCCCAGACCTGTTATCTCAAGGTCTAGTATTCCAGCCTGCCTTACAAACGCTAGATTTGACGGGTGGGCTATTGAGACCTGGGCTTTCAGGTCCTGTCATATCTACCTTGATCAATGCAAGGAAGCCAGCTTCCAGAATGATTTATCATAGAGTCTGGAAAGCTTATGTATCCTGGTGTGAATCCAGGGGTTGGCATCCCAGGAAATATGTCATAGGTAGAATTCTTGATTTTCTACAATTAGGATTAGAGATGAAGCTGGCCTTGAGTACCATCAAGGGCCAGGTCTCGGCTTTATCAGTGTTGTTCCAACGGCCGCTTGCTTCGCATTCTCTGGTCCGAAACTTCATGCAGGGGGTGATGTGTCTTAATCCTCCGGTTAAGGTGCCCTTAAACCCCTGGAACTTGAACTTGGTTCTATCGGTGTTACAGAAACAACCTTTTGAACCAATACGTCAGATTCCTTTAGTCTTGCTGACGAGGAAACTAATATTTCTGGTAGCCATCTCTTCTGCTAGAAGAGTGTCAGAAATAGCAGCTCTTTCCTGTAAAGAGCCTTACTTGATTATACACAAGGATAGAGTGGTACTGCGCCCCCATCCTAGTTTTCTACCGAAGGTGGTTTCAGAGTTTCATCTAAACCAAGACATTGTTCTGCCTTCCTTTTTTCCAGATCCCTGTTCTTCGGAAGAAAGGTCACTACATTCTTTGGATGTAGTAAGAGCAGTCAAGACCTATCTGGAGGCAACCGCTCAGATTCGCAAGACGGATGTCTTGTTCGTGCTGCCAGAGGGTCCCAATAGAGGACAGGCAGCGTCAAAAGCGACCATTTCTAAATGGATTCGACAGTTGATTATTCAAGCTTACGGTTTGAAACAGAAGGTTCCCCCGTTTCAGATCAAGGCACATTCCACAAGGGCTATTGGTGCTTCTTGGGCAGTGCATCACTGGGCCTCTATGGCTCAGATCTGCAAGGCCGTAACCTGGTCTTCAGTTCATACATTCACCAGATTCTATCAGGTGGATGTGGGAAGGCATGAGGATATCGCCTTTGGGCGTAGTGTGCTGCAGACAGCGGTACAAGGTCCTCAGGTCTGATAGCACCCTACTTGGTTGTGATTCCCCCCCCTCAGTTGGCATTGCTTTGGGACATCCCATCAGTAATTACTGTGGCTCTGTGTCCCATGATGTCCGAGAAAAGAAAATAGGATTTTTTATTATAGCTTACCTGTAAAATCCTTTTCTTTCGACGGACATCACGGGACACAGAGGTCCCGCCCCTCTTCTAATACACCTATATTGCTTTGCTACAAAACTGAGGTATCCCTGGAAGGGGAGGGGTTATATAGGGGGTTGAAGTTCCTGATTAGGGTGTGACCAGTGTCCAATACCTAGTGATACCCTATAACCCATCAGTAATTACTGTGGCTCTGTGTCCCGTGATGTCCGTCGAAAGAAAAGGATTTTACAGGTAAGCTGTAATAAAAAATCCTATTTTTTGATTTGTATATGCACTTTCTGTTACCAAATTTAATACGTGCATATCAATTAATACCATGTGGATTTTCCTTGCTATGGCATATCATTTCTTTTACGGGCGTCCAACATAAGATTATCATTAGCTGTGATGGAATTGAGCAATTTAAAGCGCAACTAAACTGCATCTGAGCACCACAAATCGAAAATGTATTTAAATTCCTTTTTAATATTTAAAGCAAAATCACTCATCCAACCATATCTCCATGCTTTATTTTGCTAAAAAATCACTTTGAAACAAACCCCTTGGATGTCTGGCAGTGGTCATCTTGATTAAGGACAGATGATTCATATAGCATTTACTTCTTGCAATAAATCTGCCCTTAGCCCAGGATGGCAGACAGGAGGGTGTGCTAAGAAAAACCCTTCTTCTCTCCTGAAGAGTCTTATGCCCCGCACACACGATCGGATTTTCCAACAACAAATGTTGGATGTGAGCTTGTTGGCTGAAATTCCGACCGTGTGTATGCTCCATCGAACATTTGTTGTCGGACTTTCAGCCAACAAATGTTGGCTAGCAGGTTCTCAAATCTTCTGCCAACAAAACTTTGTTGTCAGAATTTCCGATTGTGTGTACACAAGTCCGACGCACAAAAGTTCACGCATGCTCGTAATTAGAGGTCGACCGATATGGGTTTTTCTCTGGCCGATGCCGATATTTAGAAATCGTGGTGGCCGATGGCCGATATATGATGCCGATTTTTTTTGGGCCGATATATTAGGCCGATTTTTTTTTTTTCTTTTTCCCTTCATCTCATAAAATCTAACAGTTAGACCCCTTTCACACTGGGGCATTTTTCAGGCGCTTTTGTGCTAAAAATAGCGCCTGTAAAGTGCCTGTAAAACGGCTCCCCTGCAATCTCAGTGTGATATCCCGAGTGCTGTGACACTGAGGCGATGCACTGGCAGGATGTTAAAAAAAAGTCCTGCAAGTGGCATCTTTGGAGCGGTGTATACCCCTCCTCCACCACTCCTGCCGATTGAAATGAATGTGCACCACTGCCGAAGCGCCTGCGAAGCGTTTCGGCAGCAGCGCTTTAGGGGCGCATTTAACTCCTTCCTCGGCTGCTAGCTGGGTTATAAGCGCCCCGCTAGCAGCCGAATAGCGCTGCTAAAATGACGGTAAAGCGCCACTAAAACTAACAGCGTTTTACCGTCAACGCATGCCCGCTCCAGTGTGAAAGTGGTTGTATAGTCTTTTTTTTAAATTTTACCTACAGGTAAGCCTATAATAAGGCTTACCTGTAGGTAAAAAAAATATCTCCTAAACCTGTACGGTTTAGGAGATATTCCCCTTGCTATGAGCCGCTGACTGCAGCGGCGCATGCGCACAGGGGATTCTCGGCTGAAGGCCCGGCAACTGCCCGGCAAAGTGATGATATCGCGGCTCCAGCCACTCACAGCGCTGGAACCGCGATACCCGGAAGGCAACATGTCAGCTACCTCGACGTGGACCAGGTAAGATACCGACGCCTCGTTCTAAGGTATTTCATAATGAGCTAGTATGCGGTGCATACTAGCTCATTATGCCTTTTGCTTTACAGGGGTAAAAAAAAAAAAAAAAAATGTTCAGCGGGTATACAACCGCTTTAAGTAATAAGTGATACAGAATTTTTTTTACATTTAAACATTTATTAAACAAAACAAACCTCCAATCAGTTCACTTGTATGTATAATTTAGATTTAAAAAAATAACTATATCTTAAATATTAAATACACAAAAACAGGTAAGCAAAACTTTTGGACAAAAAAAATGGGCTAACTTTACTGCTTATTTTTTTTTTTTTTCATTTCATTAGTGTATTTTTTTTTTTAAAAAATTGCGTTTGAAAGACCGCTGCGCAAATACCGTGTGACATAAAATATTGCAACAACCACCATTTTATTCTCTAGGGTCTCTGCTAAAAAAAATATATATATATATATATATATATATATATATATATATATATATATATATATATATATATATATATATATATATATATATATATATATATATATATATATATATAAAATATATTATATATATATATATATATATATATAATATATATATAATATATATATATATATATATATATATATATATATATATATATATATATATAATATGTTTGGGGGTTCTAAGTGATTTTCTAGCAGAAAATACAGGATTTTTACTTGTAAGCAACAAATGTCAAAAAAGATTTAGCCTTTAAATGGTTAAACTGAGAACTTCTACACACGGAGTTCAGTCTATTGACAAAAGAACCTGAAGAGATACAAATGTATCTTCTTATCAGATTTGGCAGGCTGCCCAGAGGAGGAGAGAAGAAAACATCAGGAAACTTGCATTGACTTCTATTACAGAAGTCTTTTGCAAGTCCCGCTGAAGTTATAATCTGCTTTTTTTATCAGCACAATCAGCCGATGCCGATTAAGTTAAAAAAGCCAAATATCGGCCGATATATCGGTCGACCTCTACTCGTAATCAAGCAGAAGGAGCCGCAATGGCTATTGAACTTCCTTTTTCTCGGCTCGTTGTACGTCTTGTATGTCACCACGTTTCCACATTCGTAATTGTTGACCAACATTTGTGCGATCGTGTGTATGCAAGACAAGTTGGAGCCAACACCCTTTGAACAAAATTCCACAGTTTTGTTGTCGGAAAGTCTGATCGTGTGTATGGGGCATTAGGATGTATGACATAATTTTGCCTAGGCCTGGAAATCAATAAGTAACTGGAGAAATGTAAAAAACTGTTTGAAACAAGTAAATAATATATACTTTATTATCTATTTACTAATGTTAGAAGCGTAATTATTAAAAATAGTCGATGTTGATTAAAAGAGTTTAGTTCCACTTTATAATAACTCTTCTATGATTTGTTAGCAGACCTTACATACATTACCATATTGATAAGACTGGAAATATTGTTAGAATGATCTCTTTTAGGAAGACAATAGCATGCTAAAGTAATGAGTTTACATGTATACATCAGTATATTATTTTCACATATGTTTTGCGTCCCTAAATTTTGCTTACATCAACCTTTTTTATATTACATTAAATACACTTAAAAAGTAGAGATCATATGTAATCTTGTGTTAGGGGACAGTTCTGAGGGATATCAGTTTACTGGTGTAATCAATAGGTAGAACAATAAATCATTTAGCACCAAATTTTGCCAAACCTTTAGACTACATCATTCAAAGGATTTTTGTTAATTTCACTTAAATTAACCAGATATGTTAAATCAGTAAATAAAATTATTGCATTTTTGATAATTCACCAACTTGTTTCTATACTTCTGTGCTGGGCATGGCTGCAATTTGCTAGTATATACAGTACAATTAATTTTCCAAGTTTAAGCAATGGCACACTTTTAAAAATTTACTTTGTGTATCCTCAAATTTAAATCTGCAAATGATTATTAATTGCATGGATGGTGCTATGTAAAGTCAACTCCCATTCTTGTGTCAATACTGATCATTGAGAAGAGGAAAGGGGAATAAAATTAGTAGAGTTGCTTCTCTCCCTCACACATGATTTCTGAATGCACTTATATTAACCAAACTAAAACATACAACATAAGCTCCACATGAGAAAGGCACTCACAACACAACTTTATAGAACACTCATGCTCTCTCTGTGTGCAAAACTTTTTCTTTTAAATAAATTCTAATAAGCTTTTTTATGCATATGTAGCGCTTACCCCTGAAGGAGCGGCTGATTAATTATTATATCTGTAATTCACGTTTACCACCTGACCCATCGCAGCCCATACAATCAGAAACAGTCCATATTGCATTTTTCTCTTGCTTTTATTTAAGTAACATGAACTGGGATAGGAGAAGGGTTCTCTGAGATGCTCTTTTGTTGCTTTGTAATTTTTTCTTTGCCTCTCATGCAAAGACTTAGAATCATTGCAGATAATAGGAAATCACTCTATGTGATTTCTTCATCAGGGAAGATGGAAGTAGATTTGATAGAGAATAATTTATAAAGAGTCACTCTGAATAACTTCTTCATCTGCAGAACTTTTCAAGAACAGTCTGTATCTTTATATGTGTACTAGTAGCTTTACCGCCACCTCTTTACCACTACTTACCATCTGCATGGTACTTCCAAGTTGAGCTAAAGAAAAGTCACTCTGAATAACTCCTCCCGCTTGACTGATTGGAATCCCGGGGCATTGATGAACCCAAAGTCACAGGCCATCACCACCTGTCTCACTGACTTGCGTACCAACATCCCTCAGCCTCTGGCAGTACCCTTACCTTGGGCTTTCACTCATGTGATCAATAGTCCATGTGCCACTCATAAACGATCGATCACCCAGTTTCCTTCCGCTTAGTTGCTACTTCTTCTGCAATGATTCTTTCATCCCTTTCCTCCTTTCTGGCACGCTCCCTTCCCCGCAGGGGCGGCCAACGACACCAAGTGACTACATGCTGCACGGTGTCATCTACTCCTCTACGGGTGCCAGTTCCCCACCCTCCTCGCAGGTGGGGGCTCCGTTGGCTCCCCGGAGGGGGAGCCTCTCCCCTCCGGGAACCAGGCTGGGCTTCTCTCCAAACTCGAACTCCTGACTCACCATGTGACCCAGATTTTTTTTTTTTTTTTTGAAAAATAAACAAATCTTTATTATCCATCTAACAAATGGTTGAATTAAAAACATTTCAAACTTTGGATTGGACTGTCATCTCATCCTTGTTGAGTATGTGAGAGGATAGGTTAATTATGTTTAGTGTTGTTCTTTGGAAATCAGTTTCTCGACTGGTGTGGGTGATCGGTCTTTGGAAAAAGTGTTGTTTTGTTCTTTTTTTTTTTTTTTGTTTCAATATTTTTATTGAAGAAATAGCAGGTTACAAATAACTCGACATTGAATTACACTGCATATAGACTTGTGGTATATCGTTACAAACAAAAGCAGGAGCATGAACCATAATGTTATATTTATAACACTCTAAGACACGTATATACGTGGCACAAAGTTTCGGATTGAAACTAAGGCATAAGTCCCGGGAGTATTCTTAGGGACCGGGTGTTAAACCTGTGCCACACGCACCCCCGGCGGGAACTAACTGTGCGTGGGCAAGGTTAGAAATGCATTAGGATCATGCCTTAAACTAGCCGGTCTCTCCGGTATAGTCCTCACAGGTATAGGTCCTGTTGTTGCTGTGGATAGTCGATGTGCATCCTGTTTACTAAGGTCTGTCTATGTGGATAGTGAATGCATGAGGAGATGGAACGATTAAAAAATAAAAATAGAAATAAAAAGGGGGCGTTAGGGAAGGAAGGAGGGGGTGGGAAGTTCGAGATCGAGTGTGGTGCTGGTACGGGAGGCATTATGTACCATCTCGTCCCCCAGGTCAAGCTATGCAGGTTTCGACATGATGTTGTTGTAGTCTGTCGTTTCTTTGAAATGTAACCAGCAAGCCCATGTTGTATAAAATTTAGTCGGTGTATCCCTAGCTTGGTGTATTATATCTTCCATCTCAGCTATTTTCCCTATTCTACGGAGCCATTCAGCAATGGTGGGAGGAGAAGTAGTCCGCCAACGCGTGGGAATGCAGAGTTTCGCCGCATTTATGAGATGTATAGTAAGAGTTTTTTTATAGGTCGATGGTGGTATAGATGTATGGTGTAAGAGATATTGGGCCGGCGAGAAGTCAGGGGTATAGGTTGTGATCTGCGAGATAAGTCGGTGAACTTCTGTCCAGTATGGCGTGAGTAGGGGGCATTCCCACCAAATGTGCAGTAGAGAGCCGTGAGCGGTGTTGCATCTCCAACAAAGCGGAGAAACCTGGGGGAGGAATTTGTGGATTCTGTCTGGTGTTCTATACCATCTAGAGTATAGTTTGTATCCATTCTCTTGTGCGGATACGTTTATAGATCCTTTATGAATGTGAGTATATATGTTATGCCAGTCTTCTTGTGTAAGGTTTATGGATAATTCTCTCTCCCATTTTTGGCGTGTCATTGCTTCCATGGACGGTGTGTCGGGGAACAGCAGAGAGTACATGACTGAGATGATGTGTCTCAGGGGGCTGTGACTCGTGCATAGGGCTTCGAACGGGGTATGGTCTCTGTACCATTGGGATTGTGGATTAGAGCTCTGTAAGAAATGACGAATTTGGAGATATTTAAAGAAGGGTATGTCCGTGTCAGGAAGTCAAGTTTGGATGTGTTGAAAGGATAACAATTTTCCTTTGTCAAAGAAGGATTCTGCTCTGATGGACCTCGGTGTGGGTTCATTATCGGTGTCAAGATGTGTGATGCCTGGGGGAAAATCCGGGTTCCAGTTAAGTGGGGTCAGTGGACCGGGTGAGGAGGCAATGTTCATTTTTTTACAGACTGTGCGAAATATTTGTAACGTGGGGCCTGTTAGGGGATGTGATTTGTGTTCGTGCGGTGTTTTGGGTGCGCTTATCCATGGTAAGTGGTGAATAGGCAGAGAGGAAAAGTTTCCCTCTATATCAATCCACGCTTTAGTCCCTGAATGTAAGTGCCAGTCTATGATTCTAGCTAAGTGGCAAGACCAATAATATTTTTGTATGTCAGGGAGGACGATTCCTCCTTTCAACTTAGGGATTACCAATTTTTTCCAGTGTATACGTGAATGTTTGTCAGCCCATAGAAATTGTAGGCAAAGCCTTTTATATGTATCAAAGAATGTCTGTGGTAATTTAATCGGGATTGTTTGGAGTAGATAAAGGAGTCTGGGGAGGATGTTCATTTTTATAATTGCTGCTCTTCCAAACCATGAGAAGGTGCCTCTATTCCAGTTTTGGACGTCCTTCCTTATTGTTTGCAGAATGGGAGCATAATTTTTAAGATAGAGGTCATTTAGGTTGCTGGGAAGCTGGATCCCTAAGTATGTAATGGCTTGTGCATCCCATCCAAACGGAAAGTTGGCTTTACAGAGGGTCACTGTGGAATCTGGTAGGGAAATGTTAAGGGCTTTAGATTTGGAGAAATTTATTTGGAGATTGGACAGTTCTTTGAAAAGGGAAAAGTCTTTTAATAGATTAGGAAGTGTGGTGATGGGGTCTGTTAGGAATAGGAGAATGTCATCAGCGTACGCTGCAATTTTGTATTGTTTGTTGGCTATTTCGACTCCTTTGATGGTTTGATTCGCCTTAATCCTGCGGAGTATTGGTTCCATTGTGAGTATAAATATGAGGGGGGATAAGGGACACCCCTGTCTGGTTCCGTTCGACACGGAGAAGGCATCCGACAGAACACCGTTAACCCTGATTTTTGCAGTTGGGGACGAGTAGAGGGTTAAAATGTATTGAAGCATGCGTTCTTTAAACCCCAATTTGCGTAAGACTTCTGTCATGTAGTCCCAGGCCACCCTGTCGAATGCCTTCTCCGCGTCGAGGGAAAGGAAGAAACCCGGGGTGTTGGAGGACGATAACCAGTGGTGAATATTAATAGCTTTCAGGGTATTATCCCTGGCCTCTCGCCCGGGGATGAATCCTACTTGATCTAGGGAAATCAGCGAGGGGAGTAGGGGGAGTATACGGTTTGCCAAAATTTTTGCGTAGAGTTTCATATCTACATTGATAAGCGAAATAGGTCTGTAATTGGAAACTATGGTAGTGTCTTTACCCGGTTTTGGGATCATCACAAGGTGAGCTTCGAGCAGGTCCTTACATTTGTCAGGTTGGGTATATAGTGAGTTGAAGGTGTTTAGTAACTGTGGTATGAGTGTATCAGTGAAGGCCTTATAGTAGCTGACAGGTAGACCATCAGGGCCAGGGCTTTTGCCTGGTTTTAGTTGTTTAAGGGCAGCTATGAGTTCCTCCTTTGTGAAAGGTTTATCTAACTCGTCGGCTTCCGCGGTAGTGATGGGGTGTGGGCCAAATTGCGATAGGAAGTCCTCTATCAGTTTGTTCCTGTCATCGGTCGGGTCAGTCGTTGGGTGAGTCTTCAAATTATATAATTTGGAATAAAATTGTTGAAACTGGTTTGCTATATCGATTGAAGATTCTATTTTGTTCCCTTGTGGGTCTAGGAGATTGTGGATAGTTGAGTTTGCTCTTTTGGATTGGAGGACTCTGGCGAGCATTTTACCAGATTTGTTCCCAAATTCGTAAAAAAAATTTTGCGATAAGGCGAATTTACGTCTGGTCGATTTCCCTATTTCCTCTAGGAGATCCTCTCTGGCTTTCAATATCTCTTGGAAATTTTGATCTGTTAACGATTGCTTGTGTTTTCCTTCTAGAGATCGAACTCTGTCAGATAGTTTGTTTAATAGTGCTTGCCTAGCTTTGCGTTGTTGCGACGTTATTGAAATGAATTCTCCCCTAATGACGCATTTATGAGCCGCCCATAGGGTCACCAAGTTGGTGTCGGGGGAAGCGTTTTCTCGAAAGTAATGGGACAAGCAATCGTTAAGTCTCTTCTGATGCGCAAGATCCGTGAGGATAGAGTTATCTAGTCGCCAGTTCGGATGTCTCGGGTAGGAGGCTGGGAATGTAATTGTGATGGAAATAGGATGATGGTCTGATATTACCATTGGGTCGATTGTAGCGGTCAGAAGTGAATCTAGGTCGTATTGTGACAGGAAAAGGTAGTCTATCCTTGTATACCTATTGTGAGGCGATGAGTAGAATGTATAGTCTTTAGCATTTGGGTGCAGTGTGCGCCATGCGTCGTGTAGAGTTAGGTTGGCCAGTTGTGTTTTTATTGCGCGGAGTGCACGATAGGTGATAGAGGATGCACCTGAAGATGCGTCCATGGAGGGGTTAAGGGTTAAGTTGAAGTCACCCCCAACAACCAACAGACCCTTTGAAAACGTGGAGAGGTGTTGTAGGGTGTCGCGAAAAAAGGGAACCTGTTGCCTATTGGGGGCGTATAAGTTAGCCAGTGTAACAGGCTTCTTGTGCAATTTGCCTTTCAGAAAGATGTATCGTGCGTTGCTGTCAATCATTGTGTGACCCAGATTTTTATATGGGAGTCCCGCATCCTGCCAAACAAATTAATGATTGGCCAGAACTCGCATACAAACTACCTGTCACTCAGATCTCAAATAAACAAACAGGCCTGCTATGTGGTACAAGCCTGCCTAAATTTACCTGAAATTGTAAGCTAACAAAAAGGTCACCTACATAAAAGTAGGTGCCCGCTACACATATATACCAAGCTTTCCTCTTTTTTTGTTTTTGAGTCATTTTACTTTTGTATTTCTTACATTTTCAGAATACTTCATACCTTTAGGCCAGGCTGCCCCCCACCCCCCCTTCCCCAATTCCAGGACTATAGTCACAGGCTCCCAAAACATTTAGGTGATATGAACCTGAGGCTGCTCCCTGTTTATTTATTTACCTAATTCCTCAACCCTGCTGATTGACTTGTCCTAGTTACTCAAATGTATATATATACCCACATTTCTAGGGTAGTCTTAATGGATGCCGAGTGATCTCTACTAAGCCAGCCAGTTCCTTAGTTGAATGACTAGTCACACAGACAGCTCCCTTGTCCCTCTTAGTGACCAGTCGGCAAAATGAGCCTAGCTGACTGGAGTGTATCTAAGCTGGATTGGATCACCCACCCTGTGAATCTACTTGTTTTCTCAAAGTAAAATCCCTTCCCTGTATGTGAATCTTTCTTGATTCTCCAGAGTAGGTATATCACCCCAATGAATGCTGCACAGATTAGACTTACAAGAAAATCTACACAATCTGATGATCTTTCTTAGGAGACCTAAACAGGCCAGACTGCCTGTAAAGGTCTTGATGAAATTCTATTGTTGCACCACAGAGAGCAATCTTCATTGTGTTACAGTATGGTATGCCATCTGCAATGCAGAGAACAAGAAAAATAATTTTGTAGGTATGTAATGTGTGTAGCACCCTGATGCGTAGGCAGGGTTGCTCCTAAATTTACCTGGCAGGTGTAGTTACCTTGGCTCGTTGTTAGGGTTCAATTGAGTTCACCCTAAGTCTAGAATTGCTGCACTTCTCTCTTCTGCCACTGTGTGGCTGGGTACCTGGTGGTGACATTAGCTAAGAGAAGGGCAAAGCAAGCACAGATTAGGAGTATATAGGGTATCTCAGCCAATGGGCAGGGGTTTTCTTAAATCCTTTGGCCTGCTGGGAGAACCTATATATTTGGGTGGAGTCAGGGGATCAGTGTTCTGTGCCACCTGGACGGCTGTCTGGGTGGTCGTGTGTTGTATCCCAGGCACATCTGTCTGAGGGCCTATCCAGAAGCAAGAGAGCAGCGCAGGGTTGGAATTGCGGCTTGCAGTCCAACCAGAAGTGACAGTTCTGCCGGCCAGAGACCCTGTCGTGGTTGGAGGTAGAGGGGAAAGCTGTCACCACTAAAGGACCATCCACCCTATTACCAGGGACCACAGTGAGTATACATAGTTACATAGTAGGTGAGGTTGAAAAAAGTCCATCAGGTCCAACCTATGTGTGATTATGTGTCAGTATTACATTGTATATCCCTGTATTTTGCGGTCATTCGGGTGCTTTTCCAATAGTTTCTTGAAGCTATCGATGCTACCCGCTGAGACCACTGCCTGTGGAAGGGAATTCCACATCCTTGCCGCTCTTACAGTAAAGAACCCTCTACGTAATTTAAGGTTAAACCACGAGTCTTGTTAAACTCTCTTCTGCAAAAAAGTTTTATTCCTATTGTGGGGTCACCAGTACAGTGGCCACGTGTCATATTAAACTTCCTTCCGCAGAAAAATGTTATCCCTATTGTGGGGTCACCAGTACGGTATTTGTATATTGAAATCATATCCCCTCTCTCTTCTCTAGAGACAATAAGTTCAGTGCTCGCAACCTTTCCTCATAACTAAGATCCTCCAGACCCTTTATTAGCTTTGTTGCCCTTCTTTATACTCGCTCCATTTCCAGTACATCCTTCCTGAGGACTGGTGCCCAGAACTGGACAGCATACTCTAGGTGCGGCCGGACAAGTCTTGTAGAGCGGGAGAATTATCTCTTTATCTCTGGAGTTGATCCCCTTTTTAATGCATGTCAATATTCTGTTTGCTTTGTTAGAAGCAGCTTGGCATTGCATGCCATTGCTGACCCCCAGGTCCTTTTCCATCCTAGATTCCTCCAGAGGTTCTCCCCCCCAGTGTATAGATTGCATTCATATTTTTGCGACCCAAATGCATTATTTTACATTTTTCTACATTGAACCTCATTTGCCATGTAGTTACCCACCCCATTAATTTGATCTTTTTGCAAGGTTTCCACATCCTGCAGAGAAGTTATTGCCCTGCTTAGCTTAGTATCGTCTGCAAATACAGAGATTGAACTGTTCATTCCATCCTCCAGGTCATTTATGAACAAATTATATAGGATTGGTCCCAGCACAGAACCCTGGGGGACCCCACTACCCACCCCTGACCATTCCAAGTACTCCCCACTTATCACCACCCTCTGAACTCGCCCTTGTATCCAGTTTTCAATCCATGTACTCACCCTATGGTCCATGCCAATGGACCTTATTTTGTACAGTAAACATTTATGGGTAACTGTGTCAAATGCTTTTGCAAAATCCAGATACACCACGTCTATGGGCCTTCCTTTATCTAGCTGAAGCAAGTACCGGAGCAGAATTCTCACCAACCGGGGACGGTGAAGAATTGGGAAACTTGTCAAGCCAGGGACCCAGCCAGCGGAGGTGACGCTTGCAGAGCAGCCTTCTGAGTCAAGCCAGGGACCGAGCACGCCAATGGAGTGAAGCTTGATAAGTATCTGGAGTGCCAAGCTAAGGACCCAACAGAGAGGCATGGGTGACGCTTGAGGAAGATACCGCTGTGAAGATTGGAAGAGCTCAATCGATTCAGTGGCAGTGAATCATCTAGTCTAGTGAGAGAGAGACTGGGAGCTCAATGGGTTAAAGAACTACAAGAAGTGATTGTAGTGGAAGTGACTGAACTGTTACACCTTGTGTTAGAAACTGTTTAAGACTGTTGCTGTAGGAGACAGCATTCCTACACATGCAGATGTGGCATCTTGCTGGATGCCTTTCCCTGCATGGCTGTCTACCTGTAGAAGTCTCGGAGTCTGCCAATTAACATTGCAACTACCTAAGGATGTCCTGGCTCTAAGCCTCTCTCCCAAAGTTCTGTAAAGAGATATAAAGTCTCTTTGCATTCAAGAAGTGTCTGGCGCCCATGAATCTAACTTGCATTACACCCACTATGCCTTACAACCCGTTCTATATGGAAGGATGTCAGCAGTTTTTTGCTCTAAGGGTTGTCTAGAGGAGGCCTGGGACCTTGCTACAGCTTCATTGGGCCTTCGTCTGGCTCCGTGGGAAAGTGGCAAGTAACATCTGTACTTCTCATAGAGTGTGTTATTGTGCATACTAACAACGTGGGGAAGAACCAACAAGTCTCCTTGCTCATGGGAGAGGATCAGTCTGGTCTTTTGACACTTCCCGTCAACACTGTGAGGGTTAAAACAGACTCCAAAATGGACTCCATTACAGGTTTGGCATGCCGTAACATGAAGAAGGCGGTGTAAGTGTCTGCACCAATCCATTGGCAGGGGGAGGAGTTTCCGCTCTGCAGAGGAGGATAAGGAAGTGCTGCCAGGTGTGTCTGATTGTGGGTTGTAGAGAAAGATAGTGTGGTTTGTAAGCGAGATGGCGGATTGGAAAAGGTACGCTCTAGGTGTTTGTTTCGGTCCGAGCGATCCGAAACCTGTCCTGACTGACACCTGAGTGTGGTACACACCAAAGGGTAAGCTTACCGGCTAGGAGGCCTTTGGACATATCTGTGAGAGATGTTCCAGTCTGGACACGCAGTTGAGGCATTGGATCGTCTGTGGACATTGTGGAGAGCATCAGTTTGAAGTTGTCTCCCCAACTCAACCTCCGCGGAAACTACGAGTCGATTGGCATAAGAATGTCGCTATCCTGGCTGGGAGTGATATTCAGGGCCCACAACCATCACTAGAGTCATGCAGGACGCTGCTACCCCTGCATCAACGACCACTCCAGGACCCAGTGAACTGGTTGCTCTGCTACTCCATCGATGTATGAGATACTTTTCTGCAGCCTAGCCATGTGAAGGGGCCCAAAATCCATGTAGCACATTTAGGCTTTCGAGGGAAATTGCACATCTACATTTTCTGGTTATCTATCACATTTTTGGAGGCCCTGAAGTCCTGAGGCAGTACAAATGCCCACCAAATGACCACATTAAAAAAAAAAAAAAGAAAGAAAGAAAATAAAAATGTATTTTTTTTTACACACAGTTGTGAATTTAATATGATAATTCTCACACACAACATTAGAATGCTTTACAAATACACCCAAAAACACATTCTGCTACTTAAAATATCACATGTATGGAATGTTTTCACTGCCTAGCTACATAGAGGAACCCGAAATCTAAGGAGCACCTTCAGACTTTTGAGAGGCATAAATTATGCATCTTATTTCTTGACTACCTATCCCATTTTTGGAGACCCTGAAGTGCCAGTACAGTAGAAACATCCACAAAACGACCACTCCAAATCAAACACTCTTATGCCCTGTACACACGATCAGACTTTCTGACACCAAAACCGTGGATTTTTGTTCAAAGGATGTTGGCTCCAACTTGTCTTGCATACACACGGTCACAATGTTGGCCAATACTTACAAACGTAGTGACGTACAAGACATACGTGATATCTCCATTACGAACGCTAGTTTTACAAGACCGAGCGCTCCTGGCTCGTACTTGATTCTGAGCATACGTTGGCGGAAAATTTGAGAACCTGCTAGCCAACATTTTTGGCGGAAAGTCTGACAACAAATGTTCGATGGAGCATACACATGGTCGGACTTTCCGCCAACAAGCTCACATCCAACATTTGTTGTCGGAAAACTGATCATGTGTACAGGGCATAAGGTGTTTGTTTAGATTACTTATTAATTTCCTAGGAAGAGAACCCCCTCTGTTCACAGAGGCCCTGTCCCGGGTAGAGACACTGCCAACTTTATTATTAAACCCATTCTTACAATTAGTGAACATTCTTTTTTTCTTACTTGTGTAGCACCCTCCTAGGTGGGTACTAGAAGAGAGTATAGTTTTTGATCTTTCTGCTTACCAGGAAGATGGTCAGATGGTGCTCTCTGCCTACCAAGGAGCAGGATCTATTGGTTAGGTCTGTTCATTGTGTCCAGGTGCAGCTCAACTTGTCAGACTATCCCACACTGGTCCAATAGGGAGGCATATTGGACAGACCTGACAGGTGAGTGAACATGCTTTGTTACAGTCTTTGCAATTGGCAGAGGAAAAGTGCCGCGTTGCATGCTGGGATACTGTATTAAAGGCCAGGGCACATGTGCTCAGAGTTAGTTGAACTAGGGGAACAGAGTCCAGGAGGGAGGGGATGGCTGCCCTCTCCTCCACGGAGGTGTTCCTGCGGCCCTGGGTGGTCAACCCAGGGGCCTAGAGAGAGATAGACAAGCTGAACCCAGAGGTCCTGCTAAAATACAAAACCCAAATACCCTGGACTGGTCATTGAGTAACAAACAAGCGGAAGTAAGAGTGGGACAAGTGGAAACCCCTAGCAACCATCTAGAAACCCTTAGCAACCAGCTTCAGGTAACCAGAGAGAGGCCTAATGCCGCGTACACACGGTCGGACTTTACGGCAGACTTTGCCCGGCGGACTTTTCAACGTACTTTACGACAGACTTTCTGAATGAACGGACTTGCCTACACACAATCCACCAAAGTCTGTCAAATTCGTACGTGATGACGTACGACCGGACTAAAACAAGGAAGTTCATAGCCAGTAGCCAATACCTGCCCTAGCGTGGCTTTTTGTCCGTCGAACTAGCATAAAGATGAGCAGACTTTTCGACCGGACTCGATTTCGACGGATTAATTTAAAACATGTTTCAAATCCAAGTCCGTCCAACTTTTGAGAAAACAAAGTCCGCTGGAGGCCACACACGATCGAATTGTCTGACGAAATTCAGTCCGCCGGGCAAAGTCTGCCGTAAAGTCCGCTCGTGTGTACGCGGCATAAGAAGTCAACAATCAGCAATCGGGGACAGTGCTACATTGATGTTCACTGTTTATGATCAGCACCACTGAAAACATTGGCACTGGCTGCACTCAACTAAATGGGTAAAAAAAAATTGGTTCTGGCTGCAATCAATGGTGCTGGAAACACTTGTGCTGACTATGGTCAGTGACGATGCCAGTTGCGATCAGCATTTCTGGAAACACTGGCCCTGCCTGCAATCAGAAATGCTGGAAGAACTGGCACTGGCTGCGATCAGTGGCACTGGAAACACTGGCGCTGGGTACGACCTGTGATGCTGAAAACTCTGGCACTGGATTACAGCAGATTCAGCATTGCTGATTGCAGCTAGCTCCAAGGTTTCCATCTTTGCTGGATGTGATCAGGAACACTGGCACTGGCTGTAATCGGTTGAAAGCACTGTCATAAGGCAGGAGCAATGTGATCTGGCAGGACCAGTGTGATTTGGTAAGGGCATTGTGTATGGGTAGAGGCTGCGTGGTTAGTTAGGGGCACTGTGATTACGTAGGGACAGTGTGCCTTTTACACTGTAATACTGGCTGCATCAGAGGCGAAACTGAAATTTTCAGGGCCCCGGTGCAAGAAAGCATGAAGGGCCCCCACCTGGGTCTACAAAAGATCTCGGGCTAGAGCCCATAGCACCGAAGTAAAGAAAGTCATACACTTGGGTAGGCATGCACATGTTTATAATATACATGTTTGTGTGTATATGTGTGTATATATATATATACAGATGCAGATGCTCTCCAGTTCTGTCAGGTTGGATGGTAAATGTTGGTGGAAAGCCATTTTTAGGTCTCTCTAGAGATACTCAATTGGGTTTAAGTCAGGGCTCTGGCTGGGCCATTCAAGAATAGTCACGGAGTTGTTATGAATCCACTCCTTCGTTATTTTAGCTGTGTGCTTAGGGTCATTGTCTTGTTGGAAGGTAAACCTTCGACCCAGTCTGAGGTCCTGAGCACTCTGGAGAAGGTTGTCGTCCAGGATATCCCTGTACTTGACCACATTCATCTTTCCCTCAATTGCAACCAGTCGTCCTGTCCCTGCAGCTGAAAAACACCCCCACAGCATGATGCTGCCACCACCATGCTTCACTGTTGGGACTGTATTGGACAGGGGATGAGCAGTGCCTGGTTTTCTTCACACATACCACTTAGACATAAGGCCAAAAAGTTCTATCTTGGTCTCATCAGACCAGAGAATCTTTTTTCTCACCATCTTGGAGTCCTTCAGGTGTTTTTAGCAAACTCCATGCGGGCTTTCATGTGTCTTGCACTGAGGAGAGGCTTCTATCGGGCCACTCTGCCATAGAGCCCCGACTGGTTGAGGGCTGCAATGATGGTTGACTTCCTACAACTTTCTCCCATCTCTGGAGCTCAGCCACATTGATCTTTAGGTTCTTCTTTACCTCTCTCACCAAGGCTCTTCTCCCCCCGATAGCTCAGTTTGGCCCGACGGCCAGCTCTAGGAAGGGTTCTGGTCGTCCCAAACGTCTTCCATTTAAGGATTATGGAGGCCACTGTGCTCTTAGGAATCTTAAGTGCAGCAGAATTTTTTTGTAACCTTGGCCATATCTGTGCCTTGCCACAATTCTGTCTCTGAGCTCTTCAGGCAGTTCCTTTGACCTCATGATTCTCATTTGCTCTGACATGCACTGTGAGCAGTAAGGTCTTATATAGACAGGTGTGTGGCATTCCTAATCAAGTCCAATCAGTATAATCAAACACAGCTGGACTCAAATGAAGGTGTAGAACCATCTCAAGGATGATCAGAAGAAATGGACAGCACCTGAGTTAAATATATGAGTGTCACAGCAAAGGGTCTGAATACTTAGGACCATGAGATATATATTATCGTTACATATCTGAGTTGGCTCCTCCACTTACATCAGGGTCCCCAGAGATCTCCCACTTATATCAGGGTCCCCAGAGCCCCCCTCATTACATCAGGGTCCCCAGAGAGCCTCACCTTACCTCAGTGTCCCCAGAGAGCCCCTCCTTACATCAGGGTCCCCAGAGAGCCCCCCCCTTACATCAGGGTCCCCACAGAGCCCCCCTTACATCAGGGTCCCCACAGATCCCCCCCTTACATCAGGATCCACATAGAGCCCCCCCTTACATCAGGGTCCCCAGAGCCCCCCCTCATTACATCATGGTCCCCAGAGAGCCTCCCCTTACATCAGGGTCCCCAGAGAGCCTCCCTACTTACATCAGTGTCCCCAGAGAGCCTCCCCCTACATCAGGGTCCCCAAAGAGCCTCCCCTTACACCAGGGTCCCCAGAGAGCCTCCCCTTACATCGGAGTCCCCAGAAAGCCTCCCTACTTACATCAGGGTCCCCAGAGAGCCTCCCCCTACATCATGGTCCCCAAAGAGCCTCCCCCTACATCAGGGTCCCCAGAGAGCTCCCCCTTACATCAGAGTCCCCAGAAAGCCTCACTACTTACATCAGGGTCCCCAGAGAGCCTCCCTCTACATCAGGGTCCCCAGAGAGCCTCCCTTTACATCAGGGTCCCCAGAGAGCCTCCCTACATACATTAGGGTCCCCAGAGCCTCCCTCATTACATCAGGGTCCCCAGAGAGCCCCCTCTTACATCAAGGTCCCCAGAGAGCCCCTCCTTACATCAGGGTCCCCAGAGAGCACCCCCCCTTACATCAGGGTCCCTAGAGAGCCTCCCTCTACATCAGGGTCCCCAGAGAGCCTCTCTACTTACATTAGGGTCCCTAGAGCCCCCTCCTTACATCAGGGTCCCCAGAGAGCCTCCCCCTTACATCAGGTTCCTCAGAGAGCCCTTACTTACCCTTCCTTACATCAGGGTCCCCAGAGTGACCCTCCTTACATCAGGGTCCCCAGAGAGCCCCCTCCCCCTTACGTCAGTGTCCCCAGAGAGCCCCCCTTACATCAGGGTCCCCAGACAGCCACCTCCCCCTTACATCAGTGTCCACAGAGAGCCCCCCTTACATTATTGTCCTCAAAGAGCCCTCCCTCTTACATCAGTGTCCCCAGACAGCCCCCCCCTCCTTCCAGAGGCTCCCTTGTACCTGGCTGGTCTCCGCTGTGCACCTCCAACCCCCAGCACATCTCTGTACCCCCCACCTGGCAGCTCTATGGTTTCTACGGGGGACGGGATCTCCCTGGGGCCTGTAGTTCTCTTCCCCAGTGTATACAGTGGAGAGGGGAGGGGCCTCTGACCCAGACATGTATCAGCAACAGTGTACAAGCAGAGCGACTAACTTGTACACTGAAGAGTGAAACGGATACATGCCCTCCCCTCTCCACTGTATACACTGATACTCGGGAAGAGAACTACTAGCCCCAGGGAGATCACGCCACCCACGGGCACCATAGAGCTGCCGATCGTCGCCTCCCACCTCCCCTCACTGCATTCTAAATGGACAGCCAGAGGTGCAGGGGGAGATGGCGGGTCTTTGGGCCCCCCACAGCGGCAGAATGGCAGGGCCCAGTCGCAAGTGTGACGGCTGTGACCATGAAAGTTCCGCCACTGGGCTGCATTTAACAGTCACCTCTCTCTTTCCTCCCACACCTTGACAAGCATTATATCTTCCTACACTGTGTGCATCAATATAACTATACTATAGTGTAGACTATGCTCTGTCCACTGTTAACTGCTTCTTGTGAAGACCAGGAATTCAGGGAAGGAGCACTGAGAGTCAACACCATTGAAAGATGAAAACTGCAAGTGCTGATGTAAAAATTTTAACAAATTGTTTACTAGGTAAAATGTATTTTATTCTGCTCAAAGTGTTAAGCTAAAAAAAAAAAAAAGTGTGTGTTTAATACTACTTTAACATACCAACTCAAGCAACTAAGGCCCCACATGTACAGTAACTGACTCACCACCACTCCTGTTCAAGGAACGCTCTTTGATTTACATAATGAAATAATACTAGGGTGTAAAACTCACCTGACCACACACTGACCGAGACATTACAAAAGTATCTCCAGCATAACATGGTATTTTTGCCAATTATGTTCCCTTTTCGTTCTCTGGGATAATATTAAACTGTGTGATTACTTGCTCAGCATGTTTATTGGCTATGTGGGAAAAACTGAAATTTAATTCCCTAATCCTGTGGCATGTATCATATGCAATCATTACTCTGCAAGAGCTTCAGAGAGACTCTCTAGTTGAGATCTGCAGCCCTCTAGCGGCAAAAACTGGTGGCTTATACCATCAATTTAAAAGAAGAATGTAGAAAGTGAGCTTGATCCATCAGATGACAGCATACCACACTGTGTATCATCTATAAATAGGCTAAAAAGTAAGGATCCCAACACTGAATCCTGGAGTACATAACTAATATCCTTAGACCATTCAGCATATGAATCATTAATGACTACTCTCTAAATAGGGTCTTTTAACCATTTTTCTTTCCATTTACAGACTGGATTTTCTAAGTTTGTATACTTTACCTTACACGTTTTTTTTTATTGCAGGTACTTATATAGCGCCATCAATTAACGCAGCGCTTTACATATACTGCATATTATACATTCACATCAGTCCCTGCCCTCAAAGAGCTTACAATCTAAGGTCCCTAACTCACATTCATACATAGACATACTAGGACCAATTTAGACAGGAGCCAATTAACCTACCAGGATGTCCTTTGAAGTGTGGGAGGAAACTGTAGTACCGGGAGGAAACCCATGCAAGAACAGGGAGATCATGTAAACTCCAGACAGGTAGTGCCATAATTGGGATTATGAACCAACGACCCACGTGCTGCTAGGCGGAAATGCTAGCCACATTAGCCGTGAATGAGGAAGTGTATTAAATGCTTTTGCAAAATCCAAGAATACTATCTCCACAGCCACACCTGTGTCTAAGTTTTTGTTTAATTCCTCAAAAAGAAAGCAGATTTGTTTAACTTCAGTCTTTTTAGAATTCATGTTGACTATTGCTATATTGTTTTCTAGCAAAAACTCTTTTATGTGTTTTTTATCAAACACTCTAGTATCTTCCCACTTATAGAAGTTTAACTAACCAGTCTGTAGTTACTTGGTAAAGACTTTGATCCTTTTTTAAATATAGGCACCACATTGGTCATGCGCCAATCCAGTAGTATCATGCCAATCATTAAAGAATCTCTGTAAATTAAAAATGATGGCTTCAGAATAACAGAGCTCAACTCTATGAGGACACACAGGTGTAAGTCATCTTGTCCAGGTGCTTTATTCACCTTTATTTTTGTTTCTGGACTATATCAGTTTTGAGCCATTGGGGTTCTTCTGTCAATACCTCATTATACATTTGAGCTGCCCCATTTTCCTTTGTGTACATACAGCTGAGGAAGGTATTTAATAAATTTGCATTATCTCTGTACTCCCAGTCACCAAGTCTAAATAATTTTGTAATGGGGGATTAAACAGTTTAAGAGAAAATAACCTTAGGAAGGTGTCTAAACCCTTATAGGGAAGATATCAACATCCCCTACAACAATACACCATCATGGGATTTTTGGTATCAATAAACAATACAAGTTTATACAATTTTTAAGTTTATTCAGCCTTTATAAAAGTATTCTGGCACAAACGAAAAAAGAAAATGATGGCGCAAAAACCAACTGGATGATAAATAAAAAATAAAAAACAATGGTAAAAGTTGAATGAATCACCAAAAATGAGGATAAAAGTCAATGGGGATAAAAAAAGTTCCAGTTCCAATTTCAAGATACACTGGCGGCTGCAACCCTGAGAGTGGAAGCACAACTCTAAAAGACAAAATAGGACAAAGACAAGGCACGCCAGACTCAGTGCAGTATCAAAATAATCATTTAATAGAACAACACAAGCCAAATGGCTACTCACAAGAGGGAAATGATTTCAGGCATATGAGTAGAGGGTCCAAAGGTCAGGGTCACTCTGCGGTTTGAGCTGCTCTCCGTGTGGTAAGAAGCTGGCTTGGTCACAGTGCATATGGATAGTATGCCGCTAGAGGATGAAGTGGAAAACTTCCGCTTCCGGGTTTCCACAGAGAACTGCAGCGCACTGGCTTTCCCACTTCCCGGGCATCCACAGAGGCCTAAAATCACGCCAATAGATTTGCGCTTACTCTGAATGGTCAGGAAGATATAAGCAGCTAACACCACAACTAGAATCGTTGCCACATAAATAGATAATAAACAAAAAATGTGTAGCGCTATTAAGACAAGATACCTTGAACTGATAAGTTAAAAAGGCCTATACCCAAAGTGTGATATACACCAATAAAGGTAGCACATATAAAATCAAACTGGAAATACAAAATGTGTCAAATGGACAGTCAGTGAGTTGGGGCTGGATGGGTCACTACCCCAAAACGTGAGGTGAGGAGCGCCTTCACCAGCATACAGCAGAAACAGTCTCAGAGGTTGATATTCTGCAGTCACTTAAAAAGTCTCCTCAATAAATAGGATGTTCCATCTATGAACCACACTATTCACCACTGTGTCTTCAAAAACATGCAGTGCGCTTTAGATGTAATAGATGGGGGCTTAACGGAGGGTTTGAACCCAAAAACAGCATATACTGTTAGGGTCAAACCAACTTTTATTGCACCCTGGCAATGGTGAGAAGATCTTGGCAGCCTGGAGATATTGAACAGGGCTGTTCTAATGATGCATCTTCTCCATAGGTAATACTGGATCTCTCCACGCAGGGTTCATAAAAGGCACAAAAAGGGACTTTCCCTGTTCTGTTTGTTTCCTAATTGTCCCGTCCGAGACGGGACAATTAGGAAACAAACAGAACAGGGAAAGTCCCTTTTTGTGCCTTTTATGAACCCTGCGTGGAGAGATCCAGTATTACCTATGGAGAAGATGCATCATTAGAACAGCCCTGTTCAATATCTCCAGGCTGCCAAGATCTTCTCACCATTGCCAGGGTGCAATAAAAGTTGGTTTGACCCTAACAGTATATGCTGTTTTTGGGTTCAAACCCTCCGGTAAGCCCCCATCTATTACATCTAAAGCGCACTGCATGTTTTTGAAGACACAGTGGTGAATAGTGTGGTTCATAGATGGAACATCCTATTTATTGATGAGACTTTTTAAGTGACTGCAGAATATCAACCTCTGAGACTGTTTCTGCTGTATGCTGGTGAAGGCGCTCCTCACCTCACGTTTTGGGGTAGTGACCCATCCAGCCCCAACTCACTGACTGTCCATTTGACACATTTTGTATTTCCAGTTTGATTTTATATGTGCTACCTTTATTGGTGTATATCACACTTTGGGTATAGGCCTTTTTAACTTATCAGTTCAAGGTATCTTGTCTTAATAGCGCTACACATTTTTTGTTTATTATCCACAGAGGCCTAACCGCCACCTCACTGCCACTTCATCCTCTAGTGGCATACCATACATATGCACTGTGACCAAGCCAGCTTCTTACCACACAGACAGCAGCCTGAAATCATTTCCCTCTTGTGAGTAGCCATTTGGCTTGTGTTGTCCTATTAAATGATTATTTTAATACTACATTTAAATTATCTCAGGTCAGGTTGTGGTATGGGGATTGTGGCTCATCCCTTTTATATTTCCTGCCATGTCATCCTATGCTGGTGTGGTAACATCGACATGTCACGTAATGGCATATGCACGTTAGACTTATGGCATGAGCACACAAATGACATCACCGCACATTTGCTTGAAGATGTTTAATGCGGAAGTTCTTGGGTATATCCCACCTTTCCCCAGAAGGAAGTAGAGAAGCCTATCACATCACCATACCCAGCATGATAACATGCCAGAGACTCCCCGAATAGATGGTTACCAGGGTGTGCCTTACAATAAGCAGAGGTTGCTAGTGCCACCTAATGGAAAACATAGGTGTACATAAAGAGCAGACATTGCCCAGTATGTATCCAAACACTTTACAGTAAGTCAAATTTTATTTTCAAAATTATAAGGCCCTGTTCACAATATAAGCATGCATTTGAGTTGCATTTTTAACACTTCTCAAATGCCTAGTAAAGCAGTCTGCATTTGATAATATGGACTGCACACAGAGCTATTCGCATTATCAAAACACAAAGTGTTTGCATTGCGTCGCCTTGCTGCGCTTCAAAAATAAAGCTACATGTCAAGTTTGGAAGGAATTTAGGCATCTCAACTCCTTCCATTCAAGCCTATGGTAATGCACCATAAACACGCCAGCGCACATTTGTGGCGCATTTGCAGTGCGTTTGTAGCACGTTAGACCTTGTTCACAACAACAACAAAAAAAAGCATCTGGGGTGCATTTTTAACATGCCTTTAATGCAAGGTAACATATAGGGGGTTATTTACTATAGCGCTGCTATGCTAATTAGCACTAAAACAGTATTCACTATAGCGCTGGTAAAAAAATACTCCCAAAATCCAATTTACTATAGTTTCCTGAAAACGAATAGTGCTCAAACCCTTACTCTGCTAAAAACCTGGAGTAGTGCACATGGAAATAATGTTTAGAGGATGATATAATTGCCTAAATGGTACTAAAATATGCAGTATATTGTTTAAAGATAATCTGCTTATAAGCACTTGCTGCCCGCCGGCTGTCAAATGATGGCCAGGCGGCGCGGCTCTCATTCTGGGAGGGCGTCATATGACGCCCTCGCCTTCCCGGCCCACCAGGGGGCACACGCATGCCGCCGATGGCACTCGCGCATGCCCGCCGTGTCACTCGGGACCCAATGTGCATGCCCGGCGGCCTGCGATGTCCGCGAGGCACCCGCGATTGCCTGTATAGACACACAGATCCACGTCCTGTCAGAGGAGAGGAGACCGATGGTGTGTTCCCAGTACAGAGGAACACCGATCGGTCTCCTCCCCTTGTTAGTCCCCTCCCCCTACAGTTAGAGGCACTTCCTAGGAAACATAATTAACCCCTCGATCACCCCCTAGTGTTAACCCCTTCCCTGCCAATCACATTTATACAGTAATCAGTGCATTTTTATAGCATGGATCGCTGTATAAATGTGAATGGTCCCAAAAATGTGTCAAAAGTGTCCGATCTTTCTGCCGCAATATCGCAGTCACAATAAAAATCTCAGATCGCCATCATTACTAGTAAAAAAAATAAAAAATAAAAATGCTATAAATCTATCCCCTATTTTGTAGACACTATAACCAATCAATATACGCTTATTGTGATTTTTTTTACCAAAAATATGTAGAAGAATACATATGGGCCTAAACTAAAGAAAAAATGTGTTTTTAAAAAAAAATGGATATTTATTATAGCAAAAAGTAAAAAATATTGTGTTTTTTTCTAACTTGTCACGCTTCTTTTGTTTATAGCGCAAAAAATAAAAACCGCAGAGATGATCAAATACCACCAAAAGAAAGCTCTATATACAGTGTACAGTGTATGACCGCGCCATTGTCATTCAAAGTGTGACAGCGCTGAAAGCTGAAAAATGGCTTGGGCAGGAAGGTTGTGAAAGTGCACTGTATTGAGGTGGTTAAACTGTGTCAAAAAGTGATTTCTACACTGAAATATCTTTAAAAGTCTGAGAGGAGATAAATTCCCCGTCTCTGTACAACTAGGTGCCAACACAACTGAGCATGCTCAAACCTGCAAATAGCTCTCATTTTAGCTCCAATGTCTTTTTTACAGGGCGCTATAGTAAATACCAAAATGAGCGCTGTGTTAAAGAGCGTTTTTTGGGAGTGAAAATCTGCGCTATTATAGTCCAATGCAAGTTTTAGTGAAAAAAACTTGGACTTGTAAGGGTACATCTTACACTGATATATTTTAACACGTTAGATTCATTCAGTTGGCGCCTCCCCCCTCTCTTGCTTTTTCACTTGTTCGCAGAGGTACCGGTCACCCTCTGAGGATGGCTGCCTCCTGTTTATTAGCATTTATCTAAAAGGACTTGCTATAAAAGCTACTACTTTATCTCTTTACTTAGGGCATCACACCAATTGGAGCGCCAGAACTTTCTTCCTTTACAATGCAAGTTTTAGCCATTGATTCAAATGGTACAATTGTAACTTCCCCAAATAAATCCTTTTAATGTTGAGATAAAATGTATCTTTCTCTGACATACATTTTCCTTGCAACATTGTTGCTTTTACTTAATCTATGTTGTTTTTAAGAATGCTAGAATGTGGAATGTTTTGATGTTTTGGTAAAATATATTTTTCTCTGTCACTTTCACTTGTTACTCTCCATCTCACAACAATCTTTACCCAAACTCACACAGATGTCTTTACAAATCACAAACAAAATACTATTGCTGATGCAAATTTAAAATGAGTCACAATTTTGTGCTTTTTATTATTTCCAAATAATCATAATTTGAGCCCAAAAAATGTGATATGTGTACCAACATCAGAAATCAAAATGTAATTCCTAAAAATGTAAGGGTAATATCACTATTCTACAATCACCCACAAAGAACCACCAAATATCACAGAATAAATCAAGAAGAATAACTCTTGAATAATGCAATTCCACCACCTGTATGTACAAAGAAATGCAGTATTTATGTGTAGGAGGTTTTCACATGTGGCAGCTCCGTGGCTTAGAGGTTAAAACTTCTGCTGAGCATCTGGGTTCGAATCCCAAACATGCCGCTTCATGTAGAGAAGTTGTCTCATCTCCCAGGTCCTAAAACGGTGTCTAAATGTAGTATTTATGTGTAGGAGGGTCCCACCACCATTGTAAATCTTGCCAGATACACTATCTAGCCAAAAGTATTGGGATGCCTGCCTTTACACACACATGAACTTTAATGGAAGCCCAGTCTTAGTCCGTAGGGTTAAAAGTTGATTTGGCCCACCCTTTGCAGCTATAACAGCTTCTGGGAAGGCTAGGAAGGCTGTTCACAAGGTTTAGTGTGTCTGTGGGAATGTTTGACCATTCTTCCGGAAGTGCATTTGTGAGGCTAGGCACTGATGTTGGATGAGAAGTCCTGGCTCACAGGCTCTGCTCTAATTCATCCAAAAAGGTGTTTTATCGGGTTGAGGTCAGGACTCTGTGCAGGCCAGTCAAGTTATTCCACCCTATGTCTTTATGAAACAAAAAAAATACTAAATAATTGCGCTTCAAATTCTACAAAATAAGTGACATAAAGCTGCGATGTCCTGGATTGTGACACAAACACAACAAAAGTGAAAGAGAAAAAATATTGACTCGCGCTTAGCAAACTAGTGAATATGTGGCTAAAGAGTGCCACACCAAAGAAAGTACAATATATACATGAATTAAATGTTGTACCAAATTGTACCACGCATAATGTAAGAAAGTATAAGGAAATACATAAGCCCCTCTGGTGAGCAGTGCGGTAATATAACACAAACAGTGCAATCAAACTTCAAAATGAGTCCATGTGTGATGAATGTAAACCAGGGAGTAGGTCATGAAGGTCCATATGGGAGAAAACCCAAAAGATGATAGACAGTCCCAGGTGATTCAGAGTATGTAAGGTCATAAATGTGTGGGTCCACCACCAAAAGAGGGAGCCTGGCCGCTTACCAGAACCCCATGACCCCCCGTTACAGAGGGTCTAGATGGGCATTGAGATCCTGCTAGTCCGGAACTCCCAGGGATGAGGGTAAAGACTGGAAGGACGTCAAGGACTGTGATGGAAATGGATGGATCCCCAAGGAGGAGGATTCCATCAGCAAAGATCCAAAGAAAGATTGGATCTCAGGGTGGTGCTCTGGGCTCTGAGGCTTTGACCAGATCCTGAGACGAGCAGACAAAAATGATGATGGAAAACTGTCCTTTGAAGAATTCAAGGCTTACTTTGCTGATGGAATCCTAAGTGCAGAGGAGCTAAGCGAGCTTTTCCACACCATCGACACCCACAAAACTGAGAGCCCTCCCTTTCTTTTTTCCCATGATGACTACACTATGCTGAGAGCTGAGCCTCCTTGGGAATCCATCCATTTCCATCACAGTCCTTGACGTCCTTCCAGTCTTTACCCTCATCCCTGGGAGTTCCGGACTAGCAGGATCTCAATGCCCATCTAGACCCTCTGTAACGGGGGGTCATGGGGTTCTGGTAAGTGACCAGGCTCCCTCTTTTGGTGGTGGACCCACACATTTATGACCTTACATACTCTGAATCACCTGGGACTGTCTATCATCTTTTTGGTTTCCTCCCATATGGACCTTCATGACCTACTCCCTGGTTTACATTCATCACACATGGACTCATTTTGAAGTTTGATTGCACTGTTTGTGTTATATTACCGCACTGCTCACCAGAGGGGCTTATGTATTTCCTTATACTTTCTTACATTGTGCGTGGTACAGTTTGGTACAACATTTAATTCATGTATATATTGTACTTTCTTTGGTGTGGCACTCTTTAGCCACATATTCACTAGTTTGCTATGTCTTTATGGACCTTGCTTTGTACTGTGTGCAGTCATGTTGGAACAGGAAGGGGTCATCCCCAAACTGTTCCCACAAAGTTGGGAGCATGAAATTGTCCAAAATGTCTTGGTATGCTGATGCCTTAGGAGTTCCCTTCACTGGAACTAAGAGGCCAAGCCCAACCCCTGAAAAACTACCCCACATCATAATTAGAGTTGCCACCTTATCCGTTTAAACCTGAACACCTATGAATTAAACAGGTTCTGAGGCTAATTAAATGCAGATAAGGCACCAAGTAAGTTTAATTACCACCTTAATCAGCCACAGAACCTGTGTAATTATTATGTGTTTGGGTTTAAAGGGATGAGGTGGCAACCATAATCATAATCCCCCTCCACCAAATGATTTGGACCGTGCACAAAGCAAGGTCCATAAAGACATGGTTGGGTGAGTTTGGGGTGGAGGAACTTGACTGGCCTGCACAGAGTTCTGACCTCAGCACAACAGAACACCTTGGGGATGAATTAGAGCCAGGCCTTCTCGTCCAACATCAGTGCCTGACCTCACAAATGCACTTATGGAAGAATGGTCAAACATGCCCATAGACACACTCCTAAACCTTGTGGGCAGCCTTCCCAGAAGAGTTAAAGTGAAGCTGTTATAGCTGTAAATGGTGGTCCAAATCAATTTTGAACTCTACGGACTAAGACTGGGATGCCATTACAGTTCATGTGCATATAAAGGCAGGTGTCCCAATACTTAGGACAATATATTGTATATTGCTTGTGACACTGATCATAGCTATGGACTTAGGGCTGGTTCACACCACAGACATGCAGACAACATGTCTGAGGCTGCCTGCTTGCTAAATGGGTAACAATTCCATCTAGTAGCACTGGAGGTGCTGGTTCAATTCCTCAAAATCCTAATGCTTGCGTTGAAGTTTATATGTTCTCCCTGTGTGGGTTTCTCACCACAATCCAAAGACATGCTGGCATTTTATTTGTCTCCTGTCGAAATAGTCTCTAATGTAAGAAAGTTAGTTTTGGACTTTGGATTGGAAGCTCATTGCAGCCAGGGACTGATGTTAATGTTTGTTAGCACTAATCATGCCCAGGGACTTGGACATTTAACATTGTAGGGTTTACACTGCACAGGTACATATGCTTAGAAAACTGTTGCTTTGTTTATGTGCATGCAAATGGTCTTCAATCTTTGGCCTGTAGTTGGAGATTTGATGCACATAGCCAAGGGTTAACACAGTTGCAAATAGTATTATGTGTTCCTGCTCATCAGGTGCAATCACTTTAGACATACATGAAGAGACAGATTAAAAGATACTGGTGGTCATGTATTTCTATTGGGTGTGTGTCAGTGTGCTAACAATACAACCTTTCTTATATAAAGGGCTGCAGTGGGGGGGTTAGTTTGGCTGGTGTAGAGGCCAGGTTTTTTGCTGTGATTTGTGGGGGAGAAGAAATGATATTGTGCATATTGACAAACACCCAACTAGGACTGTTTGCTGAAATTCTTGTGCATTTTTTCCATCAAAAGTGGGTTTATGTGGCCATGCTGTCAATGTTGTGTGTGTATTGTTCCTGTCTGACCATGCATTCATGGTTTGGGAGCATCTGCTGACCTTCTACTCTTTGATATTATTGCTTAATCATGTACACAGAAATGCAGCTTCCAGCAGAACATGGTCACCAATATATGTGTGGATTGTGGGGTGGTGGTGGGTGTTATAGTTTGAATATATGCCTTTTTTTTCTCCTTGTCAAAAGAAGTTTATTGAGTATACAATATTATAAAGATACATAAAGTAAGTTTACAAGGATCTATAAAGTAAGCTCATTGTTTTACAGTAGGGTTTATATAGGTAAATATCATGAAATTTCAAATATTAAACCTTGGGTTCACGTAAACCTAAATTAAAGATATATATCATTTCCTTAGTTACTTTTGTAGGTATTTAAATGATTTATATCTACTATACATATTGTTTACAGGTAGAGTGTATATAGGTCATATATAGGTAGTTAGTAAAATTAGGGTATCCCAGGCCTCCTTTATTTTTGGGAAGATGTAGTGTGTGTATAGGTATACGTGGTTTAGAAGAGCCCCATATAAACGAAGTTGCTCTTTTTTGTACTATTCTCAAAAAATAGGAAGGAATTGGAATAGGGAGGACTCTGAATAGATAAAGCAATTTGGGTAGAATAGTCATTTTGATTGCATTAATCTTCCCTATCCAGGATAAAGGAAGTTGCGACCATTGTTTTATTAGATTTGTGATCTGTCTTAATACAGGAGGATAATTGGTTGAGAATAAGTCAGAATGAGAAGCTGTTAAATGAATTCGAAGATATGGGATTGATTTTTCTGCCCATGTGAATGGGAGTGCAGCCCTAGCCGGGATCAATTCCATGTTTGTGAGCGAAATATTAAGCACTAGGCATTTCTTAGGATTAATCATAAGGCCGGATAGGGCTGCAAATCCATCAAGAGCTGGTATTAAGTTAGGACCAGAGACCTGTGGTGATGATAGAAAAAGTAATATATCGTCTGCAAATATACATAATTTGTGTGTAATACCTCCTACTTCAATGCCAGTTATAGTTTGGTTTGTTCTGATGTATTGGGCCATGGGTTCGAGTATAAGGGCAAATAATAAGGGAGATAATGGGCAACCCTGTCGGGTACCTCTTTCGATATTAAAGGCATCAGATTTGTATCCAGCATATTTTATATAGGCTTTGGGTTTATTATATAATGCTTTGATCCTTGTTAAAAAGTGGGGTCCAAAACCCCATTTTTGTAATGAATATTGCATATATTGCCAGGATACTGTGTCAAATGCCCTCTTAATATCAAGAGATAGAAAACATAAAGGGATTTTCCGTTTTTTAGCAATATGTGCCAATAACACTGCCCTGCGTATATTATTGCCTGCCTGTCTATTTGGCATGAAGCCTACTTGATCTCTATGTATTAATTTTCCTATAATGCTATTGAGGCGTTTTGCTATTATTTTTGCTAATAATTTAATATCAAGGTTTAACAGAGAGATAGGCCGATAATTTACACAGGAAGTATCATCAGAAAGGGGTTTTGGGATCATACAAACAATTGCCATTAGTGTTTCTTGCGGAAAAGAATGTCCTTCTAGAAGTTTGTTAAAAGTTTCAGTGAGAATGGGAGAGAGTATTTCTGAGAATGTTTTATAGTATAAAGCCGAGTAGCCGTCTGGGCCTGGTCTTTTGTTAAGTTTTAGGTCTTTTATGGCGTTAGCAACTTCATCTATAGTTATAGGCTCATCCAAACTGCTTTTTTGATTCTGAGACAACTCAGGTAAGGTTATTTTTGAGAAGAAGGATTCAGCCTCTGTAGGATTAAATTCATTGTTTGTCTTGTATAAAGTTGCGAGATGTGAGTGAAATTTATGGACTATTTTAACTGGATTGCAAGTATAAACATTTTTTGATAATTTCAAACGTATTGGTTTGAAAGATTTGTTAGTTGAATTTAATGCCCGAGCCAAATATGTACCTGGTTTGTTTGTATTCATGTAGAAATTGTGTTTGGAGCGTTTGAGGGATTTATCAACTGACTCAGTGAGAAATAGATCGTATTCCAATCTAGATTTTTCCAGATGAGATTTTGTACTCTGAGATGGATTATCTTGGAATGATATGTAGGCTGCATTAAAATTGAGTTCTAGTTTTTTTGCTAGATTTTTGCGTTCCCGTTTAAATAGTGCCATTTGTCTTTGTATTGTACCACGCAAGACAGGCTTATGAGCTTCCCACAGTGTTATTGGGGAAATGTCTTTTGTATTATTAATTGATATGTATTCCTTTAAAGCTTGTTCAATGGCCATCTGATGTAGTGGGTGTTTGAGCATTATGTCCGGTAAGTACCACGTTGGGTCATGCGCTTTTGGTATGGCTGAGGCTATAGTAGTGTATACTGCATTATGGTCAGACCACGGAATCGGAATTATATCTGATGCAATAATTTCTGGTATCATTCCTATTGTTAGAAAAATATGATCTATTCTGGTGAAGGTTTGATGAGGGTGCGAGAAATAAGTGAATTTCTTTTTCATTGGGTTACTTTCTCTCCACGAATCTACCAGATTGTATTTGGAAGGAAGTTGAGAAAAAGGTAATCTAGAGGTTATTTTGGATGGTGTAAAAGGTTGAATTATCTAGAAATGGGAGGAGGACCTGGTTCGAATCCCCGCACATTATCACTGTTCCTATTTTGTGTGTATTAATCACTTGTAATATATGTGAGAGGAATGGTGTAGGCTGTTTGTTAGGAGCGTAGTAGGAAATCACCGTGATTGCTGTATCCATTATATAACCCATGAGTATCAGGTATCTACCTTCTGGGTCTTTAATTTCTGATGATAAGGTGAATGGTGTGGATTGGTGAAATGCAATTAGAGTACCCCTTTGTTTGGTACAGGCAGAAGCCGTGTAAATTTGTTGATAAAAAGGAGAAATATATTTTGGAGTAGAATCTTTGGTGAAGTGCGTTTCTTGGAGGCATACTATGTGAGCCTTCTTGTTATGGAAAGTACGGAAGGCTTTGGTCCTTTTTTGAGGGACATTTATTCCCTGAACATTCAGGGAAAGTATATTCAGTGGTGCCATGGCAACAGATCAAATAGTTTTGACTTACTTTTTGTTAAGCAGAGCTGACTGCGCAGATCAACCTGTGTGGACTGAAGAGATGAAAAGATAGAAAAGAAACCAGTAATCACTGGTAAGTAATTACAATTTAGTAATCACAATTTACCTGTGAAAGAGAATAAATATCTCTCTCAGGGGAATGAGTGCCTTCGTCACACTCCCACATAATATGGTTGGGAGAATGAGGAGGGCTAATGGGGGTACACGGATCTTCCGCTTACAGGAGAGAAGTGCTATGTCAAAAGACATCAAAATGATGATTCATTAATTGGAGTGCAGAATATAGTTTGTGTTGAAATTATTTATTCCAGGGTGGTTGTATATGGTTAGTCTTGCCCTAGGCTAAATAATTCAGTTAGAAAGGTACTGTTAATAACTTTGGTATTGATGAAGATAGTTTGAATTATTTTGGGATTTTAACCCTTTTAGAGTAAACAATTACATATTTTATTCATATGTAACTGTTTAGATATGTTAACTCATAAAATTGAGGTTGTATTGCTTCAGATTAGAATAAACAAAAACATAGTTCTAGGAACTAGTTAGGTAATAATATATTTGTTTTAAGAAAAGAAAGAAAAAGCTTCCATTACTTCTGGATTATTGAACATATTTGTCCTAAAAAGTAATAAATCTATTGTTATTACCTGAAAATATATAACTGAACAAGAATTTCCTTATTTCACTTATATATTCTAAGGCTATATGAATCAGAAGTAATAAGAAATATAACTGGAATGTAACATGATCCCACACAGTGTGTGACTATCAGAATGCAGTTACATTCAGTTATAAATACAGTTTTTTTATAGAGAACCATCTCTTAGTATAATAAATGAAGAGATATCAGGGATTAGGATGTCAGTCCATTGAATCTTCTTGGTCCATGGATGATGTGGCATAACGGCCTCTTTTGTGAGAATGATGATTCCCATTTTGTTCTGAAATTTTCTGGGTGCTGCCTGAAGGTGAAGATGATGCCATTCTTCTGCGTGTGGGAGAGTTGCTGCTTGTGGGTTCTGTCAGATTTAATTTTAAAAGGGTTTGTTGTAGTTCATCTGCTGATCTGCTTCTGTAAATTGTACCTTGGTAGTTAAATCTGACTGAAAAGGGGAAGCCCCATTGATACATAATGTTGTGGCGTTGCAGTTCCATTAGTTGGGGTTTCATGGATCGTCTTTTAGTAATAGTAAGTTGGGATAGGTCAGCAAAAATTTGATAATTGTGTCCTTGAAAAATAAGTTCCTTTTTTTCTCTTGCAGCAATTAGTATTTGTTCTTTCGTTCTGTAATAATGAAATTTTGTGATTATATCACGTGGGGGTCCATCTTTCTTTTTGGCTGTGAGGGCTCTGTGTACTCTGTCCAGTTCTAAACGTTCAATAGGGATATCTGGCTTTAGTTCTTGTAATAGAGCAGCAATAGTAGATTGCAGGTCTGTCACAGTTTCAGGTATTCCCCTTATGCGCAAGTTTGAACGTCTGGCTCTATTTTCGTAATCTTCGAGCTTAGTTTGAAGTATTAAATTCTCTTCTTTTAATTGTTCCAATTCTGTTATATTTTCTTGGGTTGTAATTTCAATTTCATCCATTTTTATTTCTAAGGCTGCGGTGCGGTTTCCCAGCTCTCTTATTTCTTTGGTTAGGCTATTTGTTATTTGGTCTGAGGTTTGTTTTAAAGCCTTATGAAGCATCTTTTCAAATTGTAATAATATTACTGGGGATGCTGAGGAGGCTTGTGGAGAAGTTTGTGAGAGGATTTGTTCTGTATCTGACTCAAATGGAGAGTCTTGCTGTGACATTTTCTGTCTGTGAGAGCGCCCTGATGCTGTATATTGTGAGGTGACTGGAGCTGCTTTAGTTGCAGTGAGTGCCTGTGAGCTCTTTGTGAGGTGATTTTTATTTCTGCCACGGCTTCCTCCCAGTACCATATTTCCTGCCCAAACTTTCACAGTTTGTTCCCTGGGGCATAAAGGTTCAAATGGATACCTTTTGAGCCTGCAGGCTCCGCTTTGTCCTTCTCTTCTCTCCTCAGCGGTGTGGAGCTCCAACAATGCATGTCTGCTCCGCTAGGCTCCGCCCATGCACCGCCCCGAATATATGCCTTTTTTAATATTATGTTTGAAAGCTTTGTAAGCATAATGACTGTTAAGTATGTCACTATAATCTTGCAGATAAAAATGTTGTGGGCTGGTGGGTGAGTAGCTGAAATGTTACCAGTTATACACTGAAAGTAAAGCTGTGTCCTCTATAAGGTTTAGATTGTATGCTCCTATGAGCAGGGCACTTAAAACCCAATTACTACCTGTTTTGCTAAATGTAGCACCATACAGTGCCTTGCAAAAGTATTCACCCCCTTGGCTTTTTACCTATTTTGTTACATTATAGCCTTTAGTTCAATGTTTTTGTAATCTGAATTATATGTGATGGATCAGAACACAATAGTCTAAGTTAGTGAAGTAAAATTAGAAAAATATATACATAAAACTATTTTTCAGAAATAAAAAACTGATAATTGGCATGTGCGTATGTATTCACCCTCTTTGTTATGAAGCCCATAAAAAGCTCTGGTGCAACCAATTACCTTCAGAAGTCACATAATTAGTGAAATGATGTCCACCTGTGTGCAATCTAAGTGTCACATGATCTGTCATTACATATACACACCTTTTTGAAAGGCCCCAGAGGATGCAACGCCTAAGCAAGAGGCACCACTAACCAAACACTGCCATGAAGACCAAGGAACTCTCCAAACAAGTAAGAGACAATGTTGTTGAGAGGTACAAGTCAGGGTTAGGTTATAAAAAAATATCCAAATCTTTGATGATCCCTAGGAGCACCATCAAATCTATCATAATCAAATGGAAAGAACACGGCACAACAGCAAACCTGCAAAGAGACGGCCACACACCAAAGCTCACGGACTGGGCAAGGAGGGCATTAATTAGAGAGGCAGCACAGAGACCTAAGGTAACCCTGGAGGAGCTGCAGAGTTCCACAGCAGAGACTGGAGTATCTGTACATATGACAACAATAAGCCGTACGTTCCATAGAGTTAGGCTTTAAGGCAGAGTGGCCAGAAGAAAGCCATTACTTTCAGAAAAAAACAAAATGGAACGTTTTGAGTTTGCGAAAAGGCATGTGGGAGACTCCCAAAATGTATGGAGGGAGGTGCTCTGGTCTGATGAGACTAAAATTGAACTTTTTGGCCATCAAATAAAACACTATGTCTGGCGCAAACCCAACACATCACATCACCCACAGAACACCATCCCCATAGTGAAACATGGTGGTGGCAGCATCATGCTGTGGGGATGTTTTTCAGCAGTCGGGACTGGGAAACTGGTCAAAGTTGAGGGAAAGATGGATGGTGCTAAATACGTATGTGGTTCCCGGCCCCTGGTAGTGTAAACAGAAGGCACTGGAGCGCAGAGTGGTAAGAGAGCCTGGCGGGTGACCTGCAGAGGTAAGGCCCAGGATCCTGATGCGTATGGTCTGGAAGTCCTAGGAAGTAAGGGGCTAAGCGACTGGTGCAGAGCAGGAGCAGAAAGGGCAGGTCCGGTCTCAGGCAGAGTTGGCAGCAGACGGTCAGCAAGGTACAGAGGAACAGGCAGGCTCAAAGTCCGGGTCACAGGCAGGGTTGGCAGCAGGCAGGCAACGTAGTACAGAGGAGCAGGCAGAGACGTAGTCAAGGGAAGCCGTGGTCAGATGCAGGCAGATAACAAGAGAAGTCCAAGACAAGCCGGGGTCACTAGGAGATCAGACAGGCAAACAGGAAGTGGACAGGAAACAGGAACTCAGGCACTGGGAGCTGCAGATCGGACAGCACCGAGCAGAAGGTTCCAGCACATTAAATAGGGCGGTTGGCACCAAGTGCCGTGCGCGCGCCCATGCCGACGCGCCCAGGCGCGAACCGGCGCACTCCGGAGCGCCCAATAGCCGATCTTCTTTGAGAGCTTCTCTGACAGTGCCCCCTCCTAAAGGGCAGCTTGCGGATGCCCATCTGGGCCAGTCTATCAGCGTGAGCACTCCAGAAGTCTCTTAAAAGTTCCTTAGTGTGCAGATTGCTTTCTGGTTCCCAGGAGTTATCTTCTGGTCCATACCCCCTCCATTTGATCAAATATTGGACTTGATCATGTCTCTTCCCGCAGTCCAGGTTTGCTTCCACTTCAAATTCTGTCTCGTTATCCACAATTACAGGTTCAGGTGGGCTGGTATTATGACCCGAAAAGGAATTAGGGACAGCAGGTTTCAGCAAGGATACGTGGAAGACCGGATGAACTCTTAATGTATTGGGTAGATCCAGTTCATAGGTCACGTCATTAATTTTCCTTTTGATTGGAAAGGACCCATGAATTTGGGACCCAACTTCTTTGAGGGACAGGCCAACTTTAAGTTGAGGGTGGACAGCCAAACCTGGTTGCCAGGTTCCAGAATGAGTTCTCCATGCTTCTTCCTATCAAACATCCTTTTATTATATTCTTGGGTTTTAGCCATGGTTTCGCGTAGTAATTTATTATTGGTGACGAAGAAATCCATTGTTTCAGCAGCTGCAGGAATAGGGCACTCAAGTAAAGATTCAGGCAGAAATGACGGATGAAAACCATAATTGGCGAAGAATGGTGTCTGTTTAATAGCTGAGTGCACAGAGTTGTTGTATGCAAACTCAGCAATAGGCAGAAGAGAGACCCAATCGTTCTGTGAGAAGGTGGAAAAGCATCGGAGGTATTGCTCCAGGGTTTGGTTAGTCCTCTCTGTCTGCCCGTTTGTCTGGGGGTAATAGGCGGATGAGAACGCCAACTCAATCTCAAGTGACCCACAGAGAGCCTTCCAGAACCTGGAAGTGAACTGCACACCTCTATCGGAGACTATACTTGCTGGTACTCCATGTAATCTTACGATTTCTCTGACAAAAATTTTCGCAGTTTCCACGGCAGAAGGTGTACCTTTCATGGGTAAGAAATGAGCCATCTTAGACAGCCTATCCACAATGACAAAAATGCTGGAAAAACCCTCTGCCAGAGGGAGTTCCACGATGAAGTCCATCGCAATCATCTTCCAGGGTCTTTCTGGAACGGGTAAAGGTTTTAGTAGACCCCAGGCCTTTGTCCGACTATTTTTGTTCCGAGCACAGGCGGTGCAGGATTCCACATAACTCTTCCAATCCTTTACCAGTTGGGGCCACCAAAATGTACGTTGCACCAGCTCTGTCGTCTTCAGTACGCCAAAATGCCCAGCTAACTTATGATCATGGCAGAGTTCCAGTACTGCCACTCTTACGCCGCGTACACACGGTCGGACTTTTCGTCTACAAAAGTTCAACGGACGCTGACGGACTAAAGCTGGCTGGTAATCCGATCGTGTGTGGGCTTCTCCGGACTTTCAACGTACTTTTTTAGCCTCAAATCCGACGTACTTTAGATTTGAAACATGCTTCAAATCTTTACGTCGTAACTACGACGGACCCCGAAATCCACTCGTCTGTGTGCTAGTCCGACGGACAAAAAGCCACGCTAGGGCACCTATTGGCTACTGGCTATGAACTTCCTTATTTTAGTCCGGTGTACGTCATCATGTACGAATCCGTCGGACTTTTGTGTGGTCGTGTGTAGGCAAGTCCGTTCGTTAGAAAGTATGCCGCAAGTCCGCCGCAAGTCCGCCGAAAGTCTGCCGGAAGTCTGTCGGACAGGCTGTCTGACTTTTGTAGACGAAAAGTCCGACCGTGTGTACGCGGCATTAGATTCTCTGGGACCAAGATCTTGTCTTTGAACCGGAACAACCCATTTTGCAAGCATACGTCGACTCCCATAGGTGGGGACAGATTCCTGGAGGCCTGTTTAATTTGGGATATGATATCCCCCTGTAGCAACAGAAAATTTCCAGCGGGAAGGATGGTGTCAGAAGGTAAAGGTTCCTCGGAATCCTGGAACATGCGGGATAATGCGTCCGACTTGGTGTTCTTGGAGCCAGGTCTGTATGTGATGTGAAACTGGAACCTAGAGAAGAACAGGGCCTACCTTGCCTGCCGAGGTCTCAGTCTCTTGGCAGTTCTCAAGTACTGGAGATTCTTGTGGTCAGTATAGACCAAAATGGGATGTTCAGCACCCTCTAAGAGATAACGCCACTCTTCCAATGCGGCCTTAATAGCTAGAAGCTCTCTGTCTCCAACATCGTAGTTCCTTTCGGCAGTGGAGAGTTTCCGAGAAAAAAAAGCTACTGGATAAAGCAGGGACTTGGCACCTTGCCGCTGAGAGAGTACTGCCCCCACAGCGACTTCTGAAGCGTCCACTTCAAGGACGAAAGGTAAGGCAGGGTTTGGATGTTTCAGGATGGAGGCGGAGGTAAACAACTTTTTAAGTTTGTCAAAGGCAGATTGCGCCTCGGTGGACCGACAAAAACGATTCCCTTGCTTGGTTAGTTCGGTAATTGGTGTAATAATTGCAGAGAGGCCTTTAATGAATTTGCGATAAAAGTTGGCGAAGCCAATGAAGCGTTGGACCCCTTTTTTATCGGAGGGAACGGGCCAGTCGAGGATAGCTGCCACTTTTTGCGGATCCATCTTAATGCCGTCACTAGCAATGATTAGGCTGAGGAGCTGGATACATTGGCGCTCAAATTCGCACTTTTCTAATTTGGCGTAAAGTTCATGCTATCTGAGCTAGGTTAGAACATTTCGGACATGCCTGCGATGTTCGATGACTGAGGAGGAGAAAATCAAGATGTCATCTAGATATACTATAACGTATAAGTCCAGGAGGTCACGAAAAATGTCATTAATGAAGTGCTGAAACGTTGCAGGCGCGTTGCACAGACCAAAGGGCATAACAAGATATTCAAAGTGCCCGAACCGGGTACGGAAGGCAGTTTTCCACTCATCTCCCTCCCTGATGCGGCTTAGATTATAGGCCCCACGGAGATCGAGTTTAGTGAAGATTGTTGCTGAACCTAGTCTTTGGAAGAGTTCGGGTACCAGAGGTAAGGGGTAGCGATTCTTGATGGTTATTTTGTTTAACTCTCTATAGTCGATACAAGGCCGAAGGGAGTGGTCCTTCTTCTCCACGAAGAAAATGCCGGCCCCGGCCTGTGACGTGGATGGACGGATGAATCCTCTCTTTAAGTTCTCATCAATATAAGTCTTGAGAGTAGCCAGCTCCTGCTCTGTTAATGGGAAAATTCGTCCAAACGGAACTTCAGACCCAGGCAAAAGTTCTATCGGGCAATCATAAGGCCTGTGAGGAGGAAGGGTTTCCGCCCCCTTTTTACTGAAGACGTCAAAAAAATCCCGATACGGAGTGGGAATCGCTTGCTGCGATTCGGCGTCCACGTCCAGACACATGAGTTGAGAGGCATCTGTAGGGGTACTGGGCAAACAGTGTTGGTGACAATAGCGGGAGCAGAACTTAATTTCTCCGGAAGCCCAATCAATACTAGGGTTATGAGCTTGTAGCCACGGCATTCCCAAAATAATCGGAAAAGTGGAGAAGAAATCGCATCAAAACGAAGGAATTCTCGATTGTGAGTATCCATAATGGCCAATAGAGGAATAGTCTCCTAGGTGACGGGACCCGAGCTGAGGGTGGAGCCGTCAGCGAGATGGACCGCAAGTCCCTGTGATTTTGCTTGGAGAGGAATGCGGTGGATAGCGGCAAAGGTTAGGTCTATAAAGCAGCTACAAGCTCCGGAGTCAATTATGACCGAGACTGTAAGATCCTGTCCTGGAAGCTGTAGAACAATGGGGAGAGCAAGATGATTAGCAGGATTACGTATGACAGGAGCACACTTAGTAGAGGCTGAAAGAGACTTACGTGTCTTGTTAGGGCAAGATCTCACGTAGTGGCCTGACTCCCTACAGTACATGCATAGGTTGTTGACCCGTCGACGCTGTCGCTCTTCAGGTGTGAGGGATGGTCGGAGAAGGCCAAGCTGCATAGGCTCAGGGGGATCAAGCACCGGAGTAGGCGGTACACGAAGGCTTGGGCCGACAGAGCTGGTGGCACTAGGGACCTTTGGGAGGACCCAGGTAGGACGGAACTGACTGGTGGTTCTTTCGGATCGGCGCTCTCTGAGGCGCCGGTATATCTGAACGGACAGGTTGATGAGGTCCTCCAACGTCTGTGGTACTCCCACCCACGCCAACTCGTCCTTAAGCGGATCGGAAAGACCCATGCGAAATTGGTAACGCAGGGCCGCGTCGTTCCAATCCGTGTCTGAACTCCAACGCCTGAATTCCAGGACGTAATCTTCGGCGGGTCTACGCCCTTGTTGTAGGGCATGCAAGGCGGACTCAGCGGTGGCTTTCAACTGGGGGTCCTCATACAGTTGGGACATGGCAGCAAAGAATGCATCCAGGTTGTCTAGGGATGCTGATTTTTGTTCCAGGAGACGGTGGGCCCAGGTCTGTGGTTCGCCAGACAGGAGAGAAATTACAAAGCCCACCTTTGTTGCTTCCAAGGAGAAGGTTCGTGGTAGCAGAGCAAAGTATAGTTCGCAGGCATTGCGGAAGGATCGATACTTGCTACGTTCACTGGAAAATCTGTCGGGTGTAGGTACCCTTGGCTCAGGAGGAAGCATGACCACGGAGGGAGGAGATGAGAGTCCGGAAGCAGCAGCAGCTAAAGGGTTAGCAGGTGAGGAGAGCACCTGGACTCTCTCTTCCAGCCTAGTGTAGCCTTCCTGAAGGCTCTTTACAGCTTGAGTGAGACCCGCCAGGTGTCTGCATAGCTCCTCCATGGGAGAGGATCCCTGCTCGGGCTTGGACATGGCTGTCCGATACTGTCAGACTTACACGTACCTGACTGACGAACCCGGTATAGCAGGGGAGGCCTCCCGTACGTATCTGGTTCCCGGCCCCTGGTAGTGTAAACAGAAGGCACAGGAGCGCAGAGTGGTAAGAGAGACTGGCGGGTGACTTGCGGAGGTAACGCCCAGGATCCTGATGCGTATGGTCTGGAAGTCCTAGGAAGTAAGGGACTAAGCGACTGGTGCAGAGCAGGAGCAGAAAGGGCAGGTCCGGTCTCAGGCAGAGTTGGCAGCAGACGGTCAGCAAGGTACAGAGGAACAGGCAGGCTTAAAGTCCGGGTCACAGGCAGGGTTGGCAGCAGGCGGGCAAGGTAGTACAGAGGAGCAGGCAGAGACGTAGTCAAGGGACGCCGTGGTCAGGTGCAGGCAGATAACAAGAGAAGTCCAAGACAAGCCGGGGTCACTAGGAGATCAGACAGGCAAACAGGAAGTGGACAGGAAACAGGAACTCAGGCACTGGGAGCTGCAGATCGGACAGCACCGAGCAGAAGGTTCCAGCACATTAAATAGGGCGGTTGGTGCCAAGTGCCATGCGCGCGCCCATGCCGACGTGCCCAGGCGCGAACCGGCGCACACCGGAGCGCCCAATAGCCGATCTTCTTGGAGAGCTTCTCTGACACAGGGATATTCTTGAGCAAAACCTGTACCACTCTGTGTGCGATTTGAGGCTAGGATGGAGGTTCACCTTTCAGCAGGACAATGACCCCAAACACACTGCTAAAGCAACACTTGAGTGGTTTAAGGGGAAACATGTAAATGTGTTGGAATGGCCTAGTCAAAGTCCAGACCTCAATCCAATAGAAAATCTTTGGTCAGACTTAAAGATTGCTGTTTACAAGCGCAAACCATCCAACTTGAAGGAGCTGGAGCAGTTTTGCAAGGAGAAATGGGCAAAAATCCCAGTGGTAAGGTGTGGCAAGTTCATAGAGACTTATGCCGCGTACACACGGTCGTACTTTTCGTCTACAAAAGTCCAACGGACGCTGACGGACTAAAGCTGGCTGGTAATCCGATCGTGTGTGGGCTTCTCAGGACTTTCAACGTACTTTTTTAGCCTCAAATCCGACGTACTTTAGATTTGAAACATGCTTCAAATCTTTACTTCGTAACTACGACGGACCCCGAAATCCGCTCGTCTGTGTGCTAGTCCGACGGACAAAAAGCCACGCTAGGGCACCTATTGGCTACTGGCTAGGAACTTCCTTATTTTAGTCCGGTGTACGTCATCACGTAAGAATTCGACGGACTTTTGTGTGATCGTGTGTAGGCAAGTCCGTTCGTTAGAAAGTATGCCGCAAGTCCGCCGCAAGTCCGCCGAAAGTCTGCCGGAAGTCTGTCGGACAGGCTGTCTGATGCCGCGTACACACGGTCGTACTTTTCGTCTACAAAAGTCGGACAGCCTGTCCGACAGACTTCCGGCAGACTTTCGGTGGACTTGCGGCGGACTTGCGGCCTACTTTCTAACGACCGGACTTGCCTACACACGACCACACAAAAGTCGGTCGGATTCGTACGTGATGACGTACACCGGACTAAAATAAGGAAGTTCATAGCCAGTAGCCAATAGGTGCCCTAGCGTGGCTTTTTGTCCGTCGGACTAGCACACAGACGAGCGGATTTCGGGGTCCGTCGTAGTTACGAAGTAAAGTTTTAAAGCATGTTTCAAATCTAAAGTACGTCGGATTTGAGGCTAAAAAAGTCGGTTGAAAGTCCGGAGAAGCCCACACACGATCGGATTACCAGCCAGCTTTAGTCCGTCAGCGTCCGTTGGACTTTTGTAGACGAAAAGTACGACCGTGTGTACGCGGCATTACTTTTGTAGACGAAAAGTACGACCGTGTGTACGCGGCATAACCCAAAGTGACTTGGAGCCACTTGGAGTGACAGCCGCAAAAGGTGGCTCTTCAAAGTATTGACTTTAGGGGGGTGAATAGTTATGCACATTGACTTTTCTGTTATTTTGTCTTATTTATTGTTTACTTCATAATAAATAAAAAAAAATCTTCAAAGTTGTGGGAATGTTCTGTAAATTAAATGATGCAAATCCTCAAACAAACCATGTTAATTCCAGGTTGTGAAGCAACAAAACACGAAAAATGCCAAGGGGGGTGAATACTTTTGCAAGGCACTGTATATCCTGTAGAATATTTTTTTATGGTAGTAAATGAATGTACATAATTTTGTTTCTGCTGTCAAAATAAAAGTACATTATTGAGCTTGTTTGTTGTTTTTTTTTCTCTTATCTTTCTTCTTTTTAATTCATTTTGGGGGTGGTGGTTTTGGGGAAGTGCAATATCTTTCTTTTATATCTTATAATTTATATAGGTATTTGTGCACAAAAAAACTAATCTCTTCAGCACACCTGCAAGTAAATGATAAAGTTGGAATCTTTATATATAACAGCTGTGGAGAATTGCAGGTAATTAATTCAGCTGGTGGATAGGCAGTGTTGTATGTGTCAGCCCTGGTTCACATTGGTGCGATTTGACATGTCAAATCGGTGGCAACTGCACCGCTGTTATTGGTGCGCGCCGCAATTTCCAAAAGTAGTTTCTGTACTAATTTTTGGCAACTTCGAAATACGATTTTTATTGATATCGGTGCAAAAACCTGCACAGATGTCTCTGAAATTCCACCGCAGTAGAGACTGACATACAGGAATGAAATTGTGTGAGTTCCGCTGAACTCGTTCGATTTCCTCCCGCTGTCAGTGTGAACCAGGGCTCAAACTGGGCCTTTGTCTTTGTAATTCACCTGCTGCTATCCCAGGGACACCATTTCTTACCGAACTCCCTTAAGTTTTCCTTCAAATATCGTTATATGTAGAAATACAGATTCACATATCTGCAAATAAAAGAAAATAAAAAAATTCTAATCGTGGTTGCGATCAAATATTCGCAGCTACGATCAATAGAGCATGGTTTCACCTTCTGACCCAGAAATGAGTCATTGTAATCACCCGAAAGTTCCTGTGCTGGTCAGGATCTCCATCTAGGTGGACATGGCGAGGTCCCCCTTTAGCAAAGAGGAGGTGCTGCTCATTTGCCGGGTAAGTGTGAGGTTCATTGATTTGTTTGGCATCACCACACTTTTGCTTCTGGCCCATGTGCATACATCACTTCCTCCATTTGTTCTGCTGATGTAAATCAGTAAGAACCATGCAAATATAAATGAGAGCTCCTTTCTATTAAAATATATATGACTGGTTTGACAGTTGGGCGACTTTTCCAGCAAATTTGGACCTCCGAGTTGTATGACAAGTTGTACCCCATGATTCTCAATGATAATCATTTATATCTGTGCTTCTTCAAGTAGCAACAACTTCAAAGTAGTCCCTGTACTAATTTGGTGTGACTTTCATGTGACTTGAGGTACATAGGGCTCAATATTACACAGGCATTCCCAGAAGTTGGGGCCAAGTTGCAGCAGCAAAGTGGCAACAAAATAGTGTGACTTTCAGGTCGCAGGAGTGTGAATGAGATTCATGGATAATACCTTTGAAATAGGCCCTATTCTCACTTGTGCATCCTGCAAGTCGATCAGATTTGTCCCTGCACTACTTTGGTTTGAGTTTGATGTGACTTGAGGTCCATATATCGCAAGATTACACAGGCATTGGTCACACAAGTGCAAATGGGGCCTAATTCAAAGGTGTTATCAATGAATCGCATTAGGCTCCTTTCACACTTGGCCGACTTTTCATACAACTTGACGTCCATAGGGCCCCTTTCACACTTGTGCGACCTAAAAGTCCCATGATTTTTCATCAATTTTTACCGCAAATTTGATGTGATTTGAAGCAATGCCAGTGTGATCTTGAGGTTTTTGGATGCAGGAGTCGCAGGACAAGTCACACAAGTGTGAAAGACCCCAAAGCACCCTCCCCATGTTGAGGGCATGTGGCCTGGTATGGTTTAGGAGGGGGGGGGCGCTCGCTCGCCCCTCTTTCCTGGCCTGCCTGATTGTGTGCTCGGATAAGGGTCAGGTATGGATTTTGGGGGGATCCCTACGCCTTTTTTTTTTAATTTTGGCGTGGAGTTCCGCTTAATATCTATACCAGACTTGAAGGACCAGGTATGGACTGGGCTGGTGGAGGGAACCTACGTTGTTTTTTTCTTTGATTTTTACTCTATATTGCCGGGAACTGGCAATTCATTACAGCCGCGAGCAATTTTAAATGACATTTTTTCCTTTAGAAATGTCATTTTGCAGCGGTACAGTAATAAACATGGGAAAGATGCGCTAATTTACAGACATACTAAGGGCACCCCCAAGGAAGGATATTTAAAGGAATTTTACATTTTTATTGTTTCACTTTAAGCAATATTAAAATCACTGCAGGACCCAGGTCCCCATAACCTTTTTTGGCAAAGAACTTGCATATAAGCCTTCAGTGAGAACTTTGGATTTTGCAGGTTCGAGTCCCATTGACTTCCACTATTCCCGCATATGTGATCTGACAGGCATGTTCGCCGGCAATAGCGCTGCTTTCCATTTGCATTTGCGCCCAGTTTCTGAGAGTTGAAGTCTTAATTAGCCTTAATCGGGCGCTATGACCCCCATAATGTCTATTAGAACCTCCACAGGGAAATCTCCCCTTCTCTTCCATGGATAATGATTCTGTACAAGCTTCTCTTGGAGAGGAGCAGCACTCTTATGCCCCGTACACACGGTCGGATTTTCCGACGGAAAATGTGTGATAGGACCTTGTTGTCGGAAATTCCGACCATGTGTAGGCTCCATCACACATTTTCCATCGGATTTTCCGACACACAAAGTTTGAGAACAGGATATAACATTTTCCGACAACAAAATCCGTTGTCGGAAATTCCGATCGTGTGTACACAAATCCGACGGACAAAGTGCCACGCATGCTCAGAATAAATAAAGAGATGAAAGCTATTGGCCACTGCCCCGTTTATAGTCCCGACGTACATATTTTACGTCACTGCGTTCAGAATGATCGGATTTTCCGACAACTTTGTGTGACCATGTGTATGCAAGACAAGTTTGAGCCAACATCCGATGGAAAAAATCCTAGGATTTTGTTGTCGGAATGTCCGAACAAAGTCCGACCGTGTGTACGGGGCATTACACGTAACTTGTCCATTATATATTGACTCACTTTGGGATCCCATAATAGCAAATATCTATAGTTTTGAAGCTTTTGCTTAATCTAATGGTGTTTTCTCGAATACCTCATAATGTCTTTGAGTGTATCCGGACTATGCTGTATATTTTTGTAGATAAACAGTGAATCGATAGCATTTTTTTGAAAGCTTTTTTAAGATTGGTATTACTGTGTTTCCCCGAAAATAAGCCCTACCCCGAAAATAAGACCTAGCCTGATTTTCGGGGAGGGCTGCAATATAAGCCCTACCTTGAAAATAAGCCATAGTAAAGTCCATGTAAAAATGTATAATCCGTTTTGTAAAAAGATTATATAATGTCCACTGTGTCTCATTTTGTAACTTTATTGTCGAAAATGGATTATATATAATTATTAATATGCATTTGTGATTGAACAAATGTATTAAAGTGCATAATGCTTGATGGTGATACAATCAATCAAAGGTAACAATTCATCAGAAAACAATAGTCCTTTAATGATGGTAATAGTGATGTAATCAGTGAGACAAACAATTCATCAATTCAAAGTCCATATATCTTTTAGTGATGGGACTCCAATTCAGGCATCCATCACCAAAAGCAAAGCTTTGTAAATATCACCCGATGTGTGTGAGTAAAATGCCTACTTTTCATTTAAAACCTCCTCTCCACCACGATAGCCCATTATAAAATAAATATGAAAGGGACCATAGCGTAACACAGTTTATTTTAAAAATATAAAACAAATTCCAATGTGGCTGCCTGCATTTGGAGGTGCCTTTTCCCGGCAATGGGGATAACAGCATAGATCACCAGACAGAAGTTTGCAGCCGCCCGGCCTCCGTTCGGTGTTCGGCATGTGTTCCATCACCGTGGGGATAAGAAACCAGAAGTAGATACCCGGAAATGACGTGACCAGAATGCGCCTCGATGTACGTTTCATTTTACAATGTCATCAGGAAGTGCTGGGCGCTCACGTGACCCATTGGAGATCTCTCCTCCCGGCTGACATCAAAGGCCCCTCCCTCTGCAGTGCTCGGAGCAGCGACTGACGTCAACCGGCATCCCGGCTCTTCCCGCGGCAGTGCTTGGAGATGGGCTGGCGTCAGCCGACATCTCTGCCCTTCCCTCAGCAGTGCTTGGAGTGGGGCTGACGTCAGCCAGTATCTCTGCCTTTCCCTTGGCAGCGCTCGGAATGGGGCTGACGTCGGCTGGCATCTCGGCCCTTCCCTTGGCAGTGCTTGGAGCGGGAAAGAAGAGCTCCAGCGGATCTTGTGAGCGTCCAGCGCTGTAAATAAGGTATTTTCCACAATAAAGTTACAAAAGAAGACTCACTGGACATTATATAATATTTTTACAAAACGGATTACTATTATTTTTGGGATTAAAGATGTCATAATGATGACTCCTGAGCTTATAGGGGGAGAGGGGGAGAGAAGACAGGGGACATAGATAAAACATGCCCTGAAAATAAGCTCTAGTGTGTTTTTTGTAGCAGGAATTAATATAAGACCCAATCTTATTTTCAGGGAAACACGGTAGAATATCTCCTAGCTACTAAACAATTTTTTTAGAACCTCTGAACATTCTGGTGCCGCTGAACCTCTTTTCAGCCTCCTTTTAGAGCAGATGCCCTGTGGTGAGCATCTATTTGGGTATCATACTGGGTGTGGTGGCGGGATGTGCTTTTCTGCCTGTATTCTCCTCCTTCTGTAGAAAGAAAGGTGGGATAAGGCCTGGAAATTTCCACCCTGAACACCCCATAACACCCCTGAACACCCCCAGGCAAAGGCGCAGTGACATAATTTGCATGCTCACTCTGTATTCTGTATGTGCTGCACCGCCACAACGGGTGATGTGGTGACGTCACCACAGCAGGTTAACGAGGATAGCACATATGGTGGGGAATATGAAAGGAATGGTCCACATTACCCGCACCTCACCCTGACTTGGGAGGACTGTGTGTACATCTGTCTCTTACCTGGCATCATATAGCAGGATCCACATATAAGCTTGAGAAACTGCTTGAGGATGAACATTTGTATAACCCCTCCCTCCCAGATTTTTGGATATGATAACCTATACATTATGGAAGAAAGACAAAGTAACCAACTAACATGCAGATTATAGGCGTAAAAATAATGTTTTTGCTTTTGTGCGTTGCTATAATCATCCCATCAGTAAAGGTTTGGAGGCATAGTACCAGAGCTAGTGTATAAGGACCTTTACAACCATATACAAATGTAATTACCCTTATGGGGTAGATGTGATTTTTTTCCCCCTTTTTTGTAAGGAGGCTAATAAAAATATAAGTGATGGATGGTGACCTTGTTTTTTTTTTTTTTTTTTTATAACCAGGTGTGGTTGGATAAATTATTGATGTCCTGTAGATTTTGACGATTTTGTGGCTGTCCTTGTCACTCTTAGGGGCTGTGCTGACCAACTTTGGACGATTGGGGTGCACAATGTTACATTGTAAACTGTAAGTGATTCATTAATCTGTAATATTAATGACCTCAATGTTTTTACATTATTGTAATTATATTTATCTTTTCACAGATACAGTTAATCTTCTGAGGAAATAGCTGATCTAGTCCACATTGAAACAGAAAGAAAAAGTTTTTGGACATTTCTGGTAAATTTAGGATATATAATATAATGCAACAGGGACAAAGAGATAGGAGGAGCGTAATAATATTTTAAATAGATTACGTGTCTAAATTGTTTGTATCAGCCTTAATGTTTTAAATCATTTATTTATGAAGGTTGAATAAACTTATGGATTTTATAAACTAGTATTGTTTGTTAGTACCTAAAAAGTCCTGTCTTGGTATATTGTTGTTGTTATCTTGCAAAGGGCCTACATGCTTAGGCCTGATCTTTTTACTAGTTCAGTGTTACCTCGGTTCACAAACGTAATTTTAGAATTGACTCTGGTCGCGAACCAAATTGGTTGCGAACCGAGGCAAATTTTCCCATAGGGTTCAATGTAAATCAGGATAATCCGGTCTGAACTTTTTTTTGTTTATATATAAAATTATGAAATGTATGTACAAAAAAAGGATTTTAACCACTTCCCGCCCGGCCTATAGCGGATTGACGGCCGGGCGGTGGTTCAGTTATCCTGACTGGGCGTCATATGACGTCCTTCAGGATAACATGCCGCAGCGCGCCCCCAGGGGCGCGCATCGCGGCGATCGGTGGACCGGTGTGTCAGTCTGACACACCGCTACACCGATCTTGGTAAAGAGCCTCCGGCGGAGGCTCTTTACCACGTGATCAGCCGTGTCCAATCACGGCTGATCACGCTGTCAATAGGAAGAGCCGTTGATCGGCTCTTCCTCACTCGCGTCTGACAGACGCAAGTAGAGGAGAGCCGATCGGCGGCTCTCCTGGCAGGGGGGTCTGCGCTGATTGTTTATCAGCGCAGCCCCCCCGCAGATCACCACACTGGACCACCAGGGATCGCCACTAGGACCACCAGGGAAGGGAAACATGTGGATGGCCAGGTATATACCCCATGGCCATCCACATGTGCCCAGTCAGTGCCAAATCTGTGCCAATCAGTGCCCACAAATGGGCACTGATTGGCACAATTATGTTGCAGTGATGCCCAGCAATGCCACACTTAGGGGCATCACTGCCATCAATTAGTATCATCAGTGCCACCCATCAGTGTCCATCGGTGCCACCTGTCAGTGCCCATCTGTGCCCACCTATCAGTGCCCATCCGTGCCTATCTGTGCCAACTATCAGTGCCACCCATAACTACCCATCAACGCCACCTACGAGTGCCCATCAATGCCACCTACGAGTGCCCAACAGTGCCGCCTATCAGTGCCCATCGTGCCACCTATCAGTGCCCATCAGTGCCACCTACCAGTGCCACCTATCAGTGCCCATTAGTGCCACCTATCAGTGCGCATCAGTGCCGCCTATCAGTGCCCATCATCAGTGCCCGTCAGTGCCACCTCATCAGTGCCACCTCATTGGTGCCACCTCATCGGTGCCCATCAGTGCCGCCGTATCAGTGCCCGTCAGTGCAGCCATATCAGTGCCCGTCATTGAAGAAGAAAACGTACTCATTTACAAAAAAATTTAACAGAAACAAAGAAAAACGTGTTTTTTTTCAAAATTTTCGGTCTTTTTTTATTTGTTGCGCAAAAAATAAAAACCGCAGAGGTGATCAAATACCACCAAAAGAAAGCTCTATTTGTGGGAACAAAATGATAAAAAATTTGTTTGGGTATAGTGTAGCATGACCGCGCAATTGTCATTCAAATTGTGACAGCGCTGAAAGCTGAAAATTGGGCTGGGCGGGAAGGTGTCTAAGTGCCTGGTATTGAAGTGGTTAAACATACAGTATCTCACAAAAGTGAGTACACGCCTCACATTTTTGTAAATATTTTATTATATCTTTTCATGTGACAACACTACAATGCAAAGTAGTGAGTGCACAGCTTCTATAATAGTGTAAATATTAAATATTAAATAGTGCAAATTTGCTGTCCCCTCAAAACAACTCAACACACAGCCATTAATGTCTAAACCGCTGGCAACAAAAGTGAGTACACCCTTAAGGGAAAATGTCCAAATTGCGCCAAAAGTTTCAATATTTTGTGTGGCTACCATTATTTTCCAGTACTGCCTTAACCCTCTTGGGCATGGATTTCATCAGAGCTTCACAGGTTGCCACTGGAGTCCTCTTTCACTCCTCCATGACGGCATCACTGAGCTGGTGGATGTTAGAGACCTTGTGCTCCCGAACCTTCCGTTTGAGGATGCCCCACAGATGCTCAATAGGTTTTAGGTCTGGAGACATGCTTGGCCAGTCCATCACCTTTACCCTCAGCTTCTTCAGCAAGGCAGCAGTCATCTTGGAGGTGTGGTTGGGGTGGTTATCATGTTGGAAAACTGCCCTGTGGCCTAGTCTCCGAAGGGAGGGGATCATACTCTGTTTCAGTATGTCACAGTACATGTTGGCTTTCATGGTTCCCTCAATGAACTGTAGCTCCCCAGTGACGGCAGCACTCATGCAGCCCGGGACCATGACACTCTCACCACCATGCTTGACTGTAGGCAAGAAACACTTACATAGTTAGTGAGGTTGAAAAAAAAAAACAAGTCCAACCTATGTGTGTGATTGTCAGAATTACATTGTATATCTCTGTATGTTGCGGTCATTCAGGTGCTTTTCTAATAGTTTCTTGAAACTATCCATGCCCCCCGCTGAAACCATCGCCTGTGCAAAGGAATTCCACATCCTTGCCGCTCTTACAGTAAAGAACCCACTACGCAGTTTAAGGTTAAACCTCTTTTTTTCTAATTTTAATGAGTGGCCACTGTCTTATTAATTCCCTTCCCGGAAAAAGTTTTATCGCTATTGTGGGGTCACCAGTATGGTATTTGAAATCATATCCCCTCTCAGGCATCTCTTCTCCAGAGAGAATAAGTTCAGTGCTCGCAACCTTTCTTCATAACTAATATCCTCCAGACCCTTTATTAGTTTGTTGCCCTTCTCTGTACTCACTCCATTTCCAGTACATCCTTCCTGAGGACTGGTGCCCAGACAGCATACTCCAGGTGAGGCCAGACCAGAGTCTTGTAGAGTGGGAGAATTATTGCTTTATCTCTGGAGTTAATCCCCTTTTTAATGCATGCCAATATTCTGCTTGCCTTGTTAGCAGCAGCTTGGCATTGCATACCATTGCTGAGCCTATCCTCTACTAGGACTCCCAGGTCCTTTTCCATCCTTAATTCCCCCAGAGGTTCTCCCCCTAGTGAGAAGATTGCATTCATATTTTTGCCACCTAAATGCATTATTTTAAATTTTTCCACATTAAACCTCATTTGCCATGTTGTTGCCCACCCCATTAATTTGTTCAGATCTTCTTGCAAGGTTTCCACATCCTGCGGAGAAGTTATTGCCTGGTTTAGCTTAGTATCGTCCGCAAATACAGAGATTGAACTGTTTACCCCATCCTCCAGGTCATTTATGAGCAAATTAAATAGGATTGGTACCAGCACTGAGCCCTGGGGTACCTTACTTCCCACCCCTGACCATTCCGAGTATTCCCCATTTATCACCACCCTCTGAACTCGCCCTTGTAACCAGTTTTCAATCCATGTACTCACCCTATGGTCCACGCCAATGGACATTACTTTGTACAGTAAACATTTATGAGGAACTGTGTCAAATGCTTTTGCAAAATCCAGATATACCACGTCTACGGGCCTTCCTTTATCTAGATGGCAGCTCACCTCCTCATAGAAGGGTAATAGATTGATTTTGCAAGAACAATTCTTCATGAATCCATGCTGATTACTGCTAATGGTACTGTTTTCATTACACAAATCCTGTATATAGTCCCTATTCATCCCCTCCCAGAGCTTGCATACTATTGATTGTAAGCCTAACCGGTCTGTAATTCCAAGGGATGTATTTTGGCCCTTTGAAATATTGGTGCTACATTGGCTTTTCTCCAATCAGCTGGTACCATTCCAGTCAGTAGACTGTCATAAAAAAATTAGGAACAGTGGTCTGGCAATTACTTGACAGAGTTCCCTAAGTACCCTCGTGTGCAAGCCATCTGGTCCCGGTGATTTATTAATGTTAAGTTTCCCAAGTCTATTTCTAATTCTGTCCTGTTAGCCATGAGGGTGCTTCCTGTGATGTGTCATGAGGATAAACACTGCAGTTTTGGTTACTGAAGCCCCCCGATTCCCTCGTGAGGAGAATAAATTCAATGCCTTCACCATCTCCCCATCCTTTTTATAACCAGATGTCCTTCCTCATTCTTTATGGGGCCAAAATGGTCTGTCCTTCCTTTTTTACTGTTTATGTACTTAAAGACTTTCTTGGGATTTTTTTTGCTCTCCTCCGCTATGTGTCTTTCTTGTTCTATCTTAGCCGCCCTAATTGCACCCTTACGTTTCTTGTTGCATTCTTTGTAGTCTGAATGCTGATGATGATCCCACAGCCTTGTATTTTTTGAAGGCCTTCTCCTTTGCTTTTATATGCATTTTTACATTGGAGTTAAGCCATTCAGGACTTTTGTTTGATCTTTTAAATTTATTTCCCAGTGGGATGCACTGGCTAGTGCCCTTATTTAATATGATCTTAAAGAAAACCCATCTCTCACTCATCTCTCTGTTTTTTGTTCCTAAGATTTTATCCCAATTTATATCTTCTAGCAAGGTTCGTAGTTTAGGGAAGTTGGCTCTTTTGAAATTCAGAGTCTTTGTATTCCCCTTATGTTTCCTATTTGTGTGATTTATACTGAAGCCAATTGACCTGTGATCGCTGTTTCCTAAATTTCCACATCCGTGATCAGGTCTGTTTGCTTTGTTTCTAGTTGGTGCGTCTACCATCTGACCCATGAAATTGTCCTGCAAGACATTTAGGAACTGGCGAGCCTTAGACGAATGCGTGGTGCCCTCCGCCCAGTCTATGTCTGGATAATTATAACCCCCCATTATGATAACACTTCCCATCCTTGCTGCTAATCCAAATTGTGATAGGAGGTCCATCTCCCCCTCCTCCCTCAGGTTAGGGGGCCTATAGCATACTCCCAGTATTATTTTCCCCTCAGCTTCATCCCTTTGGAGCTCTACCCATAAGGATTCCTCCTCCTCCCTAGCTCCCTTATTGATGTCATCTCTCTCATTCACTTGTACATTATTCCTGATATATAGGCACACCCCTCCCCCTTTTTTACCCTCTCTATCCCTGCGATAAAGGGAATACCCTTGAATGGGAGCTGTTGAACCAGGTCTCTGAAATTCCCACAAAATCTAAATCCTCCTTGTACAACAGTATCTCTAGTTCACCCATCTTGTCCGCCAGGCTTCTGGCATTGGTGAACATGCCACGTAGTTTAGACCGGTCGCATACTGTCCTCCTATCGGGTGTTCCGAGATTGCAACTAGGAATTTTTACTATACATACCTCGGGTTTATGTGCTTTAGTTCTCTAGTTCTTTAGTTGCTCTCTGAACCCTCCCCCGATCACCTAGTTCAAAAACCCCTCTAACTTTTTGTCCATCTTCACTCCCAGCACATCTGCACCCTCCTCATTTAGGTGCAGTCCAACCCTTCTATAGAACTGGTGACCGACTAAGAAGTCGGCCCAGTTCTCCAGGAACCCAAACCCCTCCTTACTACACCAGCTCCTCAGCCACTTGTTTACTTCCGTAATCTCCCTCTGCCTTTCTGGTGTGGCTCGAGGTAAGGGTAGTTTTCCTAAGAATACTACCTTCGAGGTCCTTTTCCTCATTTTAGCTCCCTAAAATCGTTCTTTAGGACACTCCATCTGCCTCTGACTTTGTCATTGGTGCCAACGTGCACCATGACAGCCGGGTCTTCCCCAGCCCATCCCAGTAATCTGTCCACTAGATCCGTGATGTGCCGAACTTATCTTTGTACTCCTCTCCTGGTTGCCGCCACACACGCTTGAACCATCTGAACCAAATAAGCTTATCTTGGTCTCATCAGACCACAGGACATGGTCCCAGTAATCCATGTCTTTAGTCTGCTTGTCTTCAGCAAACTGTTTGCGGGCTTTCTTGTGCATCATCTTTAGATGAGGTTTCCTTCTGGGACAACAGCCATGCAGACCCATTTGATGCTGTGTGCGGAGTATGGTCTGAGCACTGACAGGCTGACCCCCCCCTTCAAACTCTGCAACAATGCTGGCAGCACTCATGTCTATTTCCCAAAGACAACCTCTGGATATGACGCTGAGCATGTGCACTCAACTTCTTTGGTCGACCATGGCAAGGCCTTTTCTGAGTGGAACCTGTCCTGGTAAACCGCTGTATGGTCTTGGCCACCGTGCTGCAGCTCAGTTTCAGGGTCCTGGCAATCTTCTTATAGCCTATGCCATCTTTATGTAGAGCAACAATTCTTTTTTTCAGATCCTCGGAGAGTTCTTTGCCATGAGGTGCCATGTTGAAATTCCAGTGACCAGTAGGAGAGAGTGAGAGTGATAACTCCAAATTTAACACACCTGTTCCCCAGAGACCTTGTGACACTAACGAGTCACATGACACCGGGGAGGGAAAATGGCTAATCGGGTCCAATTTGGACATTTTCACTTAGGGGTGTACTCACTTTTGTTGCCAGCGGTTTAGACATTAATGGCTGTGTGTTGAGTTATTTTGAGGGGACAGCAAATTTACACTGTTACACAAGCTGTATACTCACTACTTTACATTGTAGCAAAGTGTCATTTCTTCAGTGTTGTCACATGAAAAGATATAATAAAATGTTTACAAAAATTTGAGGGATGTACTCACTTTTGTGAGATACTGTATATTACATACGGTCTTTTACAATAAGCTGACCTCTTTTCATGTGTACATCTAAAAAGAAAAAAAAACTATAGCTCCTCTTTAATCCTTGTTTAAAACAATCCCATACCCCAATTTAAATTACTAATCTAGGGGCCAGAAAACAGCACTGTGCATCCAGGAAAAGATCATCTGAGGGCATGATAAAGTTGTAAAATTCATATGAACTGTTTTTCCATGATTGCCAATCAAGTGAGCCCACCCTCATGGTAGTATCTGAGTGGACTGGTTCTCCTAAGACTCTCTTCTTGCACTGCTGTTCTCAATATGAATGTGTCAGAGCAGGGAAGATGGCCACAGCTCATGTTCATGAACCGAAGTGGATTTCATGTACCAAAGCTAATTTTTGTGAACACTTCTGTTCGTGAAGTTGTTTGTGAACAGAATCGTTCGCAAACTTAGGTATCACTGTATTATATTTAGGAATTTTGTGGGGTTTGTCCTTATCTCTTTTGCAATCTGCCATTTGTTTAGAATATCCTAAACCTTGGTTTTATTGTAGGTTGGTTTTGGTATTTGTATTTTTTGTATTTGTTTTTACATTCTTTATAACTTTCAAATGATGATAGTGTTCCTTCATTGTTATATTTTGTCAATGGCCTTTGCTTATCTGGACATAATCCACATAGGCTTTATGGTTAGCCTTTTAAACTTATTGCCCTTGGCAATATATTTGCAATGTGTTTGCATTCAGTTGATTTGAAAGATTCCCATTTCTGTTCTGTGTTCTTTAATGACAATATCTCCTCCAAGTCTAAGTTTTGAAAAGCAGTCCTCAGCCTTGGAAAATGTGTTTTCTTAAAATTGTTTAGTGTTTTTATCTTTCACATATATGTTTGTTGTTTACCGCTTACATTATATGAAATCATGTTATGAGCACTTCTACCCAGGAATTATTTTATATAACCATTGGATATAAGCTCTGCATGGTTTGTAATAACCAATTCCAGCAGAGCTTAATTTCTATTTGGGGCTTCTATAAATTGTACCATAAAATTATTTTGTAAGTCCTATTCAAGTGATTCCAGTCACTTTCAAGGTCGTAAAAATCTCCAAATATTACCACACCTTGCAAGGAGCTGAGTATCTACCTCCTCATGAGGTGCCTGTAAGAAACTCCAATCAGTTGGCTTTGCAGTACACACACCCACATGCAGCTCCATCTCAGCAACATCATGCTGTCCATCAACAAGGTCCTTGTTTAACTCAAATTTAGATCACTTTATTTTACTCTGTCTCTTCAAAAAAGAGCACAACCAGGCATATTGCCAGCTCAATCGTTTAAAGCCACAATGAAGCCAAAATTCAGCAATGGCAATTAAATCATAGTTCTCTTCATGCACCAAAGCTTTCTATTTTGCTTGCCAGACTTCTGTCACTGGAGAACAAATACCTAATCCACTTTTGATTTCCACACTTGCATTTTCCTTATCTTTTTTTTTGTAGTGCAAATGCTACTGTAATCACCAATAGTTATTTGATGTCTAACTTGTCTACTCCATTATATTTTGAATCTCCCTCCAACTCAATCCTAGTTTATACTCTATATACTCTTCCAAACTTTTCATAAAACTCTCCCTTAGCACAGCATAACTCCTTTCATTTAGGTGCAAATCATCTTTAGTGCATAGATTGTACCACAATGAAAAGTTAGCTCAGTGCTTTAGAAACACAAATACTTTCCTCATACACCAGTTATTTAGCCATGCATTTAGTTCTCTAAGCCCGCACTGCTTTTCGTGTAATGCGTATGGTACAGGAAATATTCCCGAAAATATAACCTTAGCGGTCCTTCCCTTAAACTTGCAGCCTTTTTCTTTAAATTCTCCAATATCCACCATTCTCCATGTATTCTGGTCAGAACATGAACCAAGACACCGGATGGTCAGCAGCTCTCCCAGCTGTTAGGTGGTAGCAGTTATATCTAGTATTGCATCTAGTTAAAGAAGAATTGAAAAAACCCTGATCCAGCACCACCCACCATATCTACTAGAGTTTTGTAATCCAGACACAAAACAGTCAGATCCATGACTTCCATTGAAGCAGCAACACATCTTGGACAAGATCACACTCACAGCTTGCTGACTGGACAATAATAGAGCAGTAGAACTGGTGAAGTTATTCCACTGTTCACATTGCTGTGTTACCAGGGACCACAGTGAGTAGCTGAAGCAAGTACCGGAGCAGTATTTTCCCCAACCGGGGGACGGTGAAGAATCGAGAAACTTCAGCAGGTGCTAAGCCAGGGCCCAGTCAGTGGGGTGACGTTTGGTTAGTATCTTGAGTGCCAAGCCAGGGACCCAGCAGGGAAGTGGGGGAGACGCTTGAGGAAGAAACTAAAGTAAGAAGATTAGAAGAGCTCACGGGATTCAGTGCCAGTGAATTAGCAAGTCTCCTGAGAGAGACTGGGAGCTCAGTGGGCTGAGAATCTACAAGAAGTGATTGTATAAAAAGTAAAGGAGTTTGTTACAACTTGTGTTAGAAACTGTTCTAAGACTGTTGCAATAAGAGACAGCACTTCTACACATGCAGATGTAGTGTCTTGCTGGATGCCTTTCCCTACATGGCTGTCTACCTGTAGAAGTCTCGGAGTCTGCCAATTAACATTGCAACTACCTAAGGGTATCCTGGCCCTAAACCCTCTCTCCCACCATTCTCTTAAAGAGAAAATAAATCTCTTTGCATTCAAGAAGTGTCTGAATGAATCTACCTTGCATTACACCCACTATGCCTTGCAACCCACTCTATACAGATGGATTTTAGCTGTCCCTGGCTCTGGAGGTTCTCATTAGACTAAAGGAGGCCTGGGACCTTGCTACATGTATTTATGTGAGTTCAGGCTACCTAATGTGACAGCCACATTGCATAGATAGCCTTGCAAAGGCTGTATATGACCAAATGCCGAACAATTTTTGGCCAAAATGTGTTATGCATCTGATTTACCAGTTTGCACTGTTGGAATAGAAGATATGATGTATATAACTATATGTTGTATCTTGTTACATGTATTCTTTGTACTACAAAAAAAAAAAAAAATCATTTGTAAACAAAAAAAAAGTATATCACATACCTCTCAAAACTAATTTATATAATAAAAAAGTGTAGCGCTCCACTTCTTATACAGTTGCAATAAAAAGTATGTGAACCCTTTTGGAATGATATGGATTTCTGCACAAATTGGTCATAAAATGTCATCCGATCTTCATCTAAGTCACAACAATAGACAATCACAGTCTGCTTAAACTAATAACACACAAAGAATTAAATGTTACCATGTTTTTATTGAACACACCATGTAAACATTCACAGTGCAGGTGGAAAAAGTATGTGAACCCTTGGATTTAATAACTGGTTGAACCTCCTTTGACAGCAATAACTTCAACCAAATGTTTCCTGTAGTTGCAGATCAGATGTGCACAACGGTCAGGAGTAATTCTTGACCATTCCTCTTTACAGAACTGTTTCAGTTCAGCAATATTCTTGGGATGTCTGGTGTGAATCGCTTTCTTGAGGTCATGCCACAGCATCTCAATCGGGTTGAGGTCAGGACTCTGACTGGGCCACTCCAGAAGGTGTATTTTCTTCTGTTTAAGCCATTCTGTTGTTGATTTATTTCTATGCTTTGGGTCGTTGTCCTGTCCAGCCATCTTCTGTTGAGCTTCAGCTGGTGGACAGATGGCCTTAAGTTCTCCTGCAAAATGTCTTGATAAACTTGGGAATTCATTTTTCCTTCGATGATAGCAAGCCGTCCAGCAAAGCAGCCCCAAACCATGATGCCCCCACCACCGTACAGTTGGGATGAGGTTTTCATGTTGGTGTGCTGTGCCTTTTTTTTTCTCCACACATAGTGTTGTGTGTTTCTTCCAAACAACTGAACTTTGGTTTCATCTGTCCACAGAATATTTTGCCAGTACTGCTGTGGAACATTCAGGTGCTCTTGTGCAAACTGTAAACATGCAGCAATGGGTTTTTTTTGGACAGCAGTGGCTTCCTCTGTGGTATCCTCCCATGAAATCCATTCTTGTTTAGTGTTTTACGTATCGTAGATTCACTAACAGGGATGTTAGCATATGCCAGAGACTTTTGTAAGTCTTTAGCTGACACTCTAGGATTCTTCTTCAGCTTATTGAGCAGTCTGCGCTGTGTTCTTGCAGTCGTCTTTACAGGACGCCCACTCCTAGGGAGAGTAGCAGCAGTGCTGAACTTTCTCCATTTATAGACAATTTGACTTACCATGGACTGATGAACAGCAAGGCTTTTGGAGATACTTTTATAACCCTTTCCAGCTTTATGCAAGTCAACAATTCTTAATCGTAGGTCTTCTGAGAGCTCTTTTGTGCGAGGCATCATTCACATCAGGCAATACTTCTTGTGAAAAGCAAACCCAGAACTGGTGTGTGTTTTTTATAGGGCAGGGCAGCTGTAACCAACAACTCCAATCTCATCTCATTGACTGGACTCCAGTTGGCTGACACCTCAATCCAATTAGCTCTTGGAGATCTCATTAGTCTAGGGGTTCACATACTTTTTCCACCTGCACTGTGAAAGTTTACATGGTGTGTTCAATAAAAACATGGTAACATTTAATTCTTTGTGTGATATTAGTTTAAGCAGGCTGTGCTTGTCTATTGTTGTGACTTAGATGAAGATCAGATCACATTTTATGACCAATTTGTGCAGAAATCCATATCATTTCAAAAGGGTTCACATACTTTTTATTGCAACTGTAGTGATGAAATTAAAATGTGAATATACTGTATATGCACCAAAAAAACACTAATAAATCTCTCAACTAAAAACATTTACATCAGTTAAATTACTATAACATTTGTGATCCAAAATCAATGAAAAAAAAGAAACTCTTTAAATGGTACTCCACCCAAAAGTGTCACAAACCTGTGTGCTCCAATAATATGTGATTATAAGCGCTTAAAAGTTCATTGAAATGTCCACAGAACTCAAGTCTTCATAAGTATTCATCCAAAGTGCTCTTTGTTCAGTGTCACCCTTTATCACCTTGATATCACCCTGCTTGATGCAGCCTTCACCACATACAGCAATTCCTCAAAAAGACATAGGAGGTCTAATGCTCTCCATAACATTTTATTACTAGTTTTAGATTAGGGCTCAATAACCAGCATAGGCTAGAGTCGGGTTAGCATCCCATGACATCCAATGGCCACTTGTGGTAGTCAGAGGTCTGGTTTCATGACAGATTTGAAACTGCTAGGGACTAAGAGGCAGAGTACATAGGTGGCTTTGAGTTCCAGTGCCACACCACAGTTTCTGCCAGTTAGAAGCTGCATTCCAGGCTGGTCGGAGAGAACGGTTGGAGAATCTTCCCATTACCGCCGATCTCCTCTTCAGGTCCCCGACACAAAAAAAGATGGCCCCTGCAACTGAACATTGCTGCAAAATTTATGTAGAGGTACCTTAATAATAACAATATATACCTGGGAATATGTGCACAAATCCACCAGGACCCTTGTTGCGCCCTTTTCTTATAATGCCTGTGTGTACATTGAATGTATGTACTATTATTAATCTTTTCTTACTGTATATAAAGCTTGTATTATGTCCATACTGGTGTACATCTATATACTTATGGTCAGTGTTATCCTGGTTGCAGTAGTTCCTCTGCTGACAATTACTTTCATTAGATTACAGGTGAATTTTCCAGGAAGGGAATCCCCTCTGTGCACAGAGGCCCTGTCCTGGATGGAGTCACTGTCAACTTTATTATCAAACCCACTCTGCCACTTAGCAAAGGTTCTGGTTCTCTTATTTATCTACAGGTTTAGCTCAATATCCTGTTTGGGGAGGGCCATTTCTCATAACCTCGCCCAAAAGAAGGCTACCTCCCCCCCACTATCTCTTTACCTCTCCTTCCTCCCCCTCTTCCCCCCCTTTCTTTGTCCTTTGCTCACAATTCCCTGGTTTTGTGTCACAGTGCACTAGCCAGATGTCCAGACCCATGTGATACTAATTTAATCCTTGTTTATTTGTAGTCTGTCCCAATAGCCCCCCGTGTCCGCCCCCAGGGGGAACACCCGTTTTTGGGTGTCTCAAAATTGCCGTCTGTTGCCCATCTGGGCATTTATTGGTGAGTTATGCTGCATTTTGTTTAAATACTCCAATACTATTGTGCCTTCAGCAATATGATTATACTTTATAAGTTTGTGTCAGTGTAATTCTGATTATATGTTTTATAGATGTTATGGTTGGACGCCTCCTGAGGAAGCGGCATTGGCCGCGAAACTGTTGAGGTCAACGTCTATACCCACATCAGAATGCCTCTACACATCCTTGGACGTTTTTCAAATGTTAATTTTAAAATATACTGTTTATATGTATTTTGTTTATATGTAACAACTACTATGCTGTTTTTGTTGTAATTTGTACCTTGTACCTTTTGTAATTATATAATAAATTGTATTTTTTACTTATGCCTTATTGTATATTTGGGTACCGTGATAGTCCAAACTCTCCCTGGTGATTTAGGGCATTTTTTGGAGTAGCCCTTGTATATTCTCCCCCCTTTTCTCTAAAATAGTTTATCAGTGTAAACATGATTGAAAAGTTTGTTTAATCACTTGCTCGCCATATGTTTCTTGCATGTTTTGCAGTGTCTGCTATTTAAAACCTGTCCAACCAGCCTTCAGATCTAGAGATGGCAGTGACCTTGATGTCACAAAACATTCAACCATAAGTATGCTCCAACCAAAATATAGTATGATCTCATTCTTGTCCTGTACATAAATGTTGGACATGTGGTAACATCTGCAGTGCTAATTCTGTATGAATGTGTAATGTCTTTAACCAGTTCTCACCCACGCTTTAGCTGAAAGGCGGCTACAGCGCAGGCTTACTTTGCTATAAAGGCATCCATTGACGTCCTCCCACGATCCTTCAGATTCAGCTGATCACAGATTGAGGTAAAGGGTCAATTACAGCGGCCCTTTACCACTTGATCAGCTGTGTCCAATGACAGCTGATCACGATGTAAACACAAGCTGGTTATTGGCATTCCTTTCCTCATGCTGACGGCGTGAGGAGGGGAGAAGAGAGCTGTCCTGATTATCAGTGTAGTCCCAACAGTGCCCACCAGTGCTGCCAATCAGAGCTCATCAATGCTGCCAATCAGTGCCCACCAGTGCTGCCAATCAGTGCTCACCAGTGCTGTCAATCAGTGCTGCCAATCAGTGCCCATCAGTGTCACCTATCAGTGCTTCCTATCAATGCCCATCAGTGCCATCTACCAGTGCCCATCAGTGCCACCTATCAGTGCCCACCAGTGCCACCTATCAGTGGCCTTCAGTGTTGCCTATCAGTGCCACCTATCAGTGCCCATCAGTGTCGCCTATCAGTGCAGCCTCATTAATGCCTTCTCATCAGTGCCCATCAGTGCAGCCTCATCAGCGCACATCAGTGAAGGAGAAAAATTACCTGTTTGCAAAATGCTATAACAAACTTTATAAGATTTTAGTTTTTTTCAACATTTTCTGTATTTTTTCATTTGTTTAACAAAAAATAAAAAACCCAGTGGTGATTAAATACCACCAAAAGAAAGCTGTATTTGTGAGAAAAAATGATAAAAATGTCATATGGGTACAGTGTTGCATGACTGCGCAATTGTCATTCAAAATGTGATAGCACTGAAAGCTTAAAATTGGCCTGGGCAGGAAGAGGGTAAAAGTGCCTAGTAGGCAAGTGGTTAAATAACAGAAAGTAAAAACCTTAAAGTGGTTCTAAATGCAAAAGGTTTTCTTACCTTAATGCATTCTCTGCAAAAAATGTTTGCAGTATTTTCTTAACCCAGAAATCCACATGGCAATATTACTGGGTAGGGTCGTTTGGTCTTTGGAGCAATCTTTTTTTGGTTCAGTTTCCTCTACTTTGCCCCTTCTCTTTGGCTTTCTCCTTTTTTCCTTCCCTTTTCATTCTTGTCCCCATCAACATACTTTTTGTTTCCCTCTTTATTCTCTTTTTTGATTTCATTTTATTTTTTCTTTTGTATTTTTTGCTATCTGTTTATTTTGACAGTTTTGCATTGTGTTATTGTTTTATTTATTTTCTTGGTTCCTTTTTTCTTTTTCCTTTTTCTTTTATTATTTTTTATCTTTTTTTCTCTATTTATTTTTTTATCTTCTATTTATATTTCATTTTACTTTCCTTGTTTTTTCCTATTTTGTTCCTTTTTTCTCTTTTTTTTCCCGCTATTTTTCCTTTTTTACCTTTTTACATTTTATTTCCTTTCCGTTTATTTATTTATTTTTTCATTTATTTGTTTTCCTTTTTGTCATATAGATTTTTTTTTTATTATATTTCGGTTCCATTTTCCTATTTTTCCACATTTATTTTTATTTATTGTCAGTTTTAATTTCTTTATTTTTAATTTTTTCCTGTTCCTTTCCTGTTTTCATTTCTTTTTTTTTTTCTCTCGTCACCCCCATCTTGTTTTTTTGCTTCTTTCCCTTTTTTTGCATTCTATTTATATTGTTTTCTTTTTCTTTTTTTCCTTTCTAATCGTTCACACTTTTCCTCAATGTGTCTCTGACACTCATCTTGCTCCTTCTCACAGCTGCTTTTTCCTTTGGCTCCGTCACTTGTTTTCACTTTTGACCCTTCCCATCTCCTCTGCAAATATCTATATTGAACCGGGGGGGCACCTAACGTCCGCGTCTCCCAGCTGCCTCGTTACTCCCGTATCGCGCATGCACAGCATACGTAGCACTTCTAATGGCAGTCGGCTTCACTATTTGCCGAAGCTCACTTCTGGGTCCTACATCTGGCTGATGTGCCGATCCATAGCAATTTGAGTATTGCTAACTGCACTGATCGGTTTACATTCTTTTATAAACAGGGTTTATCTGCCAAACTCAGTCCTGTAACCATTATACTTTTTGATATATTTTGGCGGAGTTATGACGTCATTAGACATCAGATGAGGGGGGTGTCACCATTTTTCATGTTTCTGATTGGTGGTACACATATATTTTGTTTTGCCACTGTGGCACTTTATCACATGCCTCACGAAGGGGTCCTGCATGGCTCCCGAAACGTTGCACTTGTCTTTGTTATGTGATCTATCCGCAATAAAAACCTTTGGATGGTAACTGAAGATTCCTGGTGTGCTGGCGAATATGTACATTAGCTTCCACATCCCATCGGCAGTGTCTTCATCACATGGTGGGAGATTATCTAGGGGCAAAAACAGATATGGAGAGCTTTCCAGTTGACGATCCACTGGGTTACTGGGTCATGAGAATAGACCACTGGCTAGAACCTGCCAGTATGCAATAGAGCTTCTGGGCTGCCCTGCATCCAGCGTCCTTTCCGAATGGGCATTCAGTGCAGCCTGTGACAGATAAGAGAGCCTAGCTTTGTGGGTGTTGATTTCATCTGGAAGAACTTTTTGAGTGTGGGTTTCATGGGCACAATTAACACACAAGGCCCAATTTTTCCGCACCTGTTTGATGGGTGCATATCATTGCAATTTTTGACAGCAAGGCCAATTCTTGCTTTCATCAAGAGTACCTGTATAGGGTTACAGTGTTACGTCACCACAGATATGTGTACCCCAACAATGCTCAGTGCATGTAATCCCAAACTCAGATAAAGTGTCAGTGCTTCAAGTATTAATGTGTCTGTAAAGTGTAAGTGGGTAATATACTAAACAACATATGCACCCTATAGTGTGTGTACCTGAGCTACCATGCAGGATAACCCCTAGGATAGCCACAGGGCACAACCTATGGGTGTGTGGACACAAATGTGAAAAAATGGCATGTACGTTCCAATAGCTATATAGCCAAAGAAATATGGTTATATACCTGAGGAACATCAGACATACACTATATGAACTGTCATTCGCTCATCTATATGTGAAATTTATTCCCATCCCATATAGATTTATATATGCCCCCATAGTGCGGTTCTACTTCTGGCACTCTGGCATATCTCTATACCAGGATATTGTACATGGGATATCCTTGATTGTGGTTGATTTTCACTGGGTTATTGGTTTATTATGTTTATTATTTTTATTTTTATTTTATTTTTAATTCACTATAATATTGTGGTAGCTGGAGAAATTACCACCAGGAAATCACCAGGAATTCACTATATGTTGTATTGTGCAATTATGTCCCATATTTCTTTTGTGCTCTGTGGCTATCCTAGGGGTTATCCTGCAGGGTAGCTCAGGTACACACACTATAGGGTGCATGTTGTTTAGTATATTACCCACTTACACTTTACAGACACATTAATACTTGAAGTACTGACACTTTATCTGAGGTTGGGATTACATGCACTGAGCATTGTTGGGGTACACATATCTGTGGTGCAGTCTTCTGTCCCCCCCCCCTCCACTTACGTCTTGTCACTGATTACCATTAGGTAGCGCCACTTACCCCATCTTTCTGTTTGGTTTTTCATTATTTAGAGTTCCCCTAGGAGAGCCCTATTAGGGGAGGCAGCAGACCTATCTTTTATCCTAAGCGCGGTTATTTATATATTCATATACGTTATACAGTGTTACGTCACCCCCAACAACCAAAGACCAAGTTTTCCACACCCATTTGGCAGGTGCATATCATTGCAATTTTTGATAGCAAGGCCAATTCTTGCTTTCATCAAGAGTACCTGTATAGGGTTATGGTGTGAAGGCACCACCGACACCCAAAGACCAATTTTTCCACACCTGTTTGATAGGTGTATATCATTGCAATTTTATGACAGCAAGGCCAATTCTTGCTTTTATTAAGAGTACCTTTATAGGGTTATGGCGTGAAGGCGCCACCAACACCCAAAGCCCAATTTTTCACCTGTTACTTCTATCCAAAGTCTGCGAAAGAGACACCAGAATTTATCCAAAAAAATCTCTAATCTTGTTCTGAGTGCACTAAATTGTGGCCTTATCATACAGACTGGCTCCCAAGCCATTGTTTATAAAATAAAGAAAGCTTGAATGGAAAATGTAATTTTTGTTGGCTTTATAAACATCATTATTGCTGCAGCAGGCTCTATACATGGTACAGATGTGCCACATTACAGGCAGATTAAGGGGACCCTTCAGGCACTATATTTAAAGAAAATTTTAATTTTTAGTGTTATTTATCATGTTGATGGTTTCACTTTAAGCATCAGTAAATCACTGCTCATTTAAAAATTATGTTTTTTACAAACTTTTTTTCGTTGATATATGGCCCCCAGGACAGTACCCCATAACCATTGTATGCCCAATTACTTGCATATAAGCCTTCAAAATGGGCACTTTTGTTGAATGAAAGAACACAAAGGCTCATCTCACATTTACCAAAAATATCTTCATTATCCCCAAGACTTTTAGGCAAATATTTTGTGCACTGATGAGACAAAAATGTAACTTTTTGGAAGGTGTGCGTCCCGTTACAACTGGCAAAAAACTAATACAGCGTTTTATAACAAGATCATCATACCAACAGTCAGACATGGTGGTGGTAGCATGATGGTCTGGGGCTGCTTTGCACGACTTACCATAATTGATGGAACCATGAATTCTAAGCTCTACCAGAAAAAAGGAGAATGTCCGGCCATCAGTTCGTGACCTCAAGCTCAAGTGCACTCGGGTTATGCAGCAGGACAATGATCCGAAACGCAACAACAAGTCCACTTCCAAATGGTTCAAACAAAGCTAAATTTAGGTTTTGGAGTGGCCTAGTCAAAGCCCAGACTTAAATCCAATTGAGATGCTGTATCAAGACCTTAAACAGGCCGTTCATGCTGGAAAACCCTCCAATGTGGCTGAATTAAAACAATTCTGCAAAGAAGAGTGGGCCAAAAGTGCTCCACAGCAATGTGAAAGACTCATTGTCAGTTATTGCAAATGCTTGATTGTAGTTGTTGCTGCCAAGGGTGGCACAACCAGTTATTAGGTTTAGGGGCAATTACTTTTTTACATAAAGCCAGGCAGGTTTGGACAGCTTTTTTGCCTTAATAAATGAAACCATCATTTAAAAGCTGAATTTTGTATTTACTCGGGTTACCTTTGTGTAATAATAACATTTATTTGATGATCTGAGTCATTTAAGTATGACAAATCTGCAAAAAAAAAAAAAAATCAGAACTGGGGCAAATACTTTTTCACAGCATTGTATATGTATATATATATATATATATATATATATATATATATATATATATATATATATATATATATATATATATATATATATATATTATTATATACTGTATATATATATATATATATATATATATATATATATATATATATATATATATATATATATATATACACACACATACATGCAGTATGTTATTTATTGTGCTCCAGCCAATTTCTCAGGGGGTGTGCTTATGCCCTGTACACACGGTCGGACATTGATTGGACATTCTGACAACAAAATCCATGGATTTTTTCCGATGGATGTTGGCTCAAACTTGTCTTGCATACACACGGTCACACAAAGTTGTCGGAAAATCCGATCGTTCTGAACGCGGTGACGTAAAACACGTACGTCGGGACTATAAACGGGGCAGTAGCCAATAACTTTCGTCTCTTAATTTATTCTGAGCATGCGTGGCACTTTGTGCTTCGGATTTGTGTACACACGATCGGAATTTCCGACAATGGATTTGTTGTCGGAAAATTTTATAGCAAGCTCTCAAACTTTGTGTGTCGGAAATTCCTATGGAAAATGTGTGATGGAGCACAACTTCCGACAACAAGGTCCTATCACACATTTTCCATTGGAAAATACTATCGAGTGTATAGGGCATTAGAAGGTGGCTGGGGAGGCATATAAATAATCTGAGATTTAGAGCAGCAGGGTCTCTTCTCCCTGTGCCATGGAATCCACCAGTCTGGGTGGGGTGCCCGATTCTTGCTATTATTGATCAAGGTCTCAGCTGTGGCAGAGCTGGGGGGGGCTACTTCTAATATTCAACATTTAAAGCTAGTGAAGAGAAACATTATCTGGGAACCCTTGTCTGTCGAGGGCACGGTGGAGATTAGAAGGAGCCTGGTTGTCCTGTGGCATAGTGAGCATTAACATCTCCCTCACTGAAGAGTGTCCTGTGAATATTGGAAGGAGGCATCTGATCATTTTGTGACATTGTGAGTACTGAACTGGGTTCAGGGTTATTGTGACTGTGCGCTAAATCTCTTGGGTGGAAAAGCCAGTAATATTTCTGCCTGGCATAAGTTCTAAAAAAGGGACTCGGTTTTGCCATATGCACTTGTTCCTACATGGAGACTGCTTGGAGAAACTTGGGAAAGTGAAGTGTCCTCCTGTAAATATTCAGTGAATCTGGAGTATCCAAAATTACCATACACCCCACCCAAGTTCTTCAACAATAAAAACTCTAAAAAGGCACCCCTAGACTGATTATTGAGCCAGAATGGATAGGCTTTTGCTGTGTGCCTGACTGCCTCTGCACTAACTCTGTGGAAGAACTGGTTACATTTACAGTGGCTCCTACGGTTGTAGCGCTACAACTATCATGCATATTCTGTTACTAAAATTGGATTACATAACTCTCTGAGCTTCATTTTAACAATGATGGTATGTAAAATTTGGTAACCCATAGTAACCAGATTTCTAAAGAAAATGATCAGTAGAAGGCAGTTTTTATTGGCTGTCATGGATTGCTGCACTTTTTATGTTTCTGTTTGCCCTTATTGAATGAGCATTATACTGTGTGCTTCGCTTGTAAAAAGAGCATGAAATATAAACTGGAGTGTAATATGATGACAGAGATTAGCGATGGTATAAAAAAGTGTGGTCTGGTGTAGTTAGGCTAACAGTTCATGAACAGTAGAGAACAGCTGCAAACAGTGATACCCCCTGGCTGAGGACCTGAGAGGTGTCATGTTAGGCAGAGAGTATGGAGTCAGCGATCTTTGCATTCAGCAAACTAACCAGTTCCTGTCTGAAAGGTCATACTGTATATTTTACGATGTAGCAACATCTGTGCTTTGTAGCCAGGTATTATAAAGCAGGGAAAGTTATGTGAGATTTATAAATGTTTTTTTTACACAGAACAGTTCATATAATTGGCTCGTACTTATATTTATTTACCTACACTATATGTAATTACATTATATTACTGTACACTGTATGTAATACATGTCCTAGAATGCAACACAACTCTGCCTTTTAATAAAAAGCCTGTATTCCCTATTATTCCCCAATAAATATTATTCCCTATTATTATTATTATTCACTGGAGAGCACAACTTTTTTTAAGTTTTAGATCATCATGAAATTCAGATTTTGCTTTTATTTTTTTTATAGTCTGGGAGCCCATTGGAGAGATTTCTCCTCACTTCCTGTTCCTCCGACAACCTGTGACAGCTCAGCCAGAATTGAGTGAAGCCGTTTTCCCAGGAAGAGGAAGATTCTATTACTTTCCTACTTTATGTAAAAGGCTAGATAATTAACCACTTGACCTTTTTTGCGATTCTACACTGCATTACTTTAACTGACAATTGCACGGACATGCAATACTGTATCCAAATAAAATGTATGTTCTTTTTTCCCCACAAATAGAGCTTTCTATTGGTGGTATTTGATCACCTCTGCGTCCTTTATTTTTTGCGCTATAAAAATAAATAAATAAATTAAAAAATATATATATTTTTTACTTTCTGCTATAAAACCTATCCAATAAAAAAAATTGAAAAAATCAAATTTCTTCATAAATTTAGGCTAATGTGTATTCTGCTACATATTTTTGGTAAAAAAATTCCCAATAAGCGTATATTAATTGGTTTGCACAAAAGTTAGAGCGTCCACAAACTATGGGATATTTTTATTTATATATTACTAGAAATGACGGCGATCAGCGACTTAAAGCAGGACTGCGATATTGCAGTGGACATTCTGACACTGACACTTTTTGGGAACCAGTGACACTAATACAGTGACCGGTGCTAAAAATATTCAATGTCACTGTACTAATGACACTGACTGGGAAGGGGTTAAACATCTAGGGCGATCAAAGGGTTAAATGTGTGCCTAGCTAGTGTTTTACTATGCTGTGTGAGGTGCTTTTACTAGTTGAAGAGATGGAATATATTCATATTCCATCCCTTCCTTCCTGTCAGAACAGCAATCTGCCTTTTTTACATAGGCAGATCAGAGTTCTGTGTCTCTGCCTGCCGATTGGCGGGTGCCGGAAGACATTGAGTACCCTGCACTGGCCGATCAGCTTCCTCTGTGTGTAATCAAAGCAGAAGCGAGCCACCGGATGTGTGTATGTGTGCCCCCTATCCTGAAGTGGCGGATCACGTATATATATATGATCAGGCACTCAGGTAAAACTGCTATAGGGTGGACCTAAAGTGTTACTAAACCCAGGACCTTGTATTCAATTTATCTGGTCTCCCACACAATGTGGAACTGCAATTATTTTAGTAAATATAAATTGCTAAATACCTTTTCTCATCAGCAGTTAGAGCAGTCTTGTGACGTCTATCAGTGTCCAGCCAAGCACTGGTTAAAGCTTGTATGAGGAGTTTCATGAGTGTCCAATGAGACTGCAAGACCCTCTCCTGACCCTCTGTCTGGACAGTGCTGATTGTCTCTGTGCTGATCACATGCACCCTCCCAAGAAAAAAAAATCTCTCTAGTAATACACACCAAACTGAGCATGTGCAGCCAGACTTCATAGACTCTGTGTGTGAAATTATTAGGGGACATTGGAAAGAGGGGAGGATCAGAGAAGACAGGATTAAACAGAATTTTTACATAATGTGGAGGATTAGAGGATTGCCCCTTAGGTACCACAGTGAGCATAACAAGCATGCTTTACTGCATATACAGACTGATTTTACTGTTGTGGGTTTAGTGACACTTTCAATCAGTTTGGCTTTTTTCAACAAAAAGATCTTATTGTCAAGTATGGGCATATCTCAACATGATTCTGCCCTAGGAATACTTAAAAGATGGCACCCTTTTCTACAAGCTCTGTTCCTTGTGTTATATTATAATTCATAAATCATAGTAAATACCAATGCTAGAATGAACTATTGGAGGCAATATGGAGTCTACTAGAACTATGTTTTTCACTGTACAGACTGCAAAACAAGGAAAAAGAAGGATGATTTCACATTTCCAAACAATAAGGATGTTGTCAAACCCTATTAGCATGACCTGTGCCCCCTAACGCTGTTATCTATTCTTTTTCTTTTAGATTGTGTCTCTTCATCCCCCAGATGTAAAGAGTGTTCCCTTGCCCTCTCTAATGACCTTAAAGTGAATTACTCAACACCAAGTTTACTATATGGACATCTTATGTATTCATACATGTTGATCATACCCCCCTTAATCTCCTCCTCTCAAGAGAGAATAAATCCAGTTCCTCTAATCTTTCCTCATAGCTGAGCTCCTCCATGCATCTTATCAGTGTGTTTGCCCTTCTCTGCACTTTCTCCAGTTCCCCTATATCATTTTTGTACACTGGTGCCCAAAACTGAACTGCATATTCCAGATGAGGTCTTACTAATGATTTGTACAGGGGTAAAATGATATCCCTCTCTCTGGAGTCCATACCTCTCTTAATACAAGAAAGGACTTTGCTCACTTTGGAAACTGCAGCTTGGCATTGCATGCTATTATTAAGTTTATGATCTACCAAAACCCCCAGATTCTTCTCCACTATTGACTCCCCCAGCTGTTTACCTCCTAGTATGCGTGCATGAGGTGAAATATTCTGAAACGGCGCACAGACAGCAAAACAAATGTTACAAGGGTGTTAACCCTTCCCTATGCTATCTATCAAAAATTTAAAAAAAAAAAAAATTGGCTGGAGTTTCACTTAAAAAATATACCTGTTCCAAGAGCATATTAAATAAGGGCATTAGTCAATGCATCCCATTGGGTAATACATTTAAAAGAGCAAACAAAAGTCCTGGATGGCTTAACTCCAATGTAAAAATGCATATAAAAGCAAAGGAGAAGGCCTTCAAAAAATACAAGGTTGAGGATCATCATCAGCATTCAGACTTTATAAAGAATGCAACAAAGTAAGGGTGCAATAAGGACGGCTAAGATAGAACATGAAAGACACATAGCGGAGGAGGACAATGTAAAGTATGTAAACAGTAAATAAGGGAGGACAGACCATATTGGCCCCATAAAGAATGAGGAAGGACATCTGTTTACAAAGGATGGGAAGATGGCGAAGGTATTGAATTTATTCTTCTCCTCAGTCTTCACGAGGGAATCGGGGGGCTTCAGTAACCAAAACTGCAGTGTTTATCCTCATGACACATCACAGGAAGCACCTCCATGGTTAACAGAGGACAGAATTAAAATTAGACTTGGGAAACTTAACATTAATAAATCACCGGGACCAGATAACTTGCACCCGAGGGAACTCAGTCAAGTAATTGCCAGACCATTGTTCCTAATTTTTACTGACGGTCTACTGACTGGAATGGTACCAGCTGATTGGAGAAAAGCCAATGTAGCACCAATATTTCAAAAAGGGCCAAACTACATCCCTTGGAATTACAGACTAGTTAGCCTTACAATCAATAGTATGCAAGCTCTTGGAGGGGATGATAAGGGACTATATATAGGATTTGTGTAATGAAAACGGTACCATTAGCAGTAATCAGCATGGATTCATGATGAACCGTTCTTGCCAAACCAATCTATTAACCTTCTATGAGGAGGTGAGTTGCCATCTAGATAAAGGAAGGCCCGTAGACGTGGTGTATCTGGATTTTACAAAAGCATTTGACACAGTTCCCCATAAACGTTTATTGTACAAAATAAGGTACATTGGCATGGACCATAGGGTAAGTACATCGATTGAAAACTGGCTACAAGGGCGAGTTCAGAGGGTGGTTATAAATGGGGAGTACTCGGAATGGTCAGGGGTGGGTAGTGGGGTCCTCCAGGGTTCTGTGCTGGGACCAATCCTGTTTAATTTGTTCATAAATGACCCTCATGATGGGGTAAACAGTTCAATCTCTGTTTTTGCGGACGATACTAAGCTAAGCAGGGCAATAACTTCACAGGATGTGGAAACCTTGCAAGAAGATCTGAACAAATGAATGGGGTGGGCAACTACATGGCAAATGAGGTTGAATGTAGAAAATGTAAAATAATGCATTTGGGTGGCAAAAATATGAATGAATTCTATACACTGGGGGGAGAACCTCTGGGGGAATCTAGGATGGAAAAGGACCTGGGGGTCCTAGTAGATGAGGCTCAGCAATGACATGCAATGCCAAGCTGCTGTTAACAAAGCAAACAGAATATTGGCATGCATTAAAAAGGGGATTATTTCCAGAGATAAAATGATAATTCTCCCGCTCTATGAGACTCTGGTCCGGTCGCACCTAGAGTATGCTGTCCAGTTCTGGGCACCAGTCCTCAGGAAGGATGTACTGGAAATGGAGCAAGTGCAAAGAAGGGCAACAAAACTAATAAAGGGTTTGGAGGATATTAGTTGCGAGGAAAGGTTGCGAACACTGAACTTATTCTCTCTGAAGAAGAGACGCTTGAGAGGGGATATGATTTCAATTTACAAATACCATACTGGTGACCCCACAATAGCGATAAAACTTTTTCGCGGAAGGGAGTTTAACAAGACACGTGGCCACTCATTAAAATTAGAAGAAAAGAGGTTTAACCTTAAACTATGTAGAGGGTTCTTTACTGTAAGAGCGGCAAGGATGTGGAATTCCCTTCCACAGGCGGTGGTCTCAGCGGGGGGCATCGATAGTTTCAAGAAACTATTAGATAAGCACCTGAACGACCGCAACATACAGGGATATACAATGTAATACTGACATATAATCACACGCATAGGTTGACTTGATGGACTTGTGTCTTTTTTTTACCTCACCTACTATGTAACTACATACAAATTCAACTTAAGAACGAACCTACAGAATCTTGTTTGTAACCCAGGCACTGCCTAAAGGGGCAGCATTAATAGAGTTTCAACTAACAAACACACAGCTTCCATATTTTTTATTGTAGAGTTAAACAATAATTGTAGTGGGTGGAACTGATACTTTGTTTGACTGAATATGAAAAAATCACTCTAACAATAATTTTTTATGTAGTAACTTTTTATTTTCAGACAACATTGAAAACACAAACGCTTTTAGTTCAAACTGGTAAAATCATTCATGAAATGTGTAGTAACTCCAGTTAATGAGCAGCGGTTGTCTAATTCTGATGATGGGCACAATCTTTTTTGTTAGATCACATTGTTGCTTGTTAGTTATTTCTGCACTGATGCTCTTTGCTTATTGGCTTGCATGTTGCCTTTGTAGAACAAAATAAAACCCTTTGCAAAGAGGACATTTTTAGCTTATGCAGTGTCATTTATGCATAGCAATCAAGCAGTAACATTACATGACTAAGAATGAACATCTCATATGAAAGTAAATCTTTTGTCTTATCCTGTGAAGAAAATGATTCTACTACAGAGCACTTCAAAAAATAACAGCTGGAAGCTGCCACAGATAATACAATATTTCCTAAAATAATTTGCATGTGTGGTGAGGTCTAAATAATTTGCATGTGTGGTGAGGTCTCCATGCAGAACTTCGGTGGCTCAATTTATTGTGTTCATTCTGATTCAAGGAACTCAGTTCCAATAAAACACAATTGTCATTAAGAGTCCCAGAAAAGAGGTTATTGGGACAAGCATAGGGATTACACAGGGTTGATCAAGTCACCTTCTTCATCCTGTGACAATGTTTGAACCTAGCGACTGGCTGCTCAGGTTCCAGCACAGCATCACAGGAGGAGGCCACATGACTCCCCATACAGAAGCAATAGGTATATTGGGGTGGCTGCGGCATAGGAACAAGCTATGGGGGAACTCTGTAATGATGAGTATCAGTAAATTGGGGGGTAAGGTTTAAAGAGACTCTTTCACTTTGTCCAGAGAATATTACTAACATATTTGAGATTAGAAAATGTATATGTATTACAATACAGATTCACATCTAAAAATAATGATAAAAATGTTGACATGTTTAACAGAAGTAAAGCTATAGGCAAACTTTTTTCTGTTTTTTAGCTGAAATCTGGAAGGGTTAGAATTTTTGTCCAGCTTTATTGCTCAGGAGAGCTTTCCACTTGCTGCTATGCCCCATGACACCAGGACAAGAAATTAGGAAATTATGGTAGCCACTGGGACAGGAAATCACAGGCAGAAAAAAAAAATTGACAGTGGTCCTAACTTTTCCCCACGAAACCCACAAAAAATATTTTGTTGTTCCTTGGTGTACACACGCTTAAGATTTTTCATAATTTCCTGTCCACTCAAGTCTTTGCCACCTGAACAAGAAGCAAGGGGGAATCTCCCCAATGGGATCACAGACAAAAAAGGAAAAAAAAAATGACTCTGGGATTGTAACACCTCCCCACTCTATCAAAACCTAGAAAGCTTTGTCTGGAGTTGTACTTTAATCATGGCAGTCACAATTTAAACTAGTCGACAAATCATAACAAGAGTGCAAGTGTAATGTAGAAATCTTTATCTTTGATCATTGTGTAGTTATTGCAGCCAATGTCAAATGATTGTGGCTTTTTCTGACCCTGACCCTGTTTCTTTTACTATCACTTTGTACATGCTACTTTGCTATCAACATTTGAAAGGTTATTCGAAGCACATTGCATTTTTCTGTCTTCTCAAATACATCATAGTCATATACAACACACAATAACATACTAAATAAATAATGATGTGCATATAGCTTTACAACATCCCATTATCCCTCACTTCATTTTAGGGAAAAAAATTAGACATTTCAGGATCGGTTTATCATCCTTTGACTTGTCATTAGTCAGAAAAATAAAGACTTTCAGACCTGCCTATAAGTATATATACCAAATAATCAGGATAAAGCAAACCAGCAGTTTTATATATGAGTTGGACTACATTTTGCATTTTTAATTGGTTAGCATATCCCTAATTCAACTCTATAGTTTTAACTTTATTTGTCGACTTGCAGATTAGCAATTCAAATAGAGACACATGAATGTTTTCTCACCCAACAGGCTGTGACTTAGACCAGCTTATTTTTGCAAAAGGAAAAGAGAACATGTAGGACTCACAAGAAAAATTCCAATCAGATCAATCACTTTGATACTGGCATCCTGTGTAAAGTTCTATATTACACTGCATTGTACTCCCATTTAACCCCATTAAACTGCATTGCACCCCCATTTAATGCCCAATAATTGTTGCAAAAATACACATATTGTTTACAAGGTCACTCCACACCTTGGCCCATTTATAAAATGCAGGCCATGGTGTAGAGCCTGCAGTATGACACAGAGTTCTGTCTATGTAGCACTGCAAAGAGAACTCTCTGACCGGAGAAGAGGTCAGCCACATGTTTTTGACAGGTCATGTGACTAGGCTCTACCTTCTGAAGCAAGCAGAGTGCAAAGCACACCACAGTGTTAGGCCCTAGTGCTGCTTTACAAATGGACCCCTAAATCACATACTGATATTCATGAAGCTTTGCAATCTAAAAAGGTAATATCACCTTTGCATCTGTTTTCAGGCAGGCCATTTACAATTTTAAAACTGAACACAGTTTGATAATTCTTTGCCTTACATGGAATACAATAATAGCATCAAGGTTTTAACCGTATGCCATAAAACATAGAGTATTTTCAATTTTACTGTAGATTTTTCTATTCTCTCCCTCCTTCCTCCCTATTACATATGCGCTAAGAGTTTTTAGGTGTAAATTGTTTGATATTGCCTATCCACTCTCCCACCTCCCTAGAGTGACATACCTCCAGCTGCCCGCAGCCTCCTGGGATTTTCACATTACACATCCCAGGAGGGAGCAGGTCAGTAAGTACAGAATTATTGCAAGTTTTTGCATCTGCATAGCTGACATCTAATGCAGGCGCAAAGTCTCATGATACCTCGGCTCGGCTGACTTACCAAACTGCAGCCCCCAGGGATGTTTGATATGATAATCCCAGGAGGCTGCTGGCAGCTGAAGGTATCTAATTTATGGGAAGTGGGAAGTGGGAGGGTGGTGGCAATATTAAACAATTCACAGGTAACAAAATATTTCTAGCAAGTGTGTAATTGAGGGGAGGGAATGAAAAAGAAAAGAAATAAAGGGTGAAAGGGCCACTTTAATGCTCTTATTCTCTCCAATAATTTAAGCAATACCCTAAAAGAGTTTAGTCCTAAGCATTTTCTTTTTTTAAGCTTTTTCTGAGATAGTTTTATTTAAGTAATCTGTGAGCAACATAAGCAGCAAGACATGTGGGTCTGAACCTTAGTCCTTGAGCCCAAATAATTGCATTTTTGCCATCCGAAGTTCACCAAGCATGCTTTTTAGATTATGGCATACAGCGATTTAAACATGAACAAGGACCTCTATACAGGACATACAGAATCTGATTTTTTAGCACACATAATGATGAGCCGACAAAGGGACACATATTACATAAGAAAAGTGCAACAACAGTTAAAAAGAACAAATAAGCAAATTGTTTACATATACTAAGATGTGCATATTTAAAAATACACAACATACATTAGTAATAATATAGGACACCACAAAACACATGATGAAGACAGATTTCTTTTTTTTTTCTTTGCAGTTTTAAATGAAAGACCCAGGTATATCTCATTCAGACCTCAAGCTGCAAAATGTAAAGAAAAGGCAAAAATGAGTGAAACTTATTTACATATTTTTGTAAATGTATTAGCTTTCAGTACATCAGTGATGGAAGTTTCACAACAGGGTTCCCTTTGAATAGTAAAATCCCACCTTTAGGCTCCCCTCACAATATACTTAACCTTTCCTGTAACCCTTACCGCCATGCTGACCCTTCATTTTTTATTTTTTGTACTGTCATAATTTTTCCTGCAATAGAATCTGTGCAGTAAAAACAAACATCCCAAACCAAAATACATGAGTATTCATGCATCATGTTTCTGACAAGTGTGCTACATTTTCAGAAGGACATACGTCAGTAAGTCAGTCATTACTGAGCTGTTAAAAAGAAACTTTATTTTGTAAAAAAAAATAAAAGTTAGCAGCTACAACTACTTTAACTGCTGACTAGTAAGAAACATACACTTACCAGCAAACGACATCCAGCGCTGTCTTCCTCGGTGCTGATTAGACATGTGCATTCGTTTTCGTCCGAATGCATTTTCGTCCGAATTTCAGATATTTTCGTTATTGTTTTAACAAACCATAACGAAAGTACAGAATCCGAAAAACAAAAGATCCGACATAAACAAATGCTTTATTTTTGTTTTCGTTGCTACAACAGTTCGATATAGATAGGAGATTCTACATGATGATGACAATAACAATCTGTGTCCATCAAACCTGTGGTCGAATGTGCCTAACCTTAACTCTACTAGTCCAAGATTATTCTACATAGAGAGAAAAGATTCGACATAGAGAGAAAAGATTTGACGTAGGGGAGAAAAGATTTGACGTAGGGGAGAAAAGATTCAACGTAGGGGAGAAAAGATTTGACGTAGGGGAAAAAAGATTTGACGCAGGGGAGAAAAGATTCGACGTAGGGGAGAAAAGATAAATAAAAATAATGATGATGATAAATGTTATTGGCTGATTGTAACCAAAGAGGAGGAGCAATAAAATAGCTAGAACTAAGTACACACATACTTTGGCTTATGGTGTCTGTTGAAAGTTCTAAGAAGATTCGAGGGAGCAGGTAAACTATACAGCGTCGTACAGTTTAGCTGCTCCGTCGAATCTTCTTTGAACATTCAACAGACACCATAAGCCTTCAATGACAAATTCAACCTTAATTTGGATTTTTGGACGAATGCAATTTTTTACGAAAAACTAAATTAATAAAAACGAATTTAGGGAGTAACTAAATAAATGTATTTTTCGGACAAAAAAGAAATTCCGAAACAAAATATTTCAGTGTGCACATGTCTAGTGCTGATCCTTTGCTTCCGGGCTTTCGCTCATCTAGAATATGGGAGCAGCTGTGACTTCCTGAAGTCTCACAGCTGGCTCCCCACTGTGCATGTGCATGGCAGGGCAACACTGTGAGCCCCGCAGCCTCCTGGGATGTGTGATGTGTCCTAGGAGGCTGTAGGTAGGGAAGGAGGCCATAAAAAGCTGGCAAAATTCTTGTCTAGGTAAGTATTGAGGAAATTAAAGTTGGCACATTAATAGATCCTTATATGTTGTTTTTAAATACTACTAGTATCACTTCACCCTGAATCATCACTGAATCTGTCTTTACTTTGTAGAACACATCCCCTGCCCCCCCCCCCCTCTTAAAGGAGAATTACAGTGGGGACGGAAAGTATTCAGACCCCCTTACATTTTTCACTCTTTGTTATATTGCTGCCATTTGCTAAAATCATTTAAGTTCATTTTTTTCCTCATTAATGTACACACAGCACCCCATATTGACAGAAAAACACAGAATTGTTGACATTCTTGCAGATTTATTAAAGAAGAAAAACTGAAATATCACATGGTCCTAAGTATTCAGACCCTTTGCTGTGACACTCATATTTATATTAGGTGCTACCCATTTCTTCTGATCATCCTTGAGATGGTTCTACACCTTCATTTGAGTCCAGCTGTGTTTGATTATACTGATTGGACTTGATTAGGAAAGCCATACACCTGTCTATATAAGACCTTACAGCTCACAGTGCATGTCAGAGCAAATGAGAATCATGAGGTCAAAGGAACTGCCTGAAGAGCTCAGAGACAGAATTGTGGCAAAGCACAGATCTGGCCAAGGTTACAAAAAAATTCTGCTGCACTTAAGGTTCCTAAGAGCACAGTGGCCTCCATAATCCTTAAATGGAAGACGTTTGGAACGACCAGAAACCTCCCTGGTGCTGTCCTTTCGGCCAAACTGAGATATCGGGGGAGAAGAGCCTTGGTGAGAGAAGTAAAGAAGAACCCAAAGATCACTGTGGCTGAGCTCCAGAGATGCAGTCGGGAGATGGGAGAAAGTTGTAGAAAGTCACTGCAGCCCTCCACCAGTCGGGGCTTTATGGCAGAGTGCCCCAATGGAAGCCTCTCCTCAGTGCAAGACACATGAAAGCCTGCATGGAGTTTGCTAAAAAACACCTGAAGGACTCCAAGATGGTGAGAAATAAGATTCTCTGGTCTGATGAGACCAAGATGGATCTTTTTGGCCTTAATTCTAAGCGGTATGTGTGGAGAAAACCAGGCACTGCTCATCACCTGTCCAATACAGTCCCAACAGTGAAGCATAGTGGTGGCAGCATCATGCTGTGGGGGTGTTTTTCAGCTGCAGGGACAGGACGACTGGTTGCAATCGAGGGAAAGATGAATGCGGCCAAGTACAGGGATATCCTGAACGAAAACCTTCTCCAGAGTGCTCAGGACCTCAGAATGGGCCGAAGGTTTACCTTCCAACAAGACAATGACCCTAAGCACACAGCTAAAATAACGAAGGAATGGCTTCACAACAACTCCGTGACTGTTCTTGAATGGCCCAGCCAGAGCCCTGACTTAAACCCAATTAAGCATCTCTGGAGAGACCTAAAAATGGCTGTCCACCAACATTTACCATCCAACCTGACTGAACTGGAGAGGATCTGCAAGGAGGAATGGCAGAGGATCCCCAAATCCAGGTGTGAAAAACTTGTTGCATCTTTCCCAAAAAGACTCATGGCTGTATTAGATCAAAAGGGTGCTTCTACTAAATACTGAGCAAAGGGTCTGAATACTTAGGACCATGTGATATTTCAGTTTTTCTTTTTTAATAAATCTGCAAAAATGTCAACAATTCTGTGTTTTTCTGTCAATATGAGGTGCTGTGTGTACTTTAATGAGGAAAAAAAAATGAACTTAAATGATTTTAACAAATGGCTGCAATATAACAAAGAGTGGAAAATGTAAGGGGGTCTGAATACTTTCTGTCCCCACTGTATATAAAAAATGGTTGGTTAAACCCACAAGTGTTTTTTTTACCACTCCTATGCCTTTATTATGGATTTAGGAATTTACAGATGCAGCAAGTTAGAAATTGAATGAAAGGTTTAGCACTGTAAAACACTTTTGGATAGATAAATAGTGCATTTTATATACAACTACAGTATATAAATCAGACCAAAAATTAGGGACAAATCAGGAGGAAAGAGGGACAGAGGAACTTTGTTCAAAATGAGGGACAGTCCCTCGAAATCAGGGACAGTTGGGAGCTATAAGTATATGTACTTCAATTGCACATTTAGCTGTTTGCCTGGACTTCAGCTTGAATTGCAGTACATCTGTTTCTTTTACGTGTCAATGGCTGTATCAAGCTTGTTACATGATAGCTTTGCATCACAGTAGGTGGGCTGCCTCATTTTCAGCATTGATGTTGTACCATTTACTTTCTGTAATATTTTTATTGACCTTATCCCCCTTTTTAGGAAGACACTAAAGTCAGGGGCCAGCAAAGGAAACATGTACATGAACACTGGGTACACTATGTACCCTACCCATCATTGAGTAGGCAACCCCTATAAGCTAAAGATTTATTTGATCATTGTAACACGAAACTTAATGTTCTCATAGATTTAAGATGCCAGCCTCCTGATTATTTTTGCATGCATCAAGCAGAGATCAAAGCTTGTGGGGTAGTTCCCAACAGCCATGAATAGGATTTTCTGGAGCCAGAATGATTGGATATATTAGAAAAATCTGCCCTTTCATCATTGTTTTCAACATAGATAATTCTGCACTAAGCCTGTCTGCAAGTACCCCCCCCCCCCCTCCCAATGCCCAAAATAAAAATGTTAATACAAGTTGGGTTCTGTTTTTGGGCAGAAGCTTGCCCAAAAAACATTGGATAGCATATGTAGGCCAGACCGTTATTGTCTATAGCCATTAGCCTGCTTTATTTGCAGTCTTTCTTGTAGTATGAACAATACTTACCGGAACTGTTTATCAATCCAAGATGGGATTACTGGGGAACTGCATTGAGAAATGAAAAAATGTAGTTAACACACTTCTATGAACTCTTTTCAAATACAGATACACATTTGACTTAATTTTGTTTTTGGTGCCCAGTTCCTTTTAGTCTGTTAAAGCGGTATTAAATCTAAAGACAAACATTTGCTATATTGCAGTTTACCAATCCTTAAAAGTAGTGACTACATTAGCTTTAATTTTTACAGGACATGGCTCCAGTAATCCATGTCCTTAGTTTGCTTGTCTTCAGCAAACTGTTTGCAGGCTTTCTTGTGCATCATTTTTAGAAGAGGCTTCCTTCTGGGACAACAGCCATGCAGACCAATTTGATGCAGTGTGCGGCATATGGTCTGAGCACTGACAGGCTGACCCCCCACCCCTTCAACCTCTGCAGCAATGCTGGCAGCACTCATACGTCTATTTTCCAAAGACAACCTCTGGATATGACGCTGAGCATGTGCACTCAACCTCTTTGGTCGACCATGGTAAGGCCTGTTCTAAGTGGAACCTGTCCTGTTAAACCGCTGTATGGCCTTGGCCACTGCGCCACAGCTCAGTTTCAGGGTCTTGACAAACTTCTTATAGCCTAGGCCATCTTTATGTAAAGCAACAATTCTTTTTTTCAGATCCTCAGAGAGTTCTTAGCCATGTTGAACTTCCAGTGACCAGTATGAGAGAGTGAGAGAGATAACTCAGATAACTAATTTAACACACCTGCTCCCCATTCACACCTGAGACCTTGTAACACTAACGAGTCACATAACACTGATGCCGCGTACACACGGTCAGACTTTCCAGCATACTTGGTCTGGGGGACCAGAGTGTGCTGGACAATCCGCCCGTGTGTACTGTAGGCTCCGGCGGACTTTTCCGGCGGACTTTTTTCCAAAAGCCCGCCGGACCTAGATTTGAAACAAGTTTTAAATCTTTCTGTCTGACTCAGTTTCGGGCGGAAAGTCCGCTCGTCTGTGTGCTGGTCCGACGGAAAGCCCGCTCGTGTGTATGCTGGTCCAACGGACCAGATACGACGCGAGGGCAGGGTATTGCATTTCGCGCTCGCTGCAATAGGAAAAACAAACTTTCCTATTGCGGCGAGCGCGGGGCATACCAGGCCCTTAGGTCTGGTATGGATTATAAGGGGAACCCCCCTACGCCGAAAAAACGGCGTGGGGTCCCCCCTAAAATCCATACCAGACCCCGATCCGAGCACGCAGCCTGGCCGGTCAGGAAAGGGGGTGGGGACGAGCGAGCGCCCCCCCTCCTGAACCGTACCAGGCCGCATGCCCTCAACATAGGGGGTGGGTGCTTTGGGGGAGGGGGGCGCCCTGCGGCCCCCCCATGTTGAGGGCATGCGGCCTGGTATGGTTCAGGAGGGGGGGCGCTCGCTCGTCCCCACCCCCTTTCCTGACCGGCCAGGCTGCGTGCTCGGATCGGGGTCTGGTATGGATTTTAGGGGGGACCCCACGCCGTTTTTTCGGCGTAGGGGGGTTCCCCTTATAATCCATACCAGACCTAAGGGCCTGGTATGACCCGCGACAGGGCTCGCAAGGTGTCAATCTCGCCGATAAAAGCGGCAAGATTGACATCCTTTTCTAGTCCCGTCACACCTGAGTCACGTTCAAAATGAACGGACTTGTCCGTGTGTGGGCAAGTCCGTTCATTCTGAAAGTCCGCCGTAACTCCGGCGAAAGTCCGCCGGAAAGACGGGCAGACTTAGCCCGCCGCAATAGTCTGGGCGTGTGTGGGCAAGTCCGTCCGTTTTAAAGTCCGGCGCACCTGGCGCACAAAGTCTGTCAAAAAGTGTGCCGGACCAAGTAGGACAGAAAGTCCGACCGTGTGTACGCGGCATGGGGAGGGAAAATGGCTAATTGGACCCAATTTGGACATTTTCACTAAGGGGTGTTGCCAGCAGTTTAGACATTAATGGCTGTGTGTTGAGTTATTTTGAGGAGACAGCAAATTTACACTGTTATACAAGCTGTACACTCACTACTTTACATTGTTGCAAAGTGTCATTTCTTCAGTGTTGTCACATGAAAAGATAGAATAAAATATTTACAAAAATGTGAGGGGTGTACTCACTTTTGTGAGATACTGTAAATGAATAAAAACTGATCATTATAAGCACCCTTGTCAGTGTTAAATGGTTCATCTCAACCCTATTACAATTTTGGTGGACAGCTTGGTCTGTTAAAGTGGTTGTAAACCCTTTTTTGGGACTTCTACCTATAGGTAAGCCTAGAATAAGGCGCCATGTAGGAGATGTTTCACTTGTAGTCTGCCGATAAAGTGAACGGCGCATGCACGGGGAAGAAACGAAACTCCGTGCCATTTCTTCCCTAGTGTGTGCCGTTACTGTGCGCATGCGCGGGAGTGACGTCACGTGGCTCCGGCGAATCATAGAGCCGGAGTTTGCAGCCCGGAAGGAAGAGGGGCTTGAAGATGGATGCTGCCTACACAGGGGACATCGCTGGATTCTTTTGCAGGTAAGTGTCACATAATGCGACGCATACTAGCCCATTATGCTTTTAATTTGCAGGCTATACAAGGAGCAAAAGAGGAAGTAAAACCCATCAGGGTTTACTTCCTCTTTTAAGGAAGTTGACTCGCTGAATCACCAGGTGAAAATAAAGAAAAGAAAAGCCTTAAAAGAGAAAACGAATGTAGCCACCACAGTAAATATATTGAAAGCTGCAAATTAATAATAATAATTTGGGGGTGTTGGTTAATACTATCTGCAAAAAAATCAGTGTTGATCTTGTTAACAATTCAGAGCTGTCCTGTGTCCAGTACTCACTTCCTATGTTATTTCTAGAAGAGTAATTAGTCCTCCATCCTTACCCTGTGACTAGCTCTTTGTGGACATGCAAGAGTAGGTGGGTTTAAGCAGCTTGGCAAAAGAAAAGTCCACAAAAATGCTGTGTGTTGTCAGTCCACAAATGGAAAACAATTTGAATGTATAACAAAAATGTACTGCAAATTTTTTTTATTCTATTTTTTACTGACATACACAATTTTTTTCCCTGTTTGGAACACTTAAAACAGTTTTTGCGAATATCTTTGATCCCCTGACCATCACAATATACTGGGATTTTTAAGCTAAGCAATAAAATAATTGCATAAGTTACCTCTGACTTCCAATCTACAGTCCACTTCAGCTTCACCCAGCTCGTTGATGGCTTTGCAGGTATAGGTTCCACCATCAAATGGGCTGGGTTTGCGGATATTCAGGGTAAGAACTCCTTGATTATGTTTCATGAGGAATTTTGGATCATCTCTAATCTCCATTTTATTTTTCATCCAGATCACTCTAGGCTGCATTAAAGAAAAACACTTTAAGAATGACTATTTGAGAGAAGGTCAATTAATATCTAGAGGCACCTACTTATTTTGTACTGTAAAAGTTTACTCCAAAAAAAAACTACCGTATGTTTCATTAGTACTTTCTTCAGTCCCTCTAGAACTCTGAGTTAGAAGTGTCAGGCCCTTTGTCCCTCTGGGACTATGACCTTGAGATGTCAGGTGGGGTGGGACTTCACAGGGGGCCTCACCTTACCTGTCAGCTGTTTCACTGACTATGCAAAAGGCAAACATCTTTAAAATAGTTTGAAAAACACAAAACTTCAGAAACACATTTTAGAACCATAGCACAAACTCATGTTCGACTCGAACATCAGCTGTTCGCCAGTTCGCCGAACAGCAAACAATTTGGGGTGTTCGAGGCAAATTTGAAAGCCGCGGAACACCCTTTAAAAGTCTATGGGAGAAATCAAAAGTGCTAATTTTAAAGGCTTATATGCATGGTATTGTCATAAAAAGTATTTGGGGACCTGGGTCCTGCCCCAGGGGACATGTATCAATGCAAAAAAAAGTTTTAAAAATGGCCGTTTTTTCAGGAGCAGTGATTTTAATAATGCTTAAAGTGAAACAATAAAAGTGTAACATTCCTTTAAATTTCATACCTGGGGGGTGTCTATAGTATGCCTGTAAAGGGGTGCATGTTTCCCGTGTTTAGAACAGTCTGACAGCAAAATGACATTTCAAAGGAAAAAAAGTCATTTAAAACTACTCGCGGCTATTAATGACAAAACACATAAAAGTTCATTGATAAAAACGGCATGGGATTTCCCCACAGGGGAACCCCGAACCAAAATGTAAAAAAAAAAATGGCGTGGGGGTCCCCTTAAATTCCATACCAGGCCCTTCAGGTCTGGTATGGATATTAAGAGGTACCCCACGGCAAAATTAAAAAAAAAATGGCATGGGGGCCCCCCAAAAATCCATGCCAGACCCTTATCCGAGCACGCAACCTGACAGGCCGCAGGAAAATAGGGGGGACGAGAGAGAGCCCCCCCTCCTGAACCGTACCAGACCACATGCCCTCAACATTGGGAGGGTGCTTTGGGGTCGCCCCCAAAGCACCTTGTCCCTATGTTGATGGGAACAAGGGCCTCATCCCCACAACCCTTGCCCGTGGTTGTAGGGGTCTGCGGGCGGGGGGCTTATCGGAATCTGGAAGCCCCGTTTAACAAGGGGACCCCCAGATCCCGGCCCCCCTGTGTGAAATGGTAAGGGCACTTCACAAAAAAAGTGTCAAAAATGTTAAAAATGACAAGAGACAGTTTTTGACAATTCCTTTATTTAAAGTCTTCTTCTTTCCATCTTCTTTCTTCTATCTTCCTTCAGTTTCTTCCTCCATCTTCTTCTTCCTCTGGTTCTTCCTCCGATCCTCTGCCCTTCTTCGTTCTCGGGCCGCTCCACATCCATGATGGGAGGCTCCCGCTGTGTGACGCTTCTCGACTTCTGACGCTTCTTAAATAACGGAAGGCCACCCAGTGACCCCGCCCCCTCTGACGCACGGGGACTTGACGGGGACTTCCCTGAGGCTTTCCCTGTGACATTAGAGGGGGCGGGATCACCCATTACGTTACGAAGATAGAAGAAAGAAGATGGAAAGAAGAAGACTTTAAATAAAGGAATTTCACACAGGGGGGCCAGGATCTGGGGGTCCCCTTGTTAAACGGGGCTTCCAGATCCCAATAAGCACCCCGCCCACAGACCCCCACAACCACCGGGCAAGGGTTGTGAGGATGAGGCCCTTGTCCCCATCAACATGGGGACAAGGTGCTTTGGGGGGACCCCAAAGCACCCTCCCAGTGTTGTGGGCATGTGGCCTGGTACAGTTCAGGAGTGGGGGGCGTTCTCTCGTCCCCCCTCTTTTCCTGCGGCCTGTCAGGTTGCATGCTTGGATAAGGGTCTGGTATGTATTTTTGGGGGGACCCCACGCTATTTTTTTAAAAATTTTGGCGCGGGGTTCCCCTTAAAATCCATACCCGATCTGAAGGGTCTGGTATGGATTTTGAGGGGGACCCCACGGTATTTTTTAAAAAAATTTTGGCACGGGTTCCCCTTAATATCCATACCAGACCTGAATGGCCTGGTATGGAATTTAGGGGGACCCCCACGCCATTTTTTTTTTTTAATTTTGGTTCGGGGTTGCCCTGTGGGGAAATCCCATGCCATTTTTATCAATGAACTTTTATGTGTATTGTCGGACCGACAATTCATTAATAGCCGAGTAGTTTTAAATGACTTTTTTTCCTTTGAAATGTCATTTTGCTGTCAGACTGTTCTAAACACGGGAAACATGCGCCCCTTTACAGGCATACTATAGACACCCCCCAGGTACAAAATTTAAAGGAATATTACACTTTAAGCATTATTAAAATCACTGCTCCCGAAAAAACGGCAGTTTTTAAAACTTTTTTTTGCATTGATCCATGTCCCCTGGGGCAGGACCCAGGTCCCCAAACACTTTTTATGACAATAACTTGCATATAAGCCTTTAAAATTAGCACTTTTGATTATTCATGTTCGAGTCCCATAGACTTTAACGGTGTTCGGGTGTTCAAACTAATTTTTTGCCTGTTCGCATGTTCTGGTGCGAACCGAACAGGGGGGTGTTTGGCTCATCCCTAGTCAGGAAGGTTGGATGCATTGCTGTGCCAGAAGACCTAAGTGTGCACATATTGCATCCCATAGTCATGCGCTTTAATCAGCATACATGTCTGGCACTGGTTTAGGTGCAAATCACGCTATTTAAAGGTGAACTTTCTGAAAGATTCAAAACTACTTTAGCAGTGTGGCTTCCCCCACAATGCAAGGGTTTAAAACCACTCACAATCCTGGCACCCGGTAATCATCTGGCAATTAATGTCATAGTCCACTGCTGCTCCGAGTATGGAAGCTGGTGTGCGCTCCAATCCGCTGGTTCTGCTTCCAAACCAAGTGGATGACCTGCCCCTACGCGACATGTTTTGTCACTCCAAGGACATCCATTGTGAGTGGTTTTAAACTTCTTTGTACTGCAAATTTTAATAAATGGCATGCACTATAAATATCCTCTCTGTTTAAATCCTTCCCTGCATGTCAGCGGTGATATGGACCTCTGTTATAGGCTGAAACTAGGGGGAGATTGTCAGGCACAGCTGCGCTGTGGAACAAGCTTTTCAGGCCTTCCTTGGTAAAAGCTAGGGTGGTCATTTATATTTGGTGAGTGTGATCCCATCGGGGGAAGGGCACTATTTGCACACAGTGGAATGTTGGTGGTGAAGAGTGGGACACATTATTATAGAAGAAATAACTCTTTGAAGTGCTGACACTTTTTGAGCACAGGCACTTTGAAAGACATTGATTCAGTGCACAATATTTGGACTACTAAAGTTTTCACAGAATCTATAGCGGAATTCTACCCACAGATATGCAGAAATAGTATTATAAGTTCAGAAAATCTTAAGTGTAGAAGTAAGTGGGAAAAAGATTTGGGTAGAATTGCGGATGACCAATGGAAAAAGATATTGGAGGGGGGGAACCAAGTCTCAGTTTCGCCCGCCCAGAAGATGTCATACCTAATGCTCTTACATAGAACATACTATACACCTAAAAAACTGTTCGAATGGGGCGGAGGGGGGATGCTAAATGCCCTAGGTGCCAAAATACTGGGGACTTGATCCACATGATCTGGAAATGTCCAAAACTTTATCGGTATTGGACGGAAATATTAGATACCATAAATAAGATCTTCAAGTTGCCACTAAAAATGGACCCAAAACTGTGTATCCTGGGAGTGGGGGAAAGGTTGGGGAACATTAAAAATAAAGTAGTACTAAGGTGCCTATTTCAGGCAAAGAAATGAATAGCGCAGAGGTGGCAGGCAGAGAAACCTCCCTCCAAAAACGACTGGTTTAAAACGGAACGTAACGGAAACAATATGGAAGGAAAAGGTAGTATATGCAAGGAGAGGAAATTTAAATGAATTTAAAAAAAATTGGATGCCTTGGTTAGAAGAAGTGGGTTATCCCATGTAAATTGTATGTAGGAAGAGCTAAGGTAATGGTTGTACGATATTAAGCAAATAGGAAGGAGGGGTAGGAATAAGGAGGTAATAGGGGGGAGGCAGAGGCGTAACTAGAATCTTCAGGGCCCCGGTGCAAGAAACCATGAAGGGCCCCCACCAGTGGCATTGCTAGGTCTACAAAAGATCTCGGGCTAGAGCCCATAGCAGCTAAGTAAGAAAAGTCATACACTTTGGCGGGTATATATATATATATATATATATATATATCGTTACATATCTGAATGCAGATCCCCCACTTACATCAGGGTCCCCAGGGATCCACCACCTACATCAGGGTTCCCAGAGAGCCCCCCTTACATCAGGGTCCTTAGAGAGCCTCCCCCTATATTATGGTCCCCAGAGATTCTCCCCTTAGATCAGGGTCCCCAGAGAACCCTCCTTACATCAGGGTCCCCAGGGACCCCTCTTTACATCAGGGTCCCCAGAGAGCCCCCCCCTACATTAGGGTCCCTAGAGAGCCTCCCCTTACATCAGGGTCCCAAGAGAGCCTCCCTACTTATATTAGGGTCCTCAGAGCCCCCCTCATTACATCAGGGTCCCCAGAGAGCTCCCCTTAACATCAAGATCCCCAGAGAGCTCCCCTTAACATCAAGGTCCCCAGAGAGCCTCCCCCTACATAAGGGTCCCTAGAAAGCTTACCCTTGCATAAGGGTCCCCAGAGAGCCTCCCCCTACATTAGGGTCCCCAGAGATCCTCCCCTTACATCAGGGTCCTTAGAGAGCCTCCCCCTATATTAGGGTCCCCAGAGAGCCTCCCTCCTTACATCAGGGTCCCCAGGGACCCCCCCTTACATCAGGGTCCCCAGGGATCCCCCCTTACATCAGGGTCCCCAGAGAGCCCCACTTACATCAGGGTCCACTCCCCAGAGAGCCCCCCTACCTTAGGGTCCCCAGAGAGCCCCCCTACCTTAGGGTCCCCAGAGAGCCCCCCTACCTTAGGGTCCCCAGAGAGCCCCCCTACCTTAGGGTCCCCAGAGAGCCCCCCTACATTAGGGTCCCCAGAGAGCCCCCCTACATTAGGGTCCCCAGAGAGCCCCCCTACATCAAGGTCCCCAGAGAGTCCCCTCCTTACGTCAGGGTCCCTAGAGACCCCTTTCCTTACATCAGGGTCCCCAGAGACCCCTTTCCTTACTTTAGGGTCCCCAGAGACGTAAGCTAGCAAGTGGGTGTGGTGCTGCGCTAATCCTGGTAACTAAACAAATGCATGAGTGCAACTGTGCTACAATGTTGATGAGTCAGAGGCTAGTCGCCCAACGTGAACGTGGGGTGTGAATAATCATCAAACACCATTGTAAGAGAATAAAAATATAAATATACTCCGCCCAGTGTAAAAAGTGACTAAATTGGGTAAAAGTGTCCGGACTATAAAAATTGCAATAATAGCATTAACATGTGTAAGTGGGTGGTGCTGCGCTAATCCTGAATGCAAGAACCAGTGTGGCTTAGATGATAGACATCACTTATATCGCCAAAATAATAAATGGTAGAAATAAATTACACTGATGGTATTGGTATTAGGACTGATAAAGTGACTAGTAGTGCGTAAAGTATTCTGGATAAAAATAGTAACATAAATCGTGACAGAGATTGATAAGATAAAACACACATATTGAAGGGTAAATAACAGTGATAATAAAGCTGGCTAAACATCAATATCTGACAGTAATACTACATAAGGTGCATATTAGTTGGGGCTGTGTGCATCCACAGCTCAAAAGTGACAATGTGTACAGTGCAGACGAAGAAGCACCTGATGTGATTCACTTTAGCACTTTAACTGCAACGTGTGCATGCTAGGACGTTGCTGTCACATATTTAAATTCAAAGGATTTTTTTTCTTGTGAAAGTTTCTTCCATTTTTTTCATTTTTTCCATTGCTTTTTTCTTTTTTTTCCATTTTTTCAAGATTTGGGACACTTATCATACCATCTTTTGATGAAGTTTTGCACATTATGCACTTTATGCAAAAAGTAGTGTACTTTTTCACTGTTTAGGAGGTTTTCACATTGCACTTATTGTTTGCACTGTACACATTGTCACTTTTGAGCTGTGGATGCACACAGCCCCAACTAATATGCACCCTATGTAGTATTACTGTCAGATATTGATGTTTAGCCAGCTTTATTATCACTGTTATTTACCCTTCAGTATGTGTGTTTTATCTTATCATCTTATCTTTGTCACGTTTTATGCTATACTATATATTTATCAATCTCTGTCACGATTTATGTTGTTACTATTTTTATCCAGAATACTTTACGCACTACTAGTCACTTTATCAGTCCTAATACCAATACCATCAGTGTAATTTATTTCTACCATTTATTATTTTGGCGATATAAGTGATGTCTATCACCTAAGCCACACTGGTTCTTGCATTCAGGATTAGCGCAGCACCACTTACTTACACATTTATTCAAAAGGTCAGGTGTTTACCTTAATCGGCGCATGCAGCTTTTTCACCCTCAGCCGCTTCCATATCTGATAGCGCGGGAATAACCCTCCCCAATAGCATTAACATAAGCAGTTAAAAGGCATGCAGTGTTGGACTAAACATATAGTGCATATGTAGGCAAGTGGGTGACTAAAACATTTATAGCACAATATACAACTTCCAGAAAAATAAAAATAAAACAAAAAAGTGCAATGTTACACTGTACGTCCGGAGAGATCACAATGCCTGTGGTAATGCAAAAAAGTGTCCAGTGCAAACAATAAGTGCTCAAAAAGTGTCTAAAGACAGTCCGACACTGCATGCCTTTTAACTGTTTATGTTAATGTTATTATTGCAATTTTTATAGTCCGGACACTTTTACCCAATTTAGTCACTTTTTACACTGGGCGGAGTATATTTATATTTTTATTCTCTTACAATGGTGTTTGATGATTATTCACACCCCACGTTCACGTTAGGCGACTAGCCTCTGACTCATCAACATTGTAGCACGGTTGCACTCATGCATTTGTTTAGTTACCAGGATTAGCGCAGCACCACACCCACTTGCTAGCTTATATCTCTATTAGGGGCCAGGTTGGACCCCATTCTGTGCAAGCAGCTTCTCCCTTAGTACTATACTGACTACATGGTAGCGCGGGAATAATACACTTTACAGGGTCCCCAGGGAGCCCCTCCTTACATCAGTGTCCCCAGAGAGCCCCTCCTTACATCAGTGTCCCCAGAGAGCCCCTCCTTACATCAGTGTCCCCAGAGAGCCTCCCCCTTACATCAGGGTCCCCAGAGAGCCCCTCCTTACATCAGGGTCCCCAGAGAGCCCCTCCTTACATCAGTGTCCCCAGAGAGCCTCCCCCTTACATCAGGGTCCCCAGAGAGCCCCTCCTTACATCAGGGTCCCCAGAGAGCCCCTCCTTACATCAGGGTCCCCAGAGAGCCCCTCCTTACATCAGGGTCCCCAGAGAGCCCCTCCTTACATCAGGGTCCCCAGAGAGCCCCTCCTTACATCAGGGTCCCCAGAGAGCCCCTCCTTACATCAGGGTCCCCAGAGAGCCCCTCCTTACATCAGGGTCCCCAGAGAGCCTCCCCCTTACATCAGGGTCCCCAGAGAGCCTCCCCCTTACATCAGGGTCCCCAGAGAGCCTCCCCTTTACATCAGGGTCCCCAGAGAGCCCCTCCTTACATCAGGGTCCCCAGAGAGCCTCCCCCTTACATCAGGGTCCCCAGAGAGCCTCCCCCTTACATCAGGGTCCCCAGAGAGCCCCTCCTTACATCAGGGTCCCCAGAGAGCCCCTCCTTACATCAGGGTCCCCAGAGAGCCTCCCCCTTACATCAGGGTCCCCAGAGAGCCTCCCCCTTACATCAGGGTCCCCAGAGAGCCCCTCCTTACATCAGGGTCCCCAGAGAGCCTCCCCCTTACATCAGGGTCCCCAGAGAGCCTCCCCCTTACATCAGGGTCCCCAGAGAGCCTCCCCCTTCTTACATGAATGTAACCAGAAAGGCCCCCCCCCTTACATCAGGGTCCCCAGACTGCTGCCCCCCCCCCTCCTTCAAGAAGTTCACCATGTACCTGGTTTGTGGAGGCGGCGACCAGCAACTCTATAGTGTCCACAGGCAGGGTATCTCCATGTGGTTTGTAGTTCTCCTGAGTATACAGTGGAGAGGGGAGGGGCCTCTGACCCGGGATGTATCAGCAGCACAAGCAGAGCCGACTCACTGAAAGTGAAACTAATACCTGCCCGGGCCCCTCCCCTCCTCTCTCCACTGTTTACACTGACACTGGGAAGAGAGATCCCACCGCATACAGGCACAATAGAGCTGCCGATCGCTGCCTATCGCTGCCTCCCACCTCCCCCCACTGCATTACAAACGGCAAGCCAGAGGTGCAGGGAGAAATGCCAGGTCTTGGGCCCCCCCACAGCGGCAGAATGGAAGGGCCCAGTCGCAAGTGCGACTGCAGCGACCCCTATAGTTCCGCCACTGGGGGGAGGGTAGGATAAGGTATAGAGGGGGGTGGGTGGGGGGCAAAAAAGGGGGAAATTGTAATGTAATTTTTTTTATTATTATTATATATATAAAAGGCTTTGTATAAGGTGTATTTAATAATTGTTGTAAAAAGAAAACAAAACACATTTTATATATTTTGGAAAATCGAATAAAGATTATTTAAAATTAAAAAAAAAAAAAGTTTTCACATGGATTTTCTCTTGTTTTATTTTATTTTATTTATTAGTTTGCACATATTTTATTGATGGCATATTTCATATAGGGTAAGCGTGGCTTTTGGTATTTACCGCGGTAATGTTAGCACAGTATATAAGCTGAAGCTCCCCACACTAGTATTATCACAGATCGTTGGGCAGGTTTCCTAATTGTTATCAAATTGTGTTATTGCCATTGTTAATCCTGTTTACGCTTGCCTAGTTACCTAACATATTGGGTGACAATATATTATGTTTGCCTTTACTATCTTGTTTGGTTCCCGTTTTCTTTGATATAGCACTACTACTGGGTGCTAAGTATTACTTACAGTGATTTCCTATGATATTGTATGTTTGTACACTCAACCTGGTGTGTTAGAGGGGAAGAGTTTTTTTTTTAATTTTTTTACGTTTTTTTTTAAGGTTGAGGCAAAGAACAAAAGACCCATCCTAATCAGCGGCTCCTATGGGGGTAGTGCTACATGTAATTCTAATCAAAACTTGTTTTTATATGTTTGGATGCAGCAGAAAAGGGGTTAGGATCTTTCCCATGTTAATAATGCTCTTCAAGGTCACATGGGAGAGGCGTGACAATGTTGTAACCAGGCAGGAATTAATGGGAAATCTGCATTGGGTACACTGACCACATTTAAATGTTGGTGGGGTTCAAACCTTATCTTAATCTTCCTAGTCTTACATTTTCTATTACTGCTGTCTATGTTACAGCTGGAGATTTCCCTTCATTCCTTGTCTGGGTAACAATGTTGTCACCGATACAGAAAATAATAAATCTCACCAAAAAATCTCAGACAGCATTAAAAAAATATGAAAAATATTCTAGACATTCCAATTATAACTACAAAAAAAAAAATTCTGAAAATAAGCTTGATGTGAAAAGCTACCTGGGGGACTTCCATACGAATTTACTTATAATTGAAATATCTCAGTGGGTGTACTGACCTTTAAAATAATGCAATTATGAGACATATTTTTTGAGGAAAATTAGCACTACCTCACACGCTACTTACTGACAAAATGCATGTTCAAAACAAATTATTTTAAATAGGTTACCGTATATACTCGAGTATAAGTCGAGTTTTTCAGCACATTTTTTTGTGCTGAAAGTGCCCCCCTCGACTTATACTGGAGTCAAGCACTTTTCTGCAGCAAAAAAATTCATTTTCCGAACCGAATTTGGGGCCCCGTATCTCAGGGCCACTTTGTGCTAAGAACCCAAAATTTAGTGTGCAAACCCAGTTGTACTGGTACCACAACATATCCAAAGCTGGGGTTCCTAGCACTAAGTGGCCCCGAGATACGGGGCCCCAAATCGGTTCGGAAAATGTCATTCTCTGCTGCAGAAAAGTGCTTGACATTTTCTGAACCGATTTTTGGGGCCCTATATCTCAGGGACACTTGGTGCTAGAAACCCCAGCTTTGGATATTTTATGGTGCTAGGTCCACCGGGTTTGCACACCAAATTTGGGGTTCCTAACACTAAGTGGCCCCAAGATACGGGGCACCAAATTCGGTCAACTGTGTCCATCTGCAGCAATGTCATTTCGGGACCCTTTAGGTTCAGAGACCCCAAATTTTGGCTGCAGTTAGGGGGCATCTAGGAACCCTTAACTACCAAGTTTGAAGTTCGGGGGACCTATGGCTGCAAATGGGCACAGTGTGGCTGCAAATGGGCATTGTTGACCCTCTTTTCCACTTACAGTAGCTGTGCATTTCTCACCCTCGTCTTATACTCGGGTCACTAAGTTTTTCCCATTTTTTTGTGGTAAATTAGAGCCTCGACTTATACTCGGAACGACTTATACTCGAGTATATACGGTATGTGTATTTGTTTACCAAATGATTTATAGCCATTAAATTCTCTGCACCCGTGAAAAGGGACATTTATAAAAATATAATCAATTTCATGGCAATCAGGTTTCTCTGTAGAAGAACAGTGAATGCTTTAAATGTATTGTACTGCAGACATGATCTGTTTCACTAGAGACAGCTGTGTACCTTTGGATAGGCTCTTACAGCACAATTCAAGGCTGTACTGTACCCAGCCACTACACTGCGGTCTATAAGAGGTGTGAGGAACTTAGGAGCCATGCAGACATCCTTTTCTTCATAGTCACGGGGCTTGTAGACTAAACCTGAAAAGAAAAAAAGGAGAAATTAATTTCAAGAATTGGTAAATATATTGATTTCTTTTTACAGCCTCTGGTTGAGAAAACTCCCTACTATCTTAAGGACACGAAACAAATAATTAACCTGTTATGAGAGGTAATGTGAGGACAAGCTATTACTTGTCACAGTAGATGTTTCCATAATAGGGGTTTTGAAGCAGCTAAACATTTCCTCCATTGAGGTGACTCACACCCTGAGATGCAGAGGAATTTAGTTTTAGAGCTCCTTAATTTTGCATATTTATTTTTGGCACAACGAAAACATTTTCTTTTCTTACACAAAACCGGAGTGGCGAAGGGTGCCAAGTTTGCGCCCTCACTAACAAAACCTATTTATGTCATGGTGGGAGGAAAATGTTGTTTGGGGCACTCAACAGCCTGAGGTAGAACTTTGGAGGAGGTTTATTGATGATGTGCTCCTCCTATGGAGGGGAAATGAGGACTCTTTACATACATTTATGGCCAGGTTAAATGCCAATGATTTGGGCATCAAATTATCTTATAAATACAGCTCCACCCAAATTACCTTTTTGGATCTCACCATATTGGTTAAGAATCGCAGATTTTTGTCAAAAAAACGTTCTTTAACCACTTCAGCCTCGAAAGGTTTAACCCACTTACTGACCAGGCAATTTTTTGCGATAGGGCACTGTGTCACTTTAACTGACAATTGCGCGGTCATGTGACACTGTACCTAAATAAAATGTATGTCCTTTATTCCCCCACAAATAGAGCTTTCTTTTGGTGGTATTTGATCACCTCTGCGGTTTTTATTTTTGCGCTTTAAACAAAAAAAGACCGACAATTTTGAAAAAAAAAAACAATATTTTTTTACTTTGTCCTATAATACATATCCAAAACAAAAATGTAAAAAAACAAATTTCTTCATCAATTTAGGCCAATACTAATTCCGCTACATATTTTTGGTAAAACAAATCCCAATAAGCGTATATTGATTGGTTTGTGCAAAAGTTATAGCGTCTACAAACTACGTGATAGATTTAGGGACTTTTATTTATTTATTATTTTTTTTTACTAGTAATGGCGGCGATCTGCGATTTTTAGCGGGACTTCAACATTGCGGCGGACAAATCTGACCTTAAGTGACCCAAATACAGTGATCAGTGCTATAAAAATGCACTGATTACTGTATAAATGGCACTGGCAGGGAAGGGGTTAACACTAGGGGCCCATCAAGGGGTTAAATTTGTTCCATGTGAGATGTTTCTAACTGTAGGGGGAAGTGTTACACTGGAGGAAAGGAGAGATCGTGATTCAGGTTAGCTGAAACACGATCTCTCGTTTTTCCTCACTGACAGATCAGTGGTGTGCTTTGTTTACATCAGCACACCGCTGATCTGTCTCTCCTGTGAAGGATCGACGGGTCGCGGTGGCCATTGTGGCTGCCAGACCCGCTGATTGGCTCCCGCTGTGTCCAAACACATCGGGAGCAGCGTGCGCGTGCCCATTAAACCGCGTGAACGAAAGCACGTACAGGTACGTGATTTTGCGCACCCGGGCCACCCTGCAGCAGTAAATGTACGGTCCGGATGCGGTTAAAGAGACCAACAGGAATAGATACATTCCTGTTGGGAGCTGTTATTATTATTATAATACAGGATTTATATAGCGCCAACAGCTTATGTAGCGCTTTACAACAAGAGGGCAGACAGTACAGTTACAATACAATTCAATAAAAGAGGAATCAGAGGGTCTGCTCGTTAGAACTAACTATCTATTATCATCCTTTATTGTTACATAGTTACATAGTTGATGAGGTTGAAAAAAGACACAAGTCCATCCAGTCCAACCTATGTGTGTGCCCTTATATGTTAATAGTACATTGTATACCCCTGCATGTTGTGGTCGTTAAGGTACCCATGTAATAGTTTTTTGAAATTATCAATGCTCCCCGATGATACCAATGCTTGTGGAAGAAATTTCTACATCCTTACCACTCTTACAGTAAAGAACCCTCTACGCAGTTTAAGGTTAAACCGCTTCTCTTTTAATTTTAGTGAATGGTCGCATGTTTCTTTAAATTTCCTTTCAATGCTAGGGTCACCGATACGGTATTTGTACATTGATATCATATCCTCTCCCAAGTGTCTCCTCTCCAGAGAGAATATGTTCAATGCTTGTAGTCTTTCCCCATAGCTGAGATCCTCCAGTCCCTTAATTAGCTTTTTTTGTCCTTCTCTGGATTCTCTCCAGTTCCAGCACATCCCTCCTGAGGACTGGTGCCCAGAACTGGATGGCATACTCCAGGTGCGGCCAGACCAGAGTCTTGTAGATTGGGAGAATTATTGTTTTATCTCTGGAGTGAATCCACTTTTTAATGCATGCCAATATTCTATTGGCTTAGCTTGCAGCAGCTTGGCATTGCATGCCATTGCTGAGCCTGTCATCTGCTAGGACCCCCAGGTCCTTTTCCACAATAGATTCCCCCAGAGATTCCCCCCTAGTGAGTAAATTGCATTCCTATTTTTGGCATCCAAATGCATTACTTTACATTTTTCAACATTAAACCTCATTTGCCATGTAGTTGCCCACCCCATTAATTTGTTTAGATCTTCTTCCAAGGTTTCCACATCCTGCGTAGAAGTTATCGCCCTGCTTTACTTTGTACCGTCCACAAATACTGAGATTGAGCTGTTTATCCCATCCTCCAGATCGTTTATGAATAAATTAAAAAGGATTGGTCCCAGGAGAGAACCCTGGGTGACCCCACTTTCCACACCAGACCATTCGAGTACTCCCCATTTATCACCACCCTTTGGACTTGCCCAGTGGTGTATTCTGGTTTTGTGCTGCCCTAGGCAAGACTAAAATTGGATGCCCCCCTACATAAATTTGCCCCACCCCTTCCTGTTTAACCGTTTTACGACCGTCCTATAGCAGTTGTACTGCTACAGGGTGGCCGCTGTGCGCAGAATCAAGTATATATATGTGATTCTACACTCCAGGGATTCAGGGATGTATCTCCACTATTCAGTGTTTGCCCACCACCGGATAGATAAAGTGAAGGCTTACCAAAAAGCCTGTGACCGCCCTTATTCAGGGGCGTCAAAACAAGCTTAGATGTGGATGGGGTACTTCAGAGGACACTGCTGAGCCAAAGCATCGGATCCCTTTCTGAACAGCCAGCCGACAGCAGCTGTGGATGTCTCCCACGATCCTATCCCGGGATCTCCTTTCATAGGGCAGATAGTGATAACCCCCACGAATCCAGCACAAATTTGATATTTGGGTGCCAAAAAAAGAAAACACAGGGAGAGGCTCCACTGGTGCAGGTACATTTTGGCTTGATTTATTCAAAAATATTAGCAAAACAAGGAATAAAACGTAAAACTTGATAAAAAAGTAAAAACGACACTATCGCCATTTAAAATGAAGACGCGCATGCGCGGTGCGTTCAATGTTGGGTCACAGGCTTTTTGGTAAGCCTTCACTTTATCTATCCGGTGGTGGGCAAACACTGAATAGTGGAGATACATCCCTGAATCTGCATAGAATGTCCATATAATGAACACACCTTTTGGACTTTTATGATTTCACTCACTTTTGCATAGCCTGTGTGTTTATGTGTCTTTAAAGCTAACACTTTGGAGTACCTTATATATTGTTTAATCACGAATGATTGTTTTTGCTATTATGTTTTGCTATATTGATTTCATAGAATTTACCACCATATATTTATATTAGTTAGTCTAACAAAATTCACCATTATATATTCATATCAGTAAGTCCAGCGCTGCACTTTTTAGAGTTGTAGCTGTTTCCTAAATTGCCCCGTATATCCACATCCATTATAAGGCCTGTATTGTTAGTAATCAGTAGGTCTAGTAACGCATTGTTTCTTGTTGGTCCATTTACCATCTGACCCATAAAATTATCCTGCAAGATATTTAGGAAATGACGAGCCTTAGACGAATGCAGGGTTCCTTCCGCCCAGTCTATATCTGGATAATTAAAATCCCCCATTATAATGACACTTCCCATCCTTGCCGCCATTCCAAACTGTGATAGAAGGTCCGCCTCCCCTTTCTTCCCTCTGGTTAGGGGGCCTATAGCATAATCCCAGTATTACTTTGCCCTTGGTTTCCTCCCTTTGAAGCTCAACCCATAAGGATTCCACCTCCTCCCTTGCTCCATTAGTGATGTCGTTCCTCACATTCACGTGCACATCATAGGACGTGCACGATATAGGAAATACCCCTGAATGGTTGCCAGTCAATCATGAGAGCTGTTAAACCAAGTCTCTGAAATTCCCACAAAGTTTAAGTCAATTTCTACACTTAAAGGGGTTGTAAAGTTTTTTTCTTTTTTTAAACAACAAACATGTTATACTTACCTCCTCTGTGCAAGGGTCTTGCACAGAGTGGCCCCAATCCTCCTCTTCTGGAGTCCCCCAGAGGCACTCCTCTCTGCATCGAGTGCCCCCTCAGAGACCCGCATTCCAAGGGGGCACCCATGTGGGTGCACTCCCGAGTCCTGCTGCTGCGTTCATTGACACAGAAAGCAGGACTCGGCCCCGCCCCCCGGCTCCTGTGTCACTAGATTTGATTGACAGCAATGGGAGCCAATGGTTGCTGCTGCTATCAATCTATCCAATGAGGACCCAAGGCAGAAGCTGGAGCTGCTGGGCTCGTTCTCTTCGCTGAAAAGATCAAGTTCAGGTAAGTAAAAGGGGGGGGGGGGGCTCTGGGGGGCTGCTGAACTACAGAAGGTTTTTCACCTTAATGCATGGAATGCATTAAGGTGAAAAAACTTGAGGGTTTACAACCCCTTTAGGC